>CM019712.1:13869791-14524791 GCA_009760885.1 Achatina immaculata | reverse complement strand
ACACCAAGGAAGAGGTGGTTCAGGGTCTTGACCAGCTACGGTTGATTATCTCAGACAAGTGCGCGTCAAGTGCGTCTTATTTGCCGATGGTGAAACGCTGTAAAAAACTTGTAGCATGTTCTCAGTTATACGTTCCTTCAGCGATCTCTCTGTATCTGCTTCTTCTGCTCCCCGCCTCGCCCTGAAGACTTTCCTAGATCTCAGTGGTTCTCAGTGGTGTGAGAGAGGTGTCCCTTCAACAGCGCCCCCACGTTCCCTGGTATTTCCTTTCATTTGCGTCGTTTTTATGTCTCATGCTATATTATTCATCTTCATCTTCCAGCACAGACAAGGCACGTGTCTCCATTCCTCTCTATTCTTGATCTTTTTCTTGGCAGTTGTCGTTTCCAAGAGGGCGTATATCGTGTTCTAGTTTGTCTCTCATTGCTGTCTGGTTCGCTAATCTTGGAGATTTTTTTCACGGTCTCCCTTTTTCTTTTTTCGCCCTTGAGTTTTCTTGTGATTGTCAGTTTCTCTAAATTGTGTATTCTCATCAACATCAAAAAGAATGTTGTTGAACTTTTCTATCGTATTCCTTTAATCAGTTTTCCCCGATGCTCTAACAGCAGGAAAGATCCGTGAGAAGATCGCAGATAAGGTAAAGGAGTGGAGCAGTAGGTAGTCGCCAAATCTGCTGGCGGAAAGGATCACGGTTCGGAATAGCTCGGAGAAGAAGAAATGAATTTCAGGTCTAAGGAGAGATTTTTTTTCTTCAAAGGATGAATTGAAAATGGATATTTTTCATCGTAAAAGATCGTATCCATTTCTTATTTTAACTTCGTCGTCATTTGTTTTATCTCTTATCATCTAAGCACTAGTCTCTCATGGCGAAGGTCGGGGGTTCGAATCCGGCCGGCGGCACCCCAGTCACCCAGCTGTAGAAATGGGTACCCGACTTCTTCTGGAGTTGGGGAAGGAAAGGCAGCCAGGCGTGATACTGACCATATCACCCTCTAGTGTGCTGACAGGTCAAGGAAAATATGGGCAGTAACACCATATCCCTATGTGCCTCTAAGGCACGAAAGGGTTACCTTTGCTTTGCTTGCTTATCATCTAAATCTACGTACCTTAGCATTTGCACGCTGTAGAGGTGTTAAGATGACTGCAAGACATCGTTGATGATCTGTAAATGCATGAATCAGCAGCAGGCCATCTTGCTTATAACCGAGAGGGCTACAGGAGAGCTGTTAGGGAGGCAAAGTTCCGCAAAGGACATGCAAATGACTGACTGAGAGGTGTGAAGTGTTAGTTCTTTCACATTTCTGGGCCACTACAGCATCTGAAGAACAACAGAAGTTAGACTGTTCAATACAAACGTCAGATCAGTCCCGTTGTATGGATCAGAAACAAGGAAAGCATCAGCCAAAAGTATCAATAGACTGCAGACCTTTGTTAACGCCTGCCAAAGACCCTACAGATTAGACGGTCAGAGACCATCAGTAATGATGAGCTATGGCAGAAAGCTAACCAACCCACAGTGAAAGATGTGATAAGGAAGAGACGTTAAAGATGGACAGGACATGGGCTTCGAAAACCAGCCAGAAACATAACCAGACAAGCTCTCACCGGGAATCGCCAGGGAAAGAGAAAACAAGGAAGACCTAGAAGCACCTGGCGTGGAACACCTGGAACAGAGATAGAAAAAGGAATCGACTTCACCTGGAGACGAAACATGCCTGGATAAAAATAAATGGACAGCCCTGGCTGACAGCACAAAGACGGCGAGGAAGTGCAGCATTAAAGTAGGAATGTCAGCGACTGCCCTGTCTGCCTTTCTTTTCCTAGGGAAACCCGAGGTACCAATTTTGTTTAAGGTCGTCTTGATGTGAGTCTGTAAGATCAGCGCAGAGCAAAACTTTTATCTTAAAGGAAACAAAACTAAGTTGAAGACAAATGACACAACAAATAAGGCAGTTGAAATATATATATATATATATATATATATATATATATATATATATGTATAACGGTTAGCGGGGTAGGGGTATCCCCTATCAAAGGAGAAGTAAGACGCCTCCTTACCTCCGTCAGTCTACGGGACACCCTTGGGCAAGGTGGAGTACCCGTATAGCCCCCCGATCAGGGTGACGTGAAGCCATGGGAGCAGGTTGTGGATGGAATGGGAGAGCAGCTGACAGATAATGTTGGTTATGGTCACCATTCTATGATGGTAGGCAGATGATCTCAATGTAGGGACAATGGCTACGATCACTGACTAGTACAGTCACTGCCCGGAAGGAAAGCAATGGTAAACTACCTTCTGGAAACATACCAAGAAACCCAAGCAGCAATCATGGAAAGTCAAATAGGAAAAAGATCTGGTGGTGAGTCCCCCAGGCCAGATAGATCTAATTTTAACACTGGGAAGAGTGTGAGCAGAGGTCGGTACTAGTAATTTGATGACACAAAATCCTGACGGTGTTACCAAGGAAAACCCCTGTATCAAACTAAAAAGAAAAATAAGAGTAGGAACATGGAATGTAAGAAGTATGTATGAGGGAAAATATCAAGTAATAAGTGACGAGATGAAAAGAACGCGGATACACATTTTGGGAATCTGCGAACATCGATGGAAAGGATCAGGACACTTTAAGAGCGAGAATGATAATATATTTATATTCTGGCGGAGAAGTAGGAGGAAAGAATGGAGTGGCTTTTTATTTGGACAAATCAACATCAAAAGCATTACTAGGCTACAATCCAGTAAGTGATAGAATCCTAACAATCAGACTTAAGGGCATTCCTAGAAATGTAACAGTCATCCAGGTATATGCACCTACATCAGCAGCAGAAGAAGATGAGGTAGAACATTTTTATAACACACTGCAGACGACAATGGACCAGGTACGGAAAAATGATATTGTATTTATAATGGGTGATTTTAATGCAAAAATTGGTACAGAAAGAGCAGAAGATGAAGGACATGTTGTAGGGAAATTTAGCATAGGACACAGAAATGAGGCAGGTGACAATCTAATGGCGTTTTGTATGGAAAATGAGCTAATGATCGCTAACACACTTTTTAAACAACATCCAAGAAGACTTTACACATGGACATCAGGAATCAAATAGATTACATTTTAGTGCAGAGAAGGTGGAGGTCAAGCATAACATCAGCAAAAACTTTACCAAGTGCTTATTGTGACACGGACCATGAGTTATTAATAGCAGACATGAAGATAAAGATAAAAAAGATAGTTATGGGATCAAGACCACTCCGCTTTGACCTTACAAATATACCAGAACAATACGGTATAGAAGTGAAGAACCGTTTCGAAATCCTGATGGCTGTACAGGAAGAGATGACACCAGATGAATTGGCTACGCAGGCCAAAGATATCTTAGTAACAACAGCTAAAGACATGGTTCCAGTAAAGAAAACACAAAAGAATAGATGGATCACAGCAGGTACACTAGAACTGATAAAACAATGTAGAGAAATGAAGACGCAATGGAGAGTGACAAACAACAACAAAGATAAATATAAAACTTTAACAAAAGAAGTACGAAGAAACATAAGAAAAGACAAAAAACAATACATACAAGATTGTTGTGAAAGAATAGAAGAACATCAGAGGTGTGGAAGAGATAGTGAAATGTTTAAAGAAATGAAGACATTGACGAGAAATGTCACACCTAAGCTAAATGTAATTTGTGATGAGATGGGAATACCCTGACAGAGACAGAGGAAATTCTGGAAAGATGGAAGGAATATTGCAAAAGAATGTATGAAACAACCGACTGTGGAAGCAGAAATCAACAGTGTGAATTATTATTGGAGGAGAAAGAACCCGAGCCGACAATGGAAGAAGTTTTATGGGCAATAAAGAGTCTGAAAAATGGTAAATCACCAGGATGTGATGAGATAACCGCTGAATTTATTAAAGCAGGAGGAAAGGAGTGTGCAACAATCTATCATGCACTATGTAAAAAGATATGGCATTCAGGTATTTGGCCAAAAGAATGGAAAAGAACTGTATTCATACCACTGCCAAAAAAGGGTAACCTGAAATTATGCACCAACTACAGAACTGTTGCCCTGATTAGTCATGCCAGTAAAATTCTGTTAAAAATCATAATGGGTAGACTTCGAAAGAAAATAGAAGAAGAAGTCAATATGGTCCAAGCTGGCTTCAGGCAAGGAAGAGGATCAAGAGATCATATATTCAATCTAAGATTAATAATAGAGAAATGCAGGGAGTTTAATGTGAATCTATATTTATCCTTTATAGACTACTCAAAGGCATTTGATTGTGTACAACACCAGAAACTTTGGGAAATAATGGAAAAAATGGGATTTCCAACACATTTGATACAATTAACATCACTGCTGTATTTAGACCAACAAGCAGCAGTAAGAATAAATGGTGAAACAACAACTTGGTTTGACATAAAACAAGGGGTCCGTCAGGGGTGCATATTGTCACCCTACTTATTTAACTTGTATACTGAAAATATAATGAGGAATGTTAGAGAAGATGTAGACAAAGAATATTACGATGCCATAACAGTTGGAGGTTATGAAATACCAGAGATTAGATATGCTGATGACACAGTATTGCTGTCCACAACACAAGAAGGAATGGAAAAACTAATTATGTCAGTCCGCAAGAATAGCGAAGAGCAGAACCTCTATCTTAATGCAAAGAAAACTAAAGTGATGACAACTGACAAAACAAACAAGGCAACTGAAATATGTATCAGTGAGGAAAAACTGGAAGAAGTGGAGAGTTTTGAATATCTTGGATAACTACTAACTAATAATGGAGATACAATGAGGGAAATTAAAAGGAGGACATCTATTGCTCTTCAGAAAGTAAAACAAATAAAGAATCTGTGGAGAGGAGCAGACAGAACCACAAAAATAAGATTTTTAAGGGCATGCATCTTTCCCATCGCAACATATGCCTGTGAGACCTGGACACTTAACAAAACAACTGAGAAGCACATAAATGCCTTTGAATGTAAATGCTATAGAAGAGTTCTCCAAATATCGTGGACACAAAAAAGAACAAATATATCTATACTACAAGAGCTTAATATTGAAGAAGGCTGGCTAGTAAAGAGGATTAAAGAGAGAAAACTGAAATATTTTGGCCACATTAAACGTCATGATAATTTAGAGAAGACCGTATTGGAAGGATACATAATGGGAAAAAGAAAAAGAGGAAGACCGAAACGAAGATGGCTGCAAGACATCGTTGATGATCTGGAAATGGATGCAGCAGCAGCAGGCCATCTTGCTCACAACCGAGAGGCCTACAGGAGTGCTGTTTGGGAGGCAAAGTTCCGCAAGGACATGCAAAGGAATGAATGAATGAATATATATATATATATATATATATATATATATATATATATATATATTAGTGAGGAAAAACTAGAACAGTTGGAGAATTTTAAATATCTTGGATCATTACTAACTAAGAATGGAGATACAATGAGAGAAATTAAAAGGAGGACATCTATCGCTTTCAAAACAAACAAAAAAACACAACTAAAGAATCTGTGGAGAGGAGCAGACAGAACTACAAAAATAAGATTTTTATGGGCATGCATCTTTCCCATCGACCCATATGCCTGTGAGACCTGAACACTTAACAAAATACCTGAGAAACACATAAATGCCTTTGAATATAAATGCTACAGAAGAGTTCTTCAAATATCATAGACACAACAAATATATCCTTATTACAAGAACTTAATATTGAAGAAGGTTGGCCAGTAAGGAAGATTAAAGAGAGAAAACTTAAATATTTTTGACACATTAAACGTCATGATAATTTAGAGAAAACCGTCTTGGAAGGGTACATAATGGGAAAAAGAAAGAGAGGAAGACCAAGGCGAAGATGGCTGCAAGACACCGTTGATAATCTGCGAATGGACGCATCAGCAGCAGGCCATCTTGCTCACAACCTAGAGGTCTGCAGAAGAGCTGTTAGGGAAGCAAGTTCAGCAAAGGGCATGCAAATGGCTGACTGACTGACTTGACCCTGTTACTCGTCAATCCGGTTAAAAATAAAAATTCTCTCGAGGTCTAAACCGAGGCGAAGACCTTCTGATCGGCCAGACAAGTGCACTAACCTCTACACCACTGATGCCCCTGTCTGTCACCATAAAGGAGTATATAACTGTGAAAATCCTTTCTGTATAAGGGAGAATTCAAAAGCGCCTAGTTTGAAAAGAAAGTACCAGCACCTGGAAAGTTAAGAACCACTGTTAACATCCAAACAACATTTGCTCCGATCGAAACTCTTGCCTGTGGCAGATTCCCATGGCTTTCTTATAAATAATGAATCAATTATAGCTTCTAACCTACCCACTTATGACAGCTAAAACAGTAATAACAATAGCTACCCGCTAATCGATTACTCAAGTGCACATTTTTATTCATGAGATTGCATACTTCAAGTCGAATACATCATTTGCGAGTATATTATCCGTCGCACCAAATCGAATCGTTAACGATCTTCGATGAGTGTCAGGAGGAGCATATTGTATTCGTTTAATTTTAATTTCCCTACGACTACTCCGAATCGATTATTGTGGACCAAGATGTCGAGGGAAGAATATTAAATTCGAATTTGCTTTTTTTTCCTGGATGTTAAATCTCTGCATTGATTGGTTGTTTGTTGGCAGGAGACTGTGTGTGTATTATATTTATATATATATATACATGTCGTTATTAAGCTTTTGCGATCAACAGTTCAGTAGGCATATGAATGGGACGCATAGGCCATGATCTAGCGTTAAACAGCGGTTAATGATCTGTAAGTGACTACAGATGAACCATAGCTGATCAAGACCCTGTCCAGCTTCTCCGCTGGTACTCTCAGTAGTAAACCCAGTCTGGACAATAACGACTATAATTTGTTCTGTTTTTTTGTTTTCTCAGTGCATCTGACCATGTTCACGGCAATTCAATTTTTTTTTTAAATCTTCCAATCCACGTTGTTGCTAACCACTTGCTCTTTTACCTTCTAATTTTCTTTGTTTTTAAACGTATGAGACTTTGGGAAGTCCGTCTTGGAAGGGTACATAATGGGGGAAAAAGAAAGAGAGGACGACCAAGACGAAGGTGGCTGCAAGACATCGTTGATAATCTGCAAATGGGTGCATCAGCAGCAGGCCATCTTGCTTACAACCGAGAGGCTTTCAAGAAAGCTGTTAGGGAGGCAAAGTTCCCCAAGGGACATGCAAATGAATGAATGAATGAATGATTGAATGATGCTTCTTTAGATGACTGACATATCTGATCTCTCTGATTCTAATGTTTTTTTTTCATTATATCTCTTTTCAGTTTCCATTGATTTAATGTTCCTTGGTTTTCTTCTCTCTCCGTGAAGTTCGTCCTGCTTTTCAGCATAACCACATTTTGGGCTTTTCCACTTTCTTTTCCACTTTCTTTTCCACTTTCTTTTCCACCTTCTTTTCCACTTTCTTTTCCACTTTCTTTTCCACTTTCGTGTTTAACGTCCATGCTTCTACAACATAAAGGAATATGTAGCACACAAAACCACAACATAAGTTGTGGTACGAGTATATGTTTTAAGATACACACTCTCCCCCTCCCCCCACATTTTGTTGAACGTATGTTTGGCCATTCCCATTCTTCTGGTAATTTCCTTCCCCAGTTTACTGCACGAAACTAGATTATTACTGTTCTGTAGTAAACTAATCTTGCTTTTATGGCTGTGAGACTGGGGCCGTAATCAGATAATTGGAACAGAAATTAGAAGCAACAGACAAGGGGTGCTGGAGGAGGGTCCAATATGGGCCCCCGAGGACCAGAATTAACAGATGATGAAGTTCCCAAGCTACAGAACATTCATTAAAGCCGTAAATTAAAAACAAAAAAGGGCCTATTGTCTGTTTTTACAGAGAATAAGAAAGTTAGAAATTACAAAACGTGACAGTCACAGTGTACGCGTTTGTCCCGTACACGTGCACGGCGTGAAATAGTGATAGATGAGTTTATGTGTGATGATTCACGTTGTAAGTTGTGGCAGCTGCAACATATAACAACATCCCAACAAACGAACACTAAGCCCTGACTTCGAACGCGACTGAGTAACGACCTCTACATTCAAGAACAGATCCAAGCATGAGTCCACCTCCAAGATCTCACATACATACATATCCACTTTCTCGGTACTCATGTGCACGGATAAAGGCCTCACATATTCCCACACATCCATCTGTCCTCTAGCTTCCACTCAGCTGTCCTCTCTCCAAAACCCCATCCACAAACCCTGTTATAACCAGGTTCAACGACAAATCATTCGCACGACAAAATGACCAACGCTACTCAACTGCACGTGCTTAAACGTTGTAAGAAAAGCTACGACACAACATTCATTCCTTTGCTTGTCCCTTGCGGAACTTTGCCTCCCAAACAGCACTCCTGTAGGCCTCTCGGTTGTGAGCAAGATGGCCTGCTGCTGCTGCATCCATTTCCAGATCATCAACGATGTCTTGCAACCATCTTCGTTTCGGTCTTCCTCTTTTTCTTTTTCCCATTATGTATCCTTCCAATACGGTCTTCTCTAAAGTATCATGACGTTTAATGTGGCCAAAATATTTCAGTTTTCTCTCTTTAATCCTCTTTACTAGCCAGCCTTCTTCAATATTAAGCTCTTGTAGTATAGATATATTTGTTCTTTTTTGTGTCCACGATATTTGGAGAACTCTCCTATAGCATTTACATTCAAAGGCATTTATGTGCTTCTCAGCTGTTTTGTTAAGTGTCCAGGTCTCACAGGCATATGTTGCGATGGGAAAGATGCATGCCCTTAAAAATCTTATTTTTGTGGTTCTGTCTGCTCCTCTCCACAGATTCTTTATTTGTTTTACCTTCTGAAGAGCAGCATTAAGATAGAGGTTCTGCTCTTCGCTGTTCTTGCGGACTGACATAATTAGTTTTTCCATTCCTTCGACACAACAGTTAACCCATATACCGCTATGCCTGGAAAACTAATGAATCAAAGAAAGGCAAAGGAGGCCAAGATTTTTTTAGATCTGAAATACTGCTTGCCCAGATGGCACAAGAGAAAGAAGGCAACCAGTTACGTGAAAAAAAAGACAAATGTAATCACCGAAACTTACCCAGGGTATACATTATGAACGATTTATAACTGTAGGAGAATGTTTAAATAGCTTGTTTGTTTTCTACATGGAAAATGGAGGAAATAAAAGTTGATAAAGCATATGTAATATTTTCTACATTTCTTCTGTCTATCCTGGCTTTGTATTAATATGAAAAATCTATTTGTGGAAATGTAATCTATGTGGCAATCTCCTACATGTATTGGATTTCTTTTTATTTACAAGATGTATTGTACAAACGAAATATTGCCTTGAGAGTTAATACATTATTTATGCTTTATAACGTGTATTACAACACATCTTTCCATGATTTCCTACACGAAAGATGAATAAAAAAAATACAAGATCTTAGTTCAGGAATAAATCTTTGCTATTTCTTCTTCTTCTTCTTCTTCTGTCCCTCTAAAACTCCCAAAATGGTGTTGTTTGCAGCCGACGAGGTGAAGTTGTTAAAGCACAACATCATGTCGGATTGGGAGCTGGTTGTGGCAGCTATTTCTTCACTCAGTCTCAGGGTGAAGCTAAAAACCATGTGGTCTGCTTCTTATAGTAGACTACACCACCGTGGTGATCACGATGATCTCTGCCACGTTGGCCAGGTTAGGTCTGTTGGGGGGGGGGGGCTGTGATAACTATAACAGGTGGGACAGGGACTTGGTCGGCTGCGGTTCACCAAAACAGACGTCAGTGTGACAGCGATGATTCCTCAATCCTAACGCTAGTATGTCAGTTATTCCCCGCCAACCCTGTCGCTAGTATGTCAGTTATTTCTCACCAACCCTGAAGCTAGTATGTCAGTTATTTCTCACCAACCCTGAAGCTAGTATGTCAGTTATTTCTCACCAACCCTGTAGCTAGTATGTCAGTTATTTCTCGCCAACCTCTCACTAGTATGTCAGTTATTGCTGACCAACCCTGATGCTAGTATGTCAGTTATTGCTCGCCAACCCTGATGCTAGTATATCAGTTATTTCTCACCGACCCTGAAGCTAGTATGTCAGTTATTGCTCGCCAATCCTGTCACTAGTATGTCAGTTATTGCTGGCCAACCCTGATGCTAGTTTTTCAGCTACGTATCGCTGATTGCCAAATCGGACAGCATCTTTACTTAATCCTTGCTAAGATTCCTGTAGACTGTATCACTAATCTGTCACAGCTGCTCTCTATTTACACAAAAATTGTGAAGTTTATTTGCAAAACGTGAAGTGCTGTTTCATCATTCAGTCAAAGAACGACTACGAAGTTCTCGTTTGATTTCCTTTCAGTACGTGAATGATTTTATTCTCATTCAGGGAATAATCATGAAACAATGAAAATACCAAAAAAGAGAAAAAAACAAAACAAAACAAAAGTATTTTATTTCACCTAATTCTGATATTTAAAATAATCCTGATATTTCAAACATTCCTAATATTTCATCCAATCCTGATGCTTCGAACGATTCTGATATTTCAACTAGTCCCCATATTTCAAACAGTTGATAAGGTAGATTCCAGAATTTAGAAGACAAAAGTTGGAAAATACCCTCGTCGATGTACTCTGGGTATGTCCATAAGTAGGGGGGGGGGGGGGCTCAACAGGGCACACACAGAAAACTAGATTCCACATGTCAGTGTCAGAGCAATTTATTCTTTCATCAGTTACCGAACACAATGTCACCTGCTTACTTCAGCTGTCACTTTATATAATGTATGTGATGCAGGCTGTCAGTTTTTAGCACAATACTCACGACTGGAAAACAGGCTGTACAAGTGACACACATTGCTAGCGGCCGCTATGCATCTGCCTCTCTCTCTCTCCCTCACTCTCTTTCCCTCCTTCTCTCCCTCACTCTCTCTCCCTCTCTCTCTCCCTCTCTCTCTCCTTCTCTCTCTCACTCTCTCCCTCTCTCTCTCCCTCTCTCTCTATCCCTCACTCTCCCTCTCTCCCTCTCTCTCTATCTCTCTTTCTCTCTCTTACCTACCAGTACATTTAAAGCACTCTTCATGTGATATTTTTGTTGACGACTGTACTTTTTACAATACTGACTCTGACATCAATAACCTACAGACAACACTCCAAAATGATATAAAACAGTTTGATTAAATGGAGTAATAAAAATGGTATGTTGATAAATACGAACACAGCAAAATCCATGCTATCACTACAAGACAGAAACTGCAGAATGCAACAAAAACTTCACTACAGCTTTGTGCTGGGATTAAGGCAATAGAAAATGTTCATGAACATAAAACTCTAGGACTCATCATTGATCAACATTTAACTTGATATTCTCACGCACATAACCTAACAAACTTGATTGCACAGAAAGTTTACCATCTAGCCAAATTTAAACACTTTATCGACAAAGACACAAGAAAAGTATACTATATTTCACACATGCAAACACTTAGATTACTGTTGCACAATCTGGAATGGACGCTCAGTCTCAAACACAAAAAGACTCCACTCACTTCACAGACTAGCATTAAATCTGATTTGTGACAAACACCCATTTCAGACTATAGATGACAACAAACAACTCAAAATTCTACCCCCTCAAATATAGAATCATTTTAACAAAGTTAAGTTTGTTCACAGAATTCTGTCGCACAATGCTCCGCCTTACTTGTGCTCACTTTTTATGTATAACATTAGACATAGCCAGCGTTTAAAAAACTGTCTTCTTCCTAAACCCAGGATTGATCTGTAGAAGAAAATCCTTGTATACTCTGCAGTACAGCTCTGGAACACCCTCCCCTACCATTTAAAATCCATTGGTAATACTTCATCCTTTATCTCAAACCTGATTCATTATTTACTTGTTTGTAATTATATGCCTCCATAGAATAACTAGCAATCTCTCAACCCATGACTCGCCAGCCATCAAATACTAAAATGACGTAGTTCCAAAAGTAACTTGTTAGATATTGTTAAACATTATTTTAATGTTTGTTAAAAAACGTATGTTAGAAGATCTGTACTAACAATGCATTTTTCATTATGTATGTCTGTGTGTGCGCGTGTATGTGTGTGTTAGTGCTATTTTATTAGGTTAATTGCCTCTTCTCTTCTACTTTGAATGTAATAGTTTAATCGTACACTCTTTTTATTAGCTTTTTCTTAATGTAATTTGTATACTTGTATTAAATTGAGTGCGTCGGAAGAATGAAAGATGGGGTGATGAAGGGCAGAATGTAAGACGGGCCTGCGTGCCCAAGTCTTTACCCTTTAAAAATTCATTCATTCTCTCTCTCGTTCTCTCTCTCTTTCTCTCTCTCTCTCTCTCTCTCTCTCTCTCTCTCTCGCTGACGTCACATTTCCCACCAGTCGCTCGCAGTCACTCGACACCTTCATTCGTTCTCCTTGCACATAAGCTCTCCAATTTCCTCTTTAGTATATCCACAATTATTCATTACACGTGTCCCATATTGAGTGAACCTTTCTTCAAAATGATCATAGTTTTGTGACTCTAAGTTTCATACCTGGTTTCTTTAATTATATTAGATTCCACACCAAAGGTTTATATTAAGATTCCACGGCAAAGGTTTATTTTAGATTCTACCTCAATGGTTTTATACATTGGGTTTTGAAAATAACTTTGCATTAACCCAGTATCTATTCCTGTTTGCAGTGACATCTTAATGACTGCTGCAGGTAGATATGGCCGCAGACATTAAGAAGTCACTACGATACCATAATCGATACTGGGTTAGTACACAGTTACTTATGGAGCAACCTGTATTAGATTCCACAGCCCGGAGTCATATTAGATTCCAAAGCAAGAGTTTATTCTAGATTCCACATCAGAGGTTTATTTTAGATTCTACAGCAAAGTGTTATTTTAGACTCCACAACAAGGGGTTATATTAGACTCCACAGAAATGGGGTTATATTAGACTCCACAGAAATGGGCTAAATTAGAATCCACAACAAGGGCTTATACTAGACCCCACAGCAGTGGTTACATTAGACTCTGCAGTAAGGGTTTATAACAGGCCCCACAGCAAGGGGTTATATTAGACTTCATAGCAAGAGGTTATATTAGACTCCACAGCAAGGGGTTATATTAGACTCCACAGCAAGAGGTAATATCAGACTCCACAGCGAGAGGTTATATTAGACTCCACAGCAAGAGGTTATATTAGACTCCACGGCAAGGGGTTATATTAGACTCCACAACAAGGAGTTATATTAGACTCCATGGCAAGGAGTTATATTAGACTCCACGGCAAGGGGTTATATTAGACTCCACAACAAGGGGTTATATTAGACTCCACGACAAGGGGTTATATTAGACTCCACAGCAAGAAGTTATATTAGACTCAACAGCAAGGAGTTATATTAGACTCCACAGCAAGAGGTTATATTAGACTCCACGGCAAGAGGTTATATTAGACTCCACGGCAAGGGGTTATATTAGACTCCACGGCAAAGAGTTATATTAGACTCCACGGCAAGGAGTTATATTAGACTCCACGGCAAGGAGTTATATTAGACTCCACAGCAAGGGGTTATATAGATTCTACAGCAAAGTGTTATTTTAGACTCCACAACAAGGGGTTATATTAGACTCCACAGAAATGGGGTTATATTAGACTCCACAGAAATGGGCTAAATTAGAATCCACAACAAGGGCTTATACTAGACCCCACAGCAGTGGTTACATTAGACTCTGCAGTAAGGGTTTATAACAGGCCCCACAGCAAGGGGTTATATTAGACTTCATAGCAAGAGGTTATATTAGACTCCACAGCAAGGGGTTATATTAGACTCCACAGCAAGAGGTAATATCAGACTCCACAGCGAGAGGTTATATTAGACTCCACAGCAAGAGGTTATATTAGACTCCACGGCAAGGGGTTATATTAGACTCCACAACAAGGAGTTATATTAGACTCCATGGCAAGGAGTTATATTAGACTCCACGGCAAGGGGTTATATTAGACTCCACAACAAGGGGTTTATTAGACTCCACAGCAAGGGGTATATTAGACTCCACAGCAAGAAGTTATATTAGACTCCACAGCAAGGGGTATATTAGACTCCACAGCAAGAGGTTATATTAGACTCCACGGCAAGAGGTTATATTAGACTCCACGGCAAGGGGTTATATTAGACTCCACGGCAAAGAGTTATATTAGACTCCACGGCAAGGAGTTATATTAGACTCCACGGCAAGGAGTTATATTAGACTCCACAGCAAGGGGTTATATTAGACTCCACGGCAAAGACGGTTATATTAGACTCCACAGCAAGGAGTTCTATTAGACTCCACAGAAATGGGGTTATATTAGACTCCACAGAAAGGGGCTAAATTAGAATCCACAACAAGGGCTTATATTAGACCCCACAGCAGTGGTTACATTAGACTCTGCAGTAAGGGTTTATAACAGGCCCCACAACAAGGGGTTATATTAGACTTCATAGCAAGAGGTTATATTAGACTCCACAGCAAGGGGTTATATTAGACTCCAAGAGGTAATATCAGACTCCACAGCAAGAGGTTATATTAGACTCCACAGCAAGAGGTTATATTAGACTCCACGGCAAGGGGTTATATTAGACTCCACAGCAAGAGGTTATATTAGACTCCATGGCAAGGAGTTATATTAGACTCCACGGCAAGGGGTTATATTAGACTCCAGGGCAAGAGGTTATATTAGACTCCAGGGCAAGAGGTTATATTAGACTCCACGGCAAGGGGTTATATTAGACTCCATAGCAAGGAGTTATATTAGACTCCACGGCAAGGGATTATATTAGACTCCACAGCAAGGGGTTATATTAGACTCCACGGCAAGGGGTTATATTAGACTCCACATCGAGGGTTTATAGCAGACTTCAGAGCCAAGGGGGTTATAACAGACTTAACAGCAAGAGTTTCCATTAGACGCCCCCCCCCCCCCGAGATTCGTGCTTGTTATTTCGTTGGTAATGGGCCATTGATGGATGACCGCGATACCAGTGTTTCCAAAACTGTATTTTTGTATCGTGCCCCACCTCAGCATCTTAAAGAGTTCTATGTTCCACCCCACCCCCCCCTTTTTTTTATCTCCCCTCCCCTTGACCACAGCATAGCATCAATGAAATATTCAAATTGCATTCCCCCCCCCCTCCCAAACACTTGGGGAAATACTTACGTATAGGAATAGTGCAATCAGCAACTGCGCGGTTTTTTTAATCTGAGATCAATGGACTTATCCTATCTGCCGTCCCTCTTTAGTTGATCCGGCTGTGAGAAATTGGTTCTTGAAAGATGATTTTTTTTCGGGCGAGATTTACCTGGGAAAATGGGGGAAGACAGTCCAGGTGAGGAGACAGGCGCACTGGTTTACTGTGCATGTAGCGACGTTGTTGGATTATGTGAAACGTGCATGTTTTCAGGAATATAGGGCTTGGCTCGTATCACGATGGAGGAAAGAGGAGGAAAACTTAGTTAGACACAGGGCAACGTGGACTGTAGTGTTCTCGCCTGCATAATTATCTCCCTTCTGCGGCCTACCTTGTCAAGACAAGAACCGAATGTCCATCAGATAAGATACTTCTCTGCAAAGATTTATACATATATAAACAAGTCCGAACTGTAGATGGTTGGACTGTCTTTTGCCGCGACATTACTAAGCTGTGGAGGTGAAATATATGCAGAAAATATTGCTCCACATCATGAATATATGACAAGTGAGCAGTGATTTGTTTGTTGAGGGTCACAGAGGTCAGGTTTGTCCACGACCCGGGCTGGGTCCCTGTTGTCAGTTTCCGGGTTTATTTAGGGCCGTTTTTTTTTTTCATTTGGCAGAAAAATGGTTTGATCAGTGTGTGACGGGCATCAAGTGGAACCTGGTGATTTTAGTTTTAGATAAACATGCCGGGTTTGATATGGAGGGAGGAAATTACAGGAACATTAAATATCCCGATATGTGAAGCACATGGTGGAGCCTAGTCAGAACGTCTATTTGTCTTCTTAATACTGAAAGGTATATGAGGAAGGAGACAAGACAAGATACGACAAGACAAGATAAGACAAGACAAGATAAGATAAGATAAGACAAGATAAGATAAGATAAGATAAGATAAGACAAGACAAGATAAGATAAGATAAGATAAGATAAGACAAGACAATATATGACAAGACAGGTTACGTGTGTCTTCTTCTCTTCTTCTACTTCTTCTATCTCCCTGTAATTGCAAAATGGCGTTATGTGCAACCGATAGGATCAAGATGTTGAGGCACAGAATCGTGACGGATTGTGAGTGGGTTACACCGGCTATTTTCAGTCCTTGAGTGGATATTTTAAAAAAGCAAGGGGGAGATGTGATACTTCTTTAACAAACTCCACCTCCTTGGGGATGGGGTCTACGGCGATCCCTGCCCCGTTAGTCAGGTTATGCCTGTTGCTATGGGTACCATCGGAGGGGTGGGACAGGGTCTTGGTCAGCTATGGTTCGCCAACCCCCTGACGCCAGCATGATCATCTATGAGGCGCTGACTGCAAAACTGGACGGTCTCTTCAACTCTATATGTGTACAGATATATATGTATATATGTGTACAAGTCCTGGTAGGTCTTTATGCACGTTTCATGATTGTATCAGATAGAAAACAGAGCAGGAACCGTATTTCAGACGGGCCTGCCTTCCCCAGTTCTATAACCTTAAACTTTGACCCGTAAAACAAAATAACAGACAAAAAAAATGGGAGATTAATGTTCTTCACATAAACCTAGTGGTAAGCTGGTTGTTAACACAGCACTAAGATAGACACCACAGGGGAATATAAGTAAGGATAGACCAAATAAGAGATGGAGAAGAACTAGAGAGAGGATGTTGAGCAATAGAGGGCTCACTTGGGAAAGAGCGATTTAAAAAAAAAAAGGCAAAGGACAGGCGTTTGTGGAAAACCCTTGCGTAAGCCCCATGTGCCTGGGGCACTTAAGGTGCAGAGAGAGAGAGAGAGAGAGACAGAGAGAGAGACTGGTTGTTGATTCTTTATCATCATCTGAAGCATGAGGGAGTTGTTGGAAATAGAATTATCAATTTTTAGGTTACAGACCTATCTCTTACATCTGGTGAGAATAGTTTGGGCTTAAGTACATATAAAACTAATAAAGACATACATGAAGCCACACAGTAAAGTTGTAATAACAAAATATTAAACCTATTTTAAACAAAAGAACAGTTTTATTAATTAACCAAACTACACCTTAAACATACAAAACATACAGGACAAGGAAATAAGGAAAGATGAACAAATACAAATTAACATTAATCCCATACAACATTTAGAGATTTGGGGGAAAAAAAGAATGAAAATGAAAAGGGGGAGGGGGGAACATTTAGCTGTGACTTGTAAGAGGCTGCGTATGAGAGCGGGGTCGTCTTAACAGTATCGGGGGCCCCTGGGCCCTCACCATTCCTCTCCAGCCTATGCAGGTAATGTGAGGAATTCATAAAATTTTCCACGGGCTGGTTGGGCCCCATGCACTTCTCAGTGCCCCGAAGTGGGGCCCATGTGTTAAGACGGCACTGTCTGAGAGTATGCGTGGACTCTAGCACGTGACTTTTCTTCGCCATCCAAACCGGTGGATCACGAAGCCTGACCCAACTCCATGGCGACCATAATTACCAAACATTATCTCTATTAACTTATTTGTGTGGCTGTACACTGTACCAGTGATCGAGTTAGAATTTTGTTTTTCAAACCGGTACAGTTAGACTTGCACGAAGTATTTTCAGACTTACCGGTTTACTCAGTACAACATTCAGTATTTATACCCTTTTTTTAATGTAAAAGTAAACACACTTTACAAAAAATCAGAGGAAAGTAAATCTTTATGTAAATTTTTTTCTTCTTACTTACTATTAGTGGCAAGATTTGATCTTTACTGACATACCGAATCAATCAATCAATCAATCAATCAGTCATTCATTTGCATGTCCCTTGCGGAACTTTGCCTCTCCTGTAAGCCTATCGGTTGTAAGCAAGATGGCCTGCTGCTGACGGATCCATTTGCAGATCATCAACGATGTCTTGCAGCCATCTTCGCCTTCGTCTTCCTCTCTTTCTTTTTCCCATTATTTACCCTTCCAAGATTGTCTTTTCTAAGTTATCATGACGTTTAATGTGTCCAAAATATTTAAGTTTTTAATCTTAAAAACCCAGAGACCTAAAGGAAAGCTCAGTTAACGAGGCACACTTCCGCAAGAGACATGGAAATGACTGACTGAATGACTATTTAATTCTATTTACTAGCCAGTCTTCTTCAGTACTAAGTTCTTGTAGTATGGAT
Organism: Achatina immaculata; assembly: GCA_009760885.1. Classification (NCBI taxonomy): domain Eukaryota; kingdom Metazoa; phylum Mollusca; class Gastropoda; order Stylommatophora; family Achatinidae; genus Lissachatina; species Lissachatina immaculata. Next base: position 14,506,379 of record CM019712.1, on the reverse strand, counting down.
ATATCTGTTCTTTTCTGTGTCCATGATATTTGAAGAACTCTTCTGTAGCATTTACATTCAAAGGCATTTATGTGTTTCTCAACTGTTTTGTTAAGTGTCCAGGTCTCACAGGCATATGTTGTGATGAGAAAGATGCATGCTCTTAAAAATCTTATTTTCGTAGTTCTGTCTGCTCCTCTCCACAGATTATTTAGGTGTTTTACTTTTTGATTAGTGATAGATGTCCTCCTTTTAATTTCCTTCATTGTATCTCCATTATTAGTTAGTAATGATCCAAGATATTCCAAACTCTCCACCTCTTCCAATTTTTCCTTATTGACATATATTTCAGCTGCCTTATTTGTTGTGTCAGTTGTCATCAATTTAGTTTTCTTCGCATTAAGATAGAGGTTTTGCTCCTCGCTGTTCTTACGGACTGACATAATTAGTTTTTTCCCATTTCTGTTTGTGTTGTGGACAGTAATACTGTGTCATCAGCATATCCAATCTCTGATATTTCTTAACCTCCAATTTTTATGGCATCGTCACATTCTTTGTCTACATCTTCTCTAACATTCCTCATTATATTTTCAGTATACAAGTTAAATAAGTAAGGTGACAGTATGTATCTAGACCAACAGGCAGCAGTGAGAATAAATGGTGAAATAACAACTTGGTTTGACTTAAAACATGGGATCCTTCACATGCCGAACCAAAGTCATAACTGGCTGAAACTCCTTCCATACAAATTGAATATTTTCAGTCTACTGACTAGATTCTCCTCCAATCTATTTCGCTCGTTGCTTCTCTTATGTTTTTTAGTAGTTTGTTTTATATATACTACAAACCAGTTACGGCAACCGATGACTCCCAAGGGTTTTGGTCTTTCTCGTTTTTAATCAGTAATTTACAGATAATTGCCGGCTAGCGCGACAGCTGGGTTTACTAGGGAGAAAGTGTTCAGATCACCAGTTCCTGATACTGAAGCTTTGAAGACAAGGATAATGGATGCTTAAACGAAGATGACTAAAGAGATGCTGGAGAACACGTGACAAGAAATCGAGTACGGCTTAGACGTTCTTCTGTCAACAAACGGAGCATATTGTAAAGTGCACGATGTAAAAGTTGGAGGGGAAAAAATCACATATGTGTACCCAACATATTTTTTAATAATAAATATTTTAAATGGGGGGAAATAAAACTTTTTCTGTACTTTCCATCCTGCAGATGAACTATGCCTGCAGACCACAAAGGGAGGATGTTTAGCGAGGGCTGATACGTAAGAGGCAACATCAGTTTCCTGGACATCTCTGTACTGGCTGGAAAAAAGGAGAGGTAACATTTGATGTTTTCGTTACACGTTCAAGATATTAACATTAAATACACTCATTTTTATAATGACTGTTCGAATTATATGGAAGGGGAGAGTAGAAATATGGTCAGTACTGCTAACAGGTCATACAGCTCGGTCTCAGAGGAATAAAACAGAGATTTTAAATAGGGGCTTAATTTTATACTGTTTCTTCAAATCGCTTTCTTAAAGCAGCTTGGAAGGCAAACGCCAGACGAACTACGTCTATTTCTTCTTGTTCTTGTTCTTACTTTTCTTCCTATTCTTCTTCTTCTTCTTCTTCTGCGTTCAGTTTCGTATGCTCAGCGTTCTAAACAGAGAGTCTGGTTGCCTCCATGAATCCTGCTGTCAGCAGGAGGACTTCGTAGGAACCCCAGAGTTTCCTCTCCATGGTTACGTCTTGAGGGCCATGCCTGGGCTCTGAGGTTTCTGTATATATTGCAGGTGTGTAGTATGTGTTTAGGAGTCTATGGGTGTTTTAACACGCGCATTGAGCTGTTGGCTCAGCCTTTATTTTGTGGAGATGAGCGTTGAGTCTCCAGTGTCATGTTCGTAACCTGAAGATTGTAGAGGAGAGAGATACATATTTTAATTAGGGGCGGCAGTTTTTATACTAATTATTCAACCTCTAGTTAAAACAACAATTTAGAGAAGACCGTCTTGGAAGAGTACATAATGGGAAAAAGAAAGAGATGAAGACCAAGGCGAAGATGGCTGCAAGACATCGTTGATGATCTGCAAATCGATGCATCAGCAGCAGGGCGTCTTGCTTACAACCGAGAGGCCTACAGGAGAGCTGTTAGGGAGGCAAAGTTCCGCAAGGGTTATGCAAATGACTGAATGAGTTAAAACAGCTTACGGCCAGAATATCAGCGCCAGATCGGAAACATCTGTTTTAATACCATCTATTGACTTTTCAATTCCTCATTGTAGGAGTGTTAAGTGTTTTTGAATTCCTACGACTTCTTTATTTTCGAAGGGCCGTTGTTCATCTGAATATTTATCCTTTCAATTGGGGTTTAAGAAAATGTCTCTACCTGGTCGGCCACTTGTGCAGTTGTCATAAAAAATGAAGGGAAACAACTGTAGATTTTTTACCATCCCATACAACCAGTTATAAACTATACAGTGTGTAGCGATTGGGTAATGGATTACCTACCCTGTCGCTTTGTTTTAATAAAGAACTCTATAACGGGTTTTCTAATTATGGGCTTTGTCATTAGCAAGGGAAGCAACTGTTGATAAGGGGCGTAACCAATTTTACTTTTAGGTTATATTTTTTATAGCCAATACAGTATCATTATAATATCACTGTTTCATCTTTATTTTTTTTTATCAAGTGACAAAACCATTGACTCTAATCTCGTGTTCTAACCATTTACTTCATGCATGTTGTAATCAAAGGATGAAACGTATTAATTTGTATTTAAAATATGAGAAAATGCTTCATCCATCTCTATCTATCTATCTATCTATCTATGAAAACTGTTCAAACCTAACCCAAAGTTTAGCCAACGCTTAAACAATGTTCTTCTTCTCTCAAAATCTACGAGCAATGACTAAGAAAAGCCTTGCTTACTCTGCTGCTTACTTTTGGAAAACCTTTCCGTCTTTCATTAAAAAAAAACGTATAAACGTATAAAAGCTGTCTTTCTTTCTATAACTTTATCAAGTTTTCCTACATATGCTTAATGTCGATTACATGCCCTCTTGATTCTTAACTTTCTGTATTACTTTATACACAACCTGTAGGCATCATCATCATGTGCCGTGCCGCCTGGCGTTTTCTATTATGCATCTCAAGAGTACCCGAGCCGTCATGCAGCTCAGCTGGTGATCTCCCCTCACACCATCTCGTCAGACTGTCCAGTATTATTTCTCTTGGTCTTTCTCTGGCTCTTCTTCTCTCTATTTCTATGTTGTTACAATATTTACTTGTAGACACAGACCGTAAAGTAAATTGTGAATTCTGTTACTGAGAATATTTGGCAGACATTTATTAACGTGGGAGACTCCAAGAATAATTTTGTTCTATTATGTTGTTATTTTTTTTTGTATTGAGTGCATGGATAAGAGTGGAAGATACGTTGTGTTATTTTTTTTAGTTATGTTATGGTAGTTTGAGTTATGTTTATTATTTGCATAACATATCTGTAATATATTATGTACAAAGTCTGGAAGGTAGAAAAAATGTGTTTGATGTCTTGTCTTGTCTTTTCTTGTCTTGTGTTATCTCCCTGTAACTGCTATCTGGTGCTGTTTGCAGCCGATGCTGTGGAAGATGTTGAGGCACAGCATGGCATCCGCGTGGGAGCGGGTTGTAAAAGCTATTTTTTCAGCCCCCGGAGTACAGTTAAATAGCAGAGGGGGTGTGCAATGCTTCTTTATCAGACTCCACCACCATGGGGACTATGGCGATCCCTGCCCCGTTAGCCGGGCTAGGTCTGTTACTATGGGTACCAACGGATAGGTGGGACAGGGTCTTGGTCAGCTAACCCTGACGCGGGCATAACAGATGTGGGTCGATGACTGCCTCATCAGACAGGATCTTCACCCCTCTCACCCCCCCCCCCCCACCCTCCCTCATGCTCTTTGACAGAAGAACAGAAAGTTGGGCGAGAGATCTGGAGAATGTACGGTATATGATGAACGCCTTCCCCCCCCCCAACCCAAAAAAAAAGAATTGGCTGAGTGGAGTATGTTGCTGTGGTGATGGCTGTGTTTGTCTATGTGGTGTAAGCAGAGCATACCTGAAAAAAAAAGAAACATCGTCGCCTATCATTGTAAATGTTATCAATGTTATCATCATTTATAAGAACTTGTGTGTCGTCAGTATTCATTTCCCCTCCATTAAACAACTCCAGATGTTCAGATCGAAAGTTGTTGTCTGGCTTTGGGTGCCCTGAATGGAGGATGTTCCGGTAATTGTTACATGCATGGCCGCAAGACAAGGACTTTACTGAATACCTTCAATCACTTATACAGAACATCAGAAAGACTTTCACGGCAGGCACACGCACGCACATATACACACACACACACGTACGTGAGTATTCTTCTTATCTTATATATCATCTATCCTTCCCGTGCCGTTAAACGTCACATAGGGCTCACAAAGGTAGTTCGCCAATTTTTCCTGTTTTCGACGAGTCTTTCCACCTCATCAAAGGATTTTATGTTTATTAATTTAACCTCTCTTAACAATGTCCTCTTTAGAGTTTCATGTGGTCTGCCTCTTTTTGTTCGGCCTGTTGTGTTCCACCTGGTAGCTTGTTTTTGGATTCTCTCGTCGTTTCTTCTCATCATGTGATCAACACGTCCATCTTCTTTTCCTGATCACCAATGAGAAAATTTGTTGTTCGCTCATCTCTCTTATCTCTGCACTGTTCTTCAATTCGTTCCATTTGATGCCGAATATTTTCCTTATGCATTTGTTTCCAAAAAAGTCTAATTTTTTTTTTCTGTTTCTTTAGTTGTTTTCCAACTTTCACATGCATAAATGAGGGTGGATATTATATTTGAATTGAATAGTCATAACTTGGTTTTTGTGCTTATAACTTTTGAGTTCCATATGTTCTCAAGATTCTTGAAGATCGATGCTGCTTTTGCAGTTATAATTCTAACTTCCTTTCTGGTGTCACCATCCTGGTCTATGTAGCTGCCAAGGTATGCAAATTGATTGACTTCTTCAACATCTGTCCCTTCTACGTGTATTTTTTTCCATTTTGATTAACGGGAATTTTCATTATTTTTGTTATGTCCTTGTTACTTTCAAGTCCTATTTTGCTAGCCAGTGAAGACAGGATATCTGTTTTTTCTTGCATGGAATTCACATTGTTATTGATAAGTGTACTCAGACAAGGACAAATGTATACTCGGACTAAGTGTTACAACTGTATCACATGACGAGGTCATTTCTGTTCAGTTCTGGTCTCGATAAAGTAGACAGAGGTGTAAGGTTCAGTTTTACAAAAAAAAACAAAAAAAAGAAAGAAAAAGAGTGAGGAAATTTGGGCACAGACAAGAGTGACAAAGAGTAAGATAAGCATGTATAAATGAAGAACATTCAACAAACCAATATTTCGACAAAAGCCTTTTTTTTCAAGGATTACATGCAAAAAATAACATAACAGATAAAAAGATGAAAAATATATGAAAAACTAAACACTCCGTCCTTTTAGTGTTCTTCCTATAAGAAGGGTTTTATACCTGCAGTTGTCACTACTATGGCCTCAATAACTGCACAATCTTTTTAAGACAATGGCCCTTTATCTATCTATATTTGTTTTCTGTTTAAAAAAAAACACATATAAAATGACGATAATAAAAACAAGAAGAAAAACGACAAATCGTGCATGACGAAGACTTCATTTACTTGCATTTTCAACCTTTTTTTCCTGTAATATCTTTCCACTCCATTGAGTCTTCTTCTTCAGCTTCATGCACTCGTTTTCATTCCCTCGCTACCTCCTCATTCTGTCCCGAAGACTGTCCCCTTCTATGTCCCCGTTCTCCGTGGGAAAAGGACATTACGGGCGCACAAACGGGATTCAGACCCGATTTACACAATTCAAATTTTCTGTTTTATATACAGTATAAGATCTCCGGATTTCTACGGTGATGTGAGATCTCAGGAAAAAAAAGGGAACAAAAAAGGAAAATTTGAATAATTTTGTCCGTCTTTTCCGGATTTGGCGCCAAATTGTGTATCTGTGGGAGCCGTGCTAGCGCTGTGGATTAGACACTCGCTTGCTGACCAGGCAACCCGGTTTCAATTTCCACTCACAACAGCAGGGCGGTTGGGGGGGGGTGGGGGGGGTCAGACTGTGACTAGCAAAAACTCCCGGGGTTCACCCAGCTTCAAGAAAAAAATACCTACCAGGGTTAACTCTCTGGGAAGGGAGAGGAATGACGCCGCTAGCTACGGAGTTAGTACTGACGGCGACAATAGTTGGCATTTTCTGGTTAACTTCTGACTAGGCAGCAGAAAACTTATAGTATGCCGAGTGCAATGACCCTGGATCATAACTCTTACCTTTTTACCTTTACCTGTTTACCTGTATAAAGGTAAAGGTAAAGGTAATCCTGTCATGCCTTACAGGCACATAGGGATATGGTATTAGTGCCAGCATACTAGAGGATGATATGGTCAGTATCATGCCTGGCTGCCTTTCCTTCCCCAACTCCATAAGAAGTCGGACACCCATTTCTACAGCTGGGTGACTGGGGTGCCTCCGGCCGGATTAGAACCAGGATTAGTAGCAGAAGAAGAAGAATGAGGAGGAGAAGGAGGAGGAGCAGAAGAAGAAGAAGGAGGAGGAGGAGGAATAGAAGAAGAAGAAAAGAAGAAGAAGAAGAAAAGAAGAAGAAGAAGAAGTGCCTGAAAAGAAATAATATGTTAATACAATGAATTACAATGTTAAAGGCACATAGGATCTTTTGAAACAAAATACAAACATATGTTTAAGAACAAAACTACCCTCATATCATCTACATTTGATGGAAGTAATTTTATCGTTTGAGTGCTGCGTTGTTGTTGTTGTTGTTGTTGTTGTTGTTGTTGTTGTTGTTGTTGTTGTTGTTGTTCGCCCATCGTCTTCGATGTTGACCAAATCTTCATCTAGATCTAAATAGGGTGAAGTGTGAGGTGTGTCCGTGTGTGACAAACTAGCCCTATACGAGCTCTAAAGGCTTTGCCACATACGGAACATATATGTCCAGACTGAGTTGTGGGTGCTTGTGCTGCCTTGGCTTTTCTCATTGCGCGTTTGTGCTGGGTACTTTCAAGTCTTGAGCGCTCTGCTCTCTGAGAACCCAGGGTGGTTATAGCCCTCCATGATGGGCGGATTTGTGCTTTGGACTCCCAAGAGTTTGTGTCTATCCCGAAGGCCTTGAGTGAGGTTTTGAGCGTATCCTTGTATCCCTTTTTCCCCCCTCCTGCTTTCCGTTAGTTGGTTCAGAAGTTCTCCTTATAGGAGTTGTTTGAGTGTTGCGCTACGGAGTGAGTGACAATGTACCTTGTTAGAGCATCTAAATACGTTCTTCTCAATCAACGAATCCTCTCAGTGCGAATGAATGCTCCGACAAACGATGTTTCCGCAGTACGGGTAGATTCATCGGCACTGTATCTGACTTCACTTCTACAGAATCAATATCTGGACGCAACTAGGAACATACAAACATTTAAAGACAGTACAAATGAATGCAGCAATAATATCAATTATATGTATAATTAATTTCAGGGATGTCTGAAGAAGTAGTTCAGTTAATCAGTCATTTGCATGTCCCTTGCGGAACTTTGCCTCCGTAACAGCTCTCCTGTAGGCCATCTCGGTTGTGAGCAAGATGCCCTGCTACTGATGCGTCCATTCGCAGATCATCAACTATGTCTTGCAGCCATCTTCGTCTTGGTCTTCCTCTCTTTCTTGTTCCCATTATGTCTTCTTAGTTATACATATAACTTCTTTTATATATGTTTAAAAGTATTGAGTTTTCTATAATATAGCAAAATATTATGCAACGAATACAAAGATGTCGTATTTTGTACGAAGCGTGATAACTCTGGAATATGAGGCAAACAGGGGAAATAACTCAGTAAAACAGGGACTCGTGTAAGACGATACTCCAGATAGCGAGTAGAGTAGGCAAGGGAGCTTATATGACTTTCCAGATAGGATTGGTTCGATGCCATTGGCGCGAACGATTTTTAGCTCTTTTGCGTCCACTGAGCTCTATGCCCGAAGAACTTTGGATCCAAACTGTGCGTCTTCTATCCAGTGAGGCAAAGGAGTCTACACACTGTCGGTTGCAAAGGTATGCTTGAAACCTCGGGTGGAATCCATACAGGAGAGGAGATTTTTGACAGAATCCATTGTTTGGAATGGATGTGTTGGGCCGTGTGGAATCATCAATATCATCATCATCATCAGGTGCCGTTCTGGTAGGGGTTTGAGATCATGCTTCTCCACAGATCTCGGCCCTTGGTATTTTCCATCCGCCGCTCATTTGGTGATTTCTTATTGTGCCATCCAGTTAGGCTGTCATGCTGGTGTGTTTTCTTCCCTTTTGATCTTCCCCTGCATCTCTTTCCCTTTATCTTCCTTGTTGTTACGATGTTTTCAAGCTCTTTCTACACCCCCCTCTCCCACTCTCAATATCCAGTGAATGATGACTGTCATTTTTTCTTATATTTAATTAGGTCCCTTTCTACATTTAAGGTAAAGGTAAACTTCCCGTCCCCATGCCATTAAGACATATTTGGAAATTCGGTGTTAGGCCCGTATTTTCCATGACCTTCGGCACGTGAAAGTCTGATGTGGTCAGTATAACGCCTGGCAGATTTACCTTCTCAGATTTCCCTGGTACCCGTTTTTGCGGGCTGGGTGGACTCCAGGGCCTTTTTGGTGTGTACCAGAATAAAGATTCCACTGCCAGAACTTGAACCCGGTACCACCGGATTGGTAAACCAAGCGCCTAACCACTCACCTAACCTCTCAGCTAACCACTCACCTAACCTCTCAGCTAACCACTCACCTAACCTCTCAGCTAACCACTCACCTAACCTCTCAGCTAACCACTCACCTAACCTCTCAGCTAACCACTCACCTAACCTCTCAGCTAACCACTCACCTAACCTCTCAGCTAACCACTCACCTAACCTCTCAGCTAACCACTCACCTAACCTCTCAGCTAACCACTTAGCTAACCTCTCAGCTAAAGACTTAGCTAACCTCTCAGCTAACCACTCACCTAACCTCTCAGCTAACCACTTAGCTAACCTCTCAGCTAACCACTCACCTAACCTCTCAGCTAACCACTTAGCTAACCTCTCAGCTAACCACTTAGCTAACCTCTCAGATAAAGACTTAGCTAACCTCTCAGCTAACCACTCACCTAACCTCTCAGCTAAAGACTTAGCTAACCTCTCAGCTAACCACTCACCTAACCTCTCAGCTAAAGACTTAGCTAACCTCTCAGCTAACCACTCACCTAACCTCTCAGCTAAAGACTTAGCTAACCTCACAGCTAACCACTCAGCTAACCTCTCAGCTAAAGACTTAGCTAACCTCTCAGCTAACCACTCACCTAACCTCTCAGCTAAAGACTTAGCTAACCTCTCAGCTAACGACTTTGTTGAACACTCACCTAACCACTCAGCTAACCTCACAGCTAACCACTCAGCTAACCTCTCAGCTAACCACTCAGCTAACCTCTCAGCTAATCATTCACCTAACCACTCAGCTAACCACTCGTCTAACCACTCGGCTTTCTACATTTGCTTTTGCTAAATATTTCCTGCTTGTCATCTACGCTGCCCACGGCACTCTTAACACTCTTCTAAAAGAACCACATCTCTGTTGCCTCTAGCGATCTCCCCGTCGATCTTTTGATTGTCCGTGACCCGCTTCCACAAAGTAGGACACGCTCGGCGTAGATTTTAGAACTCTCTTCTGATGTTCATTGACAGAGATGTTTCTCATTTGTTGGAAAGCTGTTTTTTTTTTTGGCTTGGCTTATTCCATTATTGATTTAAGAGATGTATTTTCCAACCTGATGTTACTCGAGTGCCCCGGATATTTAAACGTAGGCACTTGACCCAAGGTTGTTCCTTGCACTGTAACATTCCGTTAGGTGGGCTTGCTTTTTCCTTTCATGATATGACCAGGGTTCCTGTTTTCTTGCTGCTGGGTCCTTTACTTTTCAGTTTCTTCCACTACTGCATCTATTAACTTCTGTAGGCTCTTTTCGTTGTTTTACTGCATCATCTGTATCTTAATCTTATATCCTTCCCGTGCCGTTAAACGTCACATAGGGCTCGCAAAGTAGTTCGCCAATTTTTCCTGTCTTCGGCGAGTCTTTCAACCTCATCAAGGGATCCTATGTCTGATAATTTGGCCTCCCTTAACAATGACCTCTTCAGAGTTTCAGGCGGTCTGCCTCTTTTCATTTGGCCTGCTGTGTTCCACTTAATATCATCTGTATATCGTAGATTATTTATGATTTGGAACCGTACCTTATAACTCAAGAAGACCGACGGCATGTAATAACTACGAGCACCAAGAGGAAGTAGGATATATCCTTGAGCATTTCCATCCTGATATCCACGCCCTTCCATCTATACAGTCACTTCCTTCTTTGGGCTAGTCACTAGGGAAATATATAAAATACAAAATGGCCGCGTCGTGTCTGTAAATCTCGGAAAAAGACAAACTCTGACATTTACGGGCATCGAGGCGTGGTCACCCCCCCCCCCCCGCGGGGACCGGATTGGTGAGGATAATTGAGTGACCCGATAGAGCGTGGACCGAAAGGGGTGGCATACACAAATGCAGTGAATCGGAAGCCGATAATGAACCCCTAGGACTTTCGCATCGCTGCACTGGCTGAAGATAAAGCAGACGAAAAGAAAAATGCATCAATTTAAGGGAAGATCCCGTGCATGAAGTAAGATACCGCAACACATGCTTAAAATAATCACATGTACTCCCCTCCGATAGTTTCTATTCTCGGAAGTTATGTTGGAACTTCTGTATCGAGTTAGAGGACGTAAAGAACTGAGCTATAGCGTAAGGAACGAGCGATGTAGGTGCAAGATATGGCTAAGATATGACGGCTTTCAGGCCGGGGGGCGGATTCGAGTTCTTCGGATTACGGGTAGTTGTTCTGGTGGAGGTTGTTGTGATAGTACGGACTAGTGGATAGATGGATGGATGGATGGATGGATGGATGGATGGATGGATGGATGGATGGATGGATGGATGGACTGGAATGTCACATTGCCGATGTATGTATGTATGGATGGACTGACGGATGGATGGATGATGGACGGACGGATGGATGGATGGATGGTCGGACGGACGGACGGATGGATGGATGGATGGATGGATGGATGGATGGATGGATGGATGCTATATTGTGGATAAATACAGAGATAAAATCATATTTAGATGGTGAAGCCAGACAAGAACTGATTTAACCGAGGGTGGAAGAAAAACCACATGGTTACAGACAAAACCGAAACTGCGTCCCCTATTCCTGCAGCGACTGGTGTAAGAATACGGGACAGCTTAGCTTAACCCTTCCCCTTCCCCCACCCTAATACGCAAACACGGTGTTCATTATTTCTAGGTTCCGAACAGCGTTGGGGATCATGTTTCCGTCTTGTACGACCCTTCTTGTTTACGGTCAGTTCAAGTGCTTCTCTTTTTCTCTGCCATTTTTCTCGTCTCCTCTCTCTCTCTCTCTCTCTCTCTCTCTCTCTCTCTCTTGAAATAAAGATCAATCAATCAATCAATCTCTCCTTCTGTCAACATTGAATTGTCCAGCCATTGTCAAGCTCTCTAACTTCTGTCTTCTTATGACATGTCCAAGTTCTCTAACTTCTGTCTTCTTATGACATGTCCAAGTTCTCTAACTTCTGTCTTCTTATGACATGTCCAAGTTCTCTAACTTCTGTCTTCTCATGACATGTCCAAGTTCTCTAACTTCTGTCTTCTTATGACATGTCCAAGTTCTCTAACTTCTGTCTTCTCATGACATGTCCAAGTTCTCTAACTTCTGTCTTCTTGTGACATGTCCAAGTTCTCTAACTTCTGTCTTCTCATGACATATCCAAGTTCTCTAACTTCTGTCTTCTCATGACATATCCAAGTTCTCTAACTTCTGTCTTCTCATGACATGTCCAAGTTCTCTAACTTCTGTCTTCTCATGACATGTCCAAGTTCTCTAACTTCTGTCTTCTCATGACATATCCAAGTTCTCTAACTTCTTTCTTTTCTCGTGACATCTCCAAGAACCTTTTACTGTCATTTCTTATTATTTTAACATGTTTCCTTGGTCTGAAACTTCTCTGAGGGCCTTTTCAAGTTTCTTTTTTTTCTCTCTCTCTGAAAGCACACAAAGGATTATATAACAGAAGGGTCACGGGATGGGACAGCTTGACCTACTCACACCAACACAATCAGCTTATCATTTACATCTGTTTGTTATTGCTGTTGATACGAACGCATCTCATTTTAGATTCCCTGCCGTCCTGCCTACTTTTGTGTAGATGTTAAGCCTGGCATTTTCTGCAACGATTTTTGCTGTTTCCGCTACGAAGAAGATGTTGGAATTCCGATAAGAACAGAAATAAATTCCCGGTATGAACGGAAAACTCTCCGCCATATTCGTTTCAACGTCTACATGAATACAGAAGAGCCCAATTTCCAGTTTACGGATAACTGATCTTCATTTTCCACTTTCGATGTTTTGTCGGAGCTTGTGATTATCTATTGATTGTGTCTACATTTTCTGTAGATGTTTTGCCCATCTGGCAAAGGAGGGAAGTACTTGAAACTGAATCAAGAGAAGGACAGCTCCCTGGTGTTGTTAGAGGAAAAGAGTAGGTATAATGTGTTGATTAACAGCGTTAAAACAGAGGTAAAGGTGATTTGATAAAACTAAGATATTGATTAATTGTGTTCCACAGATGATAATCAAGGTTTTTTTATACTGTGTGTGTGTTTTTATACCTTTCTGTGAAGTAGAGTATTCCAGTTTGTAAAGGATTCGTGCATAACGTCATTTTATATTGTTTATATGTTTGGTAAGGTGGAGTACATTAACATCTTCTTCTTATGTCTTTCTAGAAATGAGATTTGTTGTTCTTTGTATCATGTCGGATTGTGAGTGGGCTAAAAGGGCTGTTTTTTTCAGTCCCTGCGTGAAGATACAATGCAGTAGGTGTCCCCGTTACTCAGGCTTGGCCCTGTTAGTAGAGTAGATACTAACAAGGAGGTGCCCCGTTACTCAGGCTTGGCCCTGTTAGTAGAGTAGATACTAACAAGGAGGTGCCCCGTTACTCAGGCTTGGCCCTGTTAGTAGAGTAGATACTAACAAGGAGGTGTCCCCGTTACTCAGGCTTGCCCCTGTTAGTAGAGTAGATACTAACAAGGAGGTGCCCCGTTACTCAGGCTTGGCCCTGTTGGAGTAGATACTAACAAGGAGGTGCCCCGTTACTCAGGTTGGCCTTGTTGGAGTAGATACTGACAAGGAGGTGCCTCGTTAGTCAAGCTGGGCCCTGTTAGAGTAGATACTGACAAGGAGGTGCCTCGTTAGTCAAGCTGGGCCTTGTTAGAGTAGATACTGACAAGGAGGTGCCTCGTTAGTCAAGCTGGGCCCTGTTAGAGTAGATACTGACAAGGAGGTGCCTCGTTAGTCAAGCTGGGCCCTGTTAGAGTAGATACTGACAAGGAGGTGCCCCGTTACTCAGGCCGGGCCCTGTTATACTAACAAGGAGGGGCCTCGTTATTCAGGTTGGGCCATGTTAGTGTAGATACTAACAAGGAGGTGTCCCCGTTACTCAGGCTGGGCCCTGTTAGAGTAGATACTAACAAGGAGGTGGTGCAGGGCCTTAGCCAGCTATGGTCCGCTAACCATGATGTTAGCGTGTCAGCTGTGGTCCTGAAAACATGATGCTAACGTGTCAGCTGTGGTCCAGAAAACATGATGCTAATGTGTCAGCTGTGGTCCAGAAAACATGATGTTAGCGTGTCAGCTATGGTCCGGAAAACATGATGTTAGCATCTCAGCTATGGTCCGGAAAACATGATGTTAGAGTGTCAGCTATGGTCCGCCAACCATGATGTTAGCGTGTAAGCTTAGGTTCGCTGACTGCTAATTGGGACAGCACTACACGCCCCATGTTTCTTTTCTCTTTCTTTTCTTAAATACTTTCCAACCCATCTAGGGCTCTCCCAATGTCATCTAGAGCCCTCCTAATGTCATCTAGGACATTCCTACTGTCATCTAGGGCCCTCCCACTGACATTTAGTTTAAATTCTAATTCTTCTTCTTCCTCTTCTTCTTCAGCTTTCCGCGCCTTTAAGTCTTATTCCTGAGATAAAGTTAGCCTCTATTCCTCTCCGCTCTTAATTTTCTCTCTCCAGTTGGTGACACCAATTTCTTCTATATCCTCTTCTATGTCTCTTTCCATCTCTGTCTTGGTCTACCTCTTGGTCTTGTTTCCCTCATCTCTTGTGCCAAAATAATTTTCATTTGTCTGTTCTCTTCCATTCTTTCTACATGCCCCAGCCAGCGTAGTCTGTTCAGTTTCAAGACATTTATAATTCGTTGGGATTTAAATAAGCTGTTCAGTTCAGTGTTCTTTCTAGCTCTCCATTCTCCACTGTTGGTATCCTTTATGGGCCCAAAGATTCTTATTGGGATCTTGTTCTCAAAGATCTGCAATTGTTGCTTATCTTTCTTTGTTGTACTCCACGTTTCTGGTGCATATACGACGTCTGGTCTAAACTTTTAGCTACTTAAAATGGACTTTCATAAGTCAAACTATGTCTTATTTGGAGTTAAAATTACCCATTGCTACATTTTGTTTTCATTGCTCTTTTTTAACTTCCCTGTGTTCTGATTGTTATGTAAACTCATAATCTATAACACAATACACGAACCGATAACAAACTGGAATAATAACAAAACTGAGTAATATGTTTCTCATATATAATTAATGATGGGGCGACCTGGTTACCTGAGTGGTTAGATGCTAACCCAGTAGTACAGGGTTCAAGTCCCGGCAGTGGGGATACTTTCTGGTATCACCACACCAAGAACAAACAAACAAACAAACAAACAAACAAAACGTCCCGGGGTCCACCCAGCCTCTAAAAATGGGTACCAGAGAACCAGAGAACCAGAGAACCAGAGAACCAGTGACATCTGAGAAGGTAAAATACGGCCATGCGTGAAACTGACCACATCCCATTTTCATGTGCCGAAGGTCCTGGAAATACGGGGCTTAACACCGTATCTCCACTAAGCCTAAATAACATGGAAACGGGGACTTTTACCTTTACCTTATTTAATTAACGGTGAAAATTGCTTTCTCTTAACAAAAAAAATTTTTTTAAAAATTAACTCACTGTTAAAATTGCGCGGCTGGTTTATCTCTTGCAGTGCTTCTCAACATGTTTTTGTTCAAGGACTCTCAGCCATCCCCCCCCCGACCCCCAACCCTTCCCTCCCTCCACTCAGCTTGGTTATAAATCAAACACCTGCGTACATTTCTAGCATCACGTATAATGTACACGCGGTCCACAGACCTGACCCGCAATTGTCCTCCACAGGCCGCATGCTCAGACGAGTGGCCGCGTACATCGTGTATCACAGTTAATAATTGGGCAGGTCTCGGGTGTTGGCTAACTCGACGGCGGGGCAGCTTGCGAAAGACAGAGTCATATGGAGAGAAACTGGAGTGAGTACCCAGGAATCATTTTATGAAGTAAATGAGAGGTCAAACTTGAAGTTAGAAGATGCACGCGTAAGGAAAATGAACCTTGCAACACAAATATTGTTAATAGTATCGTGGCATAATATGCTGATTCAGCTAGAACCAGCAACAAGACAGAAACAATGGCAGCAACAAATGATGTAAACCTACCAAACCGCAACATCCTTTCAAGTGAGAAGACACTGACGCAAGTCTCAGAGCAAGAACATCTTCAGTCAGTCAGTCAGTCAGTTAGTCAGTCAGTCACTCAGTTAGTCAGTCAGTTAAGCAGTCAGTCAGTCATTACATGTCCCTTGCGGAACTTTGCCCCCCTAACAGCTCTCCTGTAGGCCTCTCGGTTGTGAGCAAGATGCCCTGCTGCTGATGCATCTATTTGCAGATTATCAACGATGTCTTGCAGCCATCTTTGTCTTGGTCTTCCTCTCTTTCTTTTTCCTATTATGTACCCTTCCAAGACGGTCTTCTCTAAATTATCATGATGTTTAATGTGTCAAAAATATTTAAGTTTTCTCTGTTAAACCTCTTTACCACCCAGCTTTCTTCAATATTAAGTTCTTGTGGTACGGATATATTTGTTCTTTTCTGTGCCCATGATATTTGAAGAATTCTTCTGTAGCATTTACATTCAAAGGCATTTATGTGTTTCTCAGCTGTTTTGTTAAGTGTTCAGGTCTCACAGGCATATGTTGCGATGGGAAAGATGCATGCCCTTAAAAATCTTATTTTTGTAGTTCTGTCTGTTCCTCTCCACAGATTCTTTATTTGTTTTCCTTTCTGAAGAGCGATAGATGTCCTCCTTTTAATTTCCCTCATTGTATCTCCATTATTAGTTAGTAATGATCCAAGATATTCAAAACTCTCCACTTCTTACAGTTTTTCCTCATAGATAAATATTTCAGCTGCCTTAGTTACAGCTTATGACAACTGCACATATAAAACATAATCACAAATATGCATCTTTCTATAACACAAGGAAGATGCTAAGAAATAAGAAAATGTTGAAACTCGGTGAATAAAACAGTCTTACAGTGCCATATGTATCCAATATTAGCATATTTTTGTAAAACGTCTGAGTTGCGAAGTGGTTAGTCCACTGGCCTTTCATGGCGAAGGTCGTGGCTCGAATCCGGCTGAAGGCGCCCCACGTCACCCCGCTGTAGAAATGGGTACCTGACTTCTTCAGGAGTTGAGGAAGGAAAGACCTGATACCGACCATATCACCCTCTAGTGTGCTGACAGGTCAAGGAAAACATGGACACTAACTCCACATCCCTATGCGCCTCTAAGGCATGACAGAGTTACCTTACCTTTACCTGTAAAACAGTTAACAAAAAGAAACTGAAAGCAACAGAAAAGCGGTACTGGATAAAGATGCAGAAAAGGCCTTGGACAGACAGTAAACCAAACTGATGGCCTCAGAGGAGTTTCAAAACAACGGAAAATAATTAAAATTGTAGGACCAAAAAAGAGGGGCCGGGGGGATCACAATTTCTTGGACGTATCATGCGAAGACAAAGAGTTAGTAATTACCGGAAAATTCAAGGGAAAAAGGGGAGAGAAGAAAGCAAAGAGGAAAAGTATCTCAGTAGACTGACCAAGTGGCATGGGTAAAGAAACGCGTTTGAACTGATCGGGGTCACCAAAGGTCATACATGGTGGAGAAAGATGATCGCCGACGCTGTCCTGCACTGCACATAGTAATAATGATAACCATTGATAGAGTCAGCCATGATGGTAGCTTCTCCACGAGATGATGCTTGTGACAATCCACAACATCTGATACAGTACCTGGCCGCCCCAGAATCTTCTCTTTACATGTGCTTAAACTTGAACTTTAACTTCAAGAACGGCCATGCTCTGCTGCTGGCCTAGAGATGGACCTTCCTTGCCCTCAGGACACTCCCATACGTTCTCAGCCTTTAACCTCAGTGTTGTTCGAAGTGTGTGTTGGGTGATAGTGCCAATGACGCATTGACTGAATACAGCTCGAACTATTCCGCAAAGTTCTGACTGTCTGCCACTGCCTTTCATTATTCCTCTTTCACACAGTCTTTGGTGATAGGTACTGCATTCAAAAGCTATTTTGTTGTTGTTGTTGTTGTTCACTTCCCTGTAGTTTTGATAAGTTGGCTGCTATAATGTCTGCTTTGTTGATATGTAGGCTGCCCAGGGTTGTTGCGATGTTTGCCAGTTGATTTGCACTTCATTACCTTTGATACTGGCATGTCCTGGCCAATAAATCCATGTCAGGGAGGAGATTTGTGACTCTTTTGGTTTGGCCAACCACTCCCAAAGCATCGTCTGGTTTTCATAAATTTTTTAGCATGCATTGTGAGTCTGAAAATATTATGGCTCGTGGTGCCAGCTGGTTTGCTAACCAGTTTATGGCTCGAGTGGTTGCTTTAATCCTCCATCCTCATGCTGGGTATGGTTCTGGTGAAGACTCCGGACTCGCTGACGAGGGGGATTCCTTTGCGACATACCAAGAATCCACATACCATGAATCCACATCCGCTCCTTTGTCCACACGTGACGGATCCACCTCCTTAGACGAAAATTGTCGATATATCATAAATGACTACTACATCCAGACGGCCTAAATATTTTCATGAAGAAAGAGGAAGACCAAGGCCAAGATGGTTGCAAGACATCGTTGAAGATCTGCAAATGGATGCATCAGCAGCAGGGCATCTTGCTCACAACCGAGAGGCCTACAGGAGTGCTGTTAGAGAGGCAAAGTTCCACATGGGACATGCAAATGAATGAATGAATGATGAACCCCAAATCATGATATCAGAACTCTAAATAGAGAAAAAGAAAAGATCCTTTATAACCACGTTTATCGCGTATAAATGTTATTGCCAGCAATGATAAACAGTATGATTTTGTAGGAATTTTGTGTTGTATGAAATGTTTTCAGACCCCTCCATGTTCTTCACGAAATGTAATTGCCACAAATGAAGCAATTCAAGATGGACGTTTGGAATGAAAGCAGAAAAAGAAAGCGTTAATTGTATGAGCAACAATCTAACATACTAACACACAAAAAATGAAACATCAGCAGCCTTAGTTTGATCAAATCATCTCAACCAGGAGTTTTCTGCCAGCGTTAATTACAACTTGACGTGCAAGAAGTTCCTCGTATGCGAGATCATTCCGCACGAAAGAATATAGTTCTTCGCCTAAATTTAGAAACAGATCACAACGCCATCATTCAAAAAAAAAAAATTTCTTTTCTAACGTAATTACCCACAGGACCACGTGACTTTCTCAAGAGCTATCATTGGCTGAGATTCCGGAAATGAGATTTCCCCACAAAATATGAAAAAGGAAAACACGGACAACATTCAGGCCCCGGGCGTGAACACAAAAAGGGACAACTGTGGCCAGGTCTTCGAGAAGATGGCGGGGTAGCCATGGTGACAAAATGATGGAATATGTATGCTTCCAGCCGTGACAAGGGGGCGAACTTCCGGGGAAATTACTCCCCCTTTACAGACCGTCAAGGCGACCAGATAAAAGATTTATAACAAGTTTTTATCTTTTCCTTTCTTCCCCCCCCCCCCCCCCCCCACACACATTTCTTATCTTGTCCCAAAATATCCCAGACAAAATAAAAAGAAAAAAATTGGAGCGAATTTTGTTGCTCGCATGTAGGACGCTACAGGGCGTATTGGACCTTGATGGCTCTGTCGATCAGTGATTGATTATCAAAAATGCCAGTTCGGACCACACTGCCCGCAGATGTGGACAGTCTGGGGGGAGGGGGATGGGTGGAAGGTGGGTGGGGGTATGGTGGTGTAAGTTCTTCGTGGATATTCAGGTTGACTTCTTATAATTTTCAAAGAAAGAAAGAAAGAAAGAAAGAAAGAACTATGGAGATGAACAAGACAGAAACAAAGAAAAAGCAATGGTGACGAAAAGAAAGAAGAAAGAAAGAAAGAAAGAAGTATGAAGAGGACACAAAGAAAGAAAAAGCAATGATGACGAAAAAAAGAAAGAAAGAAAGAGAAAGAAAGAAAGAAAAAAGCAGTGATGACAAAAGGAAAGAAAGAAAGAAAGTAAGAAAGAAAAATGACTTGTTCCCTTCTGGAGCTAGAGAAAGAATGACATCCAGGGGTGATACTACTACATCACATTCCAGAAAAGTGGTTCTCATCCTGAGTTTGCTGTAGACCCTCTTTCCGACTGAGAACCGCTGTGTACCCCGTCATTAAAAATAAAAGAATAAACAGAACCTGGATAATCCTAATATTTTTTAATGGAACCCATCTATTTGGAGGTCCACAAGACCCCCCCCCCCCAAAGGAAAAAACAACCTGTCATTGATATCCTTGAGTCCAGTGACCCCCCCCCCCCCAGATTAAGAATCACTGTTCCAGTGCCACTCATTTCTTTTTACAGAAATCACATCGACACCAGATCTCACATTTGTCCTCGTATCGTCTAACATTACAGCCCTCATCTTTTCTGTTCACTTTCCTGATTCCTAATGGCTACGTCATCGTTCTGCGGTATGCCAGGACGAAGTGGATAGGGGCTATATCATCCACCTAAACAGGAAACCTGTTTGCGAATAAATCAGGAGGATATGCATGTATCACTTCGAGGATGAGAACGAAGGTGGATGTAGCATCAGAAGCAATTTCTTGGTCGGTGTAGCATTGCGACTCATATGGGAGGTCATTGTAACAGACTTCCAAAAACGTGTTACGAGGAATCGAGAGATATTTGTTCCGGCGGGAGTGGGTCCAGCTTCTAGAGGGCTGTCGGTTATCCAGTTTGACGTGGATCTACTGCCCGGGTCATGTCAGAGTCAAAGGCAATGAGAGAGCGGGGAAGCCGGCTTCATGGTACCCTAAACAAAGGACAAGGAGGAGACTGCAAAAGAGCCACCTTGGAAAAGGCTGGGTATGGAGGACGGCATAGGGTTGAGTGACAACCATCACATCAGGGGGATGATCGAATTGGGGGAGGAGAGAGGAGATGTGGACGTTTTTTTTCTCTTTCAAAAGAAGTGGTTTAGCGCGTGTTACCCAAAACTAGGGTGTGACTGGCTCCATCAGCAGACGCACGTTTCACTGGGTGTTGGAACAGAAGGCGGAGCACGTATGGGAATTCCCGGAGTGATTGGGGTAGTGTCTGATTACAAGACTGCAGGAAGTAGTATACCTGCGGCTTCTCTACTGCAGTGTGTCAGGAAGTAGTATACGTAACGTTTCTTCTACGTCTGGTTATGTCCCGTAGCATGTGCACGCCGTAGCGGGGTGCGAAGTGTTAGTGCCTTCACATTTCTAACCATAGCAAAAATTCAGGTAAGGATACTAGCACCTGGCCTCGCTGCCTTTGCTTTTCCAGGTATCTATTTTTTTTTTTGGGGGGGGGGTGTTTGTGGGTGGGGGTGGGGGGAGGGGTGGAGGCTGGGTTGACTCCAGTATCTGTCATTCAGAAAAATATTCCGCCCGAGTGCGAAATCGAACAAAGAACCTTCTGATCGGCAGGCGATTGCACAGAAAACTACACCACCTGCGGCTGAGGAACCCAGGTACCTGTCTTCGGGAGAACCACAGGTAAAATTGTGCAGGTAAAATCCTGGTGGAAGTGTGAGTGAGTAAACACAGCTACTAAGACAGGTGATGTCTACCTAATTTGTTATACAGTTTTTTTTTGGGGGGGGGGGGGGCGAGGCATCCACTGTAAAACTCCCCCCCCCCCCTTCCCAAACGTTTAAAACTCCGATGACGTTAATCATCAAAGAATTGAACAAAGATGTTATTGCAGCATTTGTCCCCTTCTCTACATCACTCACATAAGAGAATTTTAAATCTTTTCTGCCGCTCACGTTTAAAGATGTATGTCACGATGAATACCAACATTAAAGTACTCGCCAGAAAGTCTGGACCAATCTTTCCGAATAGAGAGATAACGCCCACGTTGTAGGGACGTAAAAAGATCAGAGGAAGGGACGTTGATGACAAAAGAACAGCGAGGGGCGCCAGAATTTAGTGAGCCGAGAAAAGGGGCCCTAGAAATGTGAGTTTGGAGACGAGAAGAATAGGACAGCCTGAAAGGTTTTTAAGCACCGCTGGTAGAGACATTCATTGCCTTTTCATGTCACCGCGATACACAGAACTTCATGGAATAATGTAGAACACGATGAAGGAAGAATAGCCAAAAGATGTTAAAAGAACAAAATCAGCATTAATCAAATAATCATATAGAAAAATGATAAATCTATCAAAACGTCTAAACTGAGACGGAGGGGAAACTGAGCTTAATATTAGCACTAAACTATCTCTAAAATTAGATTTGGGAATTCTGAAACAGATTATATTCTATTTTAGGAACACTGGCTGTGATGATGACGCGACTCAGTCCCGTGGGGAGGGGGTTTTCCCATGAATTTATAATTGTTAAACGGAAATTTCCAAACTGCCCGCTTTTGTGTAGTTCGCTTCACAAAATCTTTCGCTTGATACTGTTGTTTTTTTTAATACTGAGTATACATCAAAGCCTTGTTCAAATACAGGATTTAAAGCGAGGCTTCTGAACATGTGAGGAATTATTTCAAAGTAATAATAACAAAAAAGAAGAGGTAATTGTAATATTTTTTTCAATGTCCCAGCTGTAACCAGATTTCTGGCAAATCTGTGGATTATGCCTTTTCCTGGAGATGTAATTCACGGACAGAAGGAACAAGTGATTCAGAAAATTTTGACAGAAAATAGGAGACAAAATTGCGAGCGAGTGAATCAGCGGCGACGAGGCTTTCGTCTCACAAAAGACAGAGGGTTCCAACTAACGCTGCGGTCGCCATCCAGTCCATCCAGTTGTGGAAATGGGTACTAGTCTTCGTGGGTTGAAAGAAAATTTCTCTCCGTAGGCGAAGAAAATAATTCTACTTGCACGACGAGGTGAACTAGATTACATTACACAGCCGGTTATTTGTGGGTGATGGGAAAATAGGATATAACTCAGAATTCAGATCCTAGAATATACTTCATAATTTTTTATAGAAAGAAACCAACAACAACAAGAATATTACCATTTTTGTCATGAATGTTATCAGTATCATCAACAATATTGTTAGTAACATAAATATACTGCCAATATTAACAAGAATATTCCAAACAACATCAAGAATCTTACCAATATTATCAAAAATATTACAAATATTATCAAGAATATTGCCATTATTAGGAATATTACAAATATTATCATGAATATCATCATTATTATAAATATTACAAATATTATCAATAAAATTACCATGATCTGAAATATTACAAATATTATCAAGAATATTATCACTATTAGGAATGCTACAAATATTAACAAGAATATTACCATTATTAGGAATATTACAAATATTATCAAGAATATTATCACTATCAAGAATATTACAACTATTGTCATGAATATTACCATTATCTAGAATATCACAAATATTATTAAGAATACTACAAATATTATCAAGATTATTACAAATACTATCTTGAACATTACCATTATCAAAAATAGTACAAATATTATCAAGAATACCACCATCATCAAGCGTATTAATAGTATAGCCAGTACATTATCAGTATTATCAAGAATATTATTAACAACATCATGAACATTGCACAGAACACTATCAATCATATTATCTAAAGTACAACAAAAAAAAAACCCTCAGATAAATCCATCCGTTAAAAAAAATCTACACAAACTTTGGGGAAGAGCAATTAATCAATCTCTGTAATCATATTTTTCTCACTTTGGGGTACAAAAATGTGGACATTTTCTTTCTCGGTGTCAATTTGCTCATCGTAAAAAAAAAAAAGTTAAGAACTGATGATGAATAACTATCATGAGCCCTGTCAGTCGTGCTCTGAGACATGCAGGTATTCATTTAACGGAAAATTTTCTTGGGAGATTAAAACTGTGATTTTTCTGGAAACGGCAAAATTTCTCCAACGTCATCATCATCATCATCATCATCATCATCATCATTTAATCATCATCAGGTGCCGTGCCACCTGGCGTTGGCTGTTATTTTCTCCATAGTACCCTATCTTGCCGAGGTGTCTGAGTGGCGAAGCGGTTAGTGCACTGGTCTCTCATAGCGAAGGTCGGGGGCTCGAGTCCGACCGGAGGCACCCCCCAGTCACCCAGGCTGCAGAAATAGGTACCCGATTTTTTTCTGGAGTTGTGGAAGGAAAGGCGGCCAGGCTTGATACTGACCATATCACCCTCTAGTGTGCTGACAGGTGAAGGAAAATATGGGCACTAACACCATATCCCTATGTGTCTCTAAGGCATGACAGGATTACCTTTACTACTTGTACCCAATCTTGCGGGAGTACATGGTGATGATGTGGCAGACAGACTTGCTGGACAGGCAAAAATAAATTGCAGACTGACAATGGACAAGGGGGCATTGCTAAGGCTGTACTGGACAGACTGCGGGAGAATGAAGAGCAGGAATGGAAGAACAACGTAGCTGTGAGGAGACTGCTGGAGCTAGGACAAATTAAAGATGCTGGCAGGAAATCCGCTGTGTTCCAGAAAACGCATCGTAAACAACCAACATTTGACAGGGACTGTTAGCAGACAGACTCTTAGATGGATGCGGCGGAGAATAAGTAGGGGTTGTCCCGAAAGCAACGAAGCCGGAGTCTGAATTTTGAACTTTGAACTCTGTCCTTCATACAGGACATCAGTTGACTTGGTGGTCTCCTCTTATACCATCTTCGTCAGACTGTCCAGCATCATTTCTCTTGGTCTTCCCCTGGCTCTTCTTCCCTCTAGTTTTCCTGTTGTTATAATATTTTCAATGCCCCCTCTTCTCATTGTATGTCATATGAAAGTACATTGTCTCTCTCTTATCTTTTTGACAAGATATTTTTGTCTCTCCAGCTCTTCTCATACATTCTTCATTAGTTATTTTTGCTGTCCAAGGGATTCGCAACATTCTTCTAATAAACCACATTTCTGCTGCTTCCAATGATTTTTGTGCAGAACTGCCTATTGTCCATGATTCATTTCCATATAACAAGATAGATTCAATACAGTATTTTAGGACTCGTTTTCTAACATTCATTGATAAGGACGTGTTGTATAATAAAAACGTGTCAAGTGTATATTTACGAAGTTTGATTTTTTTCAGATCCGTATGCTAAAATTGAATGTATAATTATAAATTTAATTTATACCATGAGTGGAGGTCATGGTGTTATGCGTTCTGTGGTCATATGTCTAGTCTATGTTTCTTAGACTGTTAGTGATGATATGTGATAGTTTATTCACAAGAGGACATAATTTTCATTGATAACTTTACACTGCACGAACTGTTTTTGTGTACGCCGGAGTATCTATCTATCTATCTATCTATCTATCTATCTATCTATCTATCTATCTATCTATCTCTATCTATCTATCTATCTATCTGTCTGTCTGCCTGCCTGCCTGTCTGTTTGTCTTTGTTATTTTGCCTGTTTTTCTGCATGCTTCTTTGTCTCTTCGGTCTGTCTGTCTGTCTGTCCTTGCCTGCCTACCTGTCTATCTGTTTGGCCTGTCTGTTTTTATATTTGTCTGCATGCATCTTTTTCTCTATGTCTGTATATCTGCCTGTGTATTTTAATCTGCCCGTCTTTCTGTCTCTCCGACTGTCTGTCTTTGCCTGTCTATCTGTCTCTCTCTCTCTCTATCTGCTTGCCTGCCTGTTTGTCTCTCTGCCTATTTACCTGTCGACCTTTCTGTCATGTGTCTGTCTTTCCCTGCCTGCCTCATTAACTGTCTACATGTTTGCGTGTCTGTTTGCCTGCTTGCCTGCTTGCCTGCCTGCATGCTGCATGCCTTTCTGTCTGTATGCCTGTCTGTCTGTCTGATCTCTGCATTTATCAACCTACTTGTCATGTTGCCTCCGTGTCTACATAACTACTCATCCATTAATCTATCTATCTATATGATAGTTGTCTAACAAACTATTTACTTACCTGCCTTACTGGCTATCTATATATACGTCTATCTATCTTCTTTACCAGCCTCCTCCCACACATTCTCTTCTATCTTTCACCCATTTTTACATTCTCGCCTTGTTATGCCTGTCATCTTCTTTGTCGTCTTTATTTTCCCTATATTGCTGAACTGGGAGTTATCGATCTTGCTTATCCTGGTGGATCCATTTCTCGCACGCAATCCTACCCAGTCGATTGCGCCTTAAAAAAAAAAACACGTATTTTTAGTGCAATGATTCGTGTACTTGATTTTTTTATATATAAAAACATGATTTAGTTATATTAACTTTGGTCATGATTTTTTTTTTTTGATTCAGTGGTTGATAAGTGCTTTTATAAATCAGTTGCATTTTGTGTTCTGTCGGTATGTGAAGTGATTTGTCTTAATTTCGTCTTAGTCTTCTTCTTCTTCTGCTTCTTCTTCTTCTTTCCCGGGAACTCTCTCTCTCTATCTCTCTCTCTCTCTCTCTGAACCTTAAGTGCCCAGGGCACATGGGGCTTCCGCAAGGGTTTTCCACAAATGCCTGTCCTTTGCCTTTTTTCTGCTCTTGCCCAGGTGAGCCCTCTATTGCTCAACATCCTCTCTGTTGTTCTTCTCCATGTCTCTTTTGGTCTACCCTTACTTCTGTTCCCCTGTGGTGTCCATCTTAGTGCTATTTTTGGTAGTGAGTTGTCAGTCATTCGGAGCGCATGTCCCAACCATCGCCAGAGTCTTTCGTCAATAACTGCTGTCAGTGGCTTCATCTGCATTTCTGCCAACAAGATGTTATTTCTTATGGTGTTTGGCCAAAATATTTTTCGAATTCTTCTCAAAGATTTAGTCAAGAAAGAATTCAACTTGTTTTCTGTGGCTTTGGTGATTTTCCAGCATTCACTTCCATAGAGCAGTACAATTAGAACTGCGAGATCGGAATTCTTTGTAGTCGACGCGGCGAAGATATTGAGTTACAGCATCATGAAGGATTAAGCAACGGCCATATTTGTTAGATCCCTGGGTGGCGCTGAAAAGCACGGCGGTGAGCAGTACTTCTTTTGTAGAATCCACCTCCATGGGGGGCGTGGCGATCCCTGTCTTGTTAACCAGCCTCGGATTATTGCTAAGGGGTACCAACGGAGAGGGGGGGCAGGGTCTTGGTCAGCTATGGTTAGTCGACCTTGATGATAGCATATCAGCTGTGGGTCGCCTGCTGTCAAATCTGACATGGTGAAAATCCCCCAGAAGCCATCTTTGTACAGAAGCGTCTTTCTTTGAACGGAGAATGTCAACTGCTTCTCTAGCAGCGCCGCGAATGCTGATGAAGGGGCGATGAGCCGGGGTAGAACTGACCATTGTCTGTCCGAGGAGCCGCGTCAAAATCGAAACACCGCCCCCCCCCCCCCCATCAAGCTTCTTCTGCAAAATCAGTTTAATGAGGATGTCATCGTTCTCAGTGAATCTAGACAAGAACAGCTATGGATACAACCCAGAAAATTACCTGGCTATAGCTGCGACACAGTTAAACCACGCATAAATAAATATACCTACACATGTAGACGCAGTCAAGATAAAGGGTGTAGAGCAAGGCCAGAGATGGAGAGACAACATAGAAGACGATATAAAAGAAATTGGTGTCACCAACTGGAGAGAGAAGATTAGGAATAGAGAGGAATGGATGTGAATTTTATCTGCAGCAATGAGCTTTAAAAAAAAGAGGCAGACCGTGTGAAACTCTGAAGAGGACATTGTTAAGAGAGGCCAACTTAACAGGCATAAAATCCTTTGATGAAGTTGAAAGACTCGCCGAAGACAGGAAAAATTGGCGAACTACTTTGCGAGCCCTATGTGACGTTTAACGACACGGGAAGGATATAAGATAAAAATGAGCCTTAATGGCTCGGAAATCTGAAGAAGAAGAAGTAGTAGTAGTTGTAGTAGTAGTAGTAGTAGTTGTATTAGTAGTAGTAGTAGTTGTAGTAGTAGTTGTAGTAGTAGTAGTAGTAGTAGTAGTTGTAGTAGTAGTAGTAGTAGTAGTAGTAGTAGTAGTAGTGGTAGTAGTAGTAGTAGTAGTAGTAGTAGTAGTAGTAGTAGTAGTAGTAGTAGTAGTAGTAGTAGTTTAGTAGTAGGTGTAGTAGTAGTTGCAGTAGTAGTAGTGGTAGAAATAGTTGTAGCTGTAGTAGCAGTAGTAGTAGTAGTAGTAGTAGTAGTAGAAATAGTTGTAGTAGTAGTAGTTGTAGCTGTAATAGTAGTAGTAGTAGTAGTAGTAGAAATAGTTGTAGTAGTAGTAGTAGTAGTAGTAGTAGTAGTAGTAGTAGTAGTAGTAGAAATAGTTGTAGTAGTAGTAGTAGTAGTAGTAGTAGTAGTAGTAGTAGTAGTAGTAGTAGTAGTAGTAGACGAAGAAGAAGAAGATTGTAAGCGCGTAAGTCACAGAGAATGGTCTTGTAGCGTTCTAAGTCTTTACGTTCAAATGTACAGAGCACAACCACAAGTGTGACTCAAGGGCCGTAATAGTTGAAATCTCCAGCTTCAATTGTCTTCCCTCCACATTCCACACACTCACACACACTCGCACATTTCTCTACCTCACAGAGGCTAACAATCTCTCCAATCTCACTCTTCCATCCTCCCTGTTAACCCAACCTTTCACCCCATTTTTAGGATTAGCTAGACCTCACCTGCTCATTACACAATCTTACAACACACCTGCTCAAGGTGAGTTCGTGAGTCCGCAGTCATGCGGGCGGGGGTCCTCATACCTCATATCTTCCTAAAATCTCACCTGACCTGTGCTAGCGGCAAGATTTCATTCATTCGTTTGCATGTCCCTTGCGGAATTTTGCCTCCTGTAGTCCTCTCGGTTGTGAGCAAGATGGCCTGCTGCTGATGCATCCATTTGCAGATCATCAACAATATGTTGCAACCATCTTCGCCTTGGTCTTCCTCTCTCTCTTTTTTATCCCATTATGCACCCTTCCAAGACAGTTTTCTCTAGATTATCATGACGTTTAATGTGTCAAAAATATTTAAGTTTTCTCTGTTTAATCCTCTTTACTAGCCAGCCTTCTTCAATATTAAGTTCTTGTAGTATAGATATATTTGTTCTTTTTTGTGGCCATGATATCTGAAGAACTCTTCTGCAGCATTTACATTCAAGGGCATTTATGTGTTTCTCAGCTGTTTTGTTAAGTGTCCAGGTCTCACAGGCATATGTTGCGATGGGATAGATGCATGCCCTTAAAAATCTTATTTTTTGTGGTTCTGTTTGTTCCTCTCCACAGATTCTTTAGTTGTTTTACTTTCTGAAGAGCGATAGATGTCCTCGTTTTAATTTCCCTCATTGTATCTCCATTATTAGTTAGTAGTGATCCAAGATATTCAAAACTCTTCACTTCTTCCAATTTTTCCTTGCTGCCTTGTTTTTTCAGTTGTCATCAGTTTAAGCTGCAAGCTTTTGCTAATTAAAAAAAAAACAAACTGCAAAGACAATACTACAAAATATCACGTAGTAGCTCTGTGTAACAGAATCTGGAATTTCCAGGATGTGTTCCCCTGAATTACTTGTTAAATCCCTTGTTGTTTTTGCATCATTCGAGACACTTATAGCAAGTGAGTGGAATATGTTGCAATCCATCATCATGAAACTACAATATCAATCAATAATCAAAATGTTAACCAATGCATATCTACACATACACGTAGTTACATTTGTCCCTCTCACTGTCCAGGTTTCATATACTGGAATCTATCTCTGTCTGTCTGTCTGTCTATCTATCTATCTATCTATCTATCTATCTATCTATCTATCTATCTATCTATCTATCTATCTATCTATCTATCTATCTGTATGTCTGTCTGTCTAATTTGTCTGTCCAAGTATCTATCCGTCTTTTTTGCCTGCATGGCTCCCTGTCTGTCTGTTTGCTTGTCCATCTATCTATCTATCTATCTATCTATCTATCTATCTATCTATCTATCTATCTATCTATCTATCTATCTACCAAGTAGTTTGCTTTAGAAACAAAATATCTGGCTCGTCTGTGGTTGATACTGGTATTCCTCAAGGCTCCATTCTTGGTCCTCTTCTCTTTGCTATCTATATTAACGACCTACCACTACATTTAAAGCACTCTTCATGTGATCTTTTTGCTGACGACTGTACTGTTTACAATAGTGAATATGACATCAATAAACTACAGACAACGCTCCAAAATGATATAAACAGTTTGATGAAATGGAGTAATAAAAATGGTATGTTGATAAACACCAACAAAACAAAATCCATGCTCATCACTACAAGACAGAAACTGCAAAATGCAACTAAAACTTCACTACAGCTTTGTGCTGGGACTAAGGCAATAGAAAATGTTCATGAACATAAAACCCTAGGACTCATCATTGATCAGCATTTAACTTGGAATTCGCACGTACATAACCTAACAAATTTGATTGCACAGAAAGTTTACCAATTAGCCAAAATGAAACACTTTATCGACAAAGACACAAGAAAAATATACTACATATCACAAATACAAACACACTTAGATTACTGTTCCACAATCTGGGATGGATGCTCAGTCTCAAACACAAAAGGCTCCACTCACTTCACAAGCGAGCATTAAATCTTATTTGTGACAAACACCCAGTACAGACTGTAGATCAACACAAACAACTCAAAATTCTACCCCTCAAAAATAGAATCATTTTTAACAAAGTTAAGTTTGTTCAGAGAATTCTGTCGCACAATGCTCCGCCTTACTTGTGGTCACTGTTTACGTATAACACTAAACATAGCCAGCGTTTAAAAAACTGTCTTCTTCCTAAACCCAGGATTGATCTGTACAAGAAAAGCCTTGCATACTCTGCGGTACAGCTCTGGAACACCCTCCCCTACAATTTAAAATCCATTGGTAATACTTCATCCTTTAACTCAAACCTGTTTCATTATTTACTTGCTTGTAATTATATGCCTCCATAAAATAGCCAGTACTCTCTCACCACATGGCTCGTAAACCATCAAGTACTTTAATGACATAGTTAGAAAAGCAACTTATTAGATATTGTTAGAAATTATTTTAATGTTTGTTAAAAAAAAACATATGTTAGAAGATGATTTACAATGTATTTTATTTATGTATATGTCTGCGTGTGTATGTGTGCGTGAGTGCTATTTTATTAGGTTAATGACTTCTCTTTTACCTTGAATGTAATAGTTAAATCTTACACTCTTTTGATATGTTTTTCCTAATTTAAATTGTATTTTTGTACTAAATCAAGTGTGTGGGAAGAATGAAGGATGGAGTGATGAAGGGCAGAATGTAAGACGGGCCTGCGTGCCCAATTCTTTACCCTTGAAAAATAAAGATTATTCATTCATTCATTCATTCATTCTATCTATCTATCTATCTATTCGTTTTGGTTGCCTGCCTGGCTGTCTGTTTGCCTGCTTGTCTGTCTCTCTGTCTATCTTTCTCTATCTCTGTCTTTCTTTCTTTCTATCTCACACACACACTCTCTCTCTCTCTGTGAATGTCTGTCTTTGTCTTCCTGCTTCTATGTCTGTCATTTTCATAACTCTCTCTCTCTCTCTCTCTCTCTCTCTGTGTGAATGTCTGTCTTTGTCTTCCTGCTTCTATGTCTGTCATTTTCATAAAAGTACATGGTGCACAGCTTACTCATCATCATGATCGTCGTCATCATCATCATCATCATCAATCATCATCATCATCATCATCATCCTACTCTCTTATGCACTGAAAATACAACAGCTCCTAGCATATCACTTTAGATGGTGCACAGACATCAACACAACATATTAACACATACCCCGACCAACCCTACACATGTCCCAACCAACCCTACACATATCCCAACCAACGCTACACATGTCCCAACCAACCCTACACATGTCCCATCCAACCCTATGACCCAACGCATCACAGATCCACATAGATCCACCAAAATAACATAGAACACCAGTTACTCAAGAAAGTTCCCCTGGAAAAGAACACAACAATCACTCCTGTAATTCATGAACCCCCCACCCATTTTGACATCCGGGTTAAATTTGGTAAATATTCACTAACTCTCATATTCCTGATTAGATAGCAAACACTTCCGGTCTAACTTTGGTAAACTTTCATTGACTCTCATATTCCTGATTAGATAACAAACACTTCCGGTCTGACTTTGGTAAACTTTCATTGACTCTCATATTCCTGATTAGACAGCTAATACGTCTGGGATAACTTAGGAAAACATTCATTAACTCTCATATTCCTGATTACATAGGAAACACCTCTGAGTTAAATTTGGTAAACATTCGTTGACTCTCATATACCTAATTAGACAGCAAACATTTCCAGGTTAACTTTGGTAAAAGTTCATTAACTCTCATATTCCTGATTAGAGAGCAAACACTTCTGGGTTAACTTTGGTAAACATTCATTATTTCTCATATTCCTGGTTAGACAGCAAACACTTCCGGGTTAACTTTGGTAAACATTCATTAACTCTCATATTCCTTAACAACAAACATATCACTAAATACAAATAATACTCCACGCATAACCTTCCACGAACTTGGAGACCTCACCCCCGAGTCCAGATAACAGCCCATCCCCACGGACGGTCGGGTCTGGACTCTCAATCGAATCAGCTGACTGGCCAAAACGAGGCTAATCTTCACCACGTGGTAATGACCAGCGTCCACGTCAATATCTAGCATCCCCATTCCCCCAGATTTCATCAGCTCGGCTAACAACCGGATGCAAGGTGGCCGAGTGCTTTGTCCTCTTGTGGCAAAGTGTTGTTCGTCCTACTGGAGTCGTTTGTTCGAGACACCGGCAATATCTCTGGATTTCTGTTCTGTTCTGTTCTGTAATTAAGTTCTCAGTATCATCGCGAAAGAGAATACCACCATAACCGCTCCACTGCCCGTCCCTGTGAATATCACACAGAGCGTTCATAGACTGTCCTTCCTTCCCATCAGTCTCTGATGATGACTCACCCAGTGATGACGCCATTTTAGGAACTACAACAGTCCGCAAGCGAAACTAGTCAGCGCCTCTGCCTTTAATCTAGTTGAAGCTAAGGTCGCATAAACTTGGACGCTCCTCTGCGGGATCGCATCTTTGTTAAACAGCACGTCGCAGTGAGATTTCTTGGGCAGAGGCAGTAGAAAAATGCTGGAAGTCTCTGTAGGCTGTTGCCTGGAGTATGAAGCGAAAATATCATGACTCAGCGATAAGTTCATGAATGATTACGGGGATCTAAAGAGGGACGAACGAGTATTTTCGGCAAATCTGCGCCGTGAAAGTGCAGGTCACCATGCAGAGTGAGCAACGGCGAAAACAAGGCAACACCTGGAGTCTGAACATCTTCCCTGTCCACCTTACAGCCCGTGTCTAGTGCCATGCCATTATTACGTCCTCGGTCCACCTAAAGAGGCCCTACACTGTCTTCCCCATCCACCTAAAGAGGCACTACACTGTCTTCCCCATCCGACTAAAGAGGCCCTACACTGTCTTACCCATCCACTTAAAGAGACCCTACACTGTCTTACCCATCCGACTAAAGAGGCCCTACACTGTCTTCCCCATCCGATTAAAGAGGCCCTACACTGTCTTACCCATCCACTTAAAGAGGCCCTACACTGTCTTACCCATCCGACTAAAGAGGCCCTACACTGTCTTCCCCATCCGACTAAAGAGGCCCTACACTGTCTTCCCCATCCGACTAAAGAGGCCCTACACTGTCTTACCCATCCACTTAAAGAGGCCCTACACTGTCTTACCCATCCACTTAAAGAGGCCCTACACTGTCTTCCCCATCCGACTAAAGAGGCCCTACACTGTCTTCCCCATCCGACTAAAGAGGCCCTACACTGTCTTACCCATCCGCCTAAAGAGGCCCTACACTGTCTTCCCCATCCGCCTAAAGAGGCCCTACACTGTCTTACCCATCCGACCAAAGAGGCCCTACACTGTATTCCCCATCCGACTAAAGAGGCCCTACACTGTATTCCCCATCCGACTAAAGAGGCCCTACACTGTATTCCCCATCCGACTAAAGAGGCCCTACACTGTATTCCCCATCCGACTAAAGAGGCCCTACACTGTCTTCCCCATCCCCCTAAAGAGGCCCTACAATGTATTCCCCATCCGCCTAAAGAGGCCCTACAATGTCTTCCCCATCCCCCTAAAGAGGCCCTACAATGTATTCCCCATCCGACTAAAGAGGCCCTACAATGTCTTACCCATCCCCCTAAAGAGGCCCTACAATGTATTCCCCATCCGCCTAAAGAGGCCCTACACTGTCTTCCCCATCCCCCTAAAGAGGCCCTACAATGTATTCCCCATCCCCCTAAAGAGGCCCTACAATGTCTTCCCCATCCACCTAAAGAGGCACTACACTGTCTTACCCATCCGTCTAAAGAGGCACTACACTGTCTTACCCATCCACGTAAAGAGGCACTACACTGTCTTACCCATCCACCTAAAGAGGCACTACACTGTCTTCCCCATCCACCTAAAGAGGCACTACACTGTCTTACCCATCCACCTAAAGAGGCACTACACTGTCTTACCCATCCGACTAAAGAGGCACTACACTGTCTTCCCCATCCACCTAAAGAGGCACTACACTGTCTTCCCCATCCACCTAAAGAGGCCCTACACTGTCTTCCCCATCCACCTAAAGAGGCACTACACTGTCTTCCCCATCCACCTAAAGAGGCACTACACTGTCTTCCCCATCCACCTAAAGAGGCACTACACTGTCTTCCCCATCCGACTAAAGAGGCACTACACTGTCTTCCCCATCCGACTAAAGAGGCCCTACACTGTCTTCCCCATCCACCTAAAGAGGCCCTACACTGTATTCCCCATCCGACTAAAGAGGCCCTACACTGTCTTCCCCATCCGACTAAAGAGGCCCTACACTGTATTCCCCATCCGACTAAAGAGGCCCTACACTGTCTTCCCCATCCGACTAAAGAGGCACTACACTGTCTTCCCCATCCACCTAAAGAGGCCCTACACTGTCTTCCCCATCCACCTTACAGCTTTTCTTTGGTTCCACGCTACCATCACGTCTCCAGTCCACTTAAAGGGGCCCTACAATGTCTCAGTTTCACTTTTGGTGGTGAGCTTAAGGAACTAGTTCATACCTGGACTCTGAAGCACATGAAAAAGCTCCTTCCCCAAAGGAATAAAGAAGTGAAGAAGCCAGTGGAACAACACAAGAAGTGCATCGATCTGCAGGAGGACTATGTGGAGAAGAGGCGGATTCGTTGTAGTCACAGTTACCGGTATTAGATCGTATGTTGCCTTTTTTTGTACTTCCGCCTCTATTAAAAGACAAACTATACGATAATTTAGACATATATGTTACTTTACGTTATGTTATATTATGCTATGTTAGTGTTGTGTTATGTTACGTTGTGTTATTAATGGATCATCTATGGAAACGTCTATAGGTGCTTCGATATCCTCTTCAATATATCCCTCAGCGTACAGCGACAAAGTGTGTCCTCTCCCTAAACTTGGAAAACCACTCAGCCTTTACGAAGAGCCATTCGTCATTCTCAGCTCGTACAATATTCGAGATAGCTCGGACAACATCCGAGATAGCTCGTACAACATCCGAGATAGCTCGTACAGCATCAGAGATAGCTCGTACAACATCCGAGATAGCTCGTACAACATCCGAGACAGCTCGTACAACATATGAGACAGCTCGTACAACATCCGAGACAGCTCGTACAACATATGAGAAAGCTCGTACAACATATGAGAAAGCTCGTACAACATATGAGAAAGCTCGTACAACATACAAGACAGCTTGTACAACATATGAGACAGCTCGTACAACATATGAGAAAGCTCGTACAACATACGAGACAGCTCGTACAACATCCGAGACAGCTCGTACCTCTTCCAAGCTGTCAGCATGATCCGTCATCATCATCAGTAAATCAGCCAATCTGTCAGCGCACTCACTGCCCCGGACACCAGCTACAAAGACAACACTGAGAATCCTTGACCTCTGCAAAAAAGGACATCTAATGAGAACGAATTCCAGCAAATAAACCTGCAGAAACACACCAGACGTAGCTACCAGGAAGTGGACAAAGTCATTCAGTCAGTCAGTCAGTCAGTCAGTCAGACAGTCATTTACATGTCCCTTGTGGAACTTTGCCTCCCCAACAGCTCTCCTGTAGGCCTCTTGGTTGTAAGCAAGATGCCCTGCTGCTGATGCATCCATTTGCAGATCATCAACGATGTCTTGCAGCCATCTTCGCCTTGGTCTTCCTCTCTTTCTTTTCCCCATTTTGTACCCTTTCAAAACGGTCTTCTCTAGATTATCATGACTTTTAATGTGTCCAAAATATTTAAGCTTTCTCTGTTTAATCCTCTTTACTAATCAACCTTCTTCAATATTAAGTTTTTGTAGTATGGATGCATTTGTTCTTTTTTGTGTTCATTATATCTGAAGAACTCTTCTGTAGCATTTACATTCAAAGGCATTTATGTGTTTCTCAGCTGTTTTGTTAAGTGTCCATGTCTCACATGCATATGTTGCGATGGGAAGGATGCATGGTCGTAAAAATCTTATTTTTGTAGTTCTGTCTGCTCCTCTCCAAAGATTCTTTAGTTGTTTTAATTTTTAAAGAGCGATAGCTATTCTTCTTTTAATTTCCCTCATTGTATCTCCATTATTAGTTAGTAATGGTCCACCTCTTCCAATTTTTCCTCATTGATACATATATCAGCTGCCTTGTTTGTTTTGTCAGTTGTCATCAATTCAGTTTTCTTCGCATAAAGATAGAGGTTTTGCTCTTTGCTGTTCGTACGGACTGACATAATTTGTTTTTCCATTCCTTTTTGTGTTGTGGACAGTAATACAGTGTCATCAGCATATCTAATCTCTGGTATTTCATAACCTCCAATTGTTATGGCATCACAATATTCTTTGTCTACATCTTCTCTAACATTCCTCATTATATTTTCTGTATACAAGTTAAATAAGTAAGGCGACAATATACACCCCTGACGGACCCCTTGTTTTATGTAAAACCAAGTTTTTGTTTCACCATTTATTCTTACTGCTGCCTGTTGGTCTAGATACAGAAGTGATGTTAATTGTATCAAATGTGTTGGAAATCACATTTTTTTCTATTACTTCTCAAAGTTTCTGGTGTTGTACACAATCAAATGCTTTTGAATAGTCTATAAAAG
This sequence comes from Achatina immaculata, assembly GCA_009760885.1. NCBI lineage: Eukaryota > Metazoa > Mollusca > Gastropoda > Stylommatophora > Achatinidae > Lissachatina > Lissachatina immaculata. The sequence goes on along the minus strand of CM019712.1, from coordinate 14,469,550 downwards.
ATAAATATAGATTCACATTTAATTCTCTGCATTTCTCTATTATTAATTTTATTTTGAATATATGATCTCTTGTTCTTCTTCCTTGTCTAAAACCAGCTTGGGCCGTATTGACTTCTTCTATTTTCTTACGAAGTCTAGTCATTATGATTTTTAATATAATTTTACTGGCATGACTAATCAGGGCAACAGTTCTTTTGTTGTGGATAAAGTGGGCTTTCTAAATAAGAGATTGATCTAGGCAGAAAACGTGATCTTAAGGTGAAATAGTATGAGAATACACCAAACCATGTCGTAAGTTTCGCTAGAGCTCAGTGATACGCAACAAACACAAAAGAACAAACAAGACAAAGGACATCTTTATCTTTGCTAGTTTTTTTTTTCCTCTTCACTGATATACTTGTCAAATTCGTTACCAGATACCAGTTCCCGTGGCGCCGATTAGAAATACCTTTCAGCTTCAAAAGGGGATATGGCTTTGAGATTTGAACGAGAAACACAGCGGGGTACAAATCCCACGGACTTAAGATCACAAATTGGCGGTCCATTAACACGTCTAAACGGGTCGTTTCTTTGAGTGATCGGGTTGAAATTCGCTGACAACCAGCTGCATTTTTCTGTCTCTCACACACGCGCATGAACTCCTTCAATTCCAAGCACTCCTTCCCTCTTAAATTCGAACGTTTCCTTTTTTAAGTGCACTACAGAGAAAGGTCACGAGATCAAACTCATTTAGATTCAGTTGAATACCTTTCAGTTTCCGGGTGCATTTCTGCACTGTCAATCAATCTCCTTCCCTTTCTTTCTATTTTTGTTTTGTCTGGTCGTTGTTTCCTTCCATCTTTCTCTGTAGTTCGTTTATCTTTATTAACTTTCTGGGTCCGGCTCTCTGTAATACACTTATTCCTCTTGATTCTTCTCATTGGTGCCAGATCATGTAGGCCTCTAATCCGATTGAGAATAGAGAACCTCCTGTCTGATTATCTCGTAGGTCATCTTGAGGACTCTTTAGATTTCATTAGTCCAGCCATTTCTTCTGCTCATGTGGCCATTTTCCCATATCACCTCTCTATGAATTACAGATCCTCTTATAATAAGAGATTTTTATCCAGTCTTCGCAGTTCCATATCTGTCCATTCACCTATCCATCCATCCATATATCCATCCATCCATTCATCTATCTATCTATCTATCTATCTATCTATCTATCTATCTATCTATCTATCTATCTATCTATCTATCTATCTATCTATCTGATATTTTGATATTTATAATGGATTAATTCGTCTGTCTTTAACCTTTTCTTATCTTCAAATTTTAAAAAAAAGATCTATAATTTGAAAACTTCAGTCACACTGGTTCTTGCCCAGCAGAGAAAGTCAGATGTATGATGTACGATATAGGTTTGCACCAAAAGAAAAAGATAGAAAGAAATAACATTGAGCGGGACAGACAAAACAAACAGGGAGATAAGGGCACAGAAGTAAGGAATAAAAAGCAGCCAATCAATATTTCGGCGCTATGACTTTATCATGAAAAACGAGAACAACGAAGAAACTAATAAACACAAAGAAGAGATCCTTTTGGTTAGGATATCAAGGAAATATCTTTGGATCAAACCACGGCCTCCAGTGGGTCGTACAACCGCTAAACCTTTAAGTGACCAACGTATAGTTACCTCTATCCTGGGTTCCATCCCAGCTCGTTGCTTCTTTACATCCCCAGTTACACACCTTGACGTTCTAAGGAATAAGATATGCTTAGGTACCGACGTGCCATTTGTGCGTTTATTTGTTATTTCGTTATGTCCGTCGTCCACGATAAAAGCATTTTGCCGAAATATTGGTTTTTACGGTTTATTTTACATTTCTACGTGCTCATTTCGCTGTTTCATATTTAAGAGTAATGTCCAAAGTGTGTTACTCTACGGAAGTGAAAGATGAAAGACAATACTACAAAATATCACGTAGTAGCTCTGTGTAACAGAATCTGGAATTTCCAGGATGTGTTCCCCTGAATTACTTGTTAAATCCCTTGTTGTTTTTGCATCATTCGAGACACTTATAGCAAGTGAGTGGAATATGTTGCAATCCATCATCATGAAACTACAATATCAATCAATAATCAAAATGTTAACCAATGCATATCTACACATACACGTAGTTACATTTGTCCCTCTCACTGTCCAGGTTTCATATACTGGAATCTATCTCTGTCTGTCTGTCTGTCTATCTATCTATCTATCTATCTATCTATCTATCTATCTATCTATCTGTATGTCTGTCTGTCTAATTTGTCTGTCCAAGTATCTATCCGTCTTTTTTGCCTGCATGGCTCCCTGTCTGTCTGTTTGCTTGTCCATCTATCTATCTATCTATCTATCTATCTATCTATCTATCTATCTATCTATCTATCTATCTATCTATCTATCTATCTACCAAGTAGTTTGCTTTAGAAACAAAATATCTGGCTCGTCTGTGGTTGATACTGGTATTCCTCAAGGCTCCATTCTTGGTCCTCTTCTCTTTGCTATCTATATTAACGACCTACCACTACATTTAAAGCACTCTTCATGTGATCTTTTTGCTGACGACTGTACTGTTTACAATAGTGAATATGACATCAATAAACTACAGACAACGCTCCAAAATGATATAAACAGTTTGATGAAATGGAGTAATAAAAATGGTATGTTGATAAACACCAACAAAACAAAATCCATGCTCATCACTACAAGACAGAAACTGCAAAATGCAACTAAAACTTCACTACAGCTTTGTGCTGGGACTAAGGCAATAGAAAATGTTCATGAACATAAAACCCTAGGACTCATCATTGATCAGCATTTAACTTGGAATTCGCACGTACATAACCTAACAAATTTGATTGCACAGAAAGTTTACCAATTAGCCAAAATGAAACACTTTATCGACAAAGACACAAGAAAAATATACTACATATCACAAATACAAACACACTTAGATTACTGTTCCACAATCTGGGATGGATGCTCAGTCTCAAACACAAAAAGGCTCCACTCACTTCACAAGCGAGCATTAAATCTTATTTGTGACAAACACCCAGTACAGACTGTAGATCAACACAAACAACTCAAAATTCTACCCCTCAAAAATAGAATCATTTTTAACAAAGTTAAGTTTGTTCAGAGAATTCTGTCGCACAATGCTCCGCCTTACTTGTGGTCACTGTTTACGTATAACACTAAACATAGCCAGCGTTTAAAAAACTGTCTTCTTCCTAAACCCAGGATTGATCTGTACAAGAAAAGCCTTGCATACTCTGCGGTACAGCTCTGGAACACCCTCCCCTACAATTTAAAATCCATTGGTAATACTTCATCCTTTAACTCAAACCTGTTTCATTATTTACTTGCTTGTAATTATATGCCTCCATAAAATAGCCAGTACTCTCTCACCACATGGCTCGTAAACCATCAAGTACTTTAATGACATAGTTAGAAAAGCAACTTATTAGATATTGTTAGAAATTATTTTAATGTTTGTTAAAAAAAACATATGTTAGAAGATGATTTACAATGTATTTTATTTATGTATATGTCTGCGTGTGTATGTGTGCGTGAGTGCTATTTTATTAGGTTAATGACTTCTCTTTTACCTTGAATGTAATAGTTAAATCTTACACTCTTTTGATATGTTTTTCCTAATTTAAATTGTATTTTTGTACTAAATCAAGTGTGTGGGAAGAATGAAGGATGGAGTGATGAAGGGCAGAATGTAAGACGGGCCTGCGTGCCCAATTCTTTACCCTTGAAAAATAAAGATTATTCATTCATTCATTCATTCATTCTATCTATCTATCTATCTATTCGTTTTGGTTGCCTGCCTGGCTGTCTGTTTGCCTGCTTGTCTGTCTCTCTGTCTATCTTTCTCTATCTCTGTCTTTCTTTCTTTCTATCTCACACACACACTCTCTCTCTCTCTCTGTGAATGTCTGTCTTTGTCTTCCTGCTTCTATGTCTGTCATTTTCATAACTCTCTCTCTCTCTCTCTCTCTCTCTGTGTGAATGTCTGTCTTTGTCTTCCTGCTTCTATGTCTGTCATTTTCATAAAAGTACATGGTGCACAGCTTACTCATCATCATGATCGTCGTCATCATCATCATCATCATCATCATCATCAATCATCATCATCATCATCATCATCATCCTACTCTCTTATGCACTGAAAATACAACAGCTCCTAGCATATCACTTTAGATGGTGCACAGACATCAACACAACATATTAACACATACCCCGACCAACCCTACACATGTCCCAACCAACCCTACACATGTCCCATCCAACCCTATGACCCAACGCATCACAGATCCACATAGATCCACCAAAATAACATAGAACACCAGTTACTCAAGAAAGTTCCCCTGGAAAAGAACACAACAATCACTCCTGTAATTCATGAACCCCCCCACCCATTTTGACATCCGGGTTAAATTTGGTAAATATTCACTAACTCTCATATTCCTGATTAGATAGCAAACACTTCCGGTCTAACTTTGGTAAACTTTCATTGACTCTCATATTCCTGATTAGATAACAAACACTTCCGGTCTGACTTTGGTAAACTTTCATTGACTCTCATATTCCTGATTAGAGAGCAAACACTTCTGGGTTAACTTTGGTAAACTTTCATTGACTCTCATATTCCTGATTACATAGGAAACACCTCTGAGTTAAATTTGGTAAACATTCGTTGACTCTCATATACCTAATTAGACAGCAAACATTTCCAGGTTAACTTTGGTAAAAGTTCATTAACTCTCATATTCCTGATTAGAGAGCAAACACTTCTGGGTTAACTTTGGTAAACATTCATTATTTCTCATATTCCTGGTTAGACAGCAAACACTTCCGGGTTAACTTTGGTAAACATTCATTAACTCTCATATTCCTTAACAACAAACATATCACTAAATACAAATAATACTCCACGCATAACCTTCCACGAACTTGGAGACCTCACCCCCGAGTCCAGATAACAGCCCATCCCCACGGACGGTCGGGTCTGGACTCTCAATCGAATCAGCTGACTGGCCAAAACGAGGCTAATCTTCACCACGTGGTAATGACCAGCGTCCACGTCAATATCTAGCATCCCCATTCCCCCAGATTTCATCAGCTCGGCTAACAACCGGATGCAAGGTGGCCGAGTGCTTTGTCCTCTTGTGGCAAAGTGTTGTTCGTCCTACTGGAGTCGTTTGTTCGAGACACCGGCAATATCTCTGGATTTCTGTTCTGTTCTGTTCTGTAATTAAGTTCTCAGTATCATCGCGAAAGAGAATACCACCATAACCGCTCCACTGCCCGTCCCTGTGAATATCACACAGAGCGTTCATAGACTGTCCTTCCTTCCCATCAGTCCCTGATGATGACTCACCCATTTAGGAACTACAACAGTCCGCAAGCGAAACTAGTCAGCGCCTCTGCCTTTAATCTAGTTGAAGCTAAGGTCGCATAAACTTGGACGCTCCTCTGCGGGATCGCATCTTTGTTAAACAGCACGTCGCAGTGAGATTTCTTGGGCAGAGGCAGTGAAAAATGCTGGAAGTCTCTGTAGGCTGTTGCCTGGAGTATGAAGCGAAAATATCATGACTCAGCGATACGTTCATGAATGATTACGGGGCTCTAAAGAGGGACGAACGAATATTTTCGGCAAATCTGCGCCGTGAAAGTGCAGGTCACCATGCAGAGTGAGCAACGGCGAAAACAAGGCAACACCTGGAGTCTGAACATCTTCCCTGTCCACCTTACAGCCCTTGTCTAGTGCCATGCCATTATTACGTCCTCGGTCCACCTAAAGAGGCCCTACACTGTCTTCCCCATCCACTTAAAGAGGCCCTACACTGTCTTCCCCATCCACCTAAAGAGGCCCTACACTGTCTTCCCCATCCGCCTAAAGAGGCCCTACACTGTATTCCCCATTCACTTAAAGAGACCCTACACTGTCTTCTCCATCCGCTTAAAGAGGCCCTACACTGTCTTCCCCATCCACTTAAAGAGGCCCTACACTGTCTTCCCCATCCACTTAAAGAGGCCCTACACTGTCTTCCCCATCCACTTAAAGAGGCCCTACACTGTCTTCCCCATCCACTTAAAGAGGCCCTACACTGTCTTCCCCATCCACTTAAAGAGGCCCTACACTGTCTTCCCCATCCACTTAAAGAGGCCCTACACTGTCTTCCCCATCCACTTAAAGAGGCCCTACACTGTCTTCCCCCCATCCGCCTAAAGAGGCCCTACACTGTCTTCCCCATCCGCCTAAAGAGGCCCTACACTGTCTTCCCCATCCGCCTAAAGAGGCCCTACACTGTCTTCCCCATCCGCCTAAAGAGGCCCTACACTGTCTTCCCCATCCACCTAAAGAGGCCCTACACTGTCTTCCCCATCCGCCTAAAGAGGCCCTACACTGTCTTCCCCATCCGCCTAAAGAGGCCCTACACTGTCTTCCCCATCCGCCTAAAGAGGCCCTACACTGTCTTCCCCATCCACTTAAAGAGGCCCTACACTGTCTTCCCCATCCACTTAAAGAGGCCCTACACTGTCTTCCCCCCATCCGACTAAAGAGGCCCTACACTGTCTTCCCCCCATCCGACTAAAGAGGCCCTACACTGTCTTCCCCATCCCCCTAAAGAGGCCCTACACTGTCTTCCCCATCCACCTTACAGCTTTTGTTTGGTTCCACGCTACCATCACGTCTTCAGTCCACTTAAAGGGGCCCTACAATGTCTCAGTTTCACTTTTGGTGGTGAGCTTAAGGAACTAGTTCATACCTGGACTCTGAAGCACATGAAAAGCTTCTTTCTCAAAGGAATGAAGAAGTGAAGAAGCCAGTGGAACAACACAAGAAGTGCATCGATCTGCAGGAGGGCTATGTGGAGAAGAGGCGGATTCGTTGTAGTCACAGTTACCGGTATTAGATCGTATGTTGCCTTTTTTTGTACTTCCGCCTCTATTAAAAGACAAACCATACGATAATTTAGACATATATGTTACTTTACGTTATGTTATATTATGCTATGTTAGTGTTGTGTTATGTTACGTTATGTTATTAATGGATCATCTATGGAAACGTCTATAGGCGCTCCGATCTCCTCTTCAGTATATCCCTCAGCGTACAGCGACAAAGTGTGTCCTCTCCCCAAACTTGGAAAACCACTCAGCCTTTACGAAGAGCCATTCGTCATTCTCAGCTCGTACAATATTCGAGATAGCTCGGACAACATCCGAGATAGCTCGTACAACATCCGAGATAGCTCGTACAGCATCAGAGATAGCTCGTACAACATCCGAGATAGCTCGTACAACATCCGAGACAGCTCGTACAACATATGAGACAGCTTGTACAACATCCGAGACAGCTCGTACAACATATGAGAAAGCTCGTACAACATATGAGAAAGCTCGTACAACATACAAGACAGCTTGTACAACATATGAGACAGCTCGTACAACATATGAGAAAGCTCGTACAACATACGAGACAGCTCGTACAACATCCGAGACAGCTCGTACCTCTTCCAAGCTGTCAGCATGATCCGTCATCATCATCAGTAAATCAGCCAGTCTGTCAGCGCACTCACTGCCCCGGACACCAGCTACAAAGACGACACTGAGAATCCTTGACCTCTGCAAAAAAGGACATCTAATGAGAACGAATTCCAGCAAATAAACCTGCAGAAACACACCAGACGTAGCTACCAGGAAGTGGACAAAGTCATTCAGTCAGTCAGTCAGTCAGTCAGACAGTCATTTACATGTCCCTTGTGGAACTTTGCCTCCCCAACAGCTCTCCTGTAGGCCTCTTGGTTGTAAGCAAGATGCCCTGCTGCTGATGCATCCATTTGCAGATCATCAACGATGTCTTGCAGCCATCTTCGCCTTGGTCTTCCTCTCTTTCTTTTCCCCATTTTGTACCCTTTCAAAACGGTCTTCTCTAGATTATCATGACTTTTAATGTGTCCAAAATATTTAAGCTTTCTCTGTTTAATCCTCTTTACTAATCAACCTTCTTCAATATTAAGTTTTTGTAGTATGGATGCATTTGTTCTTTTTTGTGTTCATTATATCTGAAGAACTCTTCTGTAGCATTTACATTCAAAGGCATTTATGTGTTTCTCAGCTGTTTTGTTAAGTGTCCATGTCTCACATGCATATGTTGCGATGGGAAGGATGCATGGTCGTAAAAATCTTATTTTTGTAGTTCTGTCTGCTCCTCTCCAAAGATTCTTTAGTTGTTTTAATTTTTAAAGAGCGATAGCTATTCTTCTTTTAATTTCCCTCATTGTATCTCCATTATTAGTTAGTAATGGTCCACCTCTTCCAATTTTTCCTCATTGATACATATATCAGCTGCCTTGTTTGTTTTGTCAGTTGTCATCAATTCAGTTTTCTTCGCATAAAGATAGAGGTTTTGCTCTTTGCTGTTCGTACGGACTGACATAATTTGTTTTTCCATTCCTTTTTGTGTTGTGGACAGTAATACAGTGTCATCAGCATATCTAATCTCTGGTATTTCATAACCTCCAATTGTTATGGCATCACAATATTCTTTGTCTACATCTTCTCTAACATTCCTCATTATATTTTCTGTATACAAGTTAAATAAGTAAGGCGACAATATACACCCCTGACGGACCCCTTGTTTTATGTAAAACCAAGTTTTTGTTTCACCATTTATTCTTACTGCTGCCTGTTGGTCTAGATATAGCAGTGATGTTAATTGTATCAAATGTGTTGGAAATCACATTTTTTTCTATTACTTCTCAAAGTTTCTGGTGTTGTACACAATCAAATGCTTTTGAATAGTCTATAAAAGATAAATATAGATTCACATTTAATTCTCTGCATTTCTCTATTATTAATTTTATTTTGAATATATGATCTCTTGTTCTTCTTCCTTGTCTAAAACCAGCTTGGGCCGTATTGACTTCTTCTATTTTCTTACGAAGTCTAGTCATTATGATTTTTAATATAATTTTACTGGCATGACTAATCAGGGCAACAGTTCTTTTGTTGTGGATAAAGTGGGCTTTCTAAATAAGAGATTGATCTAGGCAGAAAACGTGATCTTAAGGTGAAATAGTATGAGAATACACCAAACCATGTCGTAAGTTTCGCTAGAGCTCAGTGATACGCAACAAACACAAAAGAACAAACAAGACAAAGGACATCTTTATCTTTGCTAGTTTTTTTTTTCCTCTTCACTGATATACTTGTCAAATTCGTTACCAGATACCAGTTCCCGTGGCGCCGATTAGAAATACCTTTCAGCTTCAAAAGGGGATATGGCTTTGAGATTTGAACGAGAAACACAGCGGGGTACAAATCCCACGGACTTAAGATCACAAATTGGCGGTCCATTAACACGTCTAAACGGGTCGTTTCTTTGAGTGATCGGGTTGAAATTCGCTGACAACCAGCTGCATTTTTCTGTCTCTCACACACGCGCATGAACTCCTTCAATTCCAAGCACTCCTTCCCTCTTAAATTCGAACGTTTCCTTTTTTAAGTGCACTACAGAGAAAGGTCACGAGATCAAACTCATTTAGATTCAGTTGAATACCTTTCAGTTTCCGGGTGCATTTCTGCACTGTCAATCAATCTCCTTCCCTTTCTTTCTATTTTTGTTTTGTCTGGTCGTTGTTTCCTTCCATCTTTCTCTGTAGTTCGTTTATCTTTATTAACTTTCTGGGTCCGGCTCTCTGTAATACACTTATTCCTCTTGATTCTTCTCATTGGTGCCAGATCATGTAGGCCTCTAATCCGATTGAGAATAGAGAACCTCCTGTCTGATTATCTCGTAGGTCATCTTGAGGACTCTTTAGATTTCATTAGTCCAGCCATTTCTTCTGCTCATGTGGCCATTTTCCCATATCACCTCTCTATGAATTACAGATCCTCTTATAATAGAGATTTTTATCCAGTCTTCGCAGTTCCATATCTGTCCATTCACCTATCCATCCATCCATATATCCATCCATCCATTCATCTATCTATCTATCTATCTATCTATCTATCTATCTATCTATCTATCTATCTATCTATCTATCTATCTATCTATCTATCTATCTATCTATCTATCTATCTGATATTTTGATATTTATAATGGATTAATTCGTCTGTCTTTAACCTTTTCTTATCTTCAAATTTTAAAAAAAGATCTATAATTTGAAAACTTCAGTCACACTGGTTCTTGCCCAGCAGAGAAAGTCAGATGTATGATGTACGATATAGGTTTGCACCAAAAGAAAAAGATAGAAAGAAATAACATTGAGCGGGACAGACAAAACAAACAGGGAGATAAGGGCACAGAAGTAAGGAATAAAAAGCAGCCAATCAATATTTCGGCGCTATGACTTTATCATGAAAAACGAGAACAACGAAGAAACTAATAAACACAAAGAAGAGATCCTTTTGGTTAGGATATCAAGGAAATATCTTTGGATCAAACCACGGCCTCCAGTGGGTCGTACAACCGCTAAACCTTTAAGTGACCAACGTATAGTTACCTCTATCCTGGGTTCCATCCCAGCTCGTTGCTTCTTTACATCCCCAGTTACACACCTTGACGTTCTAAGGAATAAGATATGCTTAGGTACCGACGTGCCATTTGTGCGTTTATTTGTTATTTCGTTATGTCCGTCGTCCACGATAAAAGCATTTTGCCGAAATATTGGTTTTTACGGTTTATTTTACATTTCTACGTGCTCATTTCGCTGTTTCATATTTAAGAGTAATGTCCAAAGTGTGTTACTCTACGGAAGTGAAAGATGGAAAACAAATTTAAATCCTTCCATAGAGATGTTTACCCAGGATTAGACAAATATTTTGGCCAAACACCTCAGTAAATAGCACTTTTTTGGCAGAAATGCAGATGAAGCCATTGAGTTCGATTCTTTAGGAAAGACGCTGGTGGTGGGGGGGGCCATGTACTGCGCATGGGAGAGAGAACGAAGGAGAGACGGAGAGAGGGTGGGAGAGGGGGGAGAGAGAGAAGGAGATGGAGAGATAGAAAGAGACAGAGGGAGAGAACAGAAAAGAAAGGAGGAGGAGGAGAGGGAGAGAGAGAGGGAGAGAGAATGAATGAATGAATAATCTTTATTTTTCAAGGGTAAAGAATTGGGCACGCAGGCCCGTCTTACATTCTGCCCTTCATCACTCCATCTTTCATTCTTCCCACACACTTGATTTAGTACAAAAATACAAATTAAATTAGTAAAAACATATCAAAAGAGTGTAAGATTTAACTACTACATTCAAGGTAAAAGAGAAGAAGTAATTAACCTAATAAAATAGCACTCACGCACACATACACACGCAGACATATACATAAATAAAAATACATTGTAAATACAGATCTTCTAACATATGTTTTTTTAAAACAAACATTAAAATAATTTCTAACAATATCTAACAAGTTGCTAACTATGTCATTGAAGTACTTGATGGTTTACGAGCCATGTGTTGATAGAGTGCTGGTTATTTTATGGAGGCATATAATTACAAGCAAGTAAATAATGAAACAGGTTTGAGTTAAAGGAGAGGGAGAGAGAGAGAAGGAGAGAGAGAGGAAGAGAGGAAGGGAGTGAAAGAGGTCACTGTCTCTTTTGCCATTCCTTTTCATCGTTCTGTTTTTCGTTTATTAAAACTGCACCTTACATCTATGACTACGTCTAATCAGTGCACCACACACTTCTGACTACCTCTAATCATTGCACCATTAACATATGACTATCTCTTCTCAGTGCACCATACACCTCTTACTACCTCTAATCAGTGCACCACACACCTCTGACTACCTCTAATCAGTGCACCATACACCTCTTACTACCTCTAATCAGTGCACCATACACCTCTGACTACCTCTAATCAGTGCACCATACACCTCTGACTACCTCTAATCAGTGCACCATACACCTCTGACTACCTCTAATCGGTGCACCATATACCTCTGACTTATCTTACATCTTATATCCTTCCCGTGCCGTTAAACGTCACATAGGGCTCGCAAGGTAGTTCAGCAGTTTTTCCTGTCTTGGGCGAGTCTTTCAACCTCATGAAGGGATTTTATGCCTGTTAATTTGGCCTCTCTTAACAATGTCCTCTTCAGAGTTCCACGGGGTCTGCCTCTTTTTCTTTGGCCTGTTGTATTCCACTTTGTAGCTTGTTTTGGGATTTTCTGATCATTTCTTCTCATCACGTGACCAACATATGTCCATCTCCTTCTCCTGATCACCCATGAGACTGGTTGTTGTTCAGTCATCTGTCTTATCTCTGCATTGTTCTTGAATTCATTCCACTTGATGCCGAGTATTTTCCTTATGCATTTGTTTTCAAAAGAGTCTAATTTCTTGTCTGTTTCTTTAGTTGTTTTCCAGCTTTCGCATGCATAAATGAGGGTGGATATTACATTTAAATTGAATAGTTTTAACGTGGTTAACCTCTGACTACCTCTACTCAGACTCCAAAAGAAATGTCAACTGTGTGACCAAGCGTCCATCCCCAGATTGCCTAAATCATCATCATCGTCCTCATCGTCATCATCATCATTATCTGTTCTGTTGTGCAGCAGTATAAAGAAATCGATACCTCGTTTTTTTCTCTTAACATGGTTATCTCGTGCAGTTAAACGTCACATAGGGCTCACATGGTAGTTCGCCAATTTTTCCTGTCTTCGGCGAGTTTTTCAACCTCATCAGGGGATCTTATGCCCCACTGAACTGGCATTTCTTAACAATGTACTCTTTAGAGTTTCACGTGGTCGACCTCTTTTTATTTGGCTTGTTGTGTTCCACTTGATAGCTTGTTTGGGGATTCTCTGACTGTTTCTTCTCAGCACATATGCCCATCTTTTTTTTCTGATCACCCATGAGACAGGTTGTTGTTTGCTGATCTGTCTTATCTTTTGGTTGTTCTTGAATTCGTTCCACTTTATATCGAATATTTTCCTTAGGCATTTGTTTTCAAAAGAGTCTATTTTCTTCTCTATTTCTTTAGTTTGAAGAAAGATAAAGAAGCAAGAAAGGGAAAGAACAAGAATAACTAGAATAAGAAAAATAGAAAGAAGAAGGAAGAAGAAGAAGAAGAAGAAGAAGAAGAAGAAAAAAGAAAGAAGAAGAAGAAGAAGGAAAGAAAGAAAGAAAGAAAGAAAGAAGAAGAAGAAGATAGTTGAGAAGAAGGAGGAGTTGGAGAAGAAGAACGATGAGGTTAAGGAGGAGGAAAAGAAGAGGAGGAAAGAGAAAGAAGAATAAGGAGATGAATAGATCTAACTACGACCTGATCATGTGAGAGCTGGATCATGACATCTTGGCATTTCCCTAGCGTCTTCACAGGACAAGTCTGAATCTCATTTAATCTGTTTATTTAAAGACTTCCTTTCATTTCTTTCTATGTTTGTTTGCCTTATCTAGTTTCTTATTCTCGACTTACGCGAGCTAACCGCTTCATCCGTTGGCATTTATATTCTAATTTCCGCACGAAGATTGTGCTGGTAAAGGTAAGATCATTTTGTTTATATTCACTCTAGTTGTGTGATTAGTGCATGTGGTTCGTTATAAAGATGAATATTTGTGTCAGGGTGACATTTGATCTATCTATCTATCTATCTATCTATCTATCTATCTATCTATCTATCTATCTATCTATCCATCCATCCATCCATCCATCTATCTATCTATCTATCTATCTATCTATCTATCTATCTATCCATCCATCCATCCATCCATCTATCTATCTATCTATCTATCTATCTATCTATCTATCTATCTATCCATCCATCTATCTATCTATCTATCTATCTATCTATCTATCTATCTATCTATCTATCTATCCATCCATCCATCCATCCATCTATCTATCTATCTATCTATCTATCTATCTATCTATCTATCTATCTATCTATCTATCCATCCATCTATCTATCTATCTATCTATCTATCTATCTATCTATCTATCCATCCATCCATCCATCCATCCATCCATCTATCTATCTATCTATCTATCTATCTATCTATCTATCTATCTATCTAAGAGATAAATGAACAATGTTCAGAAGCCCAAGTCTTGGTCGTTTCGAAACGCATTTCATGCTCACTCTCTCACTCTCTCTATCTCTCTCACTCTCTCACTCTCTCATTCTCTCTCTATCTCTCTCACTCTCTCTATCTCTCTCTCATTCTCTCTCACTCTCTATCTCTCTCACTCTCTCTCTATCTCTCTCACTAAGACGGGCCTGCGTGCCCAATTCTTTACCCTTTAAAAATAAAGATTATTCATTCATTCATTCTCTATCTCTCTCACTCTCTCACTCTCTATCTCTCTCACTCTCTCTCTATCTCTCTCACTCTCTCTATCTCTCTCACTCTCTATCTCTCTCACTCTCTCTATATCTCTCTCATTCTCTCTCACTCTCTCTTTCTCTCTCTCTATCTCTCTCACTCTCTCTCTATCTCTCTCACTCTCTCTCTATCTCTCTCACTCTCTCACTCTCTCTCTATCTCTCTCACTCTCTCTCTAACTCTCTCACTCTCTCACTCTTTCTCTATCTCTCTCACTCTCTCTCACCCTCTCACTCTCTCTCACTATCTCTCTATCTCTCTCACTCTCTCTCACTCTCTCTCTATCTCTCTCACTCTATCTCTCTCACTCTCTCACTCTCTCTCTATATCTCTCACTCTCTCACTCTCTCTCACTCTCACTCTCTCTCACTCTGTCTCACTCTCACTCTCTCACTCTCTATCTCTCTCACTCTCTCTCTCACTCTCTCACTCTTTCTATCTCTCTCACTCTCTCACTCTCTTTCTATCTCTCTCACTCTCTCACTCTCTTTCTATCTCTCTCACTCTGTCTCACTCTCATTCTCTCACTCTCTATCTCTCTCATTCTCTCACTCTCTCTATCTCTCTCACTCTCTCTCACTCTGTCTCACTCTCACTCTCTCTCTCTCTCTCTTTCACTCTGTGTCCTTCTCTTGGATGACTATAGATGCTGAAAGTCTGTGATATGGTGAACTCTGAAACGAATGAATACCAGACATGGCTCCTTCTTCAGCTCTTCACTGTTTGAAAATAACTTCCTTCGGTTCATTTATTTCTCCTCTCTCTCTCTCTCTCTCACTCATTCTCTCTTCACTACCCTTTCTCCTTCTCTGTCCCTGTCTCTCCTCCCTCTCTTTCCCTCGCCCTCCTTCCTCTTCCTCTCCCCCACCCCCTCCCCATCTCCCTCTCCCTCTCTCTCCCCCTCCTCCTCTCCCTCTCTCTCTCCTCTCTTTCTCCTTCTCTCCCTCTCCTTCTTTCCCTCATTCTCTCCTCTTTCTCCCATCTATCCCTCTTCTTTATTACATCCCTTTTGCTCTCTACTCTCTGTCTCCTCCCTCTACCTTCTCTCCCTCTCTCTCTCTCGCCCTACCTCTCTTCCCCCTCTCCTTCTTCCAGACAACTATAAACTTCATCGTCTTTTTTTACGTCTTCTTTTAAAATCTCAGTACACTCAAACAAATTATATACGTTTTTAAAAAAAAAAAATATATATATATACGTATACCTTTTACCTTATCAAAATCATCTTATGGATTTCTGAGTGGAGAATTCTATAAGAGTTAGCGCTCTGTAAACCTCCTACGTACAGGTTTATGAAAACCTACTGAACCTTGACAAACAGGATTTAGACCATTTGCTAAATGAAAATCTATAATAACAAAACTATATCTGCTTGTTTTGTCACTGAAAAGTTGCTGGAAGTAGAAATAAACAACAACAAAGACTTTCGACTGAACTAGGGCGGGCAAATCTGGGCACGTGATTTGGTGATGCAGTTAAAGTGTACGAATTTAGAATCTGCGCCAAATCAGAACAAATGAACTCGAAAGAAAACATTCTATGGCAACCCGATTCAGCATAAAATAGATTTTTTTAAGATGTATGAAGCTTTTATATCGCGGATGTTTTGGTATACGGAATTCGGAGACGAAAGGGAGTTATGGAGATTATCGCTTCTGGAGTTATGAGGTTGATGGATGGATCTTAGTGCATGTTGTACGAACCTAAACGCCTGAAAGTTTGTAACCTTTACCTATTTATATAACTTGGGGGGGGGGGGGTACGCCCGTAGTGTCGTCTCGGAGAGGTAGGTAACTTTGATGCTGGTTTCTGATAGTTTGGCTCGTCAGAGTTCTGAACAAAGACCATCTGGTATCTTTTGTCCTCCGGCTAAAGCTACCTACCTACCTAGGCCACCTGATGCTCATTATCAACATCGTCGTCTGCAGTTTTGTCCTCCGGCTAAAGCTACCTACCTACCCACCTTGGTCACCTGATTGTCATTATCAACATCAACGAAGATCGGCGATAATCATTAATTGTATCCTGAATTAATTTCTCTGTAATCTTTTCACCATTTTTTTTAATGTCATAAGATAGTTTTTGGTGAGCTATGAACATGGAAAGAAGGAAATTAATTTTCATCAACATTTTCATGTTTTTTTTTCTTTTTTGGTTTTTAAAGGATGGAATTTACAAAGAGGAAAAAAAAAACTCAAATTTTGTGGAAAAATTGGCCAGTTTTGTTTGACAGGACAGAAAAAAATTAAACTTCGCACAATGAAGAGCAAAGTTTCAGAGTTCCGGCCCTTTACTGGTTGTTTGATAGAAGGCTGTTATACATATTCCTGTGAGTATCATCAAGAATGATGTTTGAATTTATGAAATATTACAATTTAAACGAAGTGATACTTGTGAATACCAAAAGGATACAAAGGGTTATCCAGTTTTCTCACTTCTTCTCCTTCGTGGGTACGCTCATCCAAGCTTTATCCTATCCATTCTCGTGTTCTCATCCAAGCTTTATCCTATCCATTCTCGTGTTCTCATCCAAGCTTTATCCTATCCATTCTCGTGTTATCTTCCCATTTATATCTTCGTCTAGCTCTCATTCTTTTTCCTTCCACCTCTCCTTCTAGTATCTTATATCTTACATCCTTCCCGTGCTGTTAAACCTCACTTCTATCTGTGGCGTGGTAGATAGCCAAGTTGTCCTATTTTTGCCTAGTTTTTCAACCTCATCAAGGGATTTTATGCCTATTAATTTGCCCTCTCTTAACAGTGTCCTCTTCAGAGTTTCACGTGGTCGACTTCTTTTTCTTCGACCTGTTGTGTTCCACTTGATACCTTGTTTTGAAATTCTCTGATTGTTTCTTCTCATCACATGACCGACATATGTCCATCTCCTTTTCCTGATCACCCATGAGACAGGTTGTTGGTCGCTCATCTGTCTTATCTCTGCGTTGTTCTTGAATTCGTTCCATTTTATACCGAAAATTTTCCTTAGGTATTTTGTTTTCGAAAGAGTCTAATTTCTTTTCTTTTTCTTTAGTTCTTTTCCTTCAAGTATGGCTTCAGTATATTATTATGTCTTTTGATATTTTGTTTTCTTGATTATTATTTCTTTGATTAGTCAACGTTGCACTTGTAGTTGCTAAAACACTTGTACATTTGTTTTTTTCACTTAACATGATATATGACTTACTTTCCTCTGGATCCAGACTTCTGGCGTACTTACTCTTCTCTCCGCCTTTTTGCTTGGAGTCCAAGTTTCTGCTCTGTACAGTAATATACAAAATAGATGTAGCATTTCAACAAATCTCATTTTTGCTTTCTTCTTCTTCTTCTTCTTCGTTCGCACTGTCTGTCTATACCTGCAGTCCTGTCTCTTGAATAAATTTCACTGTTTTTTGTAATTCATGTATGGAACCGTAGAGCTTATCTTCTTTAGTGGTTTCACTGGGCCAGTAATTATTTCTCAGTGTTTCATAGTTGGTGCAGTTCTGGAGGATATGTTCCACAGTTTGGGGCACCTGGGCACATGTACATAGATTAGTAGTACCAACCTTAAACTTTGTATACATATGACTTTGGAGTCGGGTGTGTCCTGTTCGGAGACGGAAGATGGTGACTTGTTCCTTTCTGTTTAGCATGTGATAGTCATCATGTGGTGGTGTTTGTGGCTTCCTGTAGGTTTTTATCATGCTGTTCTTCTGATTATAGATGATTGGTATGTCTGGTTGCTCCATTTCAGTGCCCTCTTTGGCCAGATGGTCAGGTTTCTCATTGCCTGGTATCCCACAGTGGGAGAGAATCCATTGCAAAGTGACTCCATGTTGTAAGCCAATTTTTGACAAGGCATCCTTAAGGTCTGGTAGTTTGTTGCACTGAAGAGCTTCCAGTACTGATCTTGCATCTGTGAGAATTACTACAGGACATGTATCAATTCTGGAGTCTGATAGTTTTTCAACTGCAGCAATAATTGCCCTAACTTCTGCATCAAAGTTGTTGCAGTATTTTCCAGTGGGTATGGAAATCTTGTCAGTGGTGTTGTTTGGATATTCAGTATGTGCTCCTGCCCCTCCATTCTTTATGGCATTGTGTGCAGATCCATCTGTATACACATGTATCCAGGTGTCACATGGATATTTATCATCTAGAACACTAAGTGTGGCTGTTGATCTTACAAGACTACTTTGCATCTCACCATTCTGCACACCTTTCACTTCAGTCTGAATAGTTATTTGTGTATAATCTGCTTCTTTCCATGGTGTATGCTCTGGTACAGATGATAATGGAGTGACTACAGTTGGAAGGTCAGGTATCAGCTTACGCATAAGCTTGGCCTGGTGAATGAAGCTGCTTCTTTTAAGCCGTCCTAATGCCAAATGTAATATCCACCCTCATTTATGCATGCGAAAGCTGGAAAACAACTAAAGAAATAGAAAAGAAATTAGACTCTTTTGAAAACAAATGCCTAAGGAAAATACTCGGCATCAAGTGGAATGAATTCAAGAACAATGCAGAGATAAGACAGATGACTGAACAACAACCAGTCTCACGGGTGATCAGGAAAAGGAGATGGACATATGTTGGCCACTTGATGAGAAGAAATGAGCAGAGAATCCCAAAACAAGCTATCAAGTGGAACATAACAGGCCGAAGAAAAAGGGGCAGACCGCGTGAAACTCTGAAGAGAACATTATTAAGAGAGGCCAAGTTAACAGGCATAAAATCCTTTGTTGAGGTTGAAAGACTCGCCGAAGACAGGAAATATTGGCGAACTACTTTGCGAGCCCTATGTGACGTCTAACGGCACGGGAAGGATATAAGATATAAGATAATGCCAAGTTATTGAATCTCTCCTTCAGGGGATGGCTTACAGAGCTAAGGAATTTTTCTCCCATGGTCATGACCTTTGTGTCTCTACGTTCCTTTAGCGCTTGAACACCAACTGTTTTCTACATTTCTACTATTGGTGTGGACCTCATGGCACCTGTGATAATCCGTGGTGACTGATTTTGAACCTTGTCTAGATTATGCAGCGTAGTGTTTGATGCTGTGCACCAAGATGTTGAGCCATATTCTAAATGTGGTAGAATACTTTGCTGATATACATTCTTGAGGATTCTTTCACTAGCTCCCCATGTGGTTCCACTCAATTTTCTTAATATGGCTAGTTTTCTTCTGGCTTTTGCTTCTGCACTGTTGATGTGTTGCTTCCACGTCAGTTTTGAGTCAAGAGTCACTCCTAAGTAAGTGGGTTGGTTGTCCATCCTTAAGGGTATTTCATTTACAAAGATCTTACCTGCTTTCTGTTTAGATGAGAGAGTGAACAGAGTGGTACTTGATTTCTCTGTGTTGATACTTACACACCATTTGTTTGTCCATGATGTCAAGATGTCTGCTGCTCTTTGGAGTTTCTGTGCAGCAACTGTCGCATATTCATCTGTACACCACATGACCAGATCATCTGCACACAGTGCCGCTTTGATTCCATAGGGAAGTTCCTTGACCAGGTCATTAATGAATACAAGGAATAGTGTAGGCGAAAGGACTCCTCCTTGTGGTACACCGTGTCGCAGAAGTACTTTCTGGCTTTTGTGTCCATCCATTACTACTCTAGTTCTTCTGTTGTGTAAATAGGACTTTATCCAGTTGTACAGTATTCCATTCACATTGCAGTTTCTTAGTTTCCACAGCAGACCTTTTTTCCATACTTTATCAAAGGCTTTCTTCAGGTCTATCCACGCTGCTAGTACAAGGTTTTTCTCTTGGAATGCATCCTCAGTCTCTTGAGAGAGATAGGTCACTTGATCTTCTGTACTGTAGTACTGCCTAAATCCTGCTTGTTGTGGAACGAGAAGGTTTTCACTTTCTAGGTACCATTTTAGCCTCAGGTCAATGATGCGTTCCATCGTTTTGCATAGGCAGCTAGTGAGACTGATTGGCCTGTAGCTGGAGGCAGTATCACTGTTTTTCCCTGACTTTAACAGTGGTACCATGCTTGCTTCCTTCCAGATTTGAGGTAACTTACCTGTGCTCCAGCACATATTGAAAATATCCAACAGCTTTCCCATTGCTGCCATTCCCAGGTTCTTGATCATTTCATTGGACACTCCATCTGGTCCTGGTGATTTCCTTGGTTTCAGTTTACTAACTGCTAGGTCTAACTCACTGCGTGTGATTGGTGCATCCATGACCTCCATTTTTCTGACTTGTTCCTCCTCTTTCTGTGGCTCGATGCGCACTGTACGCTCCTTCTCTGGATGGATATCAATGTTGCAGTCCTGTGCAAACATGCGAGCAAAGTGATCTGCTACCTGCTTACCTGTAAGAGTTTTCCCATCCTCTGTTAGTGTAACCTTTGTACTTCTTCCAGTACTCTCATCATTTAACTGTTTGATTAGTTTCCACAGTTTCCTTCCATCCTTTTCAAAGTTTAGGGACTCTGTTTTCTCTCTCCAACTTTCCCGTCTGGCTTGCAGCTTTGCTCTCAGAAATTTGGCCTTAGAATGTTGGTAATTATTGTGGTGTTTTTGGCATGGTCTATTTTCTGCTTGCTTTCGAGCTGCTTCCACGTCATCATGGAGTTTTCCCAGCTCACTAGACCAGTATGGTTTATAGTCCCTGCGAGCTCCTCTGGGAATGGTTTCACGAGCGGCCTGAAGGATACAAGCATTGAATTCCTTCACTATGCTGTTAATATCCTTACCTTCTATGGACAGCTGTCCCACCAGGATACCTGTACGATGTCTGTACATTGTCCAGTTTGCTTTTTTATAGTTCCATCTGGGGAGAGGGTTACTGGTGTTAAGGAGTTCATTTTCTATTGTCAGGAAGACTGGTCGATGGTCGCTACCTCCAAGTTGTTTTCCAACTTCACGTGTAATGTTTCACTTCAGATCTGGAGAGTGGAATGCCAGATCTGGTGTTGAGGTTGTACGCCAAGCCCTTGAGTAAAATGTTGGGGGATCCATTGGCTGGTTGATCAGGAGAAGTCCATTATCATCCTGCCAGCTCTCAATTTCCTCTCCTCTCTTGTCTATGTGGTTATAGCCCCAGCTCTGGGAATGGCTGTTAAAATCACCACAGACCATCAGTCTCTCTTTGTGTGGGATTGTTTCTAAAGCAAGTGGGCGGTCATTAGGACAGTAATAGTTAAGGAGGTGGAAATCTGTATTACTACTTTTTAGATGAATCATCTGATATTCGGCTCCTTCCATGTACACTCCCATCTGACATGCGCTGATGTTATTCTTAACAAGTGTGAGTACTCCTCCTTTTCTTCTGTCCTGTCGGTCTGATCTAAAACACTGGTAGCCTCTGATTTTAAAGGCGGCATCTTCGGTTAGGTGTGTCTCCTGTATGCAGCATATACTTACCTGCTCGGCAAAAAGTATCTTCTCTAGCTCCACCTTTTTGCTATAGCCATCTCTAACACTGCTGACACCCTCAGCATTCCACTGCATTATTTTAAGTTCTTGCTTTTTGGCTGTTTTCTTCCGTTGTATTTTTTTGGCCAGTAGCTTTACTCTCATGTCTCCTGACTCCACAAGACGAACTGAGAGGACCTCCAGTAGCATTGGGTGGACCCTTTCGAGGCAGGGGGCCCGGCACTGCACCTGCCTGATTAGTCTTCACAGGGCGAGCACCATGTTTGAATACTGCAGATAGAGACATTTCATTAGCGATGATTTTTGCGATGCGCCTTTTGGCTCGGTAACTCCGACTTCAGCACCTTTCCTTGCTAGGGCAGACTGTGGTCTTGCTCGGACTGCCATGAAGACAGTGTGGCTGGCCTGGCCAAAACTTTGTTTTCCAGCCTCTGGTGGCTGTATGTAAGTCCCTTCTCCTTGTCAGATGGTTTGGAGACAGTTCCACAAAGACACTCTGACTTTGAGATGAGGAATCTGATCAGTGCTTCAACGATATCCATTCCCCGCCACCTATAGTCTACTGGCTCTGTTTTGTTTACATCATTCTGATAGCCATTGTTGTAAAGACCTATAGGCTTGTCACGTCCTGGATTCATTGGTTTCACACCAGACTTCCCTCATCCCCGCCAGAGATCTCCATGTCCCCATCTATCCACCAACCTGACATTACATTTTACAAAAGTAACAATTACAATTAGTGTTGTTTGCTACAAGTTTCTGGGCTACAGAGGTAGGTCAGAGTTTTTAAGCAAACAGATCTATGTTCCCTGTCTCACAAAAACTATGTTAAGATAAGTGTGCTCTTAACACAGTTGTTCCCAGGGGGAATTTTTGCTTTTAATGGGAATAATCCTGAGTAATAGAATTGTCTTCAAGGTGCTGAATATGTGTCTTGCCATCCCTGTTCTTCTTTTTATCTCCATCTCACATCTCCTAGTTATGTAGATGATAAATTTATCTAGCAGACAATCCACAGAACCTACTTGTGCTATCTCCCTGTAACTGCGAGCTGTTGTTCTTTGCAGCCGGTGCTGTGAAGGTGTTGAGGTACAGCATCGTATCGGCGTGGGAGCGGGTTATGATAGCTATTTTTTCAGTCCCGGAGTACAGCTAAAAGCGGGGGGGGGGGGGGAGATGCAATGTTTTTTTAGCAGACTCCACCACCATGGGGGACTATGGCGATCCCTGGCCCCGTTAGCCAAGCTAGGCCTGTTACTGGGGGTACCAACGGAGAGGTGGGACAGGGTCTTGGTCAGCTATGGTTCGCTAAAACTGACGTTAGCATATCAGCTATGGGTCGCTGACTGCCTAATCGGCTCCTAGACAAGATATATAACACAATGCAGGAATGAGGAATAGAGCTAAGTATCAAGAAAGATCAAAGTAATGGTGTTCAGCAGGGAAAAGAAAGCAAAAGCCACAGATGGCTATAACTATATACAAAGAGGAACGAACAAATGGCAAACTACAGCTTAGAATTATTAGGTGCTGTGGAGAACAGCGTCGGTGATCACGCTTCCTCCTTCATGTGCAGTCCGTGTTCCCGATTAGTTCAGATGCTTTTCTTTTCCCATGCCACTTGGGCAGCCCACTGAGATCTTTTCTCTTCGCCTTCTTTTCTTTCTTTTTCCCTTAAATTTTTTCCAGTCGTTAAATAAGGTTCTCCAACTTCTGCCTTCTCAAGACATGTCCAAGTTCTCCAACTTCTGCCTTCTCAAGACATGTCCAAGTTCTCCAACTTCTGCCTCCTCAAGACATGTCCAAGTTCTCCAACTTCTGCCTTCTCAAGACATGTCCAAGTTCTCCAACTTCTGCCTTCTCAAGACATGTCCAAGTTCTCCAACTTCTGCCTTCTCAAGACATGTCCAAGAAATTTTCGACTGCCTTTATTCTTATCATTTTAATTAGCTTTCGTTGTTCTGACATTTCTTTGAGGACCTCTCCGTTTCTTTGTACCTCTGGCTAAAAAATACCACTTCTGGTACAGTTCCGACCCCTTGCCCACCAGCACCCATAGGTAACATCTAACCTGAGACCACGCATTCCGGTATGTTGAAATCTTTTTTTTTATAATGATGACCCTCAATATTACGGATATTTCATGGGTTTTCAGATTCTGAGAACAAACTTCTCAAGACCGGAATTTTTATGTTTCTGTCTTCCGGACACAGGCAGTATCTTAGGAGGTCTGAATGTTTATTTGTGTGTTTTTTCGTGTAGTGCAGCTCGCATTGATTTTATATAATAATACATCTTACATTGCATCTATAGAATAATACATCTTAAATTACATCTATAGAATAATACATCTTATATTTGCATCTATAGAATAATACATCTTACACTGCATCTATAGAATAATACATCTTACATTGCTTCTATATAATAATACATCTTACATTTCTTCTACATAATAATACATCTTACATTGCTTCTATATAATAATACATCTTATATTGCTTTTATGCATGATGACCTAAGTTATGGTAGTAACGAAAGCACTGGTCTGGCTGGAGCCACAAGACTACGCCCGTGTCTACATTCTAAATAATTCAATGGGCATGATCAGGAAGATTGAGGCAGGTTCTGTACGCAGGCAGCGACTTGAGTCTTTGCAGAGATCAGCGATTCTCAAAGTCACCTTCATCTAAATCCCTGGGCACGTGGGCTACCCAGGGAAATGAGAGAGCTGATAGGTTGAATGGCTCTGCCATCATCGTAGATAGACAACCACTGGGCGGAGCTGATGTTATTGACGAGCTCAAAGAGATAAAGCAGAGTGGGGATTTCGAGGGTAGTGAATCTACATCGCTGCTTAGATTGAGAGAGATAGACAGAGTGGAGGACTTCGAGGGTAGTGAATCTACATCGCTGCTTAGACTGAGAGAGATAGACAGGGTGGAGGACTTCGAGGGTAGTGAATCTACATCGCTGCTTAGACTGAGAGAGATAGACAGAGTGGAGGACTTCGAGGGTAGTGAATCTACATCGCTGCTTAGACTGAGAGAGATAGACAGGGTGGAGGACTTCGAGGGCAGTGAATCTACATCGCTGCTTAGACTGAGAGAGATAGACAGAGTGGGGGGACTTCGAGGCCAATGAATCTACATCGCTGCTTAGACTGAGAGAGATAGACAGAGTGGAGAACTTCGAGGGCAGTGAATCTACATCGCTGCTTAGACTGAGAGAGATAGACAGAGTGGAGGATTTCGAGGGCAGTGAATCTACATCTCTGCTTAGACTGAGAGAGATAGACAGAGTGGAGAACTTCGAGGGCAGTGAATCTACATCGCTGCTTAGACTGAGAGAGATAGACAGAGTGGAGGATTTCGAGGGCAGTGAATCTACATCGCTGCTTAGACTGAGAGAGATAGGCAGAGTGGAGGACTTCGAGGGCAGTGAATCTACATCGCTGCTTAGACTGAGAGAGATAGACAGGGTGGAGGACTTCGAGGGCAGTGAATCTACATCGCTGCTTAGACTGAGAGAGACAGACAGAGTGGAGGACTTCGAGGGCAGTGAATCTACATCGCTGCTTAGACTGAGAGAGATAGGCAGAGTGAAGGACTTCGAGGGCAGTGAATCTACTTCGCTGCTTAGACTGAGAGAGATAGACAGGGTGGAGGACTTCGAGGGCAGTGAATCTACATCGCTGCTTAGACTGAGAGAGACAGACAGAGTGGAGGACTTCGAGGGCAGTGAATCTACATCGCTGCTTAGACTGAGAGAGATAGGCAGAGTGAAGGACTTCGAGGGCAGTGAATCTACTTCGCTGCTTAGACTGAGAGAGATAGACAGAGTGGAGGACTTCGAGGGCAGTGAATCTACATCGCTGCTTAGACTGAGAGAGATAGAGTGGAGGACTTCGAGGGCAGTGAATCTACTTCGCTGCTTAGACTGAGAGAGACAGACAGAGTGGAGGACTTCGAGGGCAGTGAATCTACATCGCTGCTTAGACTGAGAGAGATAGAGTGGAGGACTTCGAGGGCAGTGAATCTACTTCGCTGCTTAGACTGAGAGAGACAGACAGAGTGGAGGACTTCGAGGGCAGTGAATCTACATCGCTGCTTAGACTGAGAGAGATAGAGTGGAGGACTTCGAGGGCAGTGAATCTACTTCGCTGCTTAGACTGAGAGAGATAGAGTGGAGGACTTCGAGGGCAGTGAATCTACATCGCTGCTTAGACTGAGAGAGATAGAGTGGAGGACTTCGAGGGCAGTGAATCTACATCGCTGCTTAGACTGAGAGAGATAGACAGAGTGGAGGACTTCGAGGGTAGTGAATCTACATCGCTGCTTAGACTGAGAGAGATAGAGTGGAGGACTTCGAGGGCAGTGAATCTACATCGCTGCTTAGACTGAGAGAGATAGACAGAGTGGAGGACTTCGAGGGCAGTGAATCTACATCGCTGCTTAGACTGAGAGAGATAGACAGAGTGAAGGACTTCGAGGGCAGTGAATCTACATCGCTGCTTAGACTGAGAGAGATAGACAGAGTGAAGGACTTCGAGGCCAGTGAATCTACATCGCTGCTTAGACTGAGAGAGATAGAGTGGAGGACTTCGAGGGCAGTGAATCTACATCGCTGCTTAGACTGAGAGAGATAGAGTGGGGGACTTCGAGGCCAGTGAATCTACATCGCTGCTTAGACTGAGAGAACTAGAAGTACAGACTGACACGGCCAGGAATGAAAGCCATATGACGGAAAGGAAGGGGCGGGATGAGAGGACTTGCGAACCAAAACAGGACAGGCACTAGCACCAGCAGGAAGCTGACGGTTATACTGAAAGAGGGGGGTGGGTGGGAATCTGAGCACCCATGAACATGTTTGGAGTGCAAGTTTAGGATTGTTCTAGCAAGGGAAAATTATTCTGCATTTATTTCCCTTGCAGATTAACGCCCATTGCAATATTTATGACACATATGGCTTATTACAGTAGTCGCCCTTTAGACAGAAGCGTTCTGGACCTTTCGCACGGGATTCTTGTTCTGTGTGTCCATGATCTGAACAAACTTTTGGAACATGTGACTTAATCTGGACTTGAATGTTGTTTAGAGGCTGGGCTTGAATGTTGTTTAGAGTCTGGGCTTGAATGTTGTTTAGAGTCTGGGCTTGAACGTTGTTTAGAGTCTGGGCTTGAATGTTGTTTAGAGTCTCGACTTGAATGTTGTTAAGAGTCTGGGCTTGAACGTTGTTTAGAGTCTCGGCTTGAATGTTGTTTAGAGTCTGGGCTTGAATGTTGTTTAGAGTCTGGGCTTGAATGTTGTTTAGAGTCTCGACTTGAATGTTGTTTAGAGTCTGGGCTTGAACGTTGTTTAGAGTCTGGGCTTGAATGTTGTTAAGAGTCTCGGCTGGAACGTTGTTTAGAGTCTGGGCTTGAACGTTGTTTAGAGTCTGGGCTTGAATGTTGTTTATAGTCTGCGCTTGAATGTTGTTTAGAGTCTGGGTTGAATGTTGTTTAGAATCTGGGCTTGAACGTTGTTTAGAGCCTGGCCTTGAATGTTGTTTAGAGTCTGGGCTTGAATGCTGTTTAGGGTCTGGACTTGAATGTTGAGTAGAGAGTCTGGGCTTGATTGTTGTGTAGAGGGTCTGTGTTTGAATGTTGTGTAGAGAGTTTGGGCTTGATCGTTGTTTAGAGAGAGTCATGGCTTGAATGTTATGTAGAGAGTCTAGGCTTGAACGTTGTGTAGAGAGTCTGGTCTTGAATGTTTTTAAAGAGTCTGGTCTTGAATGTTGTGTAGAGAGTCTGGGCTTGAATGTTATGTAGAGAGTCTGGTCTTGAATGTTATGTAGAGAGTCTGGTCTTGAATGTTGTGTAGAGAGTCTGGTCTTGAATGTTATGTAGAGAGTCTGGTCTTGAACGTTATGTAGAGAGTCTGGTCTTGAATGTTGTGTAGAGAGTCTGGTCTTGAATGTTGTGTAGAGAGTCTTGGCTGGAATCTTGTGTAAAGAGTCTGAGCTTGAACGTTGTGTAGAGAGTGTGAATTTGAACGTTATGTAGAGAGTCTATGCTTGAATGTTGTGTAGAGAGTCTATGCTTGAATGTTGTGTAGGGAGTCTGGTCTTGAATGTTGTGTAGAGAGTCTTGACTTGAATATTGTGTAGAGAGTCTGAACTTGATCATTGTGTAGAGGAGACGTATAGTTTTGCAGTGTAAATTCTAGCTAGAATATAGTTGTGAGAGAGTTCAATGCAAGTTCACATGTCGCTGATTTTATTTAGCTCACTCACCAGCCCAGAACAATGTTTATTACTGTGGAACGTTTAATTTGATTGTGATAGCTTATGCTTGTGTTATTTATGTCATATCCGGCCGTCATCTATGGTGTGTCATTAAATGTCAGTATACAATCGGATTAAGGCAGATGAGCGAACAACAACCTGTTTCATGTGTGATCAGAAAAAGAAGATGGACATATGTCGGTCACGACTATAAGAAATAGTCAGAGAATCTCACAACACGCTATCAAATGGAACACAACAGGCCGAAGAAAAAGAGATCGACCACATGAGACTAAATAGGAAATTGATTGGTTGGTTGGTTGGTTGGTTGGTTGGTTGGTTGGTTGGGTGGGTGGGTGGTTGGTTGCTTGGTTGGGTGGTTGGCCTTTATTTCAAAAGGGTTAAGAATTGGGCACGCAGGCCCATCTGACATTCTGCCCTTTATCATACAGGTTTCACTCTGTTCCAGACGTTATTCAAATATAAGAGAATCCAGATCAGTAGATATAATAATGATGAGGTTGAAAAGTTCGCCGAGGACAGGAAATTTTGGCAAACCACCATGTGACGTTTAGCGGCACAGGAAGCGTGTAAGATGTGATTGGATCGTTGACTGATGACTTCATAATCTACAAACAGTTGACGTGAGTGTGTGAAAGGAACTGGCTGTTGTTTTTCATGATGTACAACAAGTGAGCTTACATAGCACAAAATATCGTAGTATCTGTGAAAGTTGTCTATGAAACACAAACAATCACCAACAACGTAGAATTCTCTCATTAAAATGTGTAGAAGTTATATCTGAATTAATGATGTGATATTCTTGTATTATAATATTATATCATGTTGCTAGAGTTATTATTTCTTTTTTACACAGTGATGATGATCCAAGCCATAAACCACATTGCTTCTATGTAATTGTGCATCTTACATTGCTTCTACGTAATAGTGCATCTTACATTGCTTCTATGTAATAGTGCATCTTACATTGCTTCTATGTAATAGTGCATCTTACATTGCTTCTATGTAATAGTGCATCTTACATTATTTCTATGTAATAGTGCATCTTACATTGTTTCTATGTAATAGTGCATCTTACATTGTTTCTATGTAATAGTGCATCTTACATTGTTGCTATGTCTTCTTCTTCTTCTTCGTTCGCATTGTCTGTCTATACCTGCAGTCCTGTCTCTTGGATAAATTTCACTGTTTTTTGTAACTCATATATGGAACCGTAGAGCTTATCTTCTTTAGTGGTTTCACTGAGCCAGTAATTATTTCTCAGTGTTTCATAGTCAGTGCAATTCTGGAGGATATGTTCCACAGTTTGGGGCACCTGGGCACATGTACATAGATTAGTAGTACCAACCTTAAACTTTGTATACATATGACTTCGGAGTCGGGTGTGTCCTGTTCGGAGACGGAAGATGGTGACTTGTTCCTTTCTGTTTAGCATGTGATAGTCATCATGTGGTGGTGTTTGTGACTTCCTGTAGGTTTTTATCATGCTTTTCTTCTGATTATAGGTAATTGGTATGTCTGGTTGCTCCATTTCAGTGCCCTCTTTGGCCAGATGGTCAGTTTTCTCATTGCCTGGTATCCCACAGTGGGAGGGAATCCATTGCAAAGTGACTCCATGTTGTAAGCCAATTTTTGACCAGACATCCTTAAGGTCTGGTAGTTTGTTGCACTGAAGAGCTTCCAGTACTGATCCTGCATCTGTGAGAATTACTACAGGACATGTATCAATTCTTGAGTCGGATAGTTTTTCAACTGCAGCAATAATTGCCCTAACTTTTGCATCAAAGTTGTTGAAGAATTTTCCAGTGGGTATGGAAATCTTGTCAGTGGTGTTGTTTGGATATTCAATATGTGCTCCTGCCCCTCCATTCTTTATGGCATTGTGTGCAGATCCATCTGTATACACACGTATCCATGTGTCACATGGATATTTGTCATCTAGAACACTAAGTGTGGCTGTTGATCTTACAAGACTGCTTTGCATCTCACCATTCTGCACACCTTTCACTTCAGTCTGAATAGTTATTTGTGTATAATCTGCTTCTTTCCATGATGTATGCTCTGGTACAAATGATAATGGAGCGACTACAGTTGGAAGGTCAGGTATCAGCTTACGCATACGCTTGGCCTGATGAATGAAGCTGCTTCTTTTAAGCCGTCCTAATGCCAAGTTATTGAATCTCTCCTTCAGGGGATGGCTTACAGAGCTAAGGAATTTCTCTCCCATGGTCATGACCTTTGTGTCTCTACGTTCCTTTAGCGCTTGAACACCAACTATTTTCTGCATATCTACTATTGGTGTGGACCTCATGGCACCTGTGATAATCCGTAGTGACTGATTTTGAACCTTGTCTAGATTATGCAGCGTAATATTTGATGCTGTGCACCAAGATGTTGAGCCATATTCTAAATGTGGTAGAATACTTTGCTGATATACATTCTTGAGGATTCTTTCACTAGCTCCCAATGTGGTTCCACTTAATTTTCTTAATATGGCTAGTTTTCTTCTGGCTTTTGCTTCTGCACTGTTGATGTGTTGCTTCCAAGTCAGTTTTGAGTCAAGAGTCACTCCTAAGTAAGTGGGTTGGTTGTCCATCCTTAAGGATATTTCATTTACAAAGATCTTACCTGCTTTCTGTTTAGATGAGAGAGTGAACAGAGTGGTACTTGATTTCTCTGTGTTGATACTTACACACAATTTGTTTGTCCATGATGTCAAGATGTCTGCTGCTCTTTGGAGTCTCTATGTAGCAACTGTCGCATATTCATCTGTACACCACACGATCAGATTATCTGCATACAGTGCTGCTTTGATTCCATAGGGAAGTTCCTTGACCAGGTCATTAATGAATACAAGGAATAGTGTAGGTGAAAGGACTCCTCCTTGTGGTACACCGTGTCACAGCAGTACTTTCTGGCTTTTGTGTCCATCCATTACTACTCTAGCTCTTCTATTGTGTAAATAGGACTTTATCCAGTTGTATAGTTTTCCATTCACATTGCAGCTTCTTAATTTCCACAGCAGACCTTTTTTCCATACTTTATCAAAGGCTTTCTTTAGGTCTATCCACGCTGCTAGTACAAGGTTTTTCTCTTGGAATGCATCCTCAATCTCTTGAGAGAGATAGGTCACTTGATCTTCTGTACTGTAGTACTGCCTAAATCCTGCTTGTTGTAGAACGAGAAGGTTTTCACTTTCTAATTGTTTCTATGTAATAGTGCATCTTACATTGCTTCTATGTAATAGTGCATCTTACATTGCTTCTATGTAATAGTGCATCTTACATTGCTTCTATGTAATAGTGCATCTTACATTGCTTCTATGTAATAGTGCATCTTACATTGCTTCTATGTAATAGTGCATCTTACATTGCTTCTATGACTTCTTCTTCGTTCGCTTCTACCACCAAGATCGCCCCGTGATCCTAATAAATCCCGTGATCCTTGACTGGTTCTGTGGTTAAAAGTTATTTATTATTTTTAGTTTTAAAGAGATCTCATCAGGAACTTCCGGGACCTGTTACCGTGATGAGCCTTTCGTGGCTGGCATCCCTTCTGAAGCATCAGCCACGGTTCACTGAGAGCGTGTAACATTTCCGAACACGGGGAGAAAACCTAGAATGACCTCCGAGAAGTGATCTCGAGATATCCCCCTCTCTCGTCATACCGCGGTCGCCCTTAACGCGTTCAGTCGGTTTCCAGATCGGTTCCCTCATTTCTTTTATTTACATATATATATATATATATGGGTGTCTGAGTGGCGAAGTGGTTAGTGCACTGGTCTCTCATGGCGAAGGTCGGGGTTCGAATCCGGCCGGAGGCACCCCAATTATCCAGCTGTAGAAATGGGTACCCGACTTCTTCTGGAGTTGGGGAAGGAAAGGCGGCCAGGCATGATACTGACCAAATCACCCTCTAGTGTGCTGACAGGTCAAGGAAAATATGGACACTAACACCATATCCCTATGTTCCTCTAAGGCATGACAGGATTACCTTTACCTTTACCTACCTACTAAGTTCTCATCTATTCTTTATCATCACCTGCAACTGGTATTCCAGGATTCCCACTGCACTGTATTAGAAATCCTCACTCCAACCACATTCATCTACTCCACCCATTCCCTTCTCGGCTTGACAACCATCTCTTTCCCCCCCCCCCCCCGCCCTCCACCCCACCCTCTTTTTACCACCAGCCAGTCAAATTAACGTCACACCTGACAGGTGAGAAAGTGAAGTGCACGTAAAGAGAAATGTTCATATCTGTGAGTACACCGCACTGTACAGGCCTATTTTCGGAAATAAAAATGAATTAGGATTTCAAAATTTTGCACACAGAGTTTAAATAAAGTAATTTTTTTTTAAAACATGAAATAAGAAATTATTACTCTAAATAAGAATGCTGATAAAAATCACAATGCGACGTAAGTGGTCGGAAAAGCGAAACGTCATGAAGCAGAACGTCGAAAAGTGGGTACTATCTGTATATTATATTAGCTACTAAGCATTTATTATGCATTTTAAAATGGCGTAACTACATATGTAACCTGACAGGATGTCAAGCGGTTGTGGTGATTAATGAGGAATGAATCCTTGAAAACAGTCGCTTTCACACACAAACATTGAAAATAGCCACAACTGTTAGAAACAAACATAAAATGCGAGCAGAGCAAATGACGAGAAAGTTTTGTTTTTAATAGTATAATAGATTTTTATAGTTATATTTTAAGGCACCACTATAATAGTATTGGCGCCAACTAAAATGGTTTTCTTCTACTGAGGCCATATTATATATATATATATATATATATATATATATATATATATATATATAATGGCTGTACCTAGCTGAATCCGCATTCTATTGGGTTGATTAAATCTTCTTGTGGAGTTCAGTTTCATCTTATAAATGTCTTCTTGTTGTTGGTTTTATAGAACCACCTAATTTTCTATGTTAAACAACTAAGAAAATCCAACAGGACTCCCAGGCTTTCAACTCCACAGAATAATACTGATACAACAACTTAACAGAACTTGGCGGTCTTCCAACATAACAGAACTTGTCAAACAATGAGAATTCCAACAAAGCCAATTGGTGTAGTTTATATCAATTCAGACAACACACGTTTATTGATGGAAAAAATGAGGGGTGAAATTATGAGGATTGAAACGTAGCCATCAGGCTGAACAGAAATTACAATGACAATGCCCGGCGTGAGAGAACTCTACGCCATATGGGCGAAAACCTTACAATGTCCTTACACACATAAAACCATACTTTCAACGTTCCACCCGAACTACCTCAGCCATCACAAGAAAACCTAAATCCTCCAACTAACTACCAAAAAACTACCACTACTAAAATACTCTTCCTAACAAGACTCCATCTACATCTAAACTATTAAGGTTCTTCCTACAACAAACAAGTAAGGCTCCTGCTACAACCAACAAGTAAGGCTCCCCCTACAACAAACAAGTAAGGCTCCTCTTTGACTAATCGTGAGTGGTATTTATACTATCCCTACCCACTCAGTTTTCTCCATGCTGCACGCTTAACACAAGACCCCCGCTCAATTGTCTCAACCAACCTACCTCTCAAACAAGGGTACTCACTCTATTAATTAATTCCTAAATACCAATCCTGGTTATAACCCCTAGCCAAGAGCATACTGCTATAATAGCTCAAAGAAAATTTTGTACACACAGATTAATCCAAACAAAAACTTCGAAAATCTAAAAAGAATTCCAGAAGAAAATGAGAGATTTCTGGAAAATTTGAACAAAAACATGAGAAGTCTGTACATTTCAACCTAAATTTACGTCGTGTTGACAATTTTTTAGACATTTCATTAGCGATAATGCGTGTTACCCTGATTTTTGCGATGCGCCTTTTGGCTGGGTAACTCCGACTTCAGCACCTTTCCTTGCTAGGGCAGACTGTGGTCTTGCTCGGACTGCCATGAAGACAGTGTGGCTGGCCTGGCCAAAACTTTGTTTTCCAGCCTCTGGTGGCTGTACTTAAACCCCTTCTCCATGTCAGATGGTTTGAGACAGTTCCACAAAGACACTCTGACTCTGAGATGAGGAATCTGATGAGTGCTTCAATGATATCCATTCCCCGCCACCTATAGTCTACTGGCTCTGTTTTGTTTACATCATTCTGATAGCCATTGTTGTAAAGACCCATAGGCTTGTCACGTCCTGGATTCATTGGTTTCACACCAGACTTCCCTCATCCCCGCCAGAGATCTCCATGTCCCCATCCGTCCACCAACCTGACATTACATTTTGCAAAAATAACAATTACAATTACAATTAGTGTTGATTGCTACAAGTTTCTGGGCTACAGAGGTAGGTCAGAGTTTTTAAGCAAACAGATCTATGTTCCCTGTCTCACAAACACTGTGTTAAGATAAGTGTGCTCTTAACACAGTTGTTCCCAGGGGATACGACGTGTTGACAATTTGAATGCAATTTTAGGAAAATCTGGACAATTTGACCAAAACATTGGAAATCAACAAGGGGAAAAATTGTAAGGAAAAGAACTTGTAAGACAGCGCGAGATGACAGCGATGTACAACTACTGGTGGATCTTGGCATACATCAGTGATTTAGGTCATGCGAATAGTACAGACCTTGGTGAACAGCCTAATCATTGTTTACTGGAAGTCCCTATGTGGCACTCAAACTGGGCTTGACCATTAACCAAGATAAGACAGGGTGTACGAAGACATCAAGAGACCAGAGGCAGAACGATCCAGAATATATATTTATTTGTTGGAGATATGACCATCAGGAAACAAACAACCTTCAACAGCTGCAATATAGTAAGCCAGAAACTTAAAAGTACAGTGCAGATATAGAATAAAACATACCTTGCCTTGCAACACGTATTAAAATCTAAAATCCTGTCCCCAAACCAGCTTTGTATACATCTGCAATAAGACCAGCCATCTTCGTATGGATCAGAAACAATGTGCAATGATTCTTTTTAGCAGACTCCACCACCACTGGGTTTAAGGCAAATGCCTGTGCCGTTAACCAGGTAACTGGAGGATGCCTTTGGAGAGGTGGGACAGGGTCTTGCTCACTATGGTTCACCAGCTTTCATGTCTGCTATTGGTCGCTGATTGACAAATAGAACATGTGTCTTGACGGCCCGTCAACTTAATGACATCACAGCAATCATTTGGCCAGGATAATTTGCGCATAACCAACATGGTTAGCCGGCTAACATGGATAATTACATCAGAACAACACAAATGATCATATAATAAACAAGCTGGCCCGGACAGAGGCAATCTATTCTCTCCTGGCAACTTCCATGTAAAACCAATAATCATTATTTCACACACACACAAATTACGTAGAAATATAATACAGTATTATATCCCCCCAATAATTATCACATGAAGGAAATGAGGCCTTCACTTGAAACACACTTCTCCATCACTGATATCACTTCATGAATCTTGTATTTTGAATGTAGGAATCAGCAAAATAACACCCGGGGTATGAAGGCTCTTCTCTCTCTCTCTCTCGGGTGCAGTAACCACCAAAGAGTATGGAAACTAACTTTACCAGTCAGCTGTTGGTTCCGGCAACCTCTTATTCTTACCTGGTTCTTCCTTCTTCCCTTCCTCACGCCTCTATCCTTCCTCCTCTGTAGATATATATTATCAACAGATGCCCTTCTGTAGTATTAAAAAAAACATTATCAAGGGGTATTAATATCTGTTATATATAATGTTATACTGTATATTAATGGTATGGTTGGAGGGTGATTTATACATCGACACATTACA
The DNA here is from genome assembly GCA_009760885.1 of Achatina immaculata. Taxonomy (NCBI): domain Eukaryota; kingdom Metazoa; phylum Mollusca; class Gastropoda; order Stylommatophora; family Achatinidae; genus Lissachatina; species Lissachatina immaculata. Next base: position 14,433,714 of record CM019712.1, on the reverse strand, counting down.
CCAATGAAAAGAACTACAATAAAAACAATTCTTATTATAATCATAAACTTGTATTGTTGATTAAAATCAATCATTTTACATTGTTAGCAAAATCAGCAAGACTCCTATATATGTTGTTATATTTCTCAGCGTATATTATTAAGAAAATCATTAAAACAGTTTCCTTGAATACTAGGGTTCGGTTCAGATTGTAACAAACGTAACTAATTGGCAAGAATATATTCCTATGCATATGCATGAAAACATCAATAATGTAAATTTAAGAATATACATATATATACATACATATATATATATATATATACATAATACACACTTACGCATTACAAAAAAAGAATATCAAAATCTTACAAAGACAGATATGTTACACTAGAATCATAATTATTCATTACCCTTCAATTATCCTAAACTTACCTAAGTGAGGTCGGGCCCTAGCCGGAGGAGGAAGTCACATTATAGACACAGCTTGCAAGCATCCACATAACAAAAATATAAACGGATTATTTACTTACATATACATAGTTTCCCCACCGACAGTAACATCTCTTTCACACTTGCACGACACATAACCTCTCCCCTCCGATCTCTGACCTTACGTTGTTCAACGTACAAAAGCCCGATCTGGTGAAATTCTATTATGTTTTATTTACATACCTGGTTAGAGGCCAGCCGTTCCCAGAATTGCGCACCTTCGGTGTTTAGCCTGTCTCTGACCATTTTCTACGCTGTGGGGTTGCCAATCAACCCAGGTAAATACTGAGCTTATCAATTCCCTAATCTTCCCTCCTCCTGCGCCAGTTCCTCGACTTCAGTATATCCGTCCTATCCATAGGAATCATACCTGTTGTAATAGCGTTATGGGGAACATGATCAGCTACACCGTTGCCTCCCACTCTCGTGTTCCCTGGGCAATATATCCAAGACAATCTGGTGACACTGGATTTTTCCATTCATAACGCAACAACGAATATACTTTATCTTCAAAGGGTTAAGAATTGGGCACGCAGGATCGTCTAACATTCACCATACAGATAGATAGATAGATAGATAGATAGATAGATAGAGATAGATAGATAGATAGATAGATAGATAGATAGATAGATAGATAGATAGATAGAAAGACAGCCAGATAGATAGATAGATAGATAGATAGATAGATAGATAGATAGATAGATAGATAGATAGATAGATAGATAGATAGATAGATAGATAGATAGATAGGTAGACAGACAGACAGACAGACAGCCAGATAGACAGACAGACAGACAGACAGATAGATAGATAGATAGATAGATAGATAGATAGATAGATAGATAGATAGATAGATAGATAGAAAAATAGATAGATAGATAGACAGACAGACAGATAGATAGATAGATAGATAGATAGATAGATAGATAGATAGATAGATAGATAGATAGATAGATAGATAGATAGACAGACAGACAGATAGATAGATAAACAGCGACTCAAGAGCTTAATTAGTTAGTTAATGAGTCGACCAGCCAGATAATTAACAACTCAGTCACTAATATAGCAATGAGCCATATCGTCCATACACTGTATAGCGAAGCAAGCTCTAAAAGTCCGTCAGCACCACACCTTGTGTCTCACCTTTCCCAACTATCCAAGTCAGAGCCTTGGTCACTGTCTCATCTTCCATCAGCTTGCTCCGAACTGTAAAAAAAGGTGGGGGGGGGGTGGCCCTAACTCTGATGCTGATCCTAGGGAATGGCCTCATTACACTCAGGACATGCCCGTACGTGTTCCGCCTTTGACATCACAGTTTCCTTCATTGTTCTTTCGAGAGATGACTCCAATGTTGTGTTTGCTGTAAATACCAAACTAAACAACCACTGCCCATGGTTACATGCAGTGCATTCAGTCGTATGTGATAGGCACTTTGAAGGAAAGTTGCCTTGCATTTGTTCTTCCAGTTGTTGCTTGGTGGATTTGTATAGGTCCGATTTGTCCATTTTGATGAGGCCCTCTATTTTGGCCCTTTGTTCTGGCTGGTCGACTTTGTTGTTTGCGTCGACTCGGACAACACAGGTGTTTAAAAATACATCATCGTCATAAAAAGTTGAGCTGCAGCCTCGTAATTTCTATAAATCATTAACACGCTGAACCTGTGACATGAAACTCTCCGTCTTTTCTTGTCATTTAACACATTTCAGCTAACGTAAATCTCCAAGTTTCAAAGAATTACATTCCTTGCTGGCGTTTACATGTCGTTTACTTTATCTGTAATAGTATGCCTACGGTCAAAATAAGGTAACTGTGACGTTTTTCAAGTAAATGTATTAGAAGAGGGTACCTTCTTCTTCTTCTTCTTCTTCCTCTACTACTACTACACTACTATTATTACGTTTTCTTCTTCTTTCTCTACTACTACTATTACTTTTTCTTCTTCTTTCTCTACTACTACTACTACTGCTACTACTACTATTATTACTACTACTACTACTTTCTCTTCTTCTTCCTTTACTACTACTATTTCTTCTTCTTTTTCTCCTCCTCCTCCTCCTCCTCCTCTTTCTTCTTCTTCTTCTACTACTACTACTACTACTACTACTACTATTACTACTACCACTACTTCTTCCTCTACTACTACTATTTTTTCTTCGTCTTCTCCTCCTTCTTCGTTTTCTTCTTCTTTTTCTTATACTACTATTACTATTACTACTTCTTCCTCTACAACTACTGCTACTATTTCTTCTACTACTACTACTACTACTACTACTACTACTACTATTACTATTACTATTACTACTACTACTACTACTTCTTCTTCTTCTCTGTCTGCTTATGCCATTAGCGTGGCAGGGAGTTTTAGACATCGATCCAGAGTACGGTGAGAGGCCTAGGTAGCTGTCATGTTATGCTTCTTCACCCCCGACTATCCACTTTTTTCCTTGGTCGTCATCAAGGTGCCCTATACCAAGATGTTTTCGAGCTGTATGCCCGTGCCGTTGGTTGTTCTGGATTCATGCCTATCAAGTGCCCGAACCACTTAACTCTCTGACAGGTGTGGTTCCAACCACTTCCCAGATTATTTCATTCCGCACGTGATCCCTTCTTGTCTCGTTCTCCATTTTTCTGAAACATTTCATCTTTCCTGTTGTTATCTTTCTGTCATGCTATTTTGTGAGTGTCCATAATTTTGGCACTGATAGCACGGAATCAGGATGAGCAATGTTTGAAAGAGAATGCCAAAAACAAAACCCAAAAGCACATGTACTTGTTACCCTTTTTCTCCAACAATAATATTGACACTCGGAAACAGAATTTGTCTAATTTTGAACATCCTATATATATATATATATATATATATACTTTGAGATAGTAAAGGCATTTTTCAGAACTGCCATTTTTGGAAACAAATTTCTTTTATATTTCAACTACATTAGACGTTTCAGAAGTCGAAGAAACAAATGACTGCTCTCTCTGAACTGCGATGATTAAACGTCTCGCCGTTCGCCTTCGGAGATTGGCTTCTAAACGAGTAAATTCTTCGAGTTCTCTGAGAATGTTTTGTGGGGGTGACTGGTTTTCTTTCTTTATGATGTCAGTCAGGATTTGTCAGTGTGGTAAAGGGATGTGGTAAAGGGATGTGGTAGAGGGGATGTGGTAGAAGGATGTGGTAAAGGGATGTGGTTGAGGGGATGTGGTAGAGGGATGTGGTAAAGGATGTGATAGAGGGATGTGGTAGAGGGATGTTGTAGAGGGGATGTGGTAGAGGGATGTGTTAGAGAGGATGTGGTAGAGGGATGTGGTAAAGGATGTGATAGAGGGATGTTGTGGAGGGGATGTGGTAGAGGGATGTGGTAAAGGGATGTGGTAGAGGGATGTGGTAGAGAGGATGTGGTAGAGGAATGTGGTAAAGGATGTGATAGTGGGATGTGGTAGAGGGGATGTGGTAGAGGGATGTGGTAAAGGGATGTGGTAGAGGGATGTGGTAGAGGGGATGTGGTAGAGGGATGTGGTAGAGGGGATGTGGTAGAGGGATGTGGTAGAGAGGATGTGGTAGAGGGATGTGGTAAAGGATGTGATAGTGGGATGTGGTAGAGGGGATGTGGTAGAGGGATGTGGTAAAGGGATGTGGTAGAGGGGATGTGGTAGAGGGATGTGGTAAACTGATGTGGTAGAGGGGATGTGGTAGAGGGATGTGGTAGAGAGGATGTGGTAGAGGGATGTGGTAAAGAGATGTGATAAAGGGATGTGGTAGAGGGATGTGGTAAAGGGATGTGGTAAAGGGATGTGGTAGAGGGGATGTGGTAGAGGGGTGTGGTAGAGAGGATGTGGTAGAGGGATGTGGTAAAGGATGTGATAGAGGGATGTGGTAGAGGGGATATGGTAGAGGGATGTGGTAAAGGGATGTGGTAGAGGGATGTGGTAAAGGGATGTGGTAGAGGGATGTGGTAGAAGGGGATGTGGTAGAGGGGTGTGGTAGAGGGGATGTGGTAGAGGGGATGTGGTAAAGGGGTGTGGTAGAGGGGATGTGGTAGAGAGGATGTGGTAGAAGGATGTGGTAAAGGGATGTGGTAGAGGGGATGTGGTAGAGGGATGTGGTAGAGAGGATGTGGTAGAGGGATGTGGTATAGAGATGTGGTAGAGGGATGTGGTAGAGGGATGTGGTAGAGGGGTGTGGTAGAGGGATGTGGTAGAGGGATGTGGTAAAGGGATGTGGTAGAGGGGATGTGGTAGAGGGATGTGGTAGAGAGGATGAGGTAGAGGGATGTGGTAAAGGGATGTGGTAGAGGGGATGTGGTAGAGGGATGTGGTAAAGGGGTGTGGTAGAGGGATTTGGTAGAGGGATGTGGTAGAGAGGATGTGGTAGAGGGATGTGGTAAAGGGATGTGATAGAGGGATGTAGTAGAGGGGATGTGGTAGAGGGATGTGGTAAAGGGATGTGGTAGAGGGATGTGGTCGAGGGATGCTGTACAGGGATGCGGTACAGGGATGTGGTCGAAGAATGTGATAGATGGATGTGGTGGAGGGATGTGGTAGAGGGATGTGGTCGAGGAATGTGGTAGAGAGATATGGTGGAGGGATGTAGTAGAGGGATGTGGTATAGAGATGTGACAGAGGGATGTGCTACAGAGATGGGGTAGAGGGATGTGGTAGAGGGGATGTGGTGGAGGGATGTGATCGAGGTATGTGGTACAGAGATGGGGTAGAGGGATGTGGTAGAGGGGATGTGGTAGAGGGATGTGATCGAGGTATGTGGTACAGAGATGTGGTCGAGGGATGGAGACGGCGTCCGGTTTAGTAGTCATTGAACTATAGCAGACATTCTAGTGACAGGGTTGGCGAACCTTAGCCGGGCAAGACCATGCTCATTCTATCCACTGCTGCCCGCAACGGCAGGTCCAGCCTGTTTAACGAGAGGGGGGAGAGTCGCCATAGTCCTCATGGAAGTGTAGCCTTACTAAAGACGTATTGCACAATCCACTCAAGGATTGGAAGTACATCCACCAGAATCCGCTCCCTATCCGAGATTGTGATAATGCCTCAACATCTTGCCTCGCATAGGCTGCAATGAACACCAAGTTCACAGTTCCAGGAAGAACAAGAACAAGAACTGAAGAAAGTAGCCGATGCGACAATCGCGATGTCAATAAATTGTTATTATCATTATTATTATTGTTTTTGTTAATGTTGTTGTTGTTGTTCACATCACACTTTCCTGTGCCTAAGGTAGTGTAAATGCGGGCCTAACACCGTATTCCCCAATATGCCTTAGAGGCTTGGAAACTGGAATTTTACTGCTATTATATTACTATTAGCATTAATCCGTAGTTCTATTAGACAGCTACTTATTAAATTAACTGGATATAATTAAGGTGTGTATGGATGTGTGTGGGGGGGGGGGGGGGGGAGTGGATTAAATAGCTGAAAAGTTTGGAGACACCTGATGTAAATGAAGGTTGTAAACGAGCCTAGAATTCACACAGTATCCACAGCACCAGATTGGACAGTCGACCAGAATCCTCACTAAAGTTTGCTAAATGAAAGATTTGTACACAGACACATACACAAAGATAAGGCATATTTGGTTAGGGTGGTTATGAAAGATAGATGCGTTGAGGACCGCGATACAACCAGTATGGAGAGGGATGTGGTAAAGGGATGTGGTAGAGGGATGTTGTAGAGGGATGTGGTAGAGAGGATGTGGTAGAGGGATGTGTTAAAGGGATGTGGTAGAGGGATGTGGTAGAGGGATGTGGTAAAGGGGTGTGGTAGAGGGATGTGGTGGAGGGATGTGGTAGAGAGGATGTGGTAGAGGGATGTGGTAAAGGGATGTGGTAGGGGATGTGGTAGAGGATGTGGTAGAGAGGATGTGGTAGAGGGATGTGGTAGAGAGGATGTGGTAGAGGGATGTGGTAGAGGGATGTGGTAGAGGGGTGTGGTAGAGGGATGTGGTAGAGGGATGTGGTAAAGGGATGTGGTAGAGGGATGTGGTAGAGGGATGTGGTAGAGAGGATGAGGTAGAGGGATGTGGTAAAGGGATGTGGTAGAGGGATGTGGTAGAGGGATGTGGTAAAGGGGTGTGGTAGAGGGATGTGGTAGGGGATGTGGTAGAGAGGATGTGGTAGAGGGATGTGGTAAAGGGATGTGATAGAGGGATGTAGTAGAGGGGATGTGGTAGAGGGATGTGGTAAAGGGATGTGGTAGAGGGATGTGGTCGAGGGATGCTGTACAGGGATGCGGTACAGGGATGTGGTCGAAGAATGTGATAGATGGATGTGGTGGAGGGATGTGGTAGAGGGATGTGGTCGAGGAATGTGGTAGAGAGATATGGTGGAGGGATGTAGTAGAGGGATGTGGTATAGAGATGTGACAGAGGGATGTGCTACAGAGATGGGGTAGAGGGATGTGGTAGAGGGATGTGGTGGAGGGATGTGATCGAGGTATGTGGTACAGAGATGGGGTAGAGGGATGTGGTAGAGGGATGTGGTAGAGGGATGTGATCGAGGTATGTGGTACAGAGATGTGGTCGAGGGATGGAGACGGCGTCCGGTTTAGTAGTCATTGAACTATAGCAGACATTCTAGTGACAGGGTTGGCGAACCTTAGCCGGGCAAGACCATGCTCATTCTATCCACTGCTGCCCGCAACGGCAGGTCCAGCCTGTTTAACGAGAGGGGGGAGAGTCGCCATAGTCCTCATGGAAGTGTAGCCTTACTAAAGACGTATTGCACAATCCACTCAAGGATTGGAAGTACATCCACCAGAATCCGCTCCCTATCCGAGATTGTGATAATGCCTCAACATCTTGCCTCGCATAGGCTGCAATGAACACCAAGTTCACAGTTCCAGGAAGAACAAGAACAAGAACTGAAGAAAGTAGCCGATGCGACAATCGCGATGTCAATAAATTGTTATTATCATTATTATTATTGTTTTTGTTAATGTTGTTGTTGTTGTTCACATCACACTTTCCTGTGCCTAAGGTAGTGTAAATGCGGGCCTAACACCGTATTCCCCAATATGCCTTAGAGGCTTGGAAACGGGAATTTTACTGCTATTATTATTATTACTATTATTGGCATTATTATCCGTAGTTCTATTAGACAGCTACTTATTAAATTAACTGGATATAATTAAGGTGTGTATGGATGTGTGTGGGTGGGGGGGGGGGGGGAGTGGATTAAATAGCTGAAAAGTTTGGAGACCCCTGATGTAAATGAAGGTTGTAAACGAGCCTAGAATTCAAACAGTATCCGCAGCACCAGATTGGACAGTCGACCAGAATCCTCAATAAAGTTTGCTAAATGAAAGATTTGTACACAGACACATACACAAAGATAAGGCATATTTGGTTAGGGTGGTTATGAAAGATAGATGCGTTGAGGACCGCGATACAACCAGTATGGAGACGCTTTAGGAAAGGGAAAAAAAACTGGTTCTAGTAGAGTAGAGATCGAGGTGTATGGAGAAGACAGATAGAAGACAAGGTGAGAAGGATTGACAAGAGAGGCTCCGAGATGAGGATGTAAGAGTGTGAAATAAACAGTAGCCAACCAATATTTCGGCGATATACAAATCACCTGAACAAAGGCTAGTTAATCTGTCAGTCAGTCAATTAGTTAATTAATCAGAGTCATTTATTAATCAATTAATTAATTAATTAATCGTTGGTCATTTAAACAATTAGTTACTTTAAAAATTCATTTAGCTAATTAGTCGGTCAATCAGTTAATCAGTCTGTCAATCAGTTAATTATTCAGTCAATCAGTTAATTAGTCAGTCAATCAGTAATTAGTCAGTCAGTCAGTTGATTAGTCAATCAGTCAGTTAATCAGTCTGTCAATCAGTTAATTAGTCAGTCAATCAGTTAATTAGTCAGTCAGTCAGTTAATTAGTCAGTCAATCAGTTAATTAGTCAATCAGTCAGTTAATTAGTCAGTCAATCAGTTAATTAGTCAGTCAGTCAGTTAATCAGTCTGTCAGTCAGTTAATTAGTCAGTCAACCAGTTAATTATTTATATATTGGGTAAGATACTGCCATTGAGGGCGATTTCTCTGTATCTTGATATGCTAGCGTCAGGGTTAGCACACCATAGCTGACCAAGACCCTGTCCCACCTTTCCGTGGTACCCCCAATAACCGACCTAGCCCAGCTAACGGAGCAGGGATCGCCACAGTCCCCATGGTGGTGGAGTCTGTTAAAGAAGCATTGTACATCCCCTTGCTTTTTAGCTGTAATCTGGGACTTAAAAAGTAACTGCCATAACCCGATCCCACGCCGAGACATCAAACAAGGAGGTTCTGAGAGAGGCTGGAGAGACGAGACAAACAATAACAAAAGTCAGAAAAAAAGACAATCCAGATTCTTATGACGCGTTCTACGGCGAGGCAAACTAGAGTACGCTGTGACAACAGGAAAGACAGAAGGCAAAAGAGGAGATCGAGGTAGACACAGAGAGAGAGAGAAAATGCTGGATATACTAACTAGATCGCATAAGCAAAGAACACCATCACAGTTTATAATCAGCGCTCGGAGCAGGGAGTTGTGGGAAAGCATGATCGCCAAGGTCAGTCGGCAGGGCAACAGACAGACAGACTGACAGATTGATTGATTGATTGATCTTTATTTCAAAAGGGTTAAGAATTGGTCACGTAGGCCCGTCTGACATTCTGCCCTTTATCATACATCTTTCACTCTATTCCAGACATTCTACAAATATGCTGTTCATATAACAAACATAACTAACATTGAAGCTGAGAGACATAAAATAAAATATAACATTTACGTTTCGCTCTTAAACATTCACTCAGTACAGAAGTAACTACATACATTACAAATGACTATCTACGAAACAAAATTTTGGGGACTATTCAGAAAACAATTAATTGTATTCGGTGTCTGTAAGATGTAAGTCACTGAAATTCAAATACCTTGGAGCAGTAATAACTTCAGATGGGAAATGCAGAACAGAAATTAGGAACAGAATAGGCCAAGCAAAGATTGCATTTCAGAGAATGAGAAACATATTAGCTAACACATCTTTATCAATGAATGTTAGAAAAAGAGTCCTAAAATGCTATATTGAACCTATCGTGTTATATAGAAGTGAATCATGGACAATAGGCAAGTCTGCACAAAAATCATTGGAAGCAGCAGAAATGTGGTTTATTAGAAGAATGTTGCGAATCCCCTGGACAGCAAAAATAACTAATGAAGAATGTATGAGAAGAGCTGGAGAGACAAAAAACCTTGTCAAAAAAATAAGAGAGAGACAATGTACTTTCATAGGACATGCAATGAGAAGAGGGGGCATTGAAAATATTATAACAACAGGAAAAACAGAACGAATAAGATCAAGAGGAAGACCAAGAGAAATGATACTGCACAGTCTGACGAGATGGTGTGAGAGGAGATCACCAACTGAACTGATGGCCTGCATGAAGGATCGGGTACTCTGGAGAAGCATAATAGCCAACGCCAGTCGGCACGGCACCTGATGATGATGATGATGATGTCTGTAAGAGCAGTTTAAGATAACTTTTAAGTTTTATAATTCATGGAGGCATGTAGTCGACATCAAATAGATATTGGGAAAGCTTCTAGTTGTAGGAGGGAGTATAATTTATATTTTTTATATAGGATAGGAGGGTATTCCAAAAATAAGCAGCAGAATAACTAAGGCTTTTCTTGTAAAGATCAAGTCTAGGTTTTGGAAGACATATGTTGTTTAAGCGTTGGCTGCACTTTGGGCTCAATTTAAACAGGTTCCATAGATAAGGCGGGGCATGCCGTGAAAGAATTTGATGTACTAACTTGGCTTTGTTGAAGGGGAACCTGTTCTTAAGACAGAGGTAGTATTTTGATACGTTTGTGATGGTTAGTTGTTTGTGCTTGATCTTTGTCACTAATAAGCTTTACTGCTCGCTTTTGGAGTGAGAAAAGCCTCTTTTTATTTGACACTGAGCAACCATCACAAACTGTTGAGCAATAGTCTAAGTGTGTTTGTATATGAGCTATGCAGTATGTCTTCCTAGTGTCTTGATCGATGAAGTGCTTAATTTTAGCTAATTGGTATACTTTTTGTGCGATGAGTTTTGTTAGACATTGCACATGAGAGTTCCAGGTCAGATGTTGGTCAATAATAAGACCTAGTGTTTTGTGCTCGCTAATGTTTTCTATCTATGATGTTTCTGTACAGAGCCGAAGTGTTGTTTTTGTTGCGTTTTGTAGTTTCAGTCTTGTTGTTATGAGCATTGATTTTGTTTTATCGGTGTTTATAATCATGCCATTATTTTTGCTCCATCTAATTAAATTGTATAATTCGACCTGAAGAGTTGATTCTAGATTAACACAATCGTAGTCACTGGTGTAGACTGTGCAATCATCGGCAAAAAGGTCACAAGAAGAGTGTTTAAGATGAAGTGGAAGATCATTGATATAGATAGCAAAGAGCAACGGGCCTAGAATAGAACCTTGCGGAACACCAGTGTCAACTTTAGCAGAATTTGATAGAGAATTGTTGAAGAATACTACCTGTTGTCTGTCTGAAAGAAACGATGCAATTAATTTTATTAGGTTAGGGTGCAATTTATAAGTCTTTATTTTTCTTACAAGAATATCGTGGTCAATCATATCAAATGCCTTTCTAAAGTCGACAAAGATGGCACCACATAGTCTGTCGTCATTTATGTTTACTAACCAGTTTTCTGTCATTTTGGTAAGACAAACAGACAGACAGACGGATAGATAGATAGATAGATAGATAGATAGATAGATAGATAGATAGATAGATAGATAGATAGATAGATAGATAGATAGATAGATAGATAGATAGATAGACAGACAGACAGACAGGTAGATAGATAGCGCTTTAAAAATTTAACTAGTTAGTTAATGATTCGGCCAGTCAGTTAATTAATAACTCCTTCAATAATACAATAATGAGCCATATCGTCCATATCTACATAACTGTCTTCAGAGCCGATCCTATTTATACGAGATCTATACAGATTCCTTTTATATGAGTTGTATGCAAGAAATTATTTCTAAGAAATCTCCTTTATACAAGACCTTCTTCTTAATAAATCTTCTTTATATGCGATTTGTAGGGCATTTCTTATTAACAAGCATCCTCTTTATACGAGATTTCTTCTTAACACATCCTCTTCATACGAGATTACACGGCATTTTTTTTTAGCCTTAACACATCTCCTTTATACGAGATTTCTTTCTAGCGAATCCCCCCTTATACGAAATTTCTTCTAAGAAATCCTATTTACACGGCAAATAATGGCGCCAGCTCTAAGGTAACTTCCTGCTTTTCCCTGTGCCCTTTGAAAGCGTTTCAGTCTTGCTATCACCAGCTCTTTCTCCTCGGCTCTTTCGTTATGTTTACTCTTGTCTGCGAGAGGAGTGATGGGCTGGCCACAGACAGAATCTGATGACGGACAGGATTGACAGCGAAAGGGACTGAAGCCAGGAATCGCCCTTCTTTTTCCGCATCTACCTCCAAATTCCTCTTCCAAAATAATCCGTGCATATTCCCTCGCCCCGCCCCCCCCCCCCCAGAGTGATTCTTATGTTGGGGTCATTGGATCACCCCCTACCATCCCCGCGGTGGATCCACACAGGGATTTTTGGAAACCCACTGACCAGTAAACTGACTGACGATTAAAAAATATATAACATCATTTGGATTTCTTTTACCGCATAACTTTAATAACGGATTCACGTCAGGCCGGAAAGGGCCCCACAGTTGTTTTTCGACAGGAAAAGAGGCCCACGGGTGTTGTCAATGAGGAAATGGAGCCCAGAGCTGTTCTCAGGCCAAAAAGGGGCCCATTGATGTTCTCAATGGGGAAAGGGGCCCAGAGCTGTTCTCAGGCCAAAAAGGGGCCAACGGCTGTTCTCAATGGGGAAAGGGGGCCCAGAGCTGTTCTCAGGCCAAAAAGGGACCCCACAACTGTCCTCACACCGGAAAAGGCCCCCACGGCTATTCTCGGGCCAGGAAGGTGGCCCACAACTGTCCTAGGGCCGAAAAGGTGGCCCACGGCTGTCTTATGGCCGGAAAGGTGGCCCACAGCTGTTCTCGGGCCGAATCGGCAGCCCACGGGCACTGAACTGCTGCCCACCCCCTTGAAGTATGAAGGGAAACATATTATTATTCCTACTTGAATAAGATAAGATAACAAGAGGGGGAAAAGCAACATAAATAAAAGAAAAGGGGTGGGAGGATATGACAGAAATAATTCGTCTGGAAGATTCTAAATCTTTCCCTATCCCATTTGACAACCAGACCAAGTAATTTTAGTTTCTTTTTGTCTTTTATTTCGTGGCTTTTCGCGAAGCCATTCCTCATTTTTTTAAGGAACAAAAATGTCAAAGCAGAGAAACAAAAGAAAAGTTGATAAACCGGTTCTCCGCTGCGTCCATGTTATGATATTCTGTTGATATGAATATAGATATTCGGAATATATTAATAGATCATGAACAGATATTTCTAGTTTCTTTTCAATTCTCTGAAGCATATTTGACCCTACAAGTGCGATAGATTAAGACTTTTCCTGTTTATGATTATGTTTATTATCAACACACAGAGGCTAGATGCTAAAATGAACATCAATATAGTCTTGTCTTGTCTTGTCTTGTCTCCTTCCTCTTATACCTTTCGATGTTGAGGGGACAAATAGACGTCTTGATAGGGCTCGACGATTTGCTTCATATAATGGGATATTTAATGCTTCTGTAACTTCCTCTCTCCATCTCCCGCGTGGGCGGCCTCTTCCTCTGTTACCTACAAATCTTAGTGTGAATGTTGTCTGTGATATGTCTGGTGGTAACCGTGTAACATGGCCAAACCATTTGACTTTGCTGTTTCTGGATATACTATAATAATGGTGTTACTCTAACCTTTGCCCTGATGGTGTCATTTCTTATTTGATCTCTTCTTATCACATTTAGTCATTTATTCATTCATTCATTTGCATGTCCCTTGTGGAACTTTGCCTCTCTAACAGCTCTCCTGTTGGCCTCTCGGTTGTGAGCAGGATGGCCTGCTGCTGATGCATCCATTTGCAGATGATCAACGATGTCTTGCAGCCATCTTCGCCTTGGTCTTCATCTCTTTTTTTTTCCTATTATGTACCCTTCCAAGACGGTCTTCTCTAGATTATCATGACGTTTAATGTGTCCAAAATATTTCAGTTTTCTCTCTTTAATCCTCTTTACTAGCAAGCCTTCTTCACTATTAAGCTCTGGTAGTATTTAGTATTCTCTTTAAACATCTCATTTCTGTCGCGATGATTTTTCTTTTGTTCTTGGTTGTTAGTGTTCATGTTTGACATTGATATCATAGAGTTGGGAGGAAAATTGTGTTGTACAGTGTTCTTTTTTGTTTTGTATTTGTTTTTCAGTAAAGGAGTCATTTGTCCAAAGACCTGTTTGCTTTATTACATGTGTTCTCAATCTCAGCGTCAGTTTTCCCTGAGGATGATATTGTGTACCTAGGAATTTGAAATGTTTCACTTGTTTCAAGGGCTGGTTGTCTAGGAAGATCTTTGTTTGGATTTCTTCTCCCGCTATGGTCATGGCTTCTTTTTCTTTTTCAGCACTGATCTTTATGTTGTGGCTTTTATGTGCCCTTGCTAAATTATCCATGTTCTGCTGTAGGTCTTTTTCTTTCTGACGTGGCTATAAGTGCTTGATTGTCTGGCTCAGTTGTTTCTGATGAGGCATACAAATTGATTTACACTATGTTAAATTGAGCATAAAGCCAGAAAGCTTTGTTCATGTGCTGTGACAATCATGACACAACATAAACACAGCACGCTTCGCTCACGTGATGTGACATCATGACACTGCATAAAACTTGCAAGTTTAGTTCATGAGCTGTGGCATCATGAAACAGCATAAAGTCAGCACGTTTGATTAATATGCTGTGACATCATGACACAACACAAAGCCAGCAAGCTTTGTTCATATGCTCTGACATTATGACACAGCATAAAGCCTGCAGATATTGTTCATGTGCTGTGACATCATAACATAACATAAAGCCGGCAAGCTTTGTTCATGTGCTGTGACATCATAACACAACATAAAGCCGGCAAGCTTTATTCATGTGCTGTGACATCATAACACAACATAAAGCCAGCAAGCTTTGTTCATGTCCTGTGACATCATAACACAGCATAAAGCCTGCAAGCTTTATTTAGGTCCTGTGACATCATGACACAATATAAAGCCAGCAAGCTTTATTCATGTGCTTTGACATCATGACACGACATAAATCCAGCAATTTTTGTTTGTTTGCTGTGACATCATGACAGAGCATAAAGCCTGCAAGCTTTGTTCATGTGCTCTGACATCATGATACAACATAAAGCCAGCAAGCCCTATTCATCTGCTGTGAAATCATGACACACCATAAAACCAGCAAGCTTTGTTCATCTGCTGTGAAATCATGACACAACATAAAGCCGTCAAGCTTTGTTCATCTGCTGTGACATCATGACACAGCATAAAGCCAGCAAACTTTGTTCAGACACAGCATAAAGCCAGCAAACTTTGTTCATATGCTGTGACATCATGACACAATATGAAAATTTTAAGCTGACATTTATTTCCTGCTAAGGGAGATGGGCCTCCCTTGAGTTAAACTATGCCCTCAAACCGCGACTGGCCCAACAAGGCGGTGGTGGATATCTTTACCGCTCATAGAAAACATAGGAAGAAGAGATGGGCATCTGTATAGACAGCAGTGGTTAAACACTGACATAGAAAACATGTAGACACGGTGGTTCAACATGCATGTAAGCAGGCATATAGACATATGGTCGAACATGATACTGACAATCATATTAGACAAGATGGTTAAACATCGATATTCATAATCCAGTGAGACAAAATAGTTAAACGTTGATATAAATAAACGTATAGAATTATGGTGAAACATGTATGTTGACAACATATAGACATAGTAAACACTGATATTGACAATCATATTAGACACACTGTTTATCATTGACATAGGCAAACAATATACATATAATACATACATACTTACATACTTGGGGTCTTAATCACGGAGTTCGTGCCGAGAGCGACGCTGACTAGTTTCGCGTGTAGACTGATCTAGTTTCGAAAATGGCGTCCCCACTGGGTGGCTCATCATCAAGGACTGGAAGGACTATCGATGGACATTCCGTGCCATATCCACTAGCGGAGCGATTATGGGTGTATCTCGTTCGCGATGACACCGAGAACGTAGAACTGAATACTGAATAGACAGACATGTAGACATAGTGCTTAAACATTCATACAGACAAAACAGCGACATCGGCTAAGCATAGACATCTATCTATCTATCTGTCTATCTACCTATCTATCTATCTATCTATCTATCCACCCATCCATCCCTCCCTCCATTCATCCACCTATCTATCTATCTATCTATCTATCTATCTATCTATCTATCTATCTATCCCTCCTTCCATTTATCTATCTATCTATCTATCTATCTATCTATCTATCTATCCCTCCCTCCATTCATCCACCTATCTATCTATCTATCTATCTATCTATCTATCTATCTATCTATCTATCTATCTATCTATCTATCTATCTATCTATCCCTCCTTCCATTTATCTATCTATCTATCTATCTATCTATCTATCTATCTATCTATCTATCTATCCCTCCCTCCATTCATCCACCTATCTATCTATCTATCTATCTATCTATCCCTCCCTCCATTCATCCACCTATCTATCTCTATCTATCTATCTATCTATCTATCTATCCATCTTATACATTGTCTGCTTATGTCCATATATCTGTCTGTGTACCTGTTTTCCTGTGTCCATGTACCTGCCTGACTGTCTGTCCATATAACTGTCTGCCTGTCTGTACATCTCTCAGTCTATCAGTCTATCCTCCTGTCTAGCCATCAATCGAGACCTAGGAAAGGCATGAACTGGATGCGATATCAACGGCTTTCCCCCCGAAACACAAATAACTCCTGCTTCCTACAGCTGCAGATGTTCCACAAGCCCCAGGTCGATAAGGTCACGTGCCTTCTTGCATCTCGACCTTCTTAAGTTAGCCGTTCGATGACCTCAAATCGCGTCCTGTCTAGGAAGGGGGTTCCAGGTACAAGTTGTACAATAGGATTCTACTGAATGTTCTGCGTTTTCTTCTGGAGCTAAACGTGAGCAGTAAGTAATGCGCTTAAAACACATCAGATGTGCCAGCGTGAGTTTTAATCATTTGTGCCGTTGTTGTTGTTGTAAATTATTTGTGGAGTATGTCAGTCATTTGCATGTCCCTTGCGGAAATTTGCCTCCCTAACAGCTCTCCTGTAGGCCTCTCAGTTGTGAGCAAGATGCCCTGCTGCTGATTCGTCCATTCGCAGATCATCAACGGTGTCTTGCAGCCATCTTTGCCTTGGTCTTCCTCTCTTTCTTTTTCCCATTATGTACCCTTCCAAGACGGTCTTCTCTAGCTTATCATGACATTTAATGTGTCCAAAATATTTAAGTTTTTTCTCTTCTATCCACCCTTCTTCAATATTAAGTTCTTGTAGTATGAATATAATTGTTCTTTTTTGTGTCTATAATATTTGAAGAACTCTTCTGGAGCATTTACATTCAAAGGCATTTATGTGTTTCTCAGCTGTTTTGTTAAGTGTCCAGGTCTCACAGGCTTATGTTGCGATGGGAAAGATGCATGCCCTTAAAAATCTTATTTTTGTAGTTCTGTCTGTTCCTCTCCACAGCTTCTTTATTTTTTTAAAGAGCAATAGATGTCCTCCTTTTAATTTCCCTCACTGTGTCTCCATTATTACTTAGTAGTGATCCAAGATATTCAAAACTCTCCACTTCTTCCATTTTTTCCTGATTGATATATATTTCGGATGCCTTGTTTGTTTTAGTTGCTGGGGGAGTGTGTCTAACTTCAAAATATTGATCATATTTCATGATAACGTGAGTACTCAAGCATGAGCAGCCACAGCATCTGGATTATGGTCAGCACAATCGCTGTTTTTTTTTTTGGGGGGGGGGAGGGGGTTCAAATCCTACCGCTCTATGGTGACTTCGTGCCAGCGTGCTGTCATGTAGTACTTCTTTTTCTCTCATTGGATTTATCTTTATAAAGGATGTGTAGTATTTGCGTTAATGATCTCCATTTTCTTTCCATTATGTTTAGAGAGCATTATGTTTTTTTTTGTATTTGCAACATATTTATTTATTGTTTAAACAGCGTATATCATTTCTTTACTTATAATTTTCAGTTGTCTCCTTCACGTGATTTCCTTTCTATCTTTATCTTGGGGTGGGGGGGGGGGGTTGGTATGTTAGAAATTATCTTTTCATTTTTAAATGACTTTAACACATGTTATCTTTCTATTTTAACTATCTATATCACATGATTTCTTTTAATCTGACACTATATGTCACATTTTAAAATATTTTAATTGTCTCTATCATTTTCTTTCTAATTGCTTATATCACAAGTTTTCTATTTTCGTGAATGTATCCTGTTTTGTCCAATTTATTAGTATATTTTGAGTTTCCATGTGCTACTTTTTTTCTTCTAAGTTTTTGATACCTTCTGATACGGTAAAAAAAAAAATGATTAGAACCTCCAAGGGCCGTAGGAGATGGAGACGCGTCATTGTCTATGTTTGCCTGCAGGGCACATAATGAACTGACACTAACAGCTGCACATGCTGTGCTGTATGTTTCAGGCAAAGCTACACTTTGAAGCAGTAGGTCTTAAACTAGGATCTTCTGAAATCCCCGGGGGTGAGGGGAGGGGGTTCGAGGATAATTTTTGGGGGTCCATGAAGCAGTAGATGGAGTGGCCCGATTAGAAATATATCTTAGGGTCATCTGTGGTTCATTTATTGGTTTATTTTTAATGAGGGGCCCACAACAGTTCTTATGCAAGAACGTGGGCCCTACAGTTGTTTTCAAGCAGGAAAAGGGGGTCCAGAGAGGTTCTGGGGCCCGAATAACAGGTTAAGAACAACTGATCTGGACTAATTTTCTTGTAATTATTTTATCTAATTCTGTCTGTACTTCTGTTTGTGCGTCTGTATGTCTCACTTTCTGTCTGGTAGTTCTGTCTATTGACCTAGAATTACTGTGTGTATGTCCGATAGCATGTTAATATGTTTGTTTGTGCGTCCAAATATATGTATGTCCATTTATCTCTCTATTTTTATTTATCTGTCCATTTATATGTCTATTTATCTGTGGCTGGTCAGGCTATACCTCTTCTTCTTTGAGCAGCCGCTGAATTCACCAGCCTTCCGAGCTAATGAGGCTCACTTCTGCAGACACGATCCGTCTCCATCCCTCTCTGTTCTTAATCTTTTCTTATCAACTATCGACTCCAAGAGGGAGTATATCTTCTTCCAGTGTTGTCTAGGTCTACCTCTTGGTCTATTCCCTTTCATCACTTCTGTATAGGCTATCTATGTTAGTCTATCCTCCTCCTTTCTCTCTAAATAGCCCAGCCACCTAAGTCTGTTGCTTTTCGTAATATCGTTGTACACACGGAGTTAAATAACGTGTAGATTTCTTTCTTACTTCTTATCTTCCATTGCTGTTCTATATGGTCTTTTACCGGTCCATAAATTCTTCTCATAATTCTATTCTAGAATGTTTGTATTTGACAATCATCTTGTTTAGTTGTACTCCTAGTTAGTCTACACTGTATTCTGTAAATATGTGTCTATCTCTCTGTCTATTTATCTGTCAGCCTGCCAGTTTTTTGTTTTTTTTTGTGTCCATCGTACAGTCATCTCGGTGCTTAAATTTCTACTCTATCTGTCATTCTGTTTATCTGCGTAGTTTTGCGTCTCCTGGTCTATTTATTTATAGCTTAGTTTAATTGTGTTGTTAAAGTTGTTTACCAGACAAATCGTGGACACATTTCTGTGGGAAAAGTGCGCGGACGTCAGACAGAAATACGTGTCTGTCTGTCTGTCTGTCTACATGGATGGATGGATGGATGGATGGATGGATGGCTGGCTGGATGGATGGGTGGGTGGATAGCTGGCTGGATGGATGGGTGGGTGGGTGGGTGGATGGATGGATGGATGGATGGATGGATCGGTGGATGGATGGATGGATCGTTGGGTGGATGAATAGGTGGGTGGATGGATGGATGGATGGATGGATGGGTGGGAGGGTGGGTGGGTGGGTGGGTGGATGGATGGATAGGTGGGTGGGTGGGTGGGTGGGTGGGTGAGTGGATGGATGGATGGATGGATGGATGGATGGATGGATGGATGGATGGATGGATGTGGAAATAAGTAACGATTAAACATTCACTTAAAGTATTAATATTCACTAAAAGTTTCTAATCATCACAATTATTTCTAGGATTAATTTAACATCAATGATTGTTATGCTCGTGCGAACGCATTTAATGATTCCATTTTTCAAAGTATTTTTTTGTTCCCTCTTTCCATCTTCTACTCGTACTTTGACGACATTTGTGGACTTGTTTCTTCGCACTCAACTTGCTTTCTCTCTCTTTTCAACTCGACTGACAGAGTAGCCACATTTGGAAGTCTCTTTAAAGACATACATGATCTCAGATATATGTTGTTGTTTTTTTAAATGAGTTTAAATGAGTCTTATATCTGGTTCGCTGTGTCTGGAAATGTTAGGAATTATATTGCAAGCAATTAACGTGTCTTGAAGGCATACTTTGGGCACTCGCGAGGGTTTCCCTTCTGTGTTAGGTGCCTGCAGTCACTGGAGAGATCTCTCTACAACGTTGTATCATCTTCTTCATCCACCTCAGAATCCTTCATATATTACGTCGTGCTGTTACAAGTATGCAGCAGTTACAGAAATTTATCGATATATAACTGAATTCATAACAACACAATTTTAGAATAGGATAAGAAGAAGGAAGAAGAAGAAGAAAAAGAAGAAGAAGAACAACAACAACAACAAATAGAAAAAGAGAAGGAGGAAATTAGTAGAAGAAGAGGAGGAGAAGCAGAAAAAGAAGAAGAACAACAAGAACAAGAACAAGAGGAAGAAGAGGAATAGAACAACTACTGCAACAACAACAACAACAACAGCAACAACAACAAATTGAAAAAGAGAAGGAGGAAACGGAGAATTAGTAGAAGAGGAGGAGCGGAAAAAGAAGAAAAAGAAGAAGAACAACAACAAGAACAAGAGGGAGAAGAGGAGGAAGAGGAGGAATAGAACAACTACTGCAACAACAACAACAACAACAACAACAACAACAAC
Organism: Achatina immaculata; assembly: GCA_009760885.1. Classification (NCBI taxonomy): domain Eukaryota; kingdom Metazoa; phylum Mollusca; class Gastropoda; order Stylommatophora; family Achatinidae; genus Lissachatina; species Lissachatina immaculata. The sequence goes on along the minus strand of CM019712.1, from coordinate 14,412,959 downwards.
AACCATAAGAACAAGAAGGCAACCAAAACAAAATCCTCCCTAATTCTCAATGTTCTAGACAGACACCATCCATCATACTTGCAGGTCGCTTTCTGATTGGTCCAGCCACAGAAAGGAAGGGGAGATTACCACAGCTTAATATACATAATTTAAATGTCTTTAGTGTAATACTCATGACGGGCGGTCTAAGTCAGTACGTACTTCAGTCAGGTTTTACGTCAGAAAGACTTTGTGTATGTGTGTGTAACGTGTCCCTGAATTTTAAATCAGTCAGGGATTTGTCATTCTTCTGTAAAGTAGGATGGACTGACCGGGGGGGGGGGGGGGGGGGGGGGCACATAACCCGATATTCGTGTTATAGCCACATCATAGCAGTGTATGTATGTGTGTATGTGTTTATGTACGTATGTACGGATATATATATGTTTGTATGTATGTATGTATGTATGTACGTATGTATGTATGTATGTATGTATGTATGTATGTATGTGTGTATGCATGCATGCATGTATGTATGTATGTATGTATGTATGTATGTGTGTATGCATGCATGTATGTATGTATGTATGTATGTATGTATGTGTGTATGCATGCATGTATGTATGTATGTATGTATGTATGTATGTATGTTACAGGGACTGAAAGAAAAATACACAACCGCCGTCATTATCATCATCATCAGGTGCTGTGCCGACTGGCGTTGGCTATTATGCTTCTCCAGAGTACATGATCCTTCATGCAGGCCATCAGCTCAGTTGGTAATCTCCTCTCACACCATCTCGTCAGACTGTCCTTGGTCTTCCCCTGGCTCTTCTTCCCTCTATTTTTCCAGTTTTTCCAATATTTGTAATGCCGTTCTTCGCATTACATGTCCGATGCAGTACATGGTCTCTCTCTCTCTTTTAATGTTTTGATAAGATTTTTTTTGTCTTTCCAGCTCTTCTCATACATTCTCCATTAGTTATTCCAGGGAATTCTCAACATTTTTCTAATAAATAATAAATAAAGCAGTTGAAACATGTATCAATGAGGAAAACTGGAAGAGGTGAAGAGTTTTGAATATCTTGGATATTCAAACTAATAATGGAGATACAATGAGGGAAATTAAATGGAGGACATATATTGCTCTTCAGAAAGTAAAACGACTAAATAATCTGTGGAGAGGAACAGTCAGAACTACAAAAATAAGATTTTTAAGGGCATGCATCTTTCCCATCGCAACATATACCTGTGAGACCTGGACACTTAAAAAAACAGTTGAGAAACACATAAATGGCTTTGAATGTAAAAGCTACAGAAGAGTCCTTCAAATATCATGGACATAAAAAAGAACAAATATATCCATACTACAAGAACTTAATACTGAAGAAGGCTGGCTAGTAAAGAAAATTAAACAGAGAAAACTTAAATATTTTGGATACATTAAACGTCATGAGAATTTAGAGAAGACCGTCTTGGAAGGTATTTAATGGGAAAAAGAAAGAGAAGAAGACCAAGATGAAAATGGCTGCAAGACGTCGTTGATAATCTGCAAATGGACGCATCAGCAGCAGGGCATCTTGCTCACAACCGAGAGTCCTACATGAGAGCTGTTATGGAGGCAAAATTCCGTAAGGAATATGCAAATTACTGATGGTATTCTAATAAACCATATTTCTGCAGCTCCCAGTGACTTTTCTGGAGACATGCTTATTGTCCATGATTCACTTCCATATAATAAGATAGTTTCAAAGTTAAAAGTTTCTGGTTAAATTTGTGACTTTTCTGGAGACATGCTTATTGTCCATGATTCACTTCCATATAATAAGATAGTTTCAAAGTTAAAAGTTTCTGGTTAAATTTGTGACTTTTCTGGAGACATGCTTATTGTCCATGATTCACTTCCATATAATAAGATAGTTTCAAAGTTAAAAGTTTCTGATTAAATTTATTTTTGTCTGGGCTGCACCATGTTGCCAGTCTTCGAGGATGTTGTTTAAACCAGGTGTTTCCTACAACCATGCTGTGTATTCTTGCCCATTCAATTAATTTATAACCTCTGTCATTCCTCTCCCCCAGTCCATAGTCACCAATGATGTCTGAAGTTCTTCCTTTACCAACTTTGGCATTAAAATCTCCCATGACTATGGTAACTTCATGTGACTTTGTGTGTTTTAGTGCTGTCTCTATGTCATTATAAAATAGCTGTACATCTTCTTCAGAACTTTCAGATGTTGGAGCGTACACTTGTATAATATTTATGTTTATTGGTTGTCCTTTCAGTTGGGCTAGCAGGACTCGGTCCGAGATGTTCAAATATCCTACAACTGTCGGTAACCATCGTATATCCGCCGTAACATATAATAATAATATTAATAATATATAATATGAATCATATATAATAATAATATATAATAACCGCAGTAACCATCTCCAGATTTGACACGGTGCTTTGCCTCAAAACCTTCGCAGCATCTGCTGAAGAGAACATCAGTCTCGCAGTTCCATGAAGAAGAAGAAGAAGAAGAAGAAGAAGAAGAAGAAGAAGAAGAAGAAGAAGAAGAAGAAGAAGAAGAGAAGAAGAAGAAGAAGAAGAAGAAGAAAGAAGAAGAAGAAGAAAGAAGAAGAAGAAGAAGAAGAAAAAGAAGAAGAAGAAGATTTCTTTTTTCCCGTTTCTATAACCAGAAAAAAAAAGATATATAAAAAATCGTTATTTTAATTCGGTTCTGTCAGCATCTATGACACAGATGATGGACATTTTCACTCTGGCAAACCCTAGCACTGGATGAATCAGGTTATAAAATTCGTACATCATGATATTTCCAAGTTCAACTTCTGAGGCTGAGAATATCAGGTGTCAGATCATCAGAAGACTATTGTCAGATGCTAATGAAAAACCCAGAAATTAATGACAGAGTTCGTAATTTAAAAATGCGGAAAGAAAAGTGAAATATAAGAAGCGAAACAAAATAGAGGAATAAACACACACAAGCCATGTGATTGGAGGATGATTTTCTATATGTGAGGAGAACGAAGTAGCGAAATGATTTTAATAATTGGTATTACTTTTCACACTTCCGGTGATGTTTTTCTGGGATTATACGGAGTTATCGATCGTGATGATTTTTCTCTTTTTTTTTCTTTTTACATGTTCCCTATACAGTTTCTTCTTCTTCTTCTTCTTCTTCTTCTTCTTTTTTCTTCTTGAATTCGAGATCTCATTTGTTGCCATGGTTTTCTTGACCAACTTCACCTCGTGTCCAGACTATTCATAGCGTGGGGAAGAGGGGAGGGTAGAGATTGTGGAGTCTTCTTTAGAATCCTACTGTAGATCCAAAATCTAGCTCCTCCACCTTCTGGCCAGACCCCATCACCTTGTGGCCCCACTCTTTCGCCTTGTGACTCCACTCTTTCACCGTGTGACTCCACTCTTTCACCGTGTGACTCCATTCTTTCACCCTGTGACTCCATTCTTTCACCCTGTGACTCCACTCTTTCATCTTATGATCATATCCCATCTTGTGACGACACTGCTTCACCTTCTGCCTACAGGCTCCACCCTCCACAAATGGAGTGCATCATAAAACCCAAAGTGCCCCCTCTGCAACGAAAGGCAAACATTGGAGCACGTGCTGTCAGCATGCAGAGAATCATTAGCCCATGGACGCTACACTTGGCGGCACAACAGAGTTCTACAGGAACTAGTAGCCATTGTAGACAGGGCAAAAGATAAAGCAAACAAAAGAGTTAATGCCCCACCTAAGTACATCATAGGCACTGAAACACCACGTAATACTGACATCACGAACATTCCCTTACCATCACTGCTAGATGGTGGAAACGGCTGGGATGTGACAGCGGACCTACCAGAAAGAATACCCGACTGCCATCAAGAACACAGGAATGCGACCGGGCATGGTAGTGTACTCCACAGCAAACCAGGAACTAATAATGATCGAGCTTACGGTTCCATACGAAACAAGAATAGAGGAGCAGATCTGGTGATCTGAAGAAGTTGTGTTGTTGTTCCGCTTTCTACAATAGAGGGTTTCCTGTATACGTCTTTTGACTAGTCTCCTTCATCTTGCGACCATACTCCTTCGACCTCTGACCACACTCCTTTGTCCTCTGGCCACACTCCTTTGTCCTCTGACCACACTCCTTTGTCCTCTGACCACACTCCTTCGACCTCTGATCACACTCCTTCGACCTCTGACCACACACCTTTGTCCTCTGACCACACTCCTTCGACCTCTGACCACACTCCATTGTCCTCTGCCCACACTCCTTCGACCTCTGATCACACCCCTTCGACCTCTGACCACACTCCTTTGTCCTCTGACCACACTCCTTTGTCCTCTGACCACACTCCTTTGTCCTCTGACCACACTCCTTTGTCCTCTGACCACACTCCTTCGACCTCTGATCACAACCCTTCGACCTCTGACCACACTCCTTCGACCTCTGACCACACTCCTTTGTCCTCTGACCACACTCCTTCGACCTCTGACCACACTCCTTTGTCCTCTGACCACACTCCTTCGACCTCTGATCACACCCCTTCGACCTCTGATCACACCCCTTCGACCTCTGACCACACTCCTTTGACCTCTGACCACACTCCTTCGACCTCTGACCACACTCCTTTGTCCTCTGACCACACTCCTTCACTTACTGACTACACCCCTTTCACCTTTTGACCACACCCCTTCACTTTTGACCACACCCCTTCACTTTTGACCACACCCCTTCACTTTTGACCACACCAATTCACTTTTGGCCACACCCCTTCACTTTTGACCACACCCCTTCACTTTTGACCACACCCCTTCACTTTTGACCACACCAATTCACTTTTGGCCACACCCCTTCACTTTTGAACACACCCCTTCACTCTGCCCATAAAGTAGCCTTACCCAGTTAGCTAGAATGAAGTGGTATGTCAAACCACTAAAACACCAGAAATTGATTGGACAGGTTCTTGACCTTCTATCATTCGACAGCCACAACACCATCGCCGCAGTCGTCAATGATGCCTAGAAACTACTGGTGCCTTATCACCATCATCATCCTCACCAGCATCATCTTCACCAATATCATAAAACTAGCAAAGGCATCCTTTGAAAAAAAAAACCCTTCAACTTGTCTTTAGCTGGTATTCATTCATTCATTCATTTGCACGTCCCTTGCGGAACTTTGCCTCCCAAACAGCACTCCTGTACGCCTCTCGGTTGTGAGCAAGATGGCCTGCTGCTGTTGCATCCATTTCCAGATCGTCAACGATGTCTTGCAGCCATCTTCGTCTTGGTCTTCCTCTTTTTCTTTTTCCCATTATGTATCCTTCCAATACGGTCTTCTCTAAATTATCATGACGTTTAATGTGTCCAAAATATTTCAGTTTTCTCTCTTTAATCCTCTTCACTAGCCAGCCTTCTTGAATATTAAGCTCTTGTGGTATAGATATATTTGTTCTTTTTTATGTCCACGATATTTGGAGAACTCTTCTGTAGCATTTATATTCAAAGGCATTTATGTGTTTCTCAGCTGTTTTGTTAAGTGTCCAGGTCTCACAGGCATATGTTGCTATGGGAAAGATGCATGCCCTTAAAAATCTTATTTTTGTGGTTCTGTCTGCTCCTCTCCACAGACTCTTTATTTGTTTTACTTTCTGAAGAGCGATAGATGTCCTCCTTTTAATTTCCCTCACTGTATCTCCATTATTAGTTAGTAGCGATCCAAGATATTCAAAACTCTCCACTTCTTCCAGTTTTTCCTCATTGATACATATTTCAGTTGCCTTGTTTGTTTTGTCAGTTGTCATCAATTTAGTTTTCTTTCCATTAAGATAGAGGTAAGGAACTCTAGACAATTTGCTTTAACAGCACTATAATAGCATTATATACAAATTGAATTCACGGAAAAGTGCAATAAAATTACACACTTGGTATTCCATAAACAAAGTCATTATTGACACACGCAAACTAACACTCACACACCCATACACTCACACACTCACTAATACACGCTTTTCATTTACGAAGCGCCTACTTTTTGGCCGACTGGTATAATTTAATTTGGCCTGCAGTTTCAACCTGTGTCTGGCAAGTAATTGTACTGCTCAGAATTTCTTTTCTTTTCTCGTCCGATTATGTCCAGAAAATTGTCTAGTTTATCATTTCACTGCTTTTCTCTCCGCTGTCCCGCATTTTTTTATAACCATCGAAGTAGGAGGTTATTGCAAAATTGTGAGGTTGTTACAACATTGGGAGGTTGTTACAACACTGCCAGATTGTTCCTTTGTTCAAAGGTTGTTATAAAATTGCCAGATTGTTCCTTTGTTCAAAGGTTGTTATAACATTGCCAGATTGTTCCTTTGTTCAAAGGTTGTTATAACATTGCCAGATTGTTCCTTTGTTCAAAGGTTGTTATAACATTGCCAGATTACTTCAACATTCAGATATTTCTACAAAATTGCGAGATTGCTACAACATTGATGTGCTATTGCTACATTAGGAGATCAATACAACATTGGGAGACGGTTACAGAATTAGGTCAGTGCAACACTGCGAGGTTGTTATAACGTTGTTATAATGTTGTTACAACATTAGGAAGTCAATACAACATTGCGAACAACATTACAACATTATTATTATGTGCCATTGACGATTGTGCTTCTCCATCTTGCACGGTCCTTGGTGTCTCGATTAGTTCAGATGATCTTCTTTCTCCTTGCCACCTGCTCAGGCTAGTGTGCTATTTTTCTCCTAGCCTTCCTCTCTTCCTTTTTTTTCCCTGAATGAAAGATGGAGTGATGAAGGGCAGAATGTAAGACGGGCCTGCGTGCCCAGTCCATCATCCTTTGAAAATAAAGATCATTCATTCATTTTATTCATTCAGTCACTCAATCATTCCCTTGAATTTTCCAGTCATTACTAGGTTTCCCAACTCATTGTCTTCTCGGTGAAACATGATTGGACAAGGGAATGAGGGTACAAGGGTGGATCCCCTTTGTTTTCCGCTAGGTTTGTATAAGATTTCTTCCGCTAGACTTCGTCTAAAAGGACTCACCTGCAAAGCAACGGGGTACCTGTTTTGGGCTGTTGTTCTTTATTCAGATATTCACAGCATACCTCTATATCCAGAGCCCGCCCCACCACCCACCACCTTGTGGAGGCACCTGGTGGAAGGACAGACCCGTTACTACATGTTAAAATAATATTTAGGCAACTGAAGTACTCTCACTGACGTATAAATGTACCGATACTGGAAATATTGGTCATGAGAATTTAGGGAAGACTGTCTTGGAATGGTACACAATGGGAAAAAGGAAAGAGAGGAAGTCCAAGGCGAAGATTCCTGTAAGACATCGTTGATAATCTGCAAATAGATGCATCAACAGCAGGGCATCTTACTTATAACCGAGAGGCCTACATGAGAGTTGTTAGGAAGGCAAAGTTCCGCAAGGGACATGCAAATTACTGACTGACTGACTGAATAGTAGCCAAACATGACAGCCATATTTTCCATTATTAGCCACAACAGCACCACAGTACATTCATGTACTCAGTGTCAAGCATTAAGAACTTGGCAATCACGCCCGTCGACCATTCTGCCCTTCATCATACAACTTTCACTCAATCACAGATATTCAGCATTAGTTTTTGGACATAATAATGATGAAGAAGAAGAAGAAACAATAATTAATAAATCATTTCTTTCCACAAGAGAGTACAGCGAGAAATGGAGGTCATGGAGATGTCGTTTATAAGAAGGATGTTGAAGGTACCATGGACAGCCAAGAAAACCAATGAATAAGTCTTAAGAGAGGCTGGAGTTAAAAGGCAAATTATAACAAAGATCAGAGGCAGACAAGCGAGATTTATAGGACATTTTCTGAGAAGAGGAAAATTGGAACACGCTGTGGCAACTGGAAAAATTGAAGGAAGAAAAGACAGAGAAAGACAGAGAGAGAAGTTACTGGATGGGCTGTCAGTGTGGCTAGGAAGAAAGTCACCGGCGGATCTCATAATCAAGTCTAAAGACAGAGAATTGTGGAGAGATGATCGCCTACGCCACGCGGCGTGGCACTTAAATTGAATCTTTCCATACACTCAACACTCCGATTTATGTAACCGTAATATGTAATCTGTAATCAGAGACTTGCATCACCGCACTTCGGGCATTCTCATATGTACTCCGCCTTCCCTTCCAACACCCACTGAAGTAAGTGTGCGCCAGCTGATTTACATAGTGCGTTGGAAAAATAACTGTGCACCAACCCAGTATCGATTCCGGTATCATAGTGATATCTTAATGACTGTGGCAGGAAGATGTGGCTAGATACCTCAAACATTAATGTCTAAGATATCACTACGATACCGGAATCGATACTGGGTTAGTGCACAGTTACGTATGGAACACCCTCTGTAAATACATGCTATAAACTTATATTACTTTCTCACATTAATTTAAACTAACATTTTGTAGTAAAACGGTATGAGAAATACAACAGTCAAGCCCTTCTTTGATTAAAGAAATTTAGACTTGACAATATAAATACTTATTCTTTTCATACACACAAATACATACAGATTACATATATTCTTCTTATATCTTCATATATATATATATATATATATATATATATATATATATATATATATATATATATATACTTATCAAGAGTGTTAAAAAAGCGACTGCCAAATTCATCATCATCAGGTGCCGTGCCGACTGGCGTTGGCTATTATGCTTCTCAAGAGTATACGATCCATCATGCAGGCCATCAGCTCAGTTGGTGATCTCCTCTCACACCATCCCGTCAGACTGTCCAGTGTCACCGCCAAATTATCAAGGAAAAAACAAAAATAATGAAACTTCTCATTAATCAAAAAGGAAAAAATATACTTAGAAGGAACAGCTGTTGAAGAAGACAACCAATTTGCATACCTCGGCCAAACTACCAGACCTTAAGGATGCCTTGTCAAAAATTGGCTTACAACATGGAGTCACTTTGCAGTGTATTCCCTCCCGCTGTGAGATACCAGGCAATGAGAAAGCTGACCATCTGGCCAAAGAGGGCATTGAAATGGAGCAACGAGACATATCGATCTCCTATAATCAGAAGAAAAGCATGATAAAAACCTACAGGAAGCCACAAACACCACCACATGATGACTATCACATGCTAAACAGAAAGGAACAAGTCACCATCTTCCGTCTCCGAACAGGACACACCCGACTCCGAAGTCATATGTATACAAAGTTTAAGGTTGGTACTACTAATCTATGTACATGTGCCCAGGTGCCCCAAACTGTGGAACATATCCTCCAGAACTGCACCAACTACGAGACACTGAGAAATAATTACTGGCCCAGTGAAACCACTCTAGAAGATAAGCTCTATGGTTCCATACATGAATTACAAAAAACAGTGAAATTTGTCCAAGAGACAGGACTGCAGGTATAGACAGACAATGCGAACGAAGAAGAAGAAGAAGCATACCTCGCATCTACATGAACCAGTATGGTGACACCAGACAGGAAGTTAGAATTAGAATTACAAAACCAGCATTGACCTTCAAGAATCTTGAGAACATTCGCATTCAAAAGTTCTAAGCATAAAAACCTTGTACTTAGAACTTTTGAATACCGTATGTTCTCACGATTCTTGAAGGTCACTGCTGCTCTGGCAATTCGAATTCTACTTCCATTCTGGAATTACATATAGCGAAATTACAATCTCATCTACAGTGAGAAAATGTGCATGGAACACACACACACAAAAACAGATTGAGAACCACTGGCTCATGGAAACTTTAATGATTGAAAAATCTACATGTAGACGTAAGATTTTGTGACAAGTAATAACTTTTCCCAGAGTTTTCATCTGTAAAACGAGTGCGTATTAATCTCGAATGCACTGATCCATCTTGTTGTAACAAGAGAGGAAGAGAGTTGTAACAATGGAGGAAGAGAGTTGTAACAAGGGAGGAAGAGAGTTGTAACAAGGGAGGAAGAGAGTTGTAACAAGGGAGGAAGAGAGTTGTAACAAGGGAGGAAGAGAGTTGTAACAAGGGAGGAAGAGAGTTGTAACAAGGGAGGAAGAGAGTTGTAACATGAGAGCGCAGTCTGACAGATGAAGCCCATGAATGAATTCAGCAAGTTCCAAAAACACGTTGTTATGTTAGCCCGCGATATATGTTCTCCTTATAACATTGAAATGAGCTTTTTAAAAGATTGCGAAAACAAATCATTTATAGAAAGAAATGTTAGTGAAAGGTTATCGTGTGGCTGTATTATCTTCTTCTCGAGAATACACGAACGTATAATTACGTCGGCATAATATGTACTTTACTTTGTTCCACAGAAAAAAACAACAACAAATTGAAAGAAATGATGATGGGGTTTGAGTCGGTGGAGGGAGGGGTGTTAGATGACAGTTAAAAAAATGAAAGAAGTTTACAGAACCTGGTGAATGTGTTATCGAAGAGAGTTATAACAGAGGAATAGAGCAATACGATAACATACAGCAACAGATATAATAGAGGAATAGAGCAATACGATAAGATATAGCAATAGGTATAACAGAGGAATATAGCAATAAGACAACATATAGCACCAGATATAACAGAGGAATAGAGCAATACGATAACATACAGCAACAGATATAACAGAGGAATAGAGCAATACGATACCATACAGCAACAGATATAACAGAGGAATATAGCAATACGATAACATACAGCAACAGATATAACAGAGGAATAGAGCAATACGATACCATACAGCAACAGATATAATAGAGGAATAGAGCAATACGATACCATACAGCAACAGATATAACAGAGGAATATAGCAATACGATAACATACAGCAACAGACATAACAGGAATAGAGCAATACGATACCATACAGCAACAGATATAACAGAGGAATAGAGCAATACGATAACATACAGCAACAGATATAATAGAGGAATAGAGCAATACGATAACATACAGCAACAGATATAATAGAGGAATAGAGCAATACGATAAGATATAGCAATAGGTATAACAGAGGAATAGAGCAATAAGACAACATATAGCAACAGATATAACAGAGGAATAGAGCAATACGACAACATATAGCAATAGATATAACAGAGCAATTCAACAAGATATAGCAATATGTATAACAGAGAAATAGAGCAATACGGCGAGATATAGCAGTAGATGTAACAGAGAAATGGAGCAATACGACAAGATATAAACAGAGAAATACGGCCAAACAGCAAGACATAATATAAGAATATAGCCATATAGCAATAGATATAACACAAGAAAGCTAAACAGCAAAGCATTATGGAAGAATAACTGAAATATTACGCATGGTAAAATGCTAGATATTATAATGCTACTCAATACACCTTTATGATGTATAAGCTTGGACTTTGAATAAGACAAGAGAAAAGATAAATAAGGCGCTTGAAATGTGGATATATAGAAGAATAGGGCGTATCCCACAGACAGAGAAGAAAACAAACAAGAAAGTGCTAAACCAACTAGAAGTGAAAAGAGAAAAAATTGAAAATCATAAAAACAAGACAGCTAAGATACTTTGGACGCGTAAAGAGACACAATAATATAATATATTCAAGACCCTTTAGGAAGGTAAGATCGAAGTGAAGAGAACAAGAGGACGACAGCGATGTAGATGGGTGGACAATATCAAGAGAAGGACAGGGGCAAGCTTGGTCGAGTACTCTACAAAGACAAGAAAGGGCAGAGCAGAGTGGGGATTCATTGTAGCCAACCTTCTGTGGAGGGGGGGGGGGGGAACTGCACGAGATGATGATGAATGAAATAATAAAGCAATATAGCAATAGATGTAGCACGGGAACGAAGCTTAAATAGCAACAAAATAGCAACAATGCAGAGATAAAATAGAAGGATGGAATCTCATTATTTAGTGCACAAGAAGAGCAAATTTTGTCCTGTTAAAGGACTCGTCACTGCGAGGCTGTTAAAAGACTCGTAACTGTGAGGCTGTTAAAAGACTCGTCACTGCGAGGCTGTTAAAGGACTCGTCACTGCGAGGCTGTTAAAGGACTCGTCACTGTGAGGCTGTTAAAGGACTCGTCACTGCGAGGCTGTTAAAGGACTCGTCACTGCGAGGCTGTTAAAGGACTCGTCACTGCGAGGCTGTTAAAGGACTCGTCACTGCGAGGCTGTTAAAGGACTCGTCACTGCGAGGCTGTTAAAGGACTCGTCACTGTGAGGCTGTTAAAGGACTCGTCACTGCGAGGCTGTTAAAAGACTCGTCACTGCGAGGCTGTTAAAAGACTCGTCACTGCAAGGCTGTTAAGGACGAGATGAGATAGAAGCCTAGGTATTTCAGAGATCAAAAAAGGAAGACAGCTTGATTAAGGATAGCGTGCCGAAGAACTGTCTGACCTGGGGGGTGGACAGCATGCAGGACAGCATGCAAGACAGCTGCGAACGTCATAAAGAAGATTCATAGCAGTATATGGATTATTGGGGTGTGTCGTGGCTTGTCCAGGCCTTACTACAACACGTTACCACGTGAATGTTGGTCATTTAGTCACGTGACTAAGTTGTTGTTTAGCTTGGTCACGATACGGGGTTTTCGGCGGGGACTTTTTGAGAAAGCAGGGCTGGAGAATGGCGGTATGGAAGTATGTGTTGTCTTTATCTGTCTACAGTAATGCTGAGAAAGTGCTTAGACGTGAGATCTTGGAGTTGGACTTATGCTTGGACCTGTTCTTCAATGTAGAGGCCGTCCATGAGTCGCGGTCGAAGTCAGCGTGAAGTGATCGTTTGTTTGAGTGTTGCTGTATGTTGAGCCTTGTCTGAAATCGTATGTTCCGGTGTGTTTGTTTATTGTGTTACTGTGTTTTTGTTTGTCTGTTACTGAATAGAAAGTTGGGGCACTAGTTGAAGCCGTGTTTGCTGAGTGTTTCTGGATTTAGTTATTCACCGTGTCCAGCCATCCTTCACTTCCAGGCTCTTTCAAACCTAAAGTTGGCAACACGCTAAGTCAAGCCAGACCTGCGTATCATTTGACATGAGGTTTTATTGATGGAATGGATGAAAATGCAGACGATGATGACGATAATCTGACCGCCAGCAGGTTTCCCCTGCCATATGGCGAGCCCATTCATACTTGCAAAACCCCAGTAAACATGTTAAACATTCATTTTCTCGACAGAGACATCACAAAAACCATCCTCTCGGGTACACATACAAATGGAGACTGACTGCCCACTTTACAGTCTCTCCCACAATTCTCTGTCCGGGGTTTCTCAGCAACAATAGCCCTTCCTGTAAAAAAAAACAACAGTTATCTCCCGTACACTGCTACAGATCACTACGTACAACGTGAGTCATCACATATACTCTCATCCATCACTAGATCATGTCGTACGCTTATGATGGGCACACGGGTACGGGCCGAGTATAGACTTACAGGACAGCGACATCCAGGACAGCCGTGGTGTCACAAATAAAAGGGATGTTTGTATACTTGTGTGATCGACGTAAAATGAAACCACTGTAATATCTTCACAGAACAGCTTGGTGTACCAAGCAAGAAGCACTCCAAGCAGAGATGACTCAAGAACAGTGGTTCCCTACTCTACACAGTGGTTTCCTACACTAGAACAGTGGTTCCCTACACTAGAACAGTGATTCCCTACACCAGAACACTGGTTCCCTACACTAGAACACTGGTTCCCAACCATAAAAAGTGGTTCCCAGATCTAGAATAGTGCTTCCTAACTTTAGAAAAATCATTCCTACATCTGGGACAGTGGTTCCCAACTATAAAACAGTGGTTCCTATCTCTAGAACAATGGTTCTCACACCTAGAAAAGTGCTTCCTAACTCTGGAACAGCGGTTCCCAACTCTTAAACAGTGGTTAATAACTCTAGAAAAAGTGGTTTACTAACTCTAAAAATGTGGTTTCTAACCCTAGAACAATGGTACCCAGCTCTAGAACAATGGTACCCAGCTCTAGAACAATGGTCCCTAATTCTAGAATTCTTCACCCTTTTCAAAATGAACTTCGTTCTTTTGTTCGTTCTGTCTGGGCACAGACCAAGAGCTGGAAAGACGCTTAGAGCGCCGGATGTTGAACGTCTTTTTAACTCCCTTGATAGTCGGAGCTACTTGAGGGCAGCATCGATTCCCTTTTCTCCTGGGGTTCATTTGTGAGAGGAATTAGGAGTAATCGTTTGTGTTAGTTTATTGATGGCCTCTGACAATATGTACTCATACTTATTTCAAAACTTCTTGTTCTCTTATTAAGCAGTTATTTCGCTAACAGAACGTTTGCAAAGTGTGAGAAAATAGAAAGTACACCCGTCGCGATTGAAATGTTCATTTACATATTTGTACAGCGCATTTCATGAACATAAAAGAAATCGAAGACAAAGGAAACCCACTAAGAAATATTCACAAAGGGAAATAATAAAGAAAAATGTAAGTAAGGGAGACAATGACGAGAATACAGTTTTCCCCAGATGCGGAAAATCCCAAGCTTCATTTCAATGGATTCTTAGCTTCATCTGCCCACTCCAAAAACCAGAACCCGGATAAGTTTTCCTATCCATTCTTTGATGTATCTTATCTTATATCTTATATCCTTCCCGTGCCGTTAAACGTCATATAGGGCTCGCAAAGTAGTTCGCCAATTTTTCCTGTCTTCGGCGAGTCTTTCAACCTCATCAAGGAATTTTATGCCTGTTAATTTGGCCTCTCTTAACAATGTCCTCTTCAGAGTTTCACGCGGTCTGCCTCTTTTTCTTTGGCCTGTTGTGTTCCACTTGATAGCTTGTTTTGGGATTCTCTGATCATTTCTTCTCATCAAGTGACCAACATATGTCCATCTCCTTTTCCTGATCACCCATGAGACTGGTTGTTGTTCGCTCATCTGTCTTATCTCTGCATTATTCTTAAAATCGCTCCACTTGATGCCGAGTATTTTCCTTATGCATTTGTTTTCAAAAGAGTCTAATTTCTTGTCTATTTCTTTAGTTGTTTTCCAGCGTTCGCATGCATAAATGAGTGTGGATATTACATTTGAATTGAATAGTCTTAACTTGGTTTTTGTGCTTATAACTTTTGAATTCCATATGTTCTCAAAGTTCTTGAAGATCGATGCTGCTTTTGCAATTCTGATTCTAACTTCCTTTCTAACTTCCTAGATATATATATATATACTTGCAGGACCATTAAACCTATATGTTAATTTTTCTCTAAAAGATGTAAATAGAGTAATGGACAGTTGTAATACAGATATGTTACGCCATTCCACTCTACATGTAAGTTTTATGGAGGCAAGTCGGCCATTTTGGAAATATGACGTCAGCAGAACAGATCAAAGATGGCCGTTCCCTTGGAAGCATGTATGGGAGAGGAGCAGCTCTCAATTATTCCCTTTCTGGAGTGTTTGACGTTCTGAAGCTGAAGGGGATGGCTTTCTGTGGCGTGCAGGCACTGGAGACGATGGGTAGTAAATTACTTCGAGCCAGTGACAAAGCAAGCCAGCAGGAAGAGGCGACATTCTTCCTCGGCGAAACCAAAGAATTCTCGTACAACTCGGCCGTTCGGAAAATTGTTCATAACGCTCTTATTGAAATGTAAAGTCCACATCCAGGAATACTACATGCCCAGACGAACCACTGTCGACAGCGAAGCATTCTGAAATCTGGTTAAGAACCACTTGAAACCTGCAGTCGTGTCAAGACCTCGTGGTTTCCTCGGTCTTATTGTGTTTTAATAGCATGATACCTTGTGGCCTCGCAAAACAAATGCAGCACTTCAATAAATTACTAATGTGCGTTTTAAAATGTCTTCCACATCCTAACTATTCACCTAGCTTCGCGCCATGTGTTACCATGTTTTCGAATCCATCAAGAATGTGAAAAGTTGGACGAAGTTAAGAACGGACAAAGAAATTAAAAACGTTTTTTGTAATGAGGGGAGACAACGCTGCATTGAACGCGATAGGGAGTATGTTGAAAAGAGACAAGGCGTTTTGAACCATATCTATGTATTTTATTTCAGCAATACAAAATTAAGATTACTTTTTCTACTCAACCTTTTATATATGATGTGCTCTTTTCTATTCCTTTCCCGTTTTCTCTATACTCTATAGAGTATAATTTTACTTATATTACGCTATTACGTTACATTTTCTAGTTCTTAGTTTTGTTCCGTTATTTTTCTTTCGATTCAGTTACTCTGTATGAATTACTTTTCATTTTTGTTTATACACTACTACAGTCCCCCCCACCCCACCCCCCCCCCACCCCCCGTTGTTTCATCAGTCGCGTTTAGTCCCTTCGGTTTTTCGCTGTTTTTTTTTCAGTTATAACCATCGCTCATGTTATTGCTCCTGTTTTTTTTATCTCCCTGGAGCTTTTTTACAACGATCGTGCTGTTGCTGTCGTTTTATCTCCCTTGAGCTTTTGTGCAACGCTCATGTTCTTGCTGCTGTTTTATCTCCCTTGAGCTTTTGTGCAACGATCATGTTCTTACTGCTGTTTTATCTCCCTTGAGCTTTTGTGCAACGATCGTGCTATTGCCGCTGTTTTATATCCTTTGAGCTGTGACCAGAAAGTTCTTTGCAGCCGATGACGTGAAGGCGTTTACTCATAGCGCTGTGTCCCAGTTCGGAATGGGTTAGAGCGGTTATATTTTTTTTTTTCAGTCTCTGACTGGCGCTTTAAAAAAAAAAAGCAGCGGATTGCAATGAATCTTTAGCAGACTCCTCCACCAAAGAGAATATAGCGATCCCTGCCCCATTAGTCAAGGAAGGCTGGTACCGGGGGTAGGAAGGGAAAGATGGGTCATGGGTGTGGGTTTTGGTCAGCTATGGCTCTCCGTACCTGATCGTTATGGGTGGCTGAACGCGGAATCGGACAGCGTCTTCTCTTCTAGCTTAGCGGCCATACTGCTATATCAATGATTCTCACCACTGCTTTCACGCTGCTACCTTCTCGCCTTACAGCTCGTGTCCTTCACAGCCTCGTATTTTATTTTAATTTTTTTGTCAGCTGATTCTTATCTCCCTTTTCATTTCCTTCCCTTAACTCCCCTTTGGATCTTTCCATCGCTGTCTTCTTTCCTTCATTCTTTCCTTCCTTTATCGCTCCAGTTTTTTTCTCCGTCCATTTTGTTCTTCCTTTCTCGCTTTTCCATCATTTTTTTTTCTTTCCTTCCTTCCAACAAAACACGTGAATCAAAGACACCTTCGATATTTTTACATCCTCTTCATAGCACATTCATCGCCCCTGGGTTTTTTTTTCCTCCACCATTTCACACTGACCACCATGTTTCTTTCGACATCATTATTCCCCTTTTACAGTTCTGGGTAGAGTCACGTCCCCTGAAATTAACTCCTGGAAATACTATGAGTTTTAAGATAGAGTATGGTCTTGGCCGGCTATGATTCGCCATCTCTGACGGAAGCAGTTAGTTATGAACCTCTGACTTACATCTTGCTCAGTTTTAATACCGAACCTTCTGTCTCCTGTACGTGGTAGTATAGGAAAGTTCTTATTTTAACGTCTTAGAATCCTGATTTCTATCAGTTTTTGACGCTTTATGCAGTTTGATTCGTATTTCTGATAGTCCCGTATTGTATAATTCTTCAGTACTGTGTCCCTTATGTTGCACAATTCTTGTTTTATATTCCTGTTTATTGTTTATATGTTGATACGAGGTGTTTTTTTTAAAACTCCCTATATAGTGATTCCTTTGGGGCGTTTGGAAAATCCATGAAGGATAGTTGCTGTGTGTGTGGGGGGGGGGAGGAAGGGATAAGATTGGAGAAGGAACATCAGAAAGAGAGCAAGTGATGTCAGAACTTGCTGAGCGGAAAAAAAAAAAGTTTTGGAGAGCGATGGGGACATAGTCTGAGAGACACAATTCTGTACCAATCCGATAAAGTTTGGGAACCGCTGGTCCATACGTTCATGTTATGTTTTAGTACGCGTGTGTTCATTTTGTATTGTAACATCATTATTATCTTCAGTGTCATTTTTTTAAGGAAATTATATAAACTTAAGAAAGAAAGAAAGAAAGAAAGAAAGAAAGAAAGAAAGAAAGAAAGAAAGAAAGAAAGAAAGAAAATTGGGCACACAGACTTCCATCTTTCCAATCACTCTTGATACCCCTCAAGTTCCTATCGATATGCCCTAAAAGTCCAATCAATACATGGTTCACCTATTCAAACTCTTTTATAAACAGAATATTCGACCTTCCTTCTTTTATTCTTCTCCCGTTTCCAGATTAATTTGGTTAAAATCAACTGCCAACCACTTAACTAACTATTGGACATTAGCTCACTCCGAGTTGGCAATCACGCTCCGCCAACAAAGAGCCAATAGAATCACTCGGTCAGGCAGGTAAATGTTGTCATTGGTGGAGAACAACTTTGTGGAACATGCTGTTTATGGCAACCTCCCCGAGTTCATGTGAAGACAAGCCTTTTGATTTGTTGTTCTTTTCTGGCAGTGCGGTTTCTAGTTCCTTTTTTTAGGGGTTCGGGGCCAAGAATAAGGAGATCTGGGGCAAAGGGGGGGGGGGGTCTGTGGTTTGGGGACTTTTGGACCAGGATAAGGGGGTTTCATGTCGGGTATAGGGGGTTTGGGGCTAGGGTATGGGGTTGGGGACCTTCGGGATCGGGGTTTTGGGCCGGAGTTTATGGGGTTTGGATCGGTTATAGCGTATGAGGGTTGGGGGACCTGTGGTACGAGGGTTTGAACCGGGGTAGGGGGTTTAGAGGTTTGGGGCCGTTGGTATATGGGTTTGGGTCCAAGGATATGGGGTTTGGAGCAGAGGTATGGGGTTTGGTGCCTGGGGTATAGAGGCTTGGGGTCGGGGATATGAGGGTTTGAGAAGAAGATTTTTAATATTAGGGAAGCAACCTTGCCTAACCTAGGTAGAACATTTAGAAAAAAAATGGAGGGAACAAGGAAGTAAGTATTTAGATAAGGAGGAAAAAAAAAAGAGGAAGGAAGGAACAATAGATGAACGGAAGACAGACAGATGGACGAAAGGATGAATGGATGGATAGGTGGGATTCTGGATAATTAGAGTCCACAGAGAAACAGATGGATGGACAGATAGACAAGAAGAACATTGCCTCTAAAAGCTAAAAGCTTTTCTAAAATATAGAACCAGGTTCAAAAACGCCATACTGAAGGAGGAGGGGGGGGGGGGAATCTTCATACGGTGAGGTTCTCTTGTCAGTTTCATCCTCTTCTTTCATCTTCTGCAAGGCGAGATGCACCACGGCTAACTGATACATCGCCGTCGGCCTGTTAAGGCGTACAAAAGTTCAAACAAAGCAAATCATCCTCCTTAAATCTGCATTACTTTTAACACGCAACAAAGTAGCAAACTATACCTTGAAACATGCGCAAAAAAGAATCAATAAATCAAGACAGTATACTCTTTTGTACTGCTAACTGTCAGTAAGTGAACATAGGATTTATAATGCTTCTTCGAACAGGAAGCAACGAGGAAACAACGAGGAAGCAACGAGGAAACAACGAGGAAGCAACGAGGAAACAACGAGGAAGCAACGAGGAAACAACGAGGTAGCAACGAGGAAACAACGAGGAAACAACGAGGAAGCAACGAGAAAACAACGAAGAAGCAACGAGGAAACAACGAGGAAGCAACGAAGAAACAACGAGGAAACAACGAGGAAGCAACGAGGAAACAACGAGGAAGCAACGAGGAAACAACGAGGAAACAACGAGGAAACAACGAGGAAGCAAAGAGGAAACAACGAGGAAACAACGAGGAAGCAACGAGGAAACAACGAGGAAACAACGAGGAAGCAACGAGGAAACAACGAGGAAGCAACGAGGAAACAACGAGGAAGCAACGAGGAAACGAGGAAACAACGAGGAAACAACGAGGAAGCAACGAGGAAGCAAAGAGGAAACAACGAGGAAGCAACGAGGAAACAACGAGGAAACAACGAGGAAACAACGAGGAAACAACGAGGAAACAACGAAGAAACAACGAGGAAACAACGAGGAAACAACGAGGAAGCAACGAGGAAACAACGAAGAAACAATGAGGAAACAACGAGGTTTTCGCACAGTAAAGCTATAGAACATGGTACTGTAAAGTTAGATCTAGAAACAATCATAGACAAAACACACACCGTAGTTCAAGTCCCAGATAATTCTTTTGTCATTTTTTTCTCTTACGTCTAAAAGTGTCTTTGTTCATAACTTTTTCTAATATTCTATTATTTCATCTCTTCTCCACATAGTTCCCATGCGGATCGATGCACTTCTTGTATAATTCCACTAGCTTCTACATTCCTTGAGAGTATCTAGGAAGCCACCGCTTTTTTAACCTTAAATCCGGAACTTTTCTGAGTGCCAATCTTCCGAAAACCTCACGGTACCCAAATTCACTACACACTTTGGCATATTCTGATAAATAGATAGAACTTAATATTGAAGTAAAGAGGATTAAAGAGAGAACACTTAAATATTTTGGACACATTAAACGTCATGATAATCTAGAGAAGACAGTCTCAGAAGGGTACATAATTGGAACAAGAAAGAGAGGAAGACCAAGGCGAAGATGGCTGCAAGACATCGTTGATGACCTGCAAATGGATACATCAGCAGCAGGCCATCTTGCTATCAACCGAGAAGCCTACAGGAGAGCTGTTTGGGAGGCAAAGTTCCACATGGGACATGCGAATGAATGAATGAGATGATATCCAAATATGCAGCAACATTGGGGCATGGCAACCCGTGGGTCTCCTCCGATCAAGACAAGTGTCATATCGATATGAGCCTCTGTATGCGAGATGTTGATGGTTGACCAAATCTACCTTTCTATTTCTTTCTATTCTTTTCTGCCCATTCCTTAAACCCACCTTTCATGAAATCGCGTTGTTTTAACTTCCCGACTGGGTCAAAATCCTACAGTGAATTTCAGTGGGTTTCTCTCTCACACACACACACACACTCTCTCTCTCTCTCTCTCTCTTTCTCACACAAGCTCTCTCATACTCTCTCTCTTTCCTCTCTCTCTCTCTCTCTCTCTCTCTCTCTCTCTCTCGCAAAGGTAGATTTGGTCTTAAAGATTATTATGCTCATTAACAAATACTGAATGACTGTGACTGAGTGAAAGCTGTATGATGAAGGGCAGAATGCTAGACAGGCCTGCGTGCCCAATTCTTAACCCTTTGAAAATAACTTATGTTCCTTCGTTCGTTCATTCGTTCGTTCGTTCGTTCTCTCTCACTGCGCAAATAAATCTCAGTACTGCGCCTTGTTCAACAAAGGTGCAATCCTGCAACAGAGCGTCCATGTTTATTTGACCCTGGCTTCATGTAAACTAACGGCAAATCTCCGCGCTGTGCGTGTTTACGCTACCCATCAGCCACTCCGAAAAAGTTTGCCGCGTAATTTTTAATAGAAAGAACTGTCTTTGCGTTTTGCTTCATTCTTCCTATTTAAAGTAGACAATGCCCCCCTCCCCCTAATGATACAAATAAGACAACAAATAGAACACGTATACTGGACTACACTGTTACGGATTCAACATCCTTTACAGTCGCCTCAGAGAAAATGACAAGGGAAACAACTGATTTATTACTTACAGTAGGGAAGGTAATTACGGATATTTACCTCCCCGTACGACAGATAAATGGCGTCGGAAAGGACAATCTTTATACGAGATAATGATAGAGGATGCGTGTTCTTGCAGCCGTCTATGTAACACAGATTTGTCACGATTGAGGTCTTCCATCTGTCTGTCCATCGATCTGCCTCTCTGTAGACTCTGATTATCCAGAAACCCACCTACCCATTCATTCATTCATTCTTTCGTCCATCTGTCTGTCTTCCGTTCATCTGTTGCTCCTTCCTTCCTCTTTTCTTTCTCCGTATTTAAATACTTACTTCCTTGTTCTCTCCAATTTTGTTTCTAAATGTTCTACCTAGGTTAGGCAAGGTTGCGTCCTTAATATTAAAAAAACCTCTCCCCAAACCCTCATATCCCCGACCCCAAACCCCTATACCCCAGGCACCAAATCCCACATCCCTGCTCCAAACCCCTATATCCCAGGCACCAAACCCTAAACGCCTGCTCCAAACCCCTATATCCCAGCCACCAAACCCCACACCCCTGCTCCAAACCCCTATACCCCCAGGCACTAAGCCCTAAACGCCTGCTCCAAACCCCTATACTCCCAGGCACCAAACCCTAAACGCCTGCTCCAAACCCCTATATCCCAGCCACCAAACCCCACACTCCTGCTCTAAACCCCTATACCCCCAGGAACCAAACCCCACACCCCTGCTCCAAACCCCTATACCCCCAGGCACCAAACCCCACCCCTGCTCCAAACCCCTATACCCCCAGGAACCCTACCCCACACCCCTTCTCCAAACCCCTATATCCCAGGCACCAACCCTAAACGCCTGCTCCAAACCCTTATATCCCAGTCACCAAACCCCACACCCCTGCTCCAAACCCCTATACCCCCAGAACCCTACCCCACACCCCTTCTCCAAACCCCTATATCCCAGGCACCAAACCCTAAACGCCTGCTCCAAACCCCTATATCCCAGCCACCAAACCCCACACCCCTATTCCAAACCCCTATACCCCCAGGAACCCTACCCCACACCCCTTCTCCAACCCCTATATCCCAGGCACCAAACCCTAAACGCCTGCTCCAAACCCCTATATCCCAGCCACCAAACCCCACACCCCTTCTCCAAACCCCTATACCCCAGGCACCAAACCCTAAACGCCTGCTCCAAACCCCTATATCCCAGCCACCAAACCCCACACCCCTGCTCTAAACCCCTATACCCCAGGCACTAAGCCCTAAACGCCTGCTCCAAACCCCTATACTCCCAGGCACCAAACCCTAAACGCCTGCTCCAAACCCCTATATCCCAGCCACCAAACCCCACACTCCTGCTCTAAACCCCTATACCCCCAGGAACCAAACCCCACCCCTGCTCCAAACCCCTATACCCCAGGCACCAAACCCCACCCCTGCTCCAAACCCCTATACCCCCAGAACCAAACCCCACACCCCTGCTCCAAACCCCTATATCCCAGGCACCCTACCCCACACCCCTGCTCCAAACCCCTATATCCCAGCCACCAAACCCCTATATCCCAGCCACCAAACCCCACCCCTACTCCAAACCCCTATACCCCCAGGAACCCTACCCCACACCCCTTCTCCAAACCCCTATATCCCAGGCACCAAACCCTAAACGCCTGCTCCAAACCCCTATATCCCAGCCACCAAACCCCACACCCCTGCTCCAAACCCCTATATCCCAGGCACCAAACCCTAAACGCCTGCTCCAAACCCCTATATCCCAGGCACCAAACCCCACACCCCTTCTCCAAACCCCTATATCCCAGGCACCCTACCCCACACCCTAATCCAAACCCCTATACCACCAGGCACCAAACCCCACACCCCTGCTCCAAACCCCTATACCCCAGGCACCAAACTCAGTTATACAAAGTATTTTATGCATCTGACAGTGACTTGACGCGTGTTTAAATACACAACAAACCAGGAACTCAACCTTAACATAGACAAGACAGTTGTAATGGTCGTCTCAAAACCTAAGACCCACGCCTCCCCCCCCCCCCCCAAATGGTGCACCATACAACAAAAGATACAAAAATAAACCAAAATGGCAGTTTTAATTACTTAGGAACCTTAGTAACACCAGAATGAAGAGGTATCATCTAAATGAAAAAAAAGCAGAACTGCAGGAGCCAAGACCTCTTTTCAAAAGCTGAAATCCATACTTTGTAATAAGTCATACAGGCACTATGAGGGTTAGGAAGAGAGTGGTACAGTGTTGCATTAAACCAATTCTGTTCTGTGGATGCCAAGGCTGGACGGTCAGTAAAAAGATACAAAGAAGGCTGCAAGGTCAGTAAAGAGATACAATGAAGGCTGCACGGTCAGTAAAGAGACACATAGAGGGCTGGACTGTCAGTAAAGAGACACAAAGAAGACTGGAATCAGCTGAAATGTGGTTCTTAAGAAGAATGCTGAAGGTACCATTGACAGCGAGAACATCGAACGAGGAAGTCCTGATCTCTCTCTCTCTCTCTCAATCTCTCTCTCTCTCTCTCTCTCTCTCTCTCTCTCTCTCTCTCTGCAGTACAGCTCTGGAACACCCTCCCCTACAATTTAAAATCCATTGGTAATACTTCATCCTTTAACTCAAACCTGTTTCATTATTTACTTGCTTGTAATTATATGCCTCCATAAAACAGAAAGCACTCTCTCAACACATGGCTCGTAAACCATCAAGTACTTCAATGACATAGTTAGAAAAGCAACTTGTTAGATATTGTTAGAAATTATTTAATGTTTGTTAAAAAAAACATATGTTAGAAGATGATTTACAATGTATTTTTATTTATGTATATGTCTGCGTGTGTATGTGTGCGTGAGTGCTATTTTATTAGGTTAATGACTTCTTCTCTTTTACCTTGAATGTAATAGTTAAATCTTACACTCTTTTGACATGTTTTTCCTAATTTAATTTGTATTTTTGTACTAAATCAAGTGTGTGAGAAGAATGAAAGATGGAGTGATGAAGGGCAGAATGTAAGACGGGCCTGCGTGCCCAATTCTTTACCCTTGAAAAATAAAGATTATTCATTCATTCATTCATTCTCTCTGAACCTTAAGTGCCCAGGGCAGATGGGGCTTCCTCAAGGGTTTTCCACAAATGCGTGTCCTTTGCCTTTTTTTCTGCTCTTGATAATGTGAGCCCTCTATTGCTCAACATCCTCTCTGCTGTTCTTCTCCATGTCTCTTTTGGTCTACCCTTACTTCTGTTCCCCTGTGGTGTCCATCTTAGTGCTATTTTTGGTAGTGAGTTGTCAGTCATTCGGAGCACATGTCCCAACCATCGCCAGCGTCTTTCTTCAATAATTGCTGTCAGTAGCTTCATCTGCATTTCTGCCAACAAGATGTTATTTCTTATGGTGTTTGGCCAAAATATTTTTCTAATTCTTCGTAAACATTTAGTCTGGAAAGAATTCAACTTGTTTTCTATGGTTTTTGGTGATTTTCCACTGGAAGTCCCCAGCCCGACTGCAGACCTCCTGGAACCTAAACACAAGATGCAAATAGGCAGCTGGAATGTAAGAAAATGGAGACAGCACAGATGACATCAACAGCAGGCTTACTAGAGCAAACCAGGCTTTTGCAGTGCTGCAGACTATATGGAAATCTAAAAATAAAAAAAAAACTTAGCAAAAACTAAGCAAGTCCTGATAGAAGTACACAAAATAAATCGCATAATCCGCTGAAAATTATAAGAAAAATCAGAAAACAACAATCCAGATTTGTGGGGTATTTTTAGAGGAGAAACGGGGTACAGCATCTAATAGCAACAGGGAAGATAGAGGGTAGAAGAGACAGAGGTAGACAGAGAGAAAAGATGTTTGATGGTTTGGCATCCTTGCACGGGAAATGTTCAGTGACATGTCTATTGAGATGCACAAGGGATCGGGGGTTGTGGAAGGACATGATATCTTACGGCTGTCGGCAGGGACCTTGAGAGAGGGAAAGAGAGATCAAACTAGTTGCTTATATTGTTTTAATATAAGGTTTTCGTCTTATAACTACCAAATGTATCTATTTCCTGTCGTTGCTTTGTTTAGAAGGTTGTTTGTGAAGATGTTTAGATATTTAACTTCGCTTATGTGTATATTACAGGTTAACTTTCCTTTCGTCAACGTTTACTTTGTTTTCATCAACGGTAACTTTGTTTTCATCAACAGTAAATTTGTTTTCGTCAACGGTAACTTTGTTTTGGTCAACGGTAACTTTGTTTTCGTCAACGGTAACTTTGTTTTCGTCAACGGTAACATATTTTGACCTCTACACCGACAGTTGCCTGCAAGTGGGTTTCCAGCTTCTCCTGGTTTCCTTTGCTTTCTTTTGGCTCTCCAGCACGCAAACTACGTGTGGCTCAGGTGGCTCATAATGCGTGTGGCTCACGTGGCTTATAATGCGTGTGGCTCAGGTGGCTTATAATGGGTGTGGCTCAGGTGGCTCATAATGCGTGTAGCTCAGGTGGCTCATAATGCGTGTGGGTCAGGTGGCTTATAATGCGTGTGGCTCAGGTGGCTTATAATGCGTGTGGCTCAGGTGGCTTATAATGCGTGTGGCTCAGGTGGCTCATAATGCGTGTGGCTCAGGTGGCTCATAATGCGTGTGGCTCAGGTGGCTTATAATGCGTGTGGCTCAGGTGGCTCATAATGCGTGTGGCTCAGGTGGCTCATAATGCGTGTGGCTCAGATTGCTAATAATGCATTTCGCTCAGGTGACTCATAATGCATGTGGCTTAGATGGATCATAATTCATGTGGCTCAGATGGCTCATAATGCATGTGGCTCAGATGGTTCATAATGCATGTGGCTGAGATGTCTATACTGCATGTTCCTCCTATAGCGAAGAATGCAAGTTTCATCAGTGGCGCATACGGCATGTGGTTCATGTATCTCATAACGCATGTGGCTGAGATGTGCACACTGATATGTTGCTCCAGCTAGTGCGTATGCTTGTGGTTCAGATGGCGAATAACGTGCGTGTCTTCAATACCGCAAAATGCATGTGGCTCAGATGTGCATACCGCATGTGGCTACGATGCACAAACCGCTTGTGGCTAAGATGTGAATACCACACGTGGCTCCTATGTCGCACAACGCACTTGGCTCTTCTTGTGGTGTAATGAAGAATGATGATCCTTGCTTTGACCTCGAGGTACCAGCTAACAAAAGCCTGGACGCTAATATCATTTTCATTAACGCACTTCATGGAAGACTGAACAGAGAAAACTTAAATATTTTGGTCACATTAAAAGTCATGAGAATTTAGAGAAGACCGTCTTGGAAGAGTACATAATGGGAAAAAGAGAGGAAGATCAAGGCGAAGATGGTTGCAAGACATCGTTGATAATCTGGGAATGGATGCATCAGCAGCAGGCCATCTTGCTTACAGCCGAGAAACCTACAGGAGTGCTGTTAGGGAGGCAAAAGCAAATGACTGACTGTCTGACTTCATGGAATCAGAGATTCTTCTTTTTCCCTGTTTAAATCTGTTGTGCTTTTTTATGTTCTCTTACTTTCTATCACTCTTGTTCTTGCCCACTTTCCTCATTCTTTCTATCTTTTGTTGTAAAACTCGACCGTACGCCTCAGTCTATCTTGACTCCTAGGCTAATGTACAATTTCTTCCTTCAGTTTGTCTGCCTAGACATGTCCTCTATTTTGTAATTCATCTTCGCTTCGGTGCATCTAGTGCTTCGATCTGCTTCGTATTCGAGTCACGCCTGTAAGGTTTTACATGAGATTTTGTATCGTTTTGACGTTTTAAGCGCCATCATTGACCCGGATTCGACCAGGCAGCAAATGTAAATCCTGACATGGAAATACCGGGCGCCAATGCTAATGTCGTTCCGTGCAAAAGGCTACATCCGTCACATGGCTTTTGTCAATAACACTTTAAGATGCCTAGAAAAGAACTGTAATCTAGTCGATACATATGTACTCTAACGCAAACATCACGCTCTTAAATATATCCCATAAAGAAAATATAATAAATATCAGGTTGACGTCAAAAGACATGGCTCAGAATTGCTTGAAAACGAGAGATGAACAGATTGGACTTGACTCGATTACGTTATGAAGACTTGGCTGATGAAAGCTTCAAGTGGAGTTTGACAGAGTAATAGCAAAACTAATTTCGCCCAAATTAAAAAAAAAGGTACCAGTATATCAGTTATTACTGAGGAAAGACGCTGGCGATGGTTTGGACATGTGCTCCGAATGACTGGCAACTCACTACCAAAAATAGCACTAAGATGGACACCACAGGGGAACAGAAGTAAGGGTAGACCAAAAGAGACATGGAGAAGAACAGCAGAGAGGATGTTGAGCAATAGAGGGCTCACATTATCAAGAGCAGAAAAAAAGGCAAAGGACAGGCATTTGTGGAAAACCCTTGCGGAAGCCCCATGTGCCCTGAGCACTTAAGGTTCAGAGATAGAGAAAGATATCAGTTACCGAAAACTCGGTGAAAACAGCCTTTCTTGAAAACTAACTCCATAAAAATGTGATTGTTTCAAAATGATTACTTAAACAACTCCGATACTAGGAGTCGACTTCTTGAAGAGGGTAGCATCGATGTGGGGGCAACAAACTGTGTTCAGAGAATGCTGATTCATCAAGTTTTTGTTTCCTGCACTCTGGCACACCCGAGCAACACCGGGACACATGAAATTTCAGTAAACACTCATCATCCTATTTGGAAATTGTCCGCATGTGAACGACTATAATTTCGCCCTCAGGCCTTCCAATCTATCGGCGGTTTTCAAACCTACCTCTGGCGCCCTGTAGACGGAACTTCAGACTCAACATACCATTGCACACGCAGAAATAAACAAAAGAGAAACTAAAAATGCATATATATTGATGAGTCAATGTTATGTTACACCCCTTATCTTCACTTCCGACATTTTCCCCCGTCCCGTAATTTACTGTCGTCGTCTGACACGTTTTTCCCCACATGGAAGCTGATGATTTAATGTAGATCGGGTTGCCAGGCTAGACAGAAATAACTCTCCTCTGCGCAATCTACCTCATTAACTCCTCTCCTCTATTATTATCCAACGCTGGACTTTTTTTTTTCGTTTGTGCTGCCGCTGCCGCCAAGCGCATGAATAATGCGGAGGGTCAAAAGATTCCGGCTGTGATTTGGTTGTTTGTTCTATTTGTTGTATACATTTGCTTTCCCTCTTTAAAAACACAGTTTGTTGAATGTTGGATCGATTTAGACGTCACATTTATGCATTAAATGATGTTATTTGCCCCAGGAAAACGTTATAAACGTATATATTGTGAGCAATTCTTCATACCACTTTCATAGATTTTCTCACTGAACTTAAGAGATTACTTACATCTGCGCCATGTTTTCAAAACTGGCTGCTCTTTTTTCTTTTCATCTAACCAGTGTGTGTGTGTATGTGTGTATGGTCATATCTTCTTCTTCTTCCTCCTCTTCTTCTTCTTCTTCAGCTTTCCGAGCCATTAAGGCTCACTGCTGCAGATAAAGTTCGCCTCCATTCTTCTCAATTCATAATCTTCTCTCTCCAGCTGGCGACATCAATTTCTTTTATTTCCTCTTCTATGTTCTCTTTCCATCTCCGTCTTGGTCTACCCCTTGGTCTTGTTTCCCTCATCGCTTGTGCGTACATAATATTCGTTTATGTGTATGGTCATATACAAACAGGAAGATTTTCACGTTTATGTGTATGGTCATATACAAACAGGAAGATTTTCACGTTTAACCTTTTTTTGTTCTCTTTGGTTACTTAACTGACTGTTAGCCATGTCTGTATGGTATTCTGGTTTGCCTCGCCCTTCCTTTTTTTAAGAATCGGATTCACAAACAAAAACCTTGTTGGAAACCTGCTATGTTTCTTTTTTTTTTCATAATCTGGATGCCTGGAATGTAATATCAGCATGTTTCTGTGCTAAGAATCTTTGCATGAAAGGACAGTTCACTATCAACTGTGAAAAAAAAAGTAATTCTTAAATTCACTAATTTTTTATGGAAATTGTGTTATACTTCCAATGACAGGATTTATGAGCCCATGAATGTTGTCCAGAAAGATAAAAGTTGGGGGACATAATATTAAAAACCTGAGAAACACTGACGACACAGTTCTGATAGCAGACAATGAAAAAAGATCTACAAGAGCTGCTACTTATAGCAGTAGCGGAAAAGATCTACAAGAGCTGCTAGATATAGTAGTAGCGGAAAAGATCTACAAGAGCTGCTAGATATAGTAGTAGCGGAAAAGATCTACAAGAGCTGCTAGATATAGCAGTGATAGAAAGTGAATATAAAGCTCTTTCACTTATAGTATGAACACAGAATGGATGTGCGTGTCCAGAAAGAAAATTGTAGCAGAATGTAACATACAAATCAAAGTAATAACATTAAAACAAGTGCACAAATTTAATGTATCTCGGTACAACGATAACACCAGATGGTACCTTGGTACAACGATAACATCAGATGGTAGGTATAATCACAGAAGTCAAAAACAGAATATACCAGACAAAGGTAGGTTTTCAGAAAATGAAATCTATTTTGTGCAGTCCAATCTTTGTCAATAGATACGCGGAATAGAGTCTTGAAATACCATATGGAGCCAGTACTGTTATATGGAAGCGAATCATGGTCACTAATAAAAACAACAACTAGAGCATTAGAGGCAACTGAAATGTTGGTTCCTACAAAGAATGTTAAGAATACCATGGACAGCCAAAATAACAACTGAAGAATGTCCAAGGAAGGCCTATGAGAAACGAACTTTAATAAACACACCAAGGAGACAGTCAAGGTTTATTTAATGAGAAGAGGAGGGATGGAATCTGTTGTTACAAGAGGGAAAATGTGTGGCAGGGACGGAAGAGGAAGACTAAAAGAGAAAATCTTTGATGGCTTGGCAAAATGGCATGGGAGAAACACAACAAGAGAACTGATGGAAAACATAAAAGATCGAAAATTGTAGAAAGACACAGATGTCCACGCCTCCGTGCATGGCACATGATGATGATGGTGTCCTGAAAGAGACACAGGTTTCTGTGAATTTCAGTTCGTACATGGCTAATTACGTAAACTGAGGCGCCATAAGCTTTCGTACCTGATACACTGCGTTCTTAAGAGCATTGTTATTACTTTTAAGATGTTTCGATCTGTTGTTTGATGTGAATTATGGGGTCTGTACTCAGTGTCTATCTATCTATCTATCTATCTATCTATCTATCTATCTATCTATCTATCTATCTATCTATCTATCTATCTATCTATCTATCTATCTATCTATCTATCTATCTATCTGTCTGCCTATCTATCTCTGTCTGTCTATCTATCTATCTGTCTGTCTGTCTGTCTGTCTGTCTATCTATCTACTTACTTGTAGAATGTCTGGAATAGAGTGAAAGATGTATGATAAAGGACAGAATGTCAAACAGGCCTACGTGCCCATTGTTAACCCTTTTGAAATAAAGATCAATCAATCAATCAATCAATCTGTTTGTCTGTCTATCTATCGAACTATCTGTCTATCTAGAAATATATAGGTATATCTACCAATCTATCAGTCTATCCATCCACCATTCATGCATTCATCCATCCAACTATGTATATTGATGTATATATATAGAAGTGTGACATTGTTAAGAGAGGCCAAATTAACAGGCATAAAATCCTTTGATGAGGTTGAAAGACTCGCTGAGGACAGGAAAAATTGGCGAACTACTTTGCGATCCCTATGTGACGTTTAACGGCACGGGAAGGATATAAGATAAGATAAGATATATATAGAAGTGTATATAAAGAAGCATATATAAGCATATATAGAAGCATATATATAGATTTATACACTAATATATATATATATATATATATTGCAGAAAATCGTTCCAGTTAACTTTTCTGCACTCTCATTATCTAAATTACCTTTTCCTAAGAAACAACATGTATTTTATTCATTGCATATTCTGCCCTCATTGTGGCGCGAGTACTAGATGGAGAGTAGAATAGCAAAGTTCAGGCAAGGGCCAGACCCGCTGTGTGAAGTCTCATCCTGGCAATTTCGAATATGGCAGTCTATAATGCGAATACGATACCTTATATTTGCATGTCATTTCTACCTGGCTTGTTCGTATCGTGTCTTTTCTTACATAATTTTGCCTTCTTTTTTATGTTAAGTTTTTATTGTCTTTATTCTCATCATTGTTTGTCTTCTTGTGTAGTAATAGTTATTTGCATGTCCCTTGTGGAACTTTGCCTCCCTAACAGCTCTCCTGTAGGGCTCTCGGTTGTAAGCAAGATGGCCTGCTGATGATGCATCCATTTGCAGATCATCAACGATGTCTTGCAGCCATCTTCACCTTGGTCTTCCTCTCTTTCTTTTTCCCATTATGTACCCTTCCAAGACGATCTTCTCTAGATTATCATGACGTTTAATCCATGTTGCTGTTTGGGTTTCTTGGTATATTTCCAGAAAGTAGTTTACCATTGCTTTCCTTCCGGGCAGTGACTGTACTAGTCAGTGATCGTAGCCATTGTCCCTATACTGAGATCATCTGCCTACCATAATAGAATGGTTGGCATAACCAACCCCTTTTTTATTCTGTTCTTTATTTAGAAGCTTTGTGTTATCTGTCGTTAATGTTATTTAGTATCTTTTATAGTACATTTCCTTTCTTAATTTGCTGTTATCAACTTTCACAAAAATTTGATAATAGTTTATGTCTTAGTTTATACATTCATCAGCTTTCTTTTTTTCTGCTTGTTTTAAAATGTCTCTCTCTCCTCTACCTTTTCTTCCTTTTATTTCTTTCTTGATTTCCTTCTTTCTTTCTAGTTTTCTTCCTTTTTATGCATACATTTATGTTTCGCATTTAGTCATTTCTTTAATGTATTGCATATTTATATTTCTATTTCTGTTTTCAACATGTTTTTTTCTAAATTTTTATATTATTCAGGTATCTTTCTTGTTTGCTTTGTTTCTTTCATTGGTTATCTTTCTTTTTCTTCCTCCTTCTTTCTTCTTTTCTTTCTTGCTCTGTTTCTTACATTACTATATTCATTCATTCATTCATTCATTTTTATATTTATTCGCTTTCTTTTTCTTTGTGTCATCATTTCCTCCTTCTTTTCATTACTTCTTTCTCTTCTTTGTCATGGAGTTTCAGACCAGCCACCTTCAAATCAAGTCAGTTTCTGCTATATTAAACATGAAGTCTAGTGAGATTCTACTACAGAAAACATGAAATCAAATGAGCTTCTACTACAGAAATCAAGAAGTCTAATGAGCTTCTACTACAGAAATCATGAAGTCATGTGAGCTTCTACAACATAAATCATGAAGTCAGCTTCTACTACAGAAATTATGAAATCTAGTGAGCTTCTACTACACAAAATACGAAATTAAATGAGCTTCTACTACATAAAATACGAAATCAAATGAGCTTCTACTACACAGAATAAGAAATCAAATGAGCTTCTACTACACAGAATACGAAATCAAATGAACTTCTACTACACAGAATATGAAATCAAATCAGCTTTTACTACACAAAATATGAACCTCGGTGAGCTCCTGTTCCAGGAGTCATGAAAACTAGTTTGCGTCTAACCCTAAAAAACAGGAATCCAATGAGCTTATACTCCAGGAACTATGAAAAACCGCGAGCGTCTACCCTAGAAAGC
Source organism: Achatina immaculata (assembly GCA_009760885.1). NCBI lineage: Eukaryota > Metazoa > Mollusca > Gastropoda > Stylommatophora > Achatinidae > Lissachatina > Lissachatina immaculata. The sequence continues at coordinate 14,379,631 of CM019712.1, read as the reverse complement.
ATGAAATTCATTGAGCGTCTACCTTAGAAAACATGAAATCCACTGAGCGTCTACCATAGAAAACATGAAATCCATTGAGCTTCTACCATATAAGACATGAAATCTATTGAGCTTCTACCATAAAAAAAAACACGAAATCAATTAAGCTTCTGCACAAGAAAATTCCAGATCAGTTAGCTTCAAGTTTCAAACATGTAAGCTATCAAACCTGCAGTTCGCCCAATCTCTGACACGACAAGTCCCTCATGCAACAAACCTTTAATCGAACAAACCTCTGGTACATCGAACCTCTAGAATACCAGATCTCTAAAGAAATCAAGAAAAATAGACAGTTCTAGAAAACTTTTGCAGTGAAGCTTTAAAAGAGTGAACTTTGATGGAGTAAAATTAGTGATGGGATGAATCTCTATAACTCAGGTGTAATTTAGAAAGTTTCTTGTTCAGAAAGTCTCTAATCTAGTGGATCTATGATGCAACGAAACTGTCACACAACGAACCTTTGATATAACGAACATGTGATATAGCGAGCCACTGATACATCGAATCTGTGAAACAACGACAGTCGGATGCAGTCAACCTCTGATACAGCGAAACTTTGATACAATGAACCTCTGATACATCGAACCTTTGATACAATGAACCTCTGATACAACGAAACTTTGATACAATGGACCTCTGATACATTGAACCTTTGATACAATGAACCTCTGATACAACGAACCTGTGTTACAGCGAACCTGTGAAAAAGCGAACCTTTGATTTAACGAAATTCTGATACAGCGAGCCATTGATATATCGAACCTCTGATACATCGAACCTCTCACACAGCTGATCTCTGATACAGCCAACCTTTGATACAACGAACCTGTGATATAGCGAACCTGTGAAACAGCGAACCTGTAATACGTCGAACCTTTGATGCAACGAACCACTGATCCAGCCAACTCGTTTGCCGAAGAATTTACTGTGATCGGAGAGAGCCGGGGAAGGAAAGGAAGAGGTAGCCTCCCCTGGCAAGAAATGCATCTACCTTTCCTTCTTCTCCTCTCTCCGCTCGTTATCTCGACCTTTATCTTTGAGGCAGAGAACTCTCCACGCCACAGAAAACAGTTCTGAGAGGTCCCCTGGCCGGTCTGTGATGTGATTCCTGTGGTATTTTGATGTGATTCCTGCACGTGTTGAAATCCTTGAAGACGTTTCCCGCATTGTTTTGAGGTCGTTTTTTGGGACTTTTGTCTGCGTGACCTTCTTCGTTTTTTTTCGTCTTCGGAGTCTGTTACAATCTCTCTCACACATATTCATCATCATCATTACTGTTGTAAGGAGTTACGGTCTGGTCCAGGTCCTTTGTTTGAGTGAGTGGTGGAGTTGGCATGTGTTTGTGCTCAGAGCCTCCGAGTGGTCGATTCAAAACTCTCTCTCTCTCTCTCCTCACCTCTCTGATTCCATGACGCGACCTCTCTGATTCCATGAACCTACCTTTCTGATTTCACGACTCCACCCCTCTGATTCCATGACTCTCTCCAACTCTGACTCCACTACTCCACCTCTCTGATTCCATGACTCTCTCCAACTCTGGCTCCACTACTCCACCTCTCTGATTCCATGACTCTCTCCAACTCTGACTCCACTACTCCACCTCTCTCATTCCATGACTCTCTCCAACTCTGGCTCCACTACTCCACCTCTCTGATTCCATGACTCTCTCCAACTCTGACTCCACTACTCCACCTCTCTGATTCCATGACTCTCTCCAACTCTGACTCCACTACTCCACTTCTCTGATTCAACGACTCCACCTCTCTAATTCCATGACTCCACTTCTCTGATTCAACGACTCCACCTCTTTGATTTTGCGATTCCAATACTCTGACTCTGCCCATTTGACTACAAGAATTCACCTCTCTGACTCCACCGCTCTTATCCCTTGACTGACTCCATCTCTCTGATTCCACGACTCCACCTCTCTGATTCCACGACTCCACCTCTCTGATGCCACGACTTTATCCGTCTGATTTCACAACTCCACCTCTTTGACTCCACGCTCTACCTCTCTGACTCCACGACTCTAACCGGATGATTTCATGACTCCGCCTCTCTGACTCCACGATTCTGAGTCAACCATGAATCACGCTGTATCATGAACGAGGTATAATAATAATAATAATATCTATCTATCTATCTATCTATCTATCTATCTATCTATCTATCTATCTATCTATCTGTCTGTCTGTCTGTCTGTCTGTCTATCATTCTGTCTGTCTGTCTATCTGTCTGTCTATCTGTCTTTCTGCCTATCTGTCTGTCCGTCTGTCCGTCTGCCTGTCTACATATCTATCTATCAGTCGGTACTAACGTCCGGTCCACCCATCTGTCCATCAAAATCCTTGTCTGTCTGTCCATCTCCTTATCTTTTGTCCATCAAAACAGCCGTTACCCCCTCCCCTTTGCTTCTGGCTGCCTACCTGCTTACCTGATATTTCAACAACAAAAAACATCAAATAATACCCCACGCCTTCCTGAAATTAGTTCTCGCATCTCCACACAACCCAGGTCATCGACATTAAGTCTCTCCTTCACTTTCCATGATAAGTTTTTTAATGGACTTAAAAGTGCACTGAATCTAATTACGGATGAGAAAACACGAGACAGGGAACTTAACTCTTGAAGATATTCTGGTTCACATACTTGAAATGTCCATGTCTTCTAATCTCCACGCTTCACTGGCCACGTCAACAAGCTTTTAAACCCGGCCTGTCGTAATCTTTTCTCGCCTTCTAGATATTTTAGTTTTCATGAAAACAGATTAAATTGCACGAAAACAGCTAATAAAAAAAAAATTTCACTATATGAAAAATATGTCATTACTCGCTTGACGGAACCGGCCAAGAGCTTCTCTGCAAGCTCAAGTGCAGGCTAAGGATAATTTTTTGTGTTTGTTATTTCGTTTACTTTCATCGTCTTTGATGAAGACATTTTGCCGAAATATTGGTTTACTATTGCAAGCTTTGCACTTCTGCATGCTCGCCTCATTGTCTCGTGTGCCATTTCTTCTCATCTTAACGTCTATATTTCTTTAAATGTGTAACTAATAGGACTTTTAATTATTATTATTATTGTTATTATTATTTCGACAGTCTAGTGGATGGGGTATGGTGATATATAGAGAAATCCGTTATTGAGTGGGCGAGTGGGGATTGGGGGGGGGGGGCGGGAGGTTCGGTAATCGTGAAAAGACATGAGAAAACTCCGGATAAAGAGAAAACGAAGAGTTGTTATTAAAAGGACTGAGGAATTGAGAATGTAGCGAGACTGAAAGAACCAGGGGTGGGGGGGGGGGGGAGAGTTAGAATATTTCGTCTTCTTCTGCGCCCTTCCTACACAAGAGCGTTCGTTGAGTTGTTTCGCATTTACGCGTCTTTCGCCCAACGCATCTGACTTCGGCTCGGAGTATTTTTGAGGGGTCCACGTTCATCTTCCCATTGCGATCCTTATTCACTTTCCAAGAATACAGTATGTTATCGAGGGAAACAACTGAGAGGTAGAGCAGGGTCTTGACTAGCTGTAGTTCATCAACCCTAATAGAGGTACTCGTTTGTTGGGGTGGATTACAGTACCAGCCTCCTGCTACGATACACTTGACCATCGTAAATCCGGCAGTCAGTTATCCGGTTCAATCAGTTATCCGGCACTAACTTTCCAGGAGAGACATTGTAGGTTTCCCTGCGGTCGTCGCCGCACTGATCTGCCTCTGCTGTTTGGTGGCGCTAGTTGCTACATCCGGTTTCTTTGAGCGTGTTTAGACACCGGTTAGGAATTTCTAATTGTCTTTTGTGAATTTTTATTGTAATCTGCTAACATTTAGTCCAGGTCATGGCTCTAATAATCTGCTAACATTTAGTCCAGGTCATGGCTCTAATAATCTGCTAACATTTAGTCCAGGTCATGGCTCTAATAATCTGCTAACATTTAGTCCAGGTCATGGCTCTAATAACCTGCTAACATTTAGTCCAGGTCATGGCTCTAATAACCTACTGACAATTGGCCCAGGTCATGGCTCTAATAACCTGCTGGCATTTGGCCCAGGTCATGGCTCTAATAACCTGCTGGCATTTAGCCCAGGTTATGGCTCTAATGAACACAGTGTTTCTCATGCCATGACGGGCAAAACACCACACTCTGTCTATAACAGTTAAGGTAGAACTTCTGAAAAGACTTACAGGGTATTTTAAAGGTAGGATGACACGGTTAGCTGCTGGGTTAAGTGTATTACCGCGTAACCATCAGTAATCCGGAAAAATCACTTATCCGGCATCCAGATATGGGTCCCAGATATGATGCCGGATTAGTGATGATTACGTGTATAAAGCCTTCTTTTTCACGTTGGTCACGCTTCAGATCTCATTGTGCTTCTGTACGCGTTTCTTTCTTTCTTTCTTTCTTTCTTTCTTTCTGTGCCTGTTTTGTATGACCTTAGAAGTAAGCCATGAAGAAGCAGAAAAATGAAGTCTCTTATCTCCCTTTGTTTCATACTTTATTATACTTGTTTTATATCGAGAAATATCGCGGTCCAAACAACCTAAATCAGAGGGGTCGGCAACCCGCTTCCCCCAGGGACCAGCGCACTTATTATGCTGTCATTCTTACACCACACTTGCGTAAGTCATGTGACTATTATTCATAATTTTGTCATATTTAATTACTCTTACTTTCATTTATTAGCTGTAAACACGAATGTGGCCCATCTGTTACTCACAAAGTTGACATCCGGTCCCTTTGTAGAAGAAGTTTGCCAATCACTCTTTGGGAAAAAAAAACCTGTTATGCCCTCTCTGATTGTCAATCTTTTCATAGGAAATTTGCCGATCCCTGACCTAAATAAATGAAGTCCCGTCAACTCTCCATGTTTTACAAGAACAGCGTAAACCAATGGTACTGAATCCTTTTTTTTTAACCTGGTTGTGGATCTATTTTCCAGCTTGAAAACAGCGATGGGCCCCTTTTGCGGCCTCAGACCAGATGTGGACCAAGTTCCGGCCACAGAACAGCCTGTGGACCTGAGGACAGATGTAGGCCATATTTCCTACCTGAAACAGGCTGTGGCCCAATTTCCGGGCGTGATAACAGCTGTGGACCTTCTGTTGACCTGAGGACAGAAGTGGGGCATATTTCCTGCCATAAAACTGCTGTGGGCCCCATTTCCCCCCTCATAACCACAGTGGACTCCCTAATGACCTGAGAATACCTGTGGACTGCATGCTAACTATAAAGCGATAAACAAGGCCCAACTAATCATAAATTTTCTTTAATCAAGCCAAATATGGTCCGTAAGCCCTAAAACTCCCTCTTCCGACCTTCTGGAGGGTCCTTGTAACCCAGGTTGAGAACCACTGAACAAAAGCAATGAAATAAATATCCCATCTCCCAGTGTTTTACAAGTTTTTCCCCTGTTTTATTCCACTTTTTTTAGCTCGGGCGGAGCGACTTAAAGAACATAGCTCCCAGTCTCTGTGACTCCGGAAACCGTACGGAGGTATGAACGGGACAATGGACAACCTAATCGTCACAACAACAGCCACCCCGACCACCACCGGCGCCAGTAAGACTGGGAGTGAGCAGAGCAACTCGGACGGACTTACGGACACCGAGAGAGTCATCATCATCGCCATGCTGTCTGTCCTTTCTGTGATAGGAACCATCGGCAATGCTTTGGCTATCTACGTCTTCGCTAATCTGAAACAGAAGGTAATGGGACTTTAATGTTTCGTTTCGGTAAAATTTCATTTAAGTTTTTAAACATTTTATTGTTGCGTTATTTGAATGGTGTCCTTCCTATTAGAATTTTTGTGTTCTAATTCTGGACATTTCCGTTCTTTTTTCTAGACATTTTTGTTCTCCCTTCTAGAAATATTTTTTTCTCTTCTACATACTGTTGTTCTCTCTTGTAGGTAGATTTCTTCTCTCTTCTAGATATCTTTGTTCTTCTTTCTGTTCTTCCAACTGGCTCCTAGGAACCAAGTAATGGGGTATAGGAACCAAACGATTGAGGTATGGGAACCAAATGATAGGGATATAGGAACCAAATGATAAGGGTATAGGAACCAAATGATAGGGATATGGGACCCAAATGATAAGGGTATAAGAACCCAATTTTAAGGGTATGGGAACTAAATGATTGGAGTATGGGACTCTATGTCTGAACACATTTTTTAAGGAAATTGATGTTATAATTTTCCTTCAACTTTTCTGTTCTCAACTATCTATATGTAAAATAACCCCAAGTTATAAGTAACCCCAAATCTTAAAGTAACCTCAAACTATATAGCAACCCCATCCTATGAATTAACTCAAAATAATCCCAAGCTATGAAGTAACCTCAGACTATAAATTAACCTCAAACTATAAAGTAACCCCAAGCTATAAAGTAATCTCAGACTACAAATTAACCTCAAACTATAAAGTAACCCCTAGCTATTAAGTAATCTCATACTAAAAATTAACATCAGACTATAAAGTAACCCCAAGCTATGAATAACCTCAAAATATAAATTAACCACAAACTATAAAGTAACCCCAAGCTATGAAGTAACCTCAGACTATAAATTAACCTGTAAAGTAACCCTAAAACTATTGACATATTCTGAAATCATACTAATAGGACTGATGATGATGATGATGATGATGATGATGATGATGATGATGATGATGATGATGATGATGATGATGCAGTCTGACGAAGGAGCTTTGCTGACAAATTATGCGATCCACAGTGGGGTCAGTATTTGTAAAAAGATTTATAATCCCTTATCGGTAATGTTGCCTAAAGCGTATGTATGACCATCAAAACAAGGAGTAATTTGGCTTTTAAAAAAAATTGTAATACTCTTTTCCTCAAATTCTCTTCTATTTATTACTCATCTGCGATCACATACTTTACCAGTTATGTCTGAAACAATATTCACTCTAATCAGCACTGCGACTCTCGCTTGAAAGACATCATGCCGCGTATGAAATTTTATATGCCGGGCAATAATAATAATAATAATGCTAGTTTCACTGTGGTTTTTTTTAGTTTTTCTAATGTTACTCTGTGCTACAATTACTGTGCTATAATTACTGTACTATAGTAGCGCTGAAGAGAATGATAATAGTGCTACTTGAGTTTGTTTTTCCTCATTTCTTGGGAATTTAGTATTTTCTCCTTTCAGAACTTTAAATTATACTCTGTAATTGTACATTTCAACCCACATTTGTGCACAGTTTTTAGGATGTTTCTGCATACAAGTTCAAAATTTTGCGCCGATCTGCAAACCCCTAATGGGAACGTTGATCTGAATATGAAAACATTCATTACAGAATGCACTATTTTATAGTTAGAGTTTGTAAACTTTGCGGGGTGCTAAGTCTATACTTCGGAACATTTTAGGAGAGGGACAAGACCTGAAACCCAACTGCAACCTCAAATCCATGGCCTAAGTACTACCGTACTGGATGGCCAGGCATAAATCCATCTCATTCACAACCCAGGATCTTCCTCCAAGGATACTGTATGCTAGACATGCAGCGTATTTACATTCATTCATACCAAAGACATGACATGTAGTCCACATTACAAAGTCCAGCAAACAAAATAAATCGATATTTATTATACACACTACATACCATATCACGTCACACAACATTACATGCACAAGACAACAACATATATCGTCATGAATGAAACACGTATTATATCAATATTTAATGCATAATACTTTAATACATAACTGAATCATAACTAATAATGGAGATACAGTGAGGGAAATTAAAAAGAGAACATCTATCGCTCTTCAAAAACTAAAGCAACTAAAGAAGCTATGGAGAGGAACTGACAGAACCACAAAAATAAGATTTTTAAGGGCATGGATCTTTCCCATTGCAACATATGCCTGTAAGACCTGAACACTTAACAAAACAGCTGAGAAACACATAAATGCCTTTGAATGTAAATGCTACAGAAGAGTTCTTCCAATGTCATGAGCACATAAAAAGAACAAATATATCCATACTACAAGAACTTAATATTGAAGAAGGCTAGCTAGTAAAGAGGATTAAAGAGAGAAAACTGAAATATTTTGGACATATTAAACATCATGATAATTTAGAGAAGACAGTCTTGGGATGGTACATAATGGGAAAAAGAAAGAGAGGAATACCAAGGCGAAGATGGCTGCAAGACATTGTTGACGATCTTGGAATGGATGCATCAGCAGCAGGGCATCTTGCTTACAACCAAGAGGCCTACAGGAGTGCTGTTAGGGAGGCAAAGTTCCGCAGGGGACATGCAAACGACTGACTGACCTTAATTACTGTTTATATTTTTCATTTCAGCTTACATCTACGATATTCATCTTAACACTGGCTGGCACGGACTTCATAACTTGCCTGATAACAATCCCCTTCACCATCGCAATCGAGTCCTTGAACTACGTCCTCGGGGTTGACCTCATTTGCAAGGTCTACCATTTCCTTATTACTACAACTGTCCCATTTTCCTGCGTAGTGATTGTCGCCATAGCCATTGACAGGTAATTTCTGCGTCCGTGGTTACAGGAAAGATATTTAGAGATGATTAAGACCTAAGGGAGCCAACTATTGAAAATGTATAATTTGAGAGAATATTTATGGCACTTGTCTTTATTTGTCTTTCACTCGTTTCTCATTTTCTCATTTCTTTTATAATTTTATTTAAAGAGATGTTTCCAGAAACGTATTTTGTCGATAAAATGTATATATCTATATTTTTGAAGATAGCAATGAATGTAGAGTTTGTTGATAGATATTCTTTTCCCATCATGAAATTACAGGGACTTTTTTTTCAAGAATTATTCAGCAGTAAATATTCCAGATAAATAGACCGAAAGGTTAAAAGTACTTTGGTATCTGGAAATCGTACAAAGAAGACTGGACAAGATGACCGCTGTCAGGGTAAAGAATTTACCACAAGGATTCCGGCAGGTAGTTGGAGTGCCTACGTCAGCAGTTCTGAGGTGGTATCTGTAAAGAGGGGTACAGAAGATACGGGGTTGTCCTGACTGTGATAAAGATAGTCCCAAACATCATAGTAATGACCAATGAAATGAATGCTGGGAAACCACCGAAAACTATAGAAACCAAACTCAGTTCCTTTCCAGACTATGTTTACTAAGGGTTAGATGAACATTGTGGCCTAAATGCCGTAAGAAATAACACCTTGTGGACAGAAATGCAGAGATGAAGCCGTTGATTTTGATTGTTGAGGAAAGACAATGGCTGAGACATAAACTCAAGATGACTGATAGCTCATTACCAAAAACAGCGCTGAGATAGATGGAAACTTCGGGAGAACAGGAATGGAGGTAGACTAAAGAGGGCATGGAGGAGAATAACAGAGAGAATGTTGAACATTATAGGTCCCACCTGGGCAGAAGCAGGGGAAGGGGGGTGGGGGCCGAAAGATAGACTTTTGTGGGAAAACCCTTGCTAAAGCCTCCATGTGCTTGGACACCTGAAGTTTCAGAGAGAGAAAGAGAGAGAGAGAGAGTATTGCCTCTTAATGTAAGGTAGATACAGGTGCATGGTGGAGTTTTACAAGGTGGCAGAAGGAGTGAGTAAGTGAGGAAAAAAAACGAATAGAAAAAGCATGAGAGTAAGATGAGAATGTATAAATGTAAAAACATACAACATCTAATATTTCGGTGTGAGCCTTTTTCGAGTATCACATACACAAAACAAGATAAAACATATAACTAAACGGAAAACTTCTCTGTGTGGCATCCTCCAGAGAGTAGGAACACTAGATTGCGTGTCCCTCAGACCAGACGAGTTATAGAAACCACAGAGGAAAACAGATGAAGCCAATCGGAAAGAAGAGGCGGAGAACAACGCAAGATGAAACTATGTGTATACAATAAGTATACAGACTACATGAAAAAAATATCTAACAATGCAAGATGAAAATATTACTTTCACAAATATAGGATAGTGAACTAAATAAAAGATAACTGATCTAACAAGATAGCGCACATACACACACGCACAAATACATTCTGAATGCAGTTTTTTTTTTTCTGACATTTCACTCTCGTATATTTACTAAGATAATTTCTAACAAGATCTAACCTATTATATTTAGAACTATGTTCTTTTAGAACAGAACTCGGTGGCTGGGGAATCAGGGTATGAGAGACTGAAACCAGAGGGACTCACATGGGGTGATATGGAGAACAAGGTCAAAGATGGAAATGATTGGAAAATCTTTGGTTTGTGGAAATGGCTGGAAAATCTTTGGTTCATGAAAATGATTGAAAAATTTTTGATTTTATGGAAATGATTGGAAGATCTTTGATTTATTCTCTTGAGAAGGGAGGGTAGGGACTGATTATTCTTTTATTTCAGTAAATTTATGTCCTGCACGTTTATTTTGGAAGCCAAAGCTTAAACAACATATGTCTTCCAAAACCTAGACTTGATCTTTACAAGAAAAGCCTTAGTTATTCTCCTGCTCATCTTTGGAATACCCTCCCATCCTGTATAGAAAATAAAAACTATACTCCTTCCTACAACTACAAACTTTTCCAGTATCTATTTGATGTCGACTACATGCCTCCATGAATCATAAAACTTCGAAAGTTATTTTATACTGCTCTTGCAAACACTGAATTCAATTATTTTTTTAATTCTGAATATTACTGAAATTTTTTTTTGTAGACAGTCATATATATATATATATATATATAATATATATATATATATATATATATATGCAGAATGCCCCTAACCCTTTTGAAATAAAGATCAATCATTCATTCTCTCTCTCTCTCTCTCTCTCTCTCTCTCTCTCAAGGTCTCTGTCGGCAGGTGTAGAGTATCATGTCCTTCCATAACCCTCGATCCCTTCTGCATTTCAATAGGCTTGTCACTTAGCATTTCCCATGCCAGTAAGTCAAACCATCAAACAAACATCTTTTCTCTCTGTCTACCTCTGCCTCTTCTACCTTCGATCTTTCCTGGTGCCATTAGGTATTGCCACTTCTCCATGCATGCCCCACAAATCTGGGTTGTCGTTTTCCAATCTTTGTTATAATTTTCCTTGTTTCTTGTGCCTCTTCCAAGAATTCTTCATTAGATTTTCTAGCTTTCCATGGCACTTTCAGCTTTCTTCTTAAGAATCATATCTCAGCTGATTCCAGCCTTCTTTGTATCTCTTTACTGGCCGTCCAAGTTTTTGGAATTCATAGAACAGGACTGTTTCAGTGTAACAATGTAGCACTATTCTACACGTTGCAGTAGGCTGATAAGTCTCTTATACCTTATATCCACAGATACATGTGTATCTGTCATCCATTCCACCACTGGATGACAATTTTAAGAGCCCGGATCATAATCGGAGCCTTGGCCGCTGTCATCTTTGCCACGGCCGGTGTCATCTGCATGCACTACACCATCTACTCCAACGTAGAAGAATATCTAAACACCACCGTGTCACCGGATCTGACGTTTCTGTCATTCAACTCCACATCAGGGGTCACTCTGGGAGGTGGAGGGCTGTCTTTCCCCCCTGACTATCGATACACGGCTTACCCTTTCTCTCCTGGACCGAGTTATACACAAGATATGGGCAGTTTCGATTCTCAGAACAGAAGCGACGTACTACTAGCGACCTCTCCAAATGCAACAGTTAAGAAGGTGACCGGAACGTTGACGGGCAAATGCGAGATTAACAGGGGCTTCATTGGCCAAAATTTCTTCGCCATCTTTCGATACGTGCACCCGGGCATCTTCTTGATCAGCTGCGTCATCGTACTTGTCCTCTACAGTCTTATCTACAGGTAAGTTGCTATGCAAAAAGTGTAAGAGGCTGCAAAGATACAGACGGGCGGACAGCTAAAAAAAAAAGATGGCCTGATTGGCTGTATCATGGCAACAAGGGAAAGTGTGATTGGCTGTATCGTGGCAACAAGGGAGAATGTGATTGGCTGTATCGTGGAAACAAGGGAAAGAATAAGCTGAGGGAAATGCTTTACCTCTAACTTCCTTTTGGAAGAGAAATGGAGAATCACTGTTGACAAAATGCAATAACTCCAGGTCCATGGAAAAGATGATACACATGTTGAAAACTAATTATCAGAATTAATATCCGATAGATATGTGTGATTATACTTTCCCATTTCTATATTATTAATCAAATCTGATTAATCAAATATTAAATATTAAACAAATATATCCATACTACAAGAACTTAATACTGAAGACGGTTGGCTAGTAAGGAAGATTAAACAGAGAAAACCTAAATATTCTGGACACATTAAACGTTATGATAATTTAGAGAAGACAGTCTTGGAAGGGCACACAATGGGAAAAAGAAAGAGAGGAAGACCAAGGTGAAGATGGCTGCAAGACATGGTTGATAATCTGCAAAAGGACGCATCGGCAGCAGAGCATCTTGCTTAAAACCGAGAGGCCTACAAGGGAGCTCTTTGTGGGGGGGAGGGAGGGGGAGGGGGAGGGGGGGTAGTTCTGCAAGGGACATAAAAATGACTGAACCAAAACTGTCCATTTTCCATGTCATTTAATCATCTCATTCAACTGTTCTTGTAGCGTTTGTTTTATACCAACTTAACTCCCCTGGGCTGTTCCTATCTAAAATGGAATATTTTGTGTTTTTCAGAAGTTGTACTAGACGGATCTGTTGTGTTTGTGGTTCTGATATTTTTCTTATATTTCTGCTTACATTACTTTTATATTTGTAATATTCAGGGTGCCTGATGAATGTAGTGATAAAGCTAAAAGAATTCGCTAAGGTTCTTAATTTTGCAAGAAACGCTAGAACGAATAATATTCCGTGACCAAGTTATGTCCCTTGCTGATAGCGTACCGTGCAAAACAGTCAGTACAACTCTTCATTCCAGAATGTTAGAGGAAGTTAAAAACGCTACATTACTACATGCCATATAATGAATATCACGATGTTCTAACAATTGGAGGTTATGAACTACCAGAGATTAGATATGCTGATGACACAATATTACTGTCCACAACACAAAAATGAATGGAAAAAATGATTATGTCATTCCGTAAGAACAGCGAAGAGCAAATCCTTTATCCTAATGCAAATAAAACTAAACTGATGACAACTGACAAAACAAATAAGGCGGCTGAAATATGTATCAGTGACGGAAACGTGGCAGAGTTTTGAATATCTTGGATCATTACTAACTAATAATGGAGACGTAATTAAAAGGAGGACATCTATCGCTCTTCAAAAAATAAAACAACTAAAGAAGCTATGGAGAGGAACAGACAGAACTACAAAAATAAGATTTTTAAGGGCTTGCATCTTTCCCATGGCAACAAATCCCTGTGAGACCTGGACACTTAACAAAACAGCTGAGAAACACATAAATGCCTTTGAATGTAAATGCTACAGAAGAGTTCTTCAAATATCATGGACACAAAAAAGAACAAATATATCCATACTAGAAGAACTTAATATTGAAGAAGGCAGGCTAGTAAAGAGGATTAAAGAGAGGAAACTTAAAATTTTTGACGTATTAAACGTCATGAGAATTTAGTGAAGACAGTCTTGGAAGGGTACATAATGGGGAAAAAAAGAAAGGAAGACCAAGGCGAAGATGGCTGCAAGACATCGTTGATGATCTGCGAATGGACGCATCTGCAGCAGGGCATCTTGCTTATAACCGAAAGGCCTACAGGAAAACTGTTAGGGAGGCAAAGTTCCGCAAGGGACATATAAATGACTGACTGACTGAAGTACATACTAATGTTATTACGAAGCGGCATATTTTAATTGCTGATATAAAAGGAGTGATAAATGTGTGGATTTAAGACAAAACTCAGATACGGTATTCCTGTTAACACAGTCACTATACAGGCTAAAGTCATAACATTGTTTACTGCAATGATGGTTGTCTGTCTCATGTCTATAATAGGTTAGAGTGGGTTGTCTTATGCCTATAATAGGCTATAGTATTTTGTCTCATGTGTAAAACAGACTAGAGTAGGTTGTCTCTTGTCTGTAATAGGCTAGAGTGGACTGTCTCATAACTATAACAGACTACAGTGGGCTATCTGTCTATGATAGACTATAGTGGGCTTATCTCATTTCTATAATAGTGTTCTGTCTCATGTCTATAATCTCATGTCTATAATAGTGGGCTATCTCATTTCTATACTAATGGACTATCTCATGTCTATAATAATAGTCTACCTTATGTCTATAATAGTGGTTTATCTCACGTCTATAATAGTGATCTATTTCGTGCCTATAATAGTGGTCTATCTCACGTCTATAATAGTGGTCTATCTGATATCTATAATAGTGGGCTGTCTCATGTCTATAATAGGCTATAGTAGGCTATCTCATGAGTATAATAGACTATAGTAGGCTGTCTATATTATGTCTGTAATTGATCATAGAAGACTGTCTATCTCATAATAGGCAATGGATGGATGGATGGATGGATGGATGGATGGAGGATGGATGGATGGATGGATGGATGGATGGATGGATGGATGGATGGATGGATGGATGGATGGATGGATGGAACAGCTAGGAAATTATAAATTGTTTTCTTTTCTTACTTTTATTCTTTCTTCCATATTTTGACTTATACTCATTGTACTTCCGGCAGTGAGTAGGTTCCTTCAAATTTGTGACAATTTTCATGTGACAATTACCGCTTGCGCTTATCACATTTGTAACATTTCTTTTCGTCTTCTTCTTTTTCTCCGTCTTCTTCTTCTTCTTCTTCTGCAGGTCTGTCATCTCCCAGCGCCGGAAGAAGCTCAGAATCAAGTCGACCCAGTGCTGCCTCCTTTGGAAGACCACCAGCCTGGACGGGCCACACGAGACGGCGGAGATGACCCAAGACTTCGAGCTCAGCCAGGTCAACGGTGAAGACCGCTGCACGGTCCGTCAGAACTCGGGCGCCGAAGATATCGAGTCCCAGAACAGCGGAGCCGTGAGGAAGTGCTCTTTGTCCAAAGCCCGGATAGAGAGGATGAGAG
Organism: Achatina immaculata; assembly: GCA_009760885.1. Taxonomy (NCBI): domain Eukaryota; kingdom Metazoa; phylum Mollusca; class Gastropoda; order Stylommatophora; family Achatinidae; genus Lissachatina; species Lissachatina immaculata. The sequence continues at coordinate 14,364,583 of CM019712.1, read as the reverse complement.
TGGCCAATATCAAGACAGCGTTCACCTTGTTCATCGTTACGCTGGTTTTTATTCTAGCTTTCCTGCCGGCGTGGCTGATGGCGCTAACAATCGTGCAGATGAATGTTGTCGTTTTCTACACACACTACGTCTACAACGTCGTCAATCCTTTAATCTATGCTTTCCTCAACCAGAATTTCAAAACGGAGCTGCGCCGAATCTTCCGATGTGAAAAACGTTGATTTTTTGGGGGGAGGGGAAATCTGACATCCATGTATAGAGGCATAGCGGCGGAACACTTGCCAAATTAGCCCACATGCTGTCGTGAAAATTCTGGTAAAAGCTTCTGAAGAACAGTTCTAAGAATGATAAAAAAATTTCGTTAATTATTCAGCAACTGTACATTTGTATTCTTAACTGGCCAAAAAAAAACTTTTTTGAACTGTCGCGACTACGCTTTTTTATTTTGGCCAGGATATTTTAAGCTTGACTGAAAGTTCAATCAGAGCAAAGGCTATGATTGCCTGCTTCTGTAACAGTTGATAGATTCTAATGTGGTCATCACCACTTCAAACAAACAAACGACAACACCAACAACAACAAAAACAGCATCTTCCTGTTCACGCATACCGGATGTCAACAACTATAATCTAATGAGACATTCAGCGACATTTGAAACGACGTACATGGAATTTAGACATTCATCGTAACGCATGAATGCACGATTCACAGAACACTCTAAACTCCACTATTGCTGTGTGAAAGAGATTTCGTTTTTTTTTATAATAACATTGGATTGCATGTGTATACCAGCCAAGAATTAAGCCTAAATAACAAAATGAACAGTTATTTTTGCAGAAGCCCTGCTAAATTTCGTTAACTAAACTAAAGCCTTTCCAACGGCTGCAAAAATAATAAAATGAGAGGAAACTGTCTATAGAGATTTTACATTGAAACTATTGAGCTGAAGTGAATATTTTCTTTCCGGAATACATCAGAGTGTGACACCGAAGGGAAGTAACTCTCTGTAATCGATTTGGGATTATATCAACTACTCGTTCATGAAAGATCATACTGGTGCCCAAACTAGGGGGTCTACGAGGGGTCATGTGGGGGCCCAAGTAAGATGCATTTGTTAGAATACAAGAAAAGTGTGGAAGATCAAACAGTGGAGGATTACGGGACGCGAGTAGTCCCTGGTCAGATGGGAAATGTGGGCCTCATTTGAAACTACTCATTAAGCATTGTTGTAATCTGTGTTAAATGCATGTCATTTGTGTGTATGCCATTTATACAAGTGCATATGTCATGTATGTATGCGTGTATGTCATTTATGTATGTGTATATGGAAAAAAGGGCAAAGGACAGGCATCTGTGGAAAACCTTTGCGGAAGCCCCATGTGCCCTGGGCACTTAAGTTTCAGAGAGAGATACGTCATTTATGTATGTGTATATTGTCATTTATGTATATGTCATTTATGTATGTGTATATGTGCTCCGAATGACTGACAACTCACTACCAAAAAATAGTACTAAGATGGACACCACAGGGGAACAGAAGTAAGGGTAGACCAAAAGAGACATAGAACAACAGAGAGGATGTTGAGCAATAGAGGGCTCACCTGGGCAAGAGCAGAAAAAAAGGCAAAGGAAAGGCATTTGTGGAAAACCCTTGCGGAAGCCCCATGTGCCCTGGGCACTTAAGGTTCAGAGAGAGAGAGAGAGAGAGAGAGAGATGTCATTTATGTGTGTATATATGTTATTTATGCATGTGTCATAAATATATACGTGTACATATACGTGTACATGCTGTGTACATGATGTACTTAGAAGTAGCGGAACAAAATAAATGAAGTAGACCGGTCTATAAAAGAAGGTAATGGCATGAGCACAGCCATCATGTTTATTCTGTCTTAGTAAGTAGGTCCCCCTCAAAATCGGAGGCCCATACCAACTGGCCCACCTCCTCTCTGCTCTTCCCCCTCCCCCTCCCCCTCCCCCAATCCACACCCACTATAGTCTGGGTGGCAGGGGAAAATATTATTGGCTGTAAGGACCCGGAACTTGAAAACTGAGAGTCACTTACTAACAAGAAGGGTAAAAAAGTAAAGATAGTCCCATAGCATTTCAAATGCCGTAGGGGGTGAAGCGTTAGAGACCTCATTATGCTGGGTCATCAGCGTATGAGGTAGGGTGACCAGTTCCTTTCCTCGCTGCCTTTACTTCCCAGATTTTCTCTGGTACCCATTTTACGAGGCTGGGTCGACCTCAGGGCCGTATTGGTCGGAAAAAAAAATCCCGCTCAGCTGGGGATTCGAACCCTCGACTATTTGGTTGCTAGACGAGTGCTCTAACCACTACGCTATCCGGCCACAAGAAGGGTATATAACACGAAAAAAGAGAGAGAGAGGAAGACCAAGCCAAAGATGGCAACAAGACATTTGTTGATGATCTGCGAATGGAGACATCAGCAGCAGGGCCATCTTGCTTACAACTGAGAGACCTTCAAGAGTGCTACTAGGAAGGCAAAGTTCCGCAAGGGGGGCATGCAAATGAATGAGTGAATGAAGTTACAAGATAAAAAGTAACTGACAAAGTTGAAGGGCAAAAAAACGTCACATGCTTTCTGACTTCGTTGAGCTTCGTATTGTTGCTTCACTGGACAAAATACAGAGTCCATTGTTAAGATAAACGTACGGATAAATACTGAGGACATTTTATGTTGTCTCTTGCCCGTCCTGGCCAGTTTTCATTCAAGGCTGGCCAAACTTTGACTTGGATTTGGGTTACCTGGCAACCGTGAAGGAAATTAGGTCACCTTGAGAAACGAAGCGGTTTGGTAAATCCCGTATCTCGAGGAGGAGGTGAGTTCGATCTCGGCAGGGCGGGGCATACCAGTCAGTCACTCTGGTAGACGCACACTGGACTCGAACAGGTCATGGAGAATATGAGTGCCTCCACGGCATAGACCAGGTCAAGAAAAATGTTACCGCTAGGGCTGTATCCCCTATATGTCACAGTGGCATAGACCTAGTCAAAGAAAATATAGACACTTTCGCCATATCCCCTTTATGTCACAATGGCATAGACCTGGTGAAATGAAATATGGACACCATCGTTGTATCCCCTGTGTGTCACATCGGCATAGACATAGTCAAAGAAAATATAGACACTTTCGTCATACCCTCCTTATGCAACACTGGCATAGACCTAGTCAAAGAAAATATAGACTCTATCACTATATCCCGTATATGTTACAAGTCCATGGAACAGGTCAAAGGTCAAAATATAACCAACGTTCCGTATACGTATCAATAGCAAGATACAGGGCAAATGTACCAATAGCAGGATGAATGGCCACTGTACCAATTGCAGGATAAAGGGGCACTGTACCAATTGCAGGATAAAGGGGCACTGTATTATAGCAGGATAAAGTGCCAATGTATCAGTAGCAGGATAAAGTGCCAATGTATCAGTAGCAGGATAAAGGGCCAATGTACCAGTAGAAGGATAAAGGGCAACTGTATCAATAGCACTATAAAGGGCCACTCTACCAATAGCAGGATAAATGGCCACTGTATCAATAGCAGGATAAAGGGCCAACATATCAGTAGCAGAATAAAGGGCCAATGTACCAGTAGCAGGATAAAGGGTCCTTGTTTATACCTACTTGGCGAAGAAAACTAGAATATGCCTGATACTGAAATATGACTTCTATTTTTTTTATTCTTCTAGTTATCTGCAGTCATTTGTCAGCACGGATTAGAGAGATGTAAAATGAAATGATTGACTGACAATCATCGAGATGCCTGACTGCATCATAAATGATTGATTTTGACTTCTGCAATCAAGAACAACCATATAACAAGTTTCACCTCCGTTTTTACTTGTATATCAGGGTTACTTCTTTAAACATCATTGATATTATTATTATTATTATTATTATTATTATTATTATTAATTGAGGTGGCTAGTTTTTGTTTAGAGTGAAAACTCATTAGGTAGGTAACCTTGTCATGCCTTAGAGGCACATAGGGATATGGTGTTAGTGCCCATATTTTCCTTGACCTGTCAGCACACTAGAGGGTGATATGGTCAGTATCACGCCTGGCCGCCCTTCCTTCCCCAACTCCAGAAGAAGTCGAGTACCCATTTCTACAGCTGGGTGACTGGGGTGCCGCCGGCCGGATTCGAACCCCCGACCTTCGCCATGAGAGACCAGTGCACTAACCACTTCGCCACTCAGACACCCGAAAACTCATTAGCACAGCGTTTAATGGTATACAAGTGTGCGCTATGGTTCTTGTTGTCTTTTCTTGTGTTATCTCCCTGGAACTGTCATCTGGTGTTCTCTGCAGCCGATGCTGCGAAGCTGTTGAGACACTGCATCGTGTCAGCCTGGGAAGCGAGTTATCGCGGCTATTTTTTTTTCAGCCCGTGAGTGGAGCTTAAAAGCCGTGCGGGGGGGGGGGGGGGAGCAGTAATTCTTTAACTTACTCCACCACCATTGGGAACTATGATGGCGATCCCTGCCCCGTTAGCCAGTTTAGGGTTATTACTGGGGATGCCAATGGAGAGGTTGGACAGAGGTCTTAGCCAGGTGTGGCTCCCCCAACCTTGAAGCCAGCATGTCCGCTACGGACAGGGTCTTCACCTCTTGTGGTTGTAATAAATGTTGATGGATCAGTGGCTGAGTACCTAGAACAATCTCGCCGAAGTAAACATGTCGGGTTTTTAATTTTACTGCCCTCTCCATATCCGAGTCAGGAAAATAGGCCCCCTACATCATCAATAACTTCAGATGGGAAATGCAGAACAGAAATTAGAATAGGCCAAGCAAAAACTGCATTTCAGAGAATGAGAAACATATTGACCAACACATCCTTATCAATGAATGTTAGAAAACGAGTCCTAAAATGCTATATTGAACCTATCTTGTTATATGGAAGTGAATCGTGGACAATAGGCAGGTATGCACAAAAATCATTGGAAGCAGCAGAAATGTGGTTTATTAGAAGAATGTTGCGAATCCCCTGGACAGCAAAAATAACTAATGAAGAATGTATGAGAAGAGCTGGAGAGACAAAAAAAAACCTTGTCAAAAAGATAAGAGAGAGGCAATGTACTTTCATAGGACATGCAATGAGAAGAGGGGGCACTGAAAATATTATAACAACAGGAAAAATAGAAGGAAGAAGATCAAGAGGAAGACCAAGAGAAAGGATACTGGACAGTCTGACGGGATGGTGTGAGAGGAGATCACCAACTGAGCTGATAGCCTGCATGAAGGATCGTGTATTCTGGAGAAGCATAATAGCCAACGCCAGTCGGCACGGCACCTGATGATGATGATAATGACATCTTTTGTTGGTCCGAACCCATATTTGCCCCCCCCCCCTCAAGTGGGGACCCGCTATGCAGACTGCACTAAAGATAACTTCTCCGTTTACAGTTGAACCAGATGTTCTTGGCATGTGTGAATATTTTCTAAAGAAAGGCAATCCTTTAAACACTTACACTTGCTCCTTGATTTATTCTGGGGGTTATGTCCCATGATTCCATCGTTAGTTGAAAATAATCGAAATTTGATCGTAAATGTCTGTAATTATTTTCTGTCTTTGAGGGAATTAATTTTTCTTTTCGGAATTTTTCGGAACACATTGAGCGACTTTTATGTGGAATGATTCATGTACGCAGTAAGTTCAGCTTAAATAGAACAGATATATATATATATATATATATATATATTATATATATATATATATATATAATATATATATATATATATAATATATATATATCAGTTTAAATATAACTGAATACAGAATAAAGATAGATCATATATCAGTTTAAAGATAACTGAATACAGAATAAAGATAGATCATATATCAGTTTAAAGATAACTTAATACAGAATAAAGATAGATCATATATCAGTTTAAAGATAACTTAATACAGAATAAAGATAGATCATATATCAGTTTAAAGATAACTGAATACAGAATAAAGATATATCACATATCAGTTTAAAGATAACTGAAAACAGAATAAAGATAGATAATATATCAGTTTAAAGATAACTGAATACAGAATAAAGATAGATCACATATCAGTTTAAAGATAACTGAATACAAAATATATGACACATTTGTTTATGGTTTGAGGTCTGAGTCATCATCATCAATACGTTCTGGACATGTCCACAGATTCCCTCCCCACCCCTCTCAGCATAACCATGCTTGACCTGTGGCTGATGGTGCCTGTCCTGTGTTGGTTGACAAGTTGTCACTCAATGTCCAGTATGCCTCTAGTTCCTGGCCGTGCAGATCATTCTTATAGATCATACGTCTTCTTCTTCTTCTTCTTCTTCTTCAGCTTTCCGAGCCATTAAGGCTCACTGCTGCAGATAAAGTTCGCCTCCATTCCTCTCTGTTTTCAGTCTTCTCTCTCTAGTTGGTGACACCAACTTCTTTTATATCTTCTTCTATGTTGTCTTTCCATCTCTGTCTTGGTCTATCCCTTGGTCTTGTTTCCCCTCATCTCTTGTGCATACATCATTTTCGTTTGTCTGTTCTCTTCCATTCTTTCTACATGCCCCAGCCAGTGTAGTCTGTTCAGTTTCAAGAGAAGCTCCAGGTTTAGTGGTTGGAGTTTAACTTCTCCTTGGATGTCTCTTCTCAAGAGTGTGGCAGAGTCCCTGCATTTACCACATTCATATTCGTACATGGTGTATCCAGGCACTGAGTGATCTTTTCCACATAGAAGGGTTTCTTATATGATCGCAACATGGATCATCATCATCATCATCATCAGGTGCCGTGCCGACTGGCGTTGGCTATTATGCTTCTCCAGAGTACCCGATCCTTCATGCAGGCTATCAGTTCAGTTGGTGATCTCCTCTCACACCATCCCATCAGACTGTCCAGTATCATTTCTCTTGGTCTTCCTCTTGATCTTCTTCCTTCTATTTTTCCTGTTGTTATAATATTTTTAATGCAATATGGATGCTGACTTTTTTCCCGGCCGTCTGCTTAATTCTGAGGCCTTTGGCCTATAAGTCCAGTTTTGCGAACGAAGAAGAAGAAGAAGAAGGGATTGAAGCCTGGGGCCAACGACCCCATCTCCGTAAAAAGGATTACTGTTATGGAACAGATATAGTATATAGATCATACAGATGACACTTTTATGTTAGAAAAGCATGCCATACCAAAATATTACCGAGCACTGGCAGTGTTGTTCCGGAGAGTAAAAGTTTTTAAAAAGTGTGTAAATAGCAACTATCACTGAGTAACTAAATATACAAATAATTACCGCAGCTAACTAAATATTAATAAATAAAAGTAAATAAATGAATGCAAGTATCAATATATAAAAAATCTCTTCGTCTGGGAAAAAGATCACAATTCAAAACTCATTGACTGCTGAAAATGCATCATTATCGCACAGGCGTTAAGTCGAACAGTCGTAAAGTCGATCTTTCGTAAATCGAGGAGCACGTGTATAAAATAACGCATTAGAGGTGTCTGTGAATGAAATGTCTGCACCTAAAGCTGACATAACCATCCAACGATAGCGAATCCAACACTTTCAGCAACTCACGTCTCAGTCTAAGACGGTGGATCTCAAAATGTGCTTCGGCGGCCACCTTTGAGAGTTCCTGATGGCTCAGATGGGGATTAATGGAGCAATTTTACATTCTGTAGAACCCTGGAAGTGCGCTAATGCCGTGTTACGAGGGAGTGTAGGGAGGCGGGGACAAATTATTCTTTTCAGGTCCGTGGGTTGAGAAACACATAAATGCCTTTGAATGTAAATGCTACAGAAGAGTCCGTCAAATATCATGGACACAAAAAAGAAAAAAATATATTCATACTACAAGAACTTAATATTGAAGAAGGCTGGCTAGTAAAGATGATTAAACAAAGAAAACTTGAATATTTTGGACACTTTCAACGTCATGAGAATTTAGAGAAGACGGTCTTGGAAGGGTACATAATGGGGGAAAAGAGAGAGAGGAAGATCAAGGTGAAGATGACTGCAAGACATCGTTGATGATCTGCGAATAGATACATCAGCAGCAAGGCATCTTGCTTACAACCGAGAGGCCTACAGGAGAGCTGTTAGGGAGGCATAGTTCCTCAAGGGACATGCAAACGACTGGCTGACTGACTGAGCTGAAAAGAGTTGAGAATCACTAGCGTTGCTCAAAGTTCTCATTAAGTAAATACATCGTAATGCCTAAGGAAAATACTCGGCATCAAGTGGAATGAATTCAAGAACAATGCAGAGATAAGACAGATGACTGAACAACAACCAGTCTCACGGGTGATCAGGAAAAGGAGATGGACATATGTTGGCCACTTGATGAGAAGAAATGAGCAGAGAATCCCAAAACAAGCTATCAAGTGGAACACAACAGGCCGAAGAAAAAGGGGCAGACCGCGTGAAACTCTGAAGAGAACATTATTAAGAGAGGCCAAGTTAACAGGCATAAAATCCTTTGATGAGGTTGAAAGACTCGCCGAAGACAGGAAAAATTGGCGAACTACTTTGCGAGCCCTATGTGACGTCTAACGGCACGGGAAGGATATAAGATATAAGATAAGTATGATTTACTCTATAATTAACCTTCACCCTTAGGCTGTAGTAACGGGTTCCTTTTCTACAACTTCCTGTACAAATGGAGACCTGGACGGTCGTTGCCAACTCTGAGGGGGAAAAAGGCGAAAGAGTAGAACAGGAGTCGAATATGTGATAAACAGATAAAATTATGGACTGGCCTTTTAGCAGAACGCCGATAAGCAGTTCTAAGAAATGGGGGAACCAGCTGTAACTGAGAACGTGTAGGGGGTGCAAGATAGCGAAGTTTATTAATGCGCTGTTCTCTCGTGGCTAGACGGCTGCTCGTCCTACCGGAGTCCGTGCTTCAAGTTCCAGGTAATTTTCTTGTCATTTTTCTTTCTCTCTCATCTAAAAGTGCTTTGCTTATGACATTTTGTTTTTAAAGTTCTAACCGTACAACCCTGTGTTCTGTTGCTTTACCGTACGAAAGTCTCGATGTTTCCTATTTGTAAAAATTTGCATCTGGAACGATAGATAAGGAAGGCGACGGAAAGCGGGATCAGTCTCATTTGACAACTGCGGCATAAACGAAAGATCGATAAAAGAGGGGGAGCCGAAAAGCGGGACCAGTCTGTAACTGAGAACTGAGGAATAAGCGAAACGACTGACAAGCAAAACGCCGAAAAGATAGATCCACCTGTCCTCTAGTAGATATAACAACTGCGTAGCTTTGAAAGATTGTTTTATGGACGAATTTAGTTATACGTTCCATCGCATCACACAAACAAACCATCCAGAAAACATGAGAATAATTACAATATTGTTTCGTTTCCTTCTTAAGAAGTAACCTTCACCGGATGTCTTTTTATTTTTTTTAAAGTACTCCCTCAGACTTGCATATGTCAAGACTACCCACTTGAACCGGGACACTCCTGTGCAACTACCATTAATGAACACTCGACATCCTCCTCGAGTCCTGATCAATTCTTTCTTTGCGCTAATGAGAAACTCACATATGCCAGAAAGGCCATCTGAAACCATTTAAATATAAATTGTCAGGCCACGGGGAAAAACCTGGGGATAATTTATCGCGGAAAAGATGACACTTGCGATGTGAACTGCTTTCTGGAAACAAACAAACAAAAACAAAAACAAAAAAGAGCTGAAAATAAATTATTATTCATGGAAGTTTTGTTACTTTATTTAATTTTTTTTTTCAAATTTTAGCTTCACAATTGTGTAGGCACTGTATCATTTTTTTCTTATCCGTATCAATCAGTTTTACTTCTTGCACACGTCTCTGGGGAGTACATTTCTTTCAGATAGCAACATTTCCACTAATTTTTTTTAAATTCTAGATATTTCCTAACACGGCGGTGGTCAAAGAAGAGAATGCGGGACAATACGGGACGCGTGTTTTAAAACAGGGGACATTTAGCTTCTCGACTGAAGTAATACGATTCCCGGGACAGTTTGTAAAATATGGGCCTATCCTATATAATACAGGGTGACTTGTAACTTTAAATGTGTGTATGTTGTATATATATATATATATATATACACACACACACACACAATTTCTTACTTTAAATGGCCAACCAACATTACAAAATATTGAAAAGAAACTTGCTTGAAAGAAAGAAAGAAAGAAAGATTCCAATTTTTTTACATTGGCACTCCCTATTCATTATCAATGAATGTTAGAAAACGAGTCCTAAAATGCTATATTGAACCTATCTTGTTATATGGAAGTGAATCATGGACAATAGGCAAGTCTGCACAAAAATCATTGGAAGCAGCAGAAATGTGGTTTATTAGAAGAATGTTGCGAATCCCCTGGACAGCAAAAATAACTAATGAAGAATGTATGAGAAGAGCTGGAGAGACAAAAAAGCTTGTCAAAAAGATAAGAGAGAGAGACAAAGTACTTTCATAGGACATGCAATGAGAAGAGGGGGCATTGAAAATATTATAACAACAGGAAAAAATAGAAGGAAGAAGATCAAGAGGAAGACCAAGAGAAATGATACTGGACAGTCTGACGGGATGGTGCGAGAGGAGATCACCAATTGAGCTGATGGCCTGCATGAAGGATCGTGTACTCTGAAGAAGCATAATAGCCAACGCCAGTCGGCACGGCACATGATGATGATGATGACTCCCTGTTCACCATTTCATTGTACAGCTTTTTCACAATCTGACAGCCTTTTTCTGTTCAATGGCCTGATTGTACTTATGTTATGTGCCCACCCCCCCCCCCCCCCCACAATTCAATGAAAAGTCCCAATTAGTGTGAACTTTGTTGTTGTTGTTGTTGTTGTTGTTTCATTTTCACTGGCTCTGACTTTTCCAGTGACTCAATGTACTCCAGTACGCGTTCATTAACATTTTGTGAGGAACCTTTATAAACAGCTTCAGCCGATTTTTTACCTGTGTAGTAATTTTTGTCTGGAATTTATTTTTACTACTTTTAAGAATCTTAGGAGTTTTTTTTATCGCACTAACTATAATAGTTTTCCTTTTATGTCCCGAAAAGACTTCGATTATTTTTCTGTTTTATGTCCAATAAGTTAGAGTGCATTATCTTTCTTGTAAAAGTAAATTATTCGAGTAGTTTCCCTTGCTTGTGCCAAAACAGAAAAAAAAATGGTATGTCAGAGGAACGGCAGCCAATGGAAAAAGCCAACATCATCAATGCTATGGAAGACCAAAGGACTTTAGTGGCAACTATGAGACAGCTTCTTTGTGGAGCTGACACTTAATGTGGCAGAACTTGGGCGACGTATCAGAAGCTTAATACGGATGGTCAGCCAACAAAGAACGGGTGTCATCAGCTACTGTGCGCTGAAGGAGAAACTGAAGAAGAGATCGGAGCACATATGACTGTGTCCGGAATACATGGATAATAGTTCTTATTGACTAACTTACTTGTCAAATAAGATGCAACGGTTTGTCTTTCTTTTGCCCAGCAAGCTACACTCGTTTTCTTTCTTTTGTCCAGAAGAGCTACACTGACTTTTCTTTGTTTTGCCCAGAAGAGCTACACTGACTTTTCTTTGCTTTGCCCAGAAGAGCTACAATGATTCTTCTTTCTTTCTCATTAGTGATATAAGATACAGTTGCTTTTCTCTGTATACTAAAAATATTAAATATTCATTTGTGATCTTTTCTGTTATATCTGATAATCTTATCAGATGCTGCTGTTTTTGCCTTCTGTAGTCAACTTGCCTGACCCTCCCTTTTCCCCTCCCCTAACTTTTTTAAACCCCTTCCACAATCCTTCCCCATGCGTTTATTATTTTTTTTAGAGTCAGGACATTAAGGAACGAAAAGTCTTGTCTAAGGTGCAGCATATCCATTTATAATCTAAAGCAGAACTGTGCTCCGCGGAGCCCTTCCATTCCGCCACAGCGATCTCAGGCTTCGTTGGGAGTAAAATAAAAATATTCTTTATCCGTTTTCTCACACTATAAAGAGCATCAGTAAGTACCATATCTATTTTTTTCAAAACTAAATAAATGAATATATACTTCTTTATTTTTTAATCTTGGAAGCGGAACTTTTTTTTTATAAATGAGTAGATATGAAAAATAGTTTTTCTTTCAGTTTTTGTTCAAGTATTAAGTTCTAAATAAATTCTAAAATTTAAATGCCTTACTGAATGTACATAATACTGCTGTTTTATTATTTTAAGTATGCATTTTTTTCTCATACAAGGTCCTCTTCGGACTAAAAGTTTGGTAACCTCTGATCTAGGGCAGTGGTTCTTTAACTGATATCTGTGGAGTCCCAGCAAGAATACGAAAGGATTTTAGGGGAGGGGGTAAATGGACCATTTTAATGAGGTGTCCGCTGCACACACACACAAAAAAAGATGAACCACTGACCTAGAGATGTATATAGTTGTTTTCCTTTGTAGAGTACGGTAGAGAGCTTCTTGCATGCACTTTATTTTAATGGTTTCCATTAGATTCATTAAATGCAAACTATTTTTCAAGCAGCTACTCTTTTGCCCCTCGAGTTACAGTCCTAGACTCCCCACCTCTTCCCTTCTCCCTCTTTGACCCTGAATCTTCCTAACTGCCTCATTGGGAGGGGGGCAGTGTTGCCCTCTTTAGAAACCATTGATTTAATTTCATGCTGATCCGCATGGAGATATTGATTCCATATATTTTTGCAGTCCTTGGTATTTCTAATCAGATCGCTTGCCTTCTCTCTTCCTCTCTCTCTCTCTCTCTCTCTCTCTCTCTCTCTCTCATGTCACTTCTCTATCCAGCTAAGATATGTTACCCTGAGCTTGTTCTCCCTTCCTTTCTTACTTCCCTTTAGCTTTTCGGTGACTGTCAGGGTATGCAACTCCTATCGTCTTGTGACATGTTCAAAGAACATTGGTTGTCTTTTCTTTGTGGTTTTAATTGCTTTTTTCCTTTCTGTTTTGCAAAGTATTCACGATCTAGTGACGCGTTATTTCAGCAAGCAATTATATTATGGCAACAGATTATTCACAGTGCTATCTTTTAAAAAAAAATAGCATTATGGTTAGCATTTTCACTTGTCTCTATAAAGAAAAAAAACAACTATTATGTATTAAAAAAAAATAGTGAAATTAGAAAATGTCCTGCATCTAACTGTAGAGAAATCATAGTTGAATAATGAAATAAAAGAAGTTGCTAAGTTAATGAGTCTGAGAGAATTTGTTTCGTCAAATGTGAAAAAAAGTGACATTTTTTAAAAACTTCTTCGTGAGTTTACGAAATTATTTCATGGTGTTCCTAAATTTTAATAACCCAACTACGCTTCACCAGGGTACACTAATCTGTATCTTGTAAATATATTAAATCCATTTCTTTTCGTAATTTCCCCTCTCATATTTTTTCGTGAATTCATAAACGTTTTCATTGTCTCGTGATTCAGTGTCATGTTGAGATTAACATTCACAAGTCTTGTAATGTCTCCTGAGTTCTGAACTTGTTTTGTTTCGTATATTATTCTTGCTCACGTGTCTTGCTTTTTAAAATATTTCTTTCCACGTTTGGCACAAAATGTCGAGGAGATCTCAAAAGATGTACAAAATTTAACAGAGCCTTATGGATTCGCAACAGAGAACAGTGGCACATTTTGTTTACGAAAATATGTGCGGTCGGTGACAGTTTGTCAAAGATCTTATCTCCAGAGTCCTCTTAAAACTGGAGTTTACCTGAAAGTCGTATAGTTCAGTTCTTGCCTTCTCATGAGAACCGTATAGTTCAATACTTGGCCTCTCATGAGAACCGTTTAGTTCAATACTTGGCCTCTCATGAGAACCGTATAGTTCAATACTTGGCCTCTCATGAGAACCGTTTAGTTCAATACTTGGCCTCTCATGAGAACCGTATAGTTCAGTGCTCGCCAAGGCATAGGAGCAGTATAATTCTGTGCTCGCTTTTGCATAGAAGCCATATAGTTCAGTGCTTGTCTTTGCTTGCAGTATGTAGTTAAGCACTCAGCTTTGCATGGGAGGAGTATACTTCTGTGCTTGTCTTTGCATCACCAACATATATTTAACTTAAGAGTAGCACAGCAACAAAAACCAGGAAATGACCTGGAGAATTTAGACAAAAATGCTGTCTGCTATTTTCTCTTACACGCCGTATGTAAGATGTAATTTTGTGTGTATTTATTAATGATAACCTCAAAGTTCGTATGAAACATGAAGATAAATCCGTTATACTGTCTGTATGTAAATATTTTTCAAATTTCTTTTTATTGACAGATTGTTTTCGTTTAACCGGTGATTGCGTTAACTGGCAATTACTGGTAAATTACCGAATAAACACACACACACACAAAAGGCCGAAACTTTTGGAGATCGCCGGTTACCGTAACTGGTTTATATAATCAAAAACCTCGTTTAAAAGCAACCAGAGAAATCGATTAGTGGATAGGGCCAGTAGACTGATGAACTAAATTTGTATGGGAAGAATCAGCCACTTGTGACTTTGATTCAGCATGTGAGCATTTTGTAAAGATTAAATCTCGTCCCTAAGGAAGTAAGAACAGATGTTTCACTCGAAGATTTAATCTCCGCCGTTATTTGTAAAACATGATTAATTTTACATTTAAAGAAAAAAGTATAAATTCCGAATGTTGTATTAACAAAAAAAACCGGCATTTCTGAACGTACTTCATGCTAGGTTAATGAGGTTCAAGATTACTCTGGTGTACATAAATCTTGAAATGCATAACACACTGCATAATAATGAAGTTTGTTCCAGAATCTGTAAGTTTGTTCCGGAATAGGTGAAAAGCGCGTCGATACTTTTGTTTAACTGTACCAGATTATCTGCATGACATTTTTCATACAGAAGTCAAGATAAGCATCCAAGACGGACATGTGTACAAATTTAAAACAGTATCGACCTGTATTGGCTGATCACTTTACCGTGCTCAAGTCACACAACGGTTTTCCTGGAAAATTACGCGTAGAGTATATTAAGCTTTTACGGTGCTTCAAAAATTTTAATTTCTAACAACGAAACAAACGTTGGCTGATCGTGACTTTGTTTTCATTTGTCGTACGTAATCTGCAACAGTGACTCAAAGTAGCAAAATTAATGTAACGTAATGTTTTTTTTTAATTGAAAAAGTTTCCTGTTTGATTTATAGTTTGTGTTCAAGTGGTAGAGATTATCCAGAGTGTCCTCTTATTGGTAACTAGGAAGAAAGAGTATCCTTGTTTTAAGAATCAATTGATGAGAGTATCCTCATACTGGAAAAAAAAACTGACAGAGCATCCTTGTATTTTGGAATGAAGTGTCAGAGTATCCTCATACTGGGAAAAAAAGTAACAGAGTATCTTTTTATTTGGAATGAAGTGACAGATTATCCTTATAGTGGAAAAACGGACAGAATATCCTTGTATTTGGAATGAAGTAACAGAGTATCCTCATACTGCAAAAAAAAAAACTGACAGAGTATCCTTGTATTTTTGGAATGAAGTGACAGATTATCCTCATACTGGAAAAAAATCTGACAGAGTATCTTATGTTTTGGAATGAAGTGACAGAGTATCCTTGTATTTTTGAATGATGTGACAGAGCATCCTTGTATTTTTGGAATGACGTGACAGAATATCCTTATATTTTAGAATGAAGTGACAGAGTATTCTTATATTTTGGAATGAAGTGACAGAGTATCCTTGTATTTGTTAAATGAAGTGACAGAGTATCCTTATATTTTAGAATGAAGTGACAGAGTATCCTTATATTTTGGAATGAAGTGACAGAGTATTCTTATATTTTGGAATGAAGTGACAGAGTATCCTTGTATTTTTGGAATGAAGTGACAGAGTATCCTTATATTTTGGACTGACGTGACAGAGTATCCTTGTATTTTTCGAATGAAGTGACAGAGTATCCTTATATTTTGGAATGAAGTGACAGAGTATCCTTATATTTTAGAATGAAGTGACAGAGTATCCTTATATTTTGGAATGAAGTGACAGAGTATTCTTATATTTTGGAATGAAGTGACAGAGTATTCTTATATTTTGGAACGTAGTGACAGAGTATCCTTTGGAATGAAGTGACAGAGTATCCTTATATTTTAGAATGAAGTGACAGAGTATCCTTATATTTTGGAATGAAGTAACAGAGAATAGAGTGACAGAGTATCCTTATATTTTGGAATGAAGTGACAGAGTATCCTCATACTGAAAAAAAACTGACAGAGTATCCTAGTGTCGGGAATTAAATAGTAAGATAAAAGAAAATGAGAATATACATCCAAAGATGATATTAGTAATGTTCTACATGGAAATACGGGACAAGAGGGACTGCAATATTAACCCTTTTCAAACCAAACATTAT
Organism: Achatina immaculata; assembly: GCA_009760885.1. Taxonomy (NCBI): domain Eukaryota; kingdom Metazoa; phylum Mollusca; class Gastropoda; order Stylommatophora; family Achatinidae; genus Lissachatina; species Lissachatina immaculata. The sequence continues at coordinate 14,348,196 of CM019712.1, read as the reverse complement.
CAAGACCACACAAACAGCATCGTAACAAACACACCTGCCTTGTTTTTAACCTTGAAGCACGCCTACTGTTAGCTTATATATGTTTATGTCCCGCAGAATTTGCATGCCGTAGCGGGGTGTGAAGTGTTACTGCCTTAACATGTCCTAGGCCACTACAGCATTTGAGGTAGAGATATCAGCACCTGTCCTCTCTGCCTTTATTTTCCTTAGTTTTTTTTTTTAGGCTGACTGAGCCTGGGTCAGAGTCGGTCCGAAAAAAAAAAAAAAATGCCAGCCCAGCGCGAAATAGAACCGAGGACCTTCTGATCGGCAGACGAGTGTACCAACCACTACACCAAAACGGTAGCTTTTACAGCAATTGAGAAATTATTATAATAAGTCAAATCATGGCAAGCCATTTCAGTACATTCATTTTAAAACTGTATGATTTCTTTCCATAGTTCAAAATAAACAATACTGGATTATACATCTAAACAAAAGATCACTTGTGGATCGTGTTCACATCTAACCGAAAACACAGCCAAAGTTTTCAAAAAGTTTACTTCCCAAAAAAAAAAAAAAAAAAACCTAGTCTCTGCCTATTCAGTAAGAGCCTTTCCTGCTCTGCTGCTCACTTTTATAATACTCGCCCATACTGTTTAAGTTCATAAATTACGTTTTATCCTTTTAGCTTCAAATTAATCAAACACCCCCCTCTTGACGCTGACAGTACCCCTGCAAAACGTAGCTTCCCTGTTATGGTACTTATCAGCTACGTTCAACATGTGGTATTGTACTTCGCCATTAATTCTCTTTGTACAGATTAATTATGTACATTGCAATTAATGGTACAAATCTAACAAAATAATTGTATTTTATATTGAACGTGCGGACTGATGTCAAATGTTTCCGTTTTAAATTTGCTCATGTTTATTCTGTAAATAGCTCACGTGCTCTAAGTTTCAGTTTATTATGTGTATTATTGTGAGAAAAGGATAGGCTTTCTATGAAAGTGATACAATGTCTATTTTTAGGTATACGGTTATTTAAAACTACAAATTCCCAACAACGGAACAAACTGTATGGATGGAGGAATATTTCATTTTTAATGAAAACTGTTCTAATGGCTGGAGATAAATCAACAGATGTGTTAAAATTCTTCCCCTCCTTTTGTTTCTCTCTCACTCTCTCTCTCTCTCTCTCTCTCTCTCTCTCTCTCTCTCACCATATTTCAACCTTTCATATTACTTTCCTTGTGTCCGTAGCCTTTGTCCTACTCACACACGACAGTTCTGTATATAACACTTTATTGCGTTAATACATGTATGTATAGATTCTGTGTACCATGGTCCATACCACAGTATTCTGTCATATTAGCATGTTCATATAATAATTAAACTCAGTGTCAACATACGCGAGATTACTATTTCAAGTATGATGTGTTGCTCATTAGCATCAATTCGTTTGTAATAACTGATTAAACATTGAATTGCTTACATTTTTTCCGTCTGTTTTCGTATCTTTTCGTATGTGTTCGTCTATTTCCGTATGTTTTCGTCGGTCGGAAATACTAAACTTCGGAAATTTTGACTGTTTAGAATCTAAGGTACGTGTATCTATTTTAAATGTGGTTGTTATAATCAAGTTATCGTTTGTGGAAGAACAGAATCAGTAGGCAAACATGTTTATAATAATAAATTAACGAAAATTAATGCGAGAAACAGAGAAAATAGGCTTTGCCAAGGAGGGCCGCCTTACCAGCATCTGGGGCCCTGGAGCAGGGTAACGCACTCACAGCACACCCGAAATATACATTCATATACATAGATTTCCATGGGCTGGTTGGGCCCCCATACACTTGAGGCCTATGGGCAGTGCCCATATAGGCCTATGTGTTAAGACGGCACTGTTTTCAAGGCCTATACCAGGCGAAGACAAGCTACATAGGGTTGTACACAAACTCCAGCTGAGAACAGATTACATCAGAAGTATACAAGTCGAGGTCTAAGGAGGAAGATGAAGGAGGATGAGGAAAAAAAAGAAAAAAGAAGGAGGAGGAGGATAAAGAAAGGTGGAGGAGAAAGAGGAGGTGAGAAGGAGGAGGAGAAGGAGATGAGAAGGAGGAAAAGGACAAAAAAGAAGGAGTAGGAGGATAAAGGAAGGTGAAGGAGAAAGAGGAGATGAGGAGGAGGAGGAGGAGGAGATGAGGAGGAGGAGGATGAGGACAAAAAGAAGGATGAGGAGGATAAAGGAAGGTGGAGGAGAAAGAGGAGATGAGGAGGAGGAAGAGATGAGAACGAGGAGGAGGAGGACAAAAAAGGAGGAGGAGGATAAAGAAGAAGGTGGAGGAGAAGAAGATAAGAAGGAGGAGGACAAAAAAGAAGGAGGAGGAGGATAAAGAAGAAGGTGGAGGAGAAGAAGATGAGAAGGGGGAGGACAAAAAAGAAGAAGGAATAAATTATCTTTATTTTAAAAGGGAGCATGCCCGTCTTACATTCTGCCCTTTATCACTCCATATTTCATTCTTCCCACACACTCGACGTAATGAGGTATACAAAATTACATGAATATAACTATATACACACATAAATACACATATAAACAATATATATATATATATATATATATATATATATACGGTAAAGGTAATCCTGTCATGCCTTAGAGGCACATAGGGATAAGGTGTTAGTGCCCATATTTTCCTTGACCTGTCAGCACACAAGAGAGTGATATGGTCAGCATCACGCCTGGCCGCCTTTCCTTCCCCAACTCCAGAAGAAGTCGGGTACCCATTTCTACAGCTGGGTGACTAGGGTGCCTCCGGCCGGATTCGAACCCCCGACCTTCGGGATGAGAGACCAGTACACTAACCGCTTCGCCATTCAGACACCTATATATATATATATATATATATATATATATATATATATATATATATATATATATATATATAAGAATGTAAGATGAAACTGTATGAAATATAAGTATGCAGACTACATGAAAAAATATCTAAGAATGCAAGATGAACATATTACGAGTGTCGTATCGAAAGTCGTGAGCAATTTTTTTTTAATCAGAATTTATAGACTGAGAAATATAAATGAATTTCCTTAAACTGCATCCTTTGCACTTCATGTAGAAGTCACATGACGTCACCATCATGTGTCACGTGACCACGCGGAGCAGAAACAACATGGCGGGTGCTGAAGTTTTGTTTCGTCAACGTGCTGTTATTGAGTTCCTCGTTAAAGAGGAAATCTCCGCTGCTGAAATTCACCAAAGACCTCAAGTTGCTTATGGGGATGTGTGTATGGGTGCTAGCAGTGTTAGGAGATGGGTGAAACATTTCAAAGATGGAAACACGAGCATCCAAGATATGCCTCGCAGTGGTCGCCCTCGAGCTGCCTCCACTGATCGCAACGTGGAAAGGGTTTACGACATCAATAAACAAAACAGACGTGTCACAGTATCAGAAATCGCTGTAAAGCTTGGAATAGGGCACAATGCAGTACAGGAAATGATTGAAACCCTAGGCTGTAGAAAAGTTTGTGCCCGCTCACAAAGTTGTGAGAAAAACCGGACAACTGAGGAAATTTAGAAAATAGACTGCGACATTCTTTCACACCCTGCCTATAGCCCCGACCTGGCACCCAGTGATTACCATCTTTTCTGTTTTATGAAAAAGAACAAATGCGAGGCCATCACTACGACACAGGAGAGAACGTCCAGAAAGCAGTGCGTCTGTGCCTTCGGTCAGCTGGAACGGAATTCTACCGGGAGGGTATTTTCAAACTTGCAGAGCGATGGGAAAAATTTGTGCAGAGAAATGGAGATTATGTTGAAAAGTGAAGAAAAGGATACACATTACGGTGATATATTTATATTTTCTCTATCTATAAATTCTGATATTTAAAAAATGTTTGCTCACGACTTTCGGTATAACCCTCGTATATTCACAAATATAGAATAATGAACTACATAAAAGGTAACTGATATGACAAGGCACCGCGCGCACACACACACATACACATGTACATACACAGACACAAATATACATTTTCAATGGAGTTATTCAGATATTCCATTCTCGCATATCTACTAAGATAATTTCTAATAAAATACAAAATCTAACAAATTATGTTTAGATCTATGTTCTTTTAGAACATAACTCGGTGGCTGGTGAGTCAAGGTATGAGAGGCTATTAGGTATTCGATGGAGGCATATAGTTACAAGTCAGTAAATACTGAAAAAAGGCTCGAGTTAAAGGATGGAGTATTACTAATGGATTTTAGATGGTAGGGGAGGGAGCTCTAGAGCTGTACCGCTGAATATACAAGGCTTTTCTTACACAGATCTAGCCTGGGTTTAGGGGGAAGAAGAAGAAGGAGGAGTTGGAGGAGGACAAAGGAAGCGGAGGACAAAGAAGAAGGAGGAGGAGTTGAAGGAGGACAAGGAAGAAAAAGGAGGGGGATGAGGTGGTGGAGGAGGAGGGTGAGGAGGAAGACAAAGGAGGAGGAAAACAAAGAAGAAGGAGGAGGAGGTGATGGAGTAAGAGGATGACAAAAGGAGGCGGAGGAAATGATGGTGGAGGAGGAAGAGAAGGAGGAAGACAAAAGGAGGAGGAGGAGGAAAGGAGAAGGAAAATGGTGGTGGTGGTGGTGGTGGTGGTGGAGAAGGAGGAGGAGGACAAAGAAGAAGAAGAAGAAGGAAGAGGAGAAGGAAGAGGAGGAAGGGAAGGAGGAGAAGAAGTGCAGGAAAACCAGCTGGGCTTTTGAGAATAACGCAACGCAATAATCATTTGCCCATAACCACCAGTTGCATTCTCAGAAAGTTGTTAAAGCATAATAATACCATAATAATAACAATATTGTTCAATAATACGGTAAGGAAAGACAACCAAATTATGCCTCTTTTATATATAACGAAAGGAAATAATTACAGAGCATGACAATCACTGGAAGAGGCGAGAGAAAAAAAAACAAGAAGTATTTATATTCCAGAGAATAAAACAATTTTGTAGCACTTAAAAATCATCCGCTCTCAGAGAGATCTCCGCCGAAGTAAGTGCCTGCCTCACCGAAGGGCCATGAAAGGGTAGACGCAATAAGACTACCAGTGGTTCTTAGCCGTTTTTTTGGTGGAGGAGGAGGAGATGAGAAAGAGGAGGAAGACAAAGGAGGAGGACAAAAAAGGAGGAGGAGGAAGAGGCCAAATGGAGGAGGAGGTGATGGTGTAGGAGGAGGAGAAGATAAGAAGAAGGAGGAGGACAAAGAAGAAGAAGAAGGAAGAGGAAGATGTGGAGTAGGAGGAGGAGAAGAATGAGGCCTTAGAACAGCTGTGAACCCCTTTCTCGCCTGAGAACAGAACAGCTGTGAACCCCTTTTCCCGCCTGAGAACAGCTGTGAACCCCCTTTTCCCGCCTGAGAACAGCTGTGAACCCCTTTTTCCCTCCTGAGAACAGCTGTGAACCCCTAATTAAAAATAAAGCAATACGTACAACCCATAGATATCTTTTTACTCAAACAAATATATATTCTGATCCGTGGACCTTCAAAAATCTTTTAGTGGATCCCCTGGGGGTCCATGGACTCCATGTTAAGAACCACTGGTGTAGATTACATAGAATCTAAAACTGTGAGAAGATTTTAAATTTAATGTCAAGGAGGGTGGTGAATACAAATGTATACATATCCTTCTTTACAAAGCAATTCACCGGCCCCCATAGGTACTTGAGGAAGGAGACAAGACAAGACAAGACCAAGGGACGTGTTCAGATTCGTGAGGGGAGAGGCGAGGTAGGGGCGTATGGAGGTCTCGGCGAATTATCAACAACTTCAAAAGGGGGGGGGGGGGGGTCAGACGACAATCGAGAAAGTTTTAGAACCGCTGATTTGAATAACCAGATTTTACATACCAACCAAAATACCAAGACTAGAACATTGGGGGGGGGGGGTGTGTGTGCTTGGGGGGGGGGGGTGTATGTTTTGGGAGAGAGAGAGAGAGAGCATACAAACAAATATTTCACCATCTATAACCAGAACATGATCTTGCAGGTTGTCGCCCCCCCCCCCTTTTTTTTTTTCCTTGCCAGTATCCGATTACCTCGTAATTGAGTATCGAATGTCCGAGCACGACCACAGTCTGCCCTAGCAACGAAAGATGATGAAGTGGGAGGTACCCACACAAAAGGCGCATCGCAAAAATCAGGGTGCCACGCATCATCGTCATTGTGTGTATGTAAAAGAAGAAGAAGAAGAGTATCGGATAAATTCGTATTTTTATTTTAAAGTTAGTCAGTTGATCACGTGACTGAGTTGATTCTGAACTTCGTTATGAGAGGAATTTTAAGCCGAGGCTTCGAGAGAAAACAGCTGTGTGGAAGCTAGAAGATGAATGTGTGGAAGCTAGAAGATGAATGTGTGGAAGCTAGAAGATGAATGTGTGGAAGCTATAAGATGAATGTATGGAAGCTAGAAGATGAATGTGTGGAAGCTAGAAGATGAACGTGTGGAAGCTAGAAGATGAATGTGTGGAAGTTAGAAGATGAATGTGTGGAAGTTAGAAGATGAACGTGTGGAAGCTAGAAGATGAATGTGTGGAAGTTAGAAGATGAATGTGTGGAAGTTAGAAGATGAATGTGTGGAAGTTAGAAGATGAATGTGTGGAAGTTAGAAGATGAACGTGTGGAAGTTAGGAGATGAATGTGTGGAAGTTAAAGGATGAACGTGTGGAAGTTAGAAGATGAATGTGTGGAAGTTAGAAGATGAATGTGTGGAAGTTAGGAGATGAACGTGTGGAAGTTAGGAGATGAATGTGTGGAAGTTAAAGGATGAACGTGTGGAAGTTAGAAGATGAACGTGTGGAAGCTAGAAGATGAACGTGTGGAAGCTAGAAGATGGGCATGTGGACGCTAGAAGATGGACGTGTGGAAGCTAGAAGATGGACGTGTGGAAGATAGAAGATGGACGTATGGAAGATAGAAGATGAACGTGTGGAAGATAGAAGATGAACGTATGGAAGCTAGAAGATGAACGTATGGAAGCTAGAAGATGAACGTATGGAAGTTAGAAGAAGGACGTATGGAAGCTAGATGATGAACGTATGGAAACTAGAAGAAGGACGTGTGGAAGCTAGAAGACGGAAATATGAAAGATAGATGATAGGCGTATGAAAGCTAGAAGATGGACGTGTGGAACCATGCGAGGTCTTTATCTGTCTCTACATAAGTTCTGTACGATGAGCTCTAAGAAAGAGCAGGACAAGAGGCTTTGAACCTATAACTTATGTCTAGAAAATGGAGGTGAACTGGCCGCACAATGAAGAAACCAGATATCAGCATAACAAAGCAGGCACTTTCCCGGGGAAATAGAAATCAAGGAAGACCCAGAACTACTTGGAGACTTAGAGAAGAGAAATTATGAAAGTGCTCAGAGACAAGGGATATACATGGAAGGAAGCTGAGAACAAATCCGAGAACAGGGATGACTCGACCAACTTTATCCGTGGCCTATACTCCCAAAAGGAGTGACGGGCAGTGATGATGATGATGACAACGACGACGACGACGATTACGATGACGATGACGATGATGATGATGACGATGACGATGATGATGATGATGATGGTTTGAGCTCGCTATTCAGCTGCACCTAACATTCCCCTCTTCCACGATCATAATCCTTGTGCACTAAGTTCCACTCCCTTCTCACTTGCAACACATAGTTCACAACCTCCTCACAGCATCACTTTACAACCCCTCTACCCCTACTATAATCACCTATTTCACCTTCCCCCGGCTAAATTACCATTGTATCACTCTCTCTCTCTCTCTCTCTCTCTCTCCCCTCCAAGGTCCCCCCGTCCTTATTTACGACCCACCTATCACACATCACAAGTCTCCATTTAAACATTCTCCTAACACCATATCCCTATGTGCCTCTAAGACATGATAGGATTACCTTTACCTTTTTTTCTACATTTCAACATGCGCATTTCTGAAAACAGCCTCTTACAAGCCACAGCCTCTTACAAGCCACAGCTTCTTACAATCCACAGCTTCTTACAATTCACAGCTTCTTACAAGCCACAGCTAAGTGCTGTATTCATTTTATTTTACTTATTTTTTTCCATTCATGTTTTTTACATAGCATTCATGTGATTTTTTTTTTAACCAATAAATCGACCTTGTGAATAGTTTATAATTTCTCACTGGAACAACAGGAAATAGTTTATAACTTCTCACTGGAGCAACAGGAAGTAGTTTATAACTTCTCCCTGGAGCAACATTACACTACTGTAGATGGCAGGGTTTTATCTGAGACCAAAAGACTAGACTCCCAGGCCCTAGTCTGAAGATTTCGCCTTCCACGACTCGACAATGTTGGGTCGCACCTGACAGCGGAATCTTCTGGATTAAGAGAAGCTGTCATGTCATTTTGGTTAAAAGTAAGTGAAAAAAGTAAGTAAGATCGTGTGATTTTATCTTCTCTCTTTATTTACTTAAATATTTTGGACATTAAACGTCACGAGAATTTAGAGAAGACAGTCTTGGAAGGATACATCATGAGGAAAAGAATGAGAGGAAGACCAAGGCGAAGATGGCCTGCAAGATATCGTTGATCATCTGCAAATGGACGCATCTGAAGCAGGGCATCTTGCTCACAACCGAGAGGCCTACAAGTGAACTGTTAGGGAGGCAAAGTTCCTCAAGGGACAGGCAAATGACTGACTGACTCTATTTCTTCGACCTGTGTGTTTTTGTATGATTAAGCCTCACACCGAAACAAGTTAACTGTGTACTCGCCAATGTTTTCCTAGTTTATACATTTTGTTATCACAGCTTTACTGCGATGGCTTCGTGTATATGTTATATACTTATACACTAATTATTCCTTATGCTTGGATCTGTTCTTCATTGCAGAGGTCTTTCCCTAGTCGCAGTCAAAGGCAGAGTGAAGTGGTCGTTTCCTTGAATGTTGGTGTATGTTGAGCTGTCACTACAGCGGTCGTTTCCTTGAATGTTGGTGTATGTTGAGCTGTCACTACAGCGGTCGTTTCCTTGAATGTTGGTGTATGTTGCTGTCACTACAGTGGTCGTTTCCTTGAATGTTGGTGTATGTTGAGCTGTCACTACAGTGGTCGTTTCCTTGAATGTTGGTGTATGTTGAGCTGTCACTACTTACAACACGAGTCATCACAGACACACACAGACTCATCCACCACTAAACCACACTGCACGCCTATGAGGGTCAAACTTAAGCAGTCGCCCCAGACAAGGGTCGCCGCTCAAACTATGGTCACTGTAAATCTGACATAAGGTCGCGAGAATATATACTTCTTTTTTTCTTTTTAAAATTACAGAATTTTTAGGAAATATTCTTCCCCTGTTGAGTGAATGTCTCGGATTTAAACTTAAAAAGATGGCCAAGTTATTCTACATGTCAGTCTCCAGCTTCTGTCTATAGTATATGAGATTTTAAGTTAAGCAATGACCAGTGTTAGAAAACGTTTCTTATAACTTGAAAAAAAAATGACCGCTATAATTTTGTATTTATTTTTGTGGCTGGGAAGTTTCGGCCATTATAGAAAAGTTATTATTATTATTATTATTGTTATTTTAGAATATTTACCTATTTAATTAATAACGATGTTTCTTAACAGTTTGTTTCGTGTCGTTGCTTGTAGATCTTCTTCGTGGTTTGATTAGACTTTTTTTTTTAACTTCTCCGGGATCAGTTTAAAAAGTATAACAAACATGGTCTGCTACAGGAATTGTCTCACTTTATGTTCCTATAAATCAACGTCCAGGCTGCGATAACATGCTCAAGGCAAGAGGTAAATCACATTTTAAAGCCGCTCTATTGCTGAAATAGCGCCCTACTAGTACCTTTTGTAATGGAATATGGCTGTAGGTATAGAAAATCTTGTGAGTCATGACCACAATAAATTCGAACAGGTAAACAAGGATATACGAGTAAGTGGTACAGGGGCAAAGAACGACTGTACAGGGGATACAAGGAAATAGAACTCCACAGAGATAACAGTGTATATGTACACAAACAAACAGATAATCTCACAGTAGAAAGACAGACCACAGAATGTTTAAAAACAAAAGAAGGGATTATCGTCACGGACAAGGAAAAAATAATGAAAAGATGGGATGAAGATATAAAAAGATCCATACCATGACAGACTGGGGGAGAGGAATGATAGAGATAGTAAATTAATTGAATGAGCAAGAATACACAGCATGGTTGTATGAAACACCAGGTTTAAGCAACATCCTCGAAGACTGGCAATGTGGTGCAGCCCAGACAAAAATACTTTTAACTAGATAGACTACATATTAATCAACAAACGATGCCGGAATGCATTACTGACAACAAAAACCATGCCAGGAGCCGACTGCAATAGTGACCATGACCCACTCTGTGGAAAAATTAGAATAAAGCTAAAGAAAGCATGCAGAAAAGTGAGAAACATCAAATGGAATACAGAACTCCTTAAAAATGACCAAGAACAGTCAGAACAATACAAAGTTATTATAATAAATAGATACAATGAAATAGCAAAGATAAATAGTATAGACAAATAATGGGCAATGTTAAGAGATTCTATCCACCAAACTGTTAAGAAGATAATACCACTGACAACACAAGCCCCCAAGAATAAATGGATGATAGATGATATCTTGGGACTGATGAACAAGAGAAAGGGGAGTAAAAATAACCAAGAAAAATATAACAGGATAAATAAAGAAATAAGACGCAAATGCAGAGAAGCAAAGGAAGTGTGGTTAAATGAACAGTGCAGATGATGATGATGATACAGGTTACATTCCTGATGACCTGCTGAGATCTGTGTTCATTGCTATACCAAAGAAACCAGGAACGGTAGACTGTGAAGAACATAGAACTGTTAGTTCCATGAGTCATGTCATCAAGATACTGCTGTGGATAATAATAAAAAGAGCCAGAAATAAGATGACAACTGAAATATCAGAAGAACAATGTGGCTTTTTAGCAGAAAAGGGCACACCAAATGCTATCTTCATGTTAAGAACATTCACAGAAAGAGTAATAGAAGTCAGTCCTATATTTATGCTTCAGACACTGCAAGCTGTTTGATAAAGTTTAACACACCGAAGTAGTAAAAACAATAATTTTTACAACTTTGGTGTGATAAACTTTATCGAAGGACATAAATGTTGACAGAAAAGACCTGAGAATCATCATCAGAATATCTCTCTCTCTGAATCTTAAGTGCCCAGGCCACATGGGGCTTCCGCAAGGGCATTCCACAAATGCCTGTCCCCTGCCTTTCTTTCTGCTCTTGCCCAGGTGAGCCCTCTATTGCTCAGCATCCTTTCTGTCATGTCTCTTTTGGTCTACACTTACTTCTGTTCCCCTGTGGTGTCCATCTTAGTGCTATTTTTGGTAGTGAGTTGTCAGTCATTCGGAGCACATGTCCCAATCATCGCCAACGTCTTTCCTCAATAGTTGCTGTCAATGGCTTCATCTGCATTTCTGCCAACAAGATGTTATTTCTTATGGTGTTTGGCCAAAATATTTTTCTAATTCTTCGTAAACATTTAGTCTGGAAAGAATTCAACTTGTTTTCTATGGTTTTGGTGATTTTCCAGCATTCACTTCCATAGAGTAGTACACTTAGAACATTACTCTTAAATATCCTGATTTTCGTATTTATGCTTAGTTTTTTAGATTTCCATATAGTCTGAATATCATGAGAATATAATAGGATAAAAAATCAGCTGCCAGAGTGTAGGGACAGATATGAGAAAATAGGGCAAAGGGTACGGCAGGGATGTGTTCTGTCACCCGACATCTTCTCGATATAGACTAAAAATATAATGAAACATATAAAAGGCATGCTGGGAGCAGCAGTAGAAGGTGTCAGTATCAACAGCCTGAGACGCAAAGACAACAAGGTGTTGATAGCCAAGAGTGAAAGGTAGCTTCAATCACTACTTAATAACAGTCATCAAGAGAAGTGAGAAAAAGTGACGCATCTTAACATAAAGAAGACAGTTGTGATGGTCATATAAAAAAATAAGACCCCTCCCCCTCCACCCAAGGTACAATATACAAGCAAAAGGCACAAATTTAAACCAAGTTGACAGTTTGAAGTACTTAGGCACCTCACTAACATCAGAAGGAAGATGTATCACTGAAGTAAAAAAACACAATTACACAAACCAAGACCAAGTAACACATACAACGATTAAGAGGAAAGAAAGGAGGATTGGTTATGTATGGTCTGTAGCAAAATCTAGAAGAAAAGAAAACAGTAACTGTGATAAAGAAGATTGATCAGCTAGTCAGTCAAACATCTATCCGTGTAAATAAGAAAGCAAAGTTTTACAAAGCTATGTCAGACAAATATATCCATGTAAATGAGAAAGCAAGGTTTTACAAAGCTATGTCAGACAAATATATCCATGTAAATGAGAAAGCAAGGTTTTACAAAGCTATGTCACACAAATATATCCATGTAAATGAGAAAGCAAGGTTTTACAAAGCTATGTCACACAAATATATCCATGTAAATGAGAAAGCAATGTTTTACAAAGCTATGTCAGACAAATATATCCATGTAAATGAGAAAGCAAGGTTTTACAAAGCTATGTCAGACAAATATATCCATGTAAATGAGAAAGCAAGGTTTTACAAACCTATGTCAGACAAATATATCCTTGTAAATCAGAAAGTAAGTTTTACAAACCTATGTCGGACAAATATATCCATGTAAATCAGAAAGTAAATTTTACAAAGCTGTGTCAGACCAACATATCCATGTAGATTAGAAAGTAAATTTTACAAAGTTAAATCAGACCAATATATCGATGTAAGTCAGAAAGCAAGTAAGGAAAAAATATTCGCATGCAAATTTAGTTCCAGTTGATTTTGTAAAGTATGTCTAATTTTACATTTAAAAAGAAGTATAAAATACCAAAATGTATAAACTATAAAACAAGTAGGAACAATTTATACTGTTTATATTTTCCCAGTTTAATCATTTTGTTATCATATCTTTACTGCAGTGGTTTTGTGTATAGTTATGTACTTAGTTTTATATTCTTTTACACTAATTATTCATGTGTTACTATAAAATACCGAATGTTATATTGATGCTACTATAAAATACCGAATGTTATATTGATGTTACTATAAAATACTGAATGTTGTATTGATGTTACTATAAAATACCGAATGTTGTATTGACAAAACCAGTATTTCAAAAAATACTTCATACAGTGTGAAAAACAGGTACAGTTGTAAAAAAAAGTAAGTAAAGGTAACCCTGTCATGCCTTAGAGGCACATAGGGATATGGTGTTAGTGCCCATATTTTCCTTGACCTGTCAGCACACTAGAGGGTGAAATGGTCAGTATCACGCCTGGTTTCAAAAAAGTCCTAGCACACTCACTGATAGCCATGGGTAAATAAACTTTCTGTTAGAATGAAAAAAGTATACGTAATGCATTTTGTGATAGCATTGTTATTTGTGGGATCGTAATGTTTGCAACAAAATGTATGGGTTATAGATGGGGCTAATCTCTCATAACCCAGCCTGCATAATATAATAATGAAAACCACACTTTAAGGGAAAAGTTGAAGGAAAAAAGAGCAAGAGTATGACAGTGGCAGAGAAGGGTGGATATATAAGACAAATGGACTAGATTTTGCTTGGCTGAGTGCATTGTGAAAACAAAGGGGCGGAGCAGCCTGGAGAATCATTGCAGCCAAGCTTCCATTGGGAGATGGCACATAATGATGATGCAGAAGTAGAGGTTTGATAGTCTTATTAGGTTTTTTCATTTACTTTAGTGATCAAGAATTTATCATGCAACGACTTATCTTCCAAAAAATGTCGGAGAAGAACTGAAACTAAATTGTCTTATTTCCATATTCAGGTACTTTGTGATGTTTACTGGAACAACTAAACTTCTCGATAAATCTCAGTTATTCGTGTCATGCAGTGAGATATTCATGATCTCGGACATTCCAGCAACCATCTCACATGTGACTGGCCCCTTCCCCTGAAAAAGAAAATATAAATTTGAAAAATGAACAGTTTAAAAAACGTCATCTGCTTGTTGGTGGTTCTCGGCTTCTGTAAATCATCAATTTCCACAGTAGCTAACATCAACCATCTTCACAACTATCATTCAAGATTAAAGGCATCATCAATTTCCACAGTAGCTAACATCAACCATCTTCACAACTATCATTCAAGGTGAAAGACATCATCAATTTCCACAGTAGCTAACATCATCCAGTTTCACAACTGACGTTCAGGATTTAAGGCATCATCAGCTTCCGCAGTTTAATTTTAAAAAACATAATCACAGATAAGAAGATAGTAAATAAACTTCAAAAAAAAAAAGAAAGAAAACATTTTAAAAAGAAACACAGAAATAAACGTTACTTAATTCTTAGCTTATGATGAGCCATTTAGAACAACACTGGCAGTGCTGGTAGGTTTTGCACATCTGTGCAATTCAATGCTCAGACTGATATTCAAGCAAAATCTAAATAAAATTATAAGTAGCACATTTCTAACGCAATCCATATTCTTTTAAAATATAGAGTAATTTAGGTGTATTAAAAAAATATAATAATTACAGTCATGTAGACTTGTTTTGTAGTTTGGAATTCATAACTTTAAGTTACTTAAAAGGCAGTGAATGGACATCACACATCTTTTGTTAAACATGGCGGCCATGGTATTTTTTTTTAGATGTTCAGTTGCTTTGTATTTTGTTCAGTAGTCAGAGAGTTCAGTTGATTAAATTTATAGATATTTTTATTTTATGCTGTTTATTCTTTTCCCTGTTTCGAATTCATTTGTTTTATCTCGGTGATACAACTTGTGAAGGTGAAATTTACGATATAAGACACTCAGTGTAGACTTCACGGGCAGTGCTGCCTTGGTTACATCCACCAAATTGAAGATGGACTCAGATGAGTGACTGAGTGGCATAGCAGTTAGCTTGCTCATCTGTTATAAAGATAGTCCCATAGCAAATGGTGTAGGGGATGAAGCATTAGAGACCTCATTATGCTGGGCCATCAGCATGTGAGGAAGGGTGCCATTTCCTTTCCTTGCTGCCTTTCCTTCTCAGATTTTCTCTGGTACCCATTTCATGAGGCTGGGTCAACATCGGGGCCGTATTGGTTGGGGAAAAAAAATCCAGCTCAGCTAGGGATTCGAACCCTCGACCATTCGATTGCTAGACAAGTGCTGTGGTGAGATAAGTGGTTCAAATCCAGCGAGAAGTGCCTCTGGTCACCGAGCTGTAGAAATGGGTACCTGACTCGTGGATCTGGGAAAGGAAAGACAGCCAGGCAGTTTGCTGACCACATGATCTTCTCTCGTGCTGACAAGTCAGGGACAGCATATCCTCTAGGAGCCTTCATAGCACGGCAAGACTACATTTTCAGGTCATCTTGAATTGTTGTATGAGCTCCGCCTAGCCCTAGTGAGAAATAAGGAGGGTTGAACATGGGGGACAGCTACCCAATACTGTAAAAATACTGCAGCTACGAAAACACCAAAAAGAGCTCAGCAAGAGGAAAAATTAATAACGACAGAGGAAGGAACTTCTTCACGAAGTTGTGAAGATTGACTACATCTGGAGATGGACAGAAATAAAAGGAGAACCCATGTTGATGACCTTTGTCCCAAATAGGGGTAAAGAAGGGAAGGAATTATTGTATGTTCATCATTTGTCAGAAGTTTTGGTTTTTAACTTAACTCTTTCACTCCTATGTTAATTCCCATGCTGTGCCAGGCATAATGAATTTTTATTAGAATTTTGATCATGAGAAAGAAACTGTCTCTCTCTCTCTGAACCTTAAGTGCCCAGGGCACATGGGGCTTCTGCAAGGGTTTTCCACAAATGCCTGTCCTTTGCCTTTTTTTCTGCTCTTGCCCAGGTGAGCCCTCTATTGCTCAACATCCTTTCTGTTGTTCTTCTCCATGTCTCTTTTGGTCTACCCTTACTTCTGTTCCCCTGTGGTGTCCATCTTAGTGAAAGAAACTGGAAGGAATTTATTGTCTTGTCTTGTCTTGTCCTCCCTCATTTACTGCTAGGCGTGGAGGTGAAGTGCGATTGTCTCCCAATGGCTCGCCTGTTGGCTTCGTACATTGAGATGTTCAGGGACTCTGCTATACCATCGGTCCATCGTTTGCATGGGTGGCCCCTTCCGCTGCCTTTGTGTGGTCTGTAAAACATTGCTCTCTGTGGTACACGTTCTGTTGGTAGTCGTGATACATGACCGAACCATTTTATTTGCTGTTTTTTAATATAGTTCAAAAACAGCAGATAAAATGGTTATTGTATAATTTTAAATATGGATTGGGTTAGAAGCATACTACATTTCATTTTATATAGATTTTGCCTAGCTTTTGACTTGGACTTTTCCAATTCCCAGGTTTAAGAGTTTTCATTCTTTTCCCCCCTTGTGCCAGATAATGAAACTTACAAGTCCTTTTCAGCTGTTCTACATAGACTTTGCCTAGATATTACTCTGAGCTTTGATTCACATAACTGTTGATTGATTGGTTGATCTTTATTTTCAAAGGGTTAAGAATTGGGCTGTGCAAGGCCTACCAACCCTGCCAGTGTTGGAGTGAAAGAGTTAATCTTCAGTGTGTTATTTTTTGTTTGTTAACTTATTGTCACTCAGTTTGTTAACTGTTCTAGGTCAGAGAAGTTACACAATTTAGCCGCAGCACTTTCTCCTGCTGATCTTCGTCTTGGTGGAACGGATGCAGATTTCCTGACTTTTGATCCCCTTGGGGAAGTGGACCACACGGATTGGCTTAGACAGAAGTATTCGGACAGAAATTTTGGACTGGATTCTGGAAGTTTCCGTCTGTCCGAAGAGATACAGAATTTTACTGTGACAGGTATAGTAACCACTATGGTTTCTGTCTGTTTCATAATGTTACTTTACTGTCTATTATGTTGTTATTCATTTAGTCTTTTTCCCGTTAAGTTTTCCTTCAAATATAGTTTCATTATAATTTTTGCTTTTAAGCAAAACTTTTCAGTTGTTCTGTTTTTAATAGAGCACCTGGGTTCATTCATTCATTTGCATGTCCCTTGCGGAACTTTGCCTCCCAAACAGCACTCCTGTAGGCCTCTCGGTTGTGAGCAAGATGGCCTGCTGCTGTTGCATCCATTTCCAGATCGTCAACCTGGGTAGCGAAGCTTTTAGTGCAATGTTCCCTCGTGCCGAAGATGGCCTGAGGCAAAAGTCACCAAATTGTAGAAATTGGTTTACACGGTGGCACTGGTGTTGGGAAAGGCATGATGCGACTACATCATCCTCCAATGTGACAATGGATCAAGGAAAATGTGGGCACTAATACCAATATCCCATAGATAGCTCTTGTATGATAGAGTTACCGTTATCCACTTTTTTTTTTTTTAGCATTTTATTTCTTGATTTTAGTTTATATAAGGTGACTTGTCTCACATGTAGCATTTTTTTGTGTCTTACATAATGAGGTTTATGTGTTATATCATGAGGTTTTTGTCTTCTGTCATGAGGTGTTTGTCTAACATCATGAGGTTTTCTCTTCTTGTCATGAGATGTTTGTTTTATATCATGAGGGGGTTGTCTGATGTAGTGAAGTGTTTATTTTATGATAATTTTTATTATATCATGAGATGTTTGTTTTGTATAATGAGGGGTTTGTCTGATGTCATGAAGTGCTTATCTTATGATATTTTTTTATTATATCATGAGGTGTTTTATGAGTTTATTTGTCTTGTGCAGGTTTTGCATTATATTAAAGGCTGTTGTTTTAAGTCATGAGGTTTTTGTCCCGTATCATGTAGTTTATGGATTGTATCATAAAGCTTTTGTCTTGTATCATATAGTATGTAGTTTTTGTCTTCTGTCATGTTGTTTTATGTGTTGTATTATGAAGTTTTTGTCTTGTATCATATGGTTTGTGCCATGTATCATGAAGTTTTTGTCTTGTATCATGTGGTTTATGAATTGTATCTTGAAACTTTTGTCTTGTATCATACAGTTTATGCTTTGTATCATGAAATTTTTGTCTTGTATCATGTGGTTTATTCATTTTATCATGAAGTTTTTTTGTCTTGTATCATGTGGTTTATGCCTTGTATCATGAAGTTTTTTGTCTTGCATCTTTTAATACATAATTCTTCACTATGCATTAATACTTTATGATACTTTTAATACATTTGTCACACAGGCAAGCAGTGGGACAGATTCATTTCATTTGTGACTAAAGCCGGATGGGACCTCATGTTTGATTTTAATCTCTTCAAGTGGAGAGATGGTCTGTGGGACCCAGCCAATGCAGACCTGTTGCTGACCTACTCATCTGCCAAGGGCTACCAGATTCCTTACTTTCAGCTTGGAAATGGTATTATATCTGCTCATCCTTCTAACTTAGGTTTCCAGATGTTGAGTTTTATGTTGGCTAGTTTAACTCTTGACTTGTTAAACAACATCCATAATTCACAAGCATTTTTTTGTACTTAAATATAATCTTAACCACAGTGTTTTACCAGGAAATGATGCAGTGCCTATTTATAGCATTTATCTTCTTCTTCTTCTTCTTCTTCTTCTTCATCAGCTTTCCAAGCTGTTGTAGCTCATTGCCTAAGTTCACTTCCATTCCTCTCTATTCCTGATCTTCTCTCTCCAGTTGATTACACCAGTTTCCTGTGTGTCCTCTTCAGTGTTGTCTCTCCATCTCTGTCTTGGTCTACCTCTCAGCCTTGTTTTATTCAATTCTTGTGCATACATCGTTTTCATTTGTCGGTTCTCTTCCATTCTTTCTGCATGACCCAACCAGTGTAATGTGTTCAGTTTCAAGACCATAGGATTTATGAGACTTTAAAATTATTAACTCCCGACTGCTGAACAAAACCACATGATTGTAATTATTTTTTTTTATTATATTTTTTAAAAATTAAAACCATTTAAATGGTATGTAGTAAGTTAAGGGTCAATAGCTTTGATATGTTGGAAGTTCCATTCGAAGAAGAGCTTTGATATGTTAGAAGTTCCATTTGTAGAAGAGCTTTGATATGTTAGAAGTTCCATTCATAGAAGAGCTTTGATGTGTTGGAATTTTCATTCATAGAAGAGCTTTGATGTGTTGGAAGTTCCATTCGTAAAAGAGCTTTGATGTGTTGGAAGTTCCATTCGTAGAATAGCTTTGATATATTGAAAGTTCCATTCGTAGAAGAGCTTTGATGTGTTGGAAGTTTCATTCATAGAAGAGCTTTGATATGTTGGAAGTTCCATTCGTAGAAGAGCTTTGATGTGTTGGAAGTTCCATTCGTAGAAGAGCTTTGATGTGTTGGAGGTTCCATTCATAGAAGAGCTTTGATATGTTGGAATTTCCATTCGTAGAAGAGCTTTGATGTGTTGGAAGTTCCATTCGTAGACTAGCTTTGATATGTTGGAAGTTCCATTCGTAGAAAAGCTTTGATGTGTTGGAAGTTCTTTTCGTAGAAGAGCTTTGATGTGTTGGAAGTTCCATTTGAAGAAGTGTTACTTTGTTGTACTTCTTCTTCAGCCTCCCTGTAACTGCGAGCTGGTGTTCTTTGCAGCCGATGCTGGGAAGATGTTGAGTCACACGTGATATCAGCTTGAGAGCAGGTTATGCCAGCTTTTTTTTTTTTTTCAGTGCCTGAGTGCGGCTAAAAAAAAAGGGGGGGGGGGTGGTTTGCAGGTGCAGTGCTTCTTTAGCAGACTCCACCATCATGGGGATCATGGCAATACTTAACCCATCAGCCAGGCTAGGCCTGTTACAGCTGATTACCAAAACGGACAGCATATTTAAAGGCACACACACACACACACACCCATTTTGTTTGTAATAATCTAGTTTGTTGCAGGATTTTCAGTAGCAGCAGTCACTCATGAGGCAGGTGTTTGTCAGGTGGAAACTTCTGAGGTTTTCTTTTGAGGTTGTTCACAAGGCATGGTAACATTTGATTGGATAATTGGAGAAGAGTAACTAATTCAAGAAAATTTTCATTTCTTACTCCATCATTTTTTGGGCCTTGTACATATTTTATTTTGTTTCTTACAGAGCCAAACTCGTACAAACATAATTTCAATTTCACAATTTCTGCTGATACTTTGGTCAAAGATTTCCAAATACTGAAGAAGGTTGTTTCTAAGTATTCGCTGTACAAAGCCAGCAAACTGTATGGACCTGATGTTACCAATCTGGACATTCATACAGGTTCCAAGAACTATTTTAAAGAGTAAGTGTTTCATATTATTGTTTATTGTTAGAAATGATTGAAGCAAGCTTTCCATGATGTAAATCAGTAGTGCAGTATTTCATCTTGTGCCTACATCAGATGACGGTAACATAGGAAATGAGAACAGAATCTGTGAGTGAGGAGATTCATATGTAGCATTCAGCAGGTTAACCGATCAGTCATGAGATAACTGCAAAGATAAAAGTTAGTTTAATGCAGCTTATTGCTGCAGGAGATTGACGACAAGCAACATCTAGAGCAGCGGTTCTCGGACCCTTTTGCTACACGGCCCACATTTAAAAGTCAAACATTTTTGTGGCCCACTAATAAAGTGCTTTATATTTGCAAGGTATAAATCTAATTTTATAAAGAATTGTGTAATATTTTTTCTACGTGTTTAACTGCATATTCATTGCTACACAAAAGTTCTTTTCATTTACCTTAAAGATGGCACATTGCATGAAAAATGCAGAATAATTTTTTTATTGTAACTACTTTTTTTCTCTCTCTCTTTTTTTTTTGCTGCTTTGAGACTTCAGTGTGGCCCACAATACTGCCTATCATGGCCCACCTTTGGGCCACGGCTCGTGGATTGAGAACAATTTTTTTATAAATAGGAAACAACGATGCTTTCGTACGGTAAAGTAAGAGAACACAGTTTTATAGGATTAGACCTCCAAAAAATCGTAGACAAAGCATTTTAGTGAGGTGTGAGGGAAAGAAAAATCACAAGAGAGTTACCTGTGATTCAAACCACAGACTCCAGTAGGACGAGCAGCTGTCTAGGCATGAGAGAACAGCATACTAATGAACTGAGCCAACTAGCACCTCTAAAAAAAGGTGTTTTATTGGCATAGTCATTAGTACTGTTCAGTAGACATGAGCTATTTATAAAAATTGTTCCTGAACCTATACCTGAAACTAACTTCATGTAATAAGTATTTGTTCGTTTGTTATTATTGTTCAAGTATGTACCAGACATGGCAGGAGACCCTGTGTATGTTTGACTAAAATTGGTACCTGCTAGAGAGACTGAATCTAAGCTACAGAATTTTTGTGTCATGACCTCGTTTCTTTCTGGGTGTCACGATCCCTCGTGTCTACTGAACAGTACTAATGGGTTGAGAACCACTGATCTAGAGAGAAAAGAACGAAGAACATAGTATACCACAGCCTGAAGAACCACCAGTGCCGTCACCATTGCCCGTCACACCCTTGAGAGTATAGGCCATGGAAGAAGTTTCTCTAGTTATCCTTGTTCTTGGATTTGTTCTCTCCTTCCTTCCTTATGTATCCTTTGTCTCTCAGCACTTTCATAATTCCCCCTTCTCCAGGTAGTTCTGGGCCATGCTGTGTTGTCCCTTCCTTGTTCAAGACAAAGTTTTCAAGTTTTATTCACCTTGTTTCTGTAATGCTACGATTTTTTTCTCTGGGTGAACACATCATTGGCCTGTTTCCCCCAACCTCCTTAGTCACCTTTTATGACATGTGTGGTTGGTGGCAGTGGTTCTATTCTTTTCTTCCTAGACTCAGATCTGGGCCCCAGTAATCACATGAGCCAGACCACCTGTATAATAAATAAAATAGACCAACCTTTCCCTGTGGACCAACTAGCGAAGTGGTTAGAGCACTCTTCTAGCAACTGAATGGTCGAGGGTTCGAATCCCAAGCTGAGCTGGATTTTTTTTTTTTTTCCAACTAATACGGCCCCCAGGTCGACCCAGCCTTGTTAAATGGGTACCAGAGACAATCTGGGAAGGAAAGGCAGCGAGGAAAGGAACTGGCTACCCTACCTCATGCGCTGATGGCCCAGCATAATGAGGTCTCTAACGCTTCATCCCCTACGACATTTGCTGTGGGACTATCTATCTGTCTTTCTCTATAGAATATCAGAAATGACAGCAAAACATATCCTATAAGACTACAGAGTGTATGATGAATTGAATAAACAGGTCATCCAGCTTCTTCAGTGAATCAGAAATGGCAGTGGAATATTCCCAGCTAGACTACAGGCTGTATGAAGAGTTGAGGGAACAGTCTCAGAAATGGCAGTGGAATATTCCCAGCTAGACTACAAGCTGTATGCTAGACTACAAGCTGTATGAAGAGTTGAGGGAACAGTCTCAGAAATGGCAGTGGAATATTCCCAGCTAGACTACAGGCTGTATGCTAGACTACAAGCTGTATGAAGAGTTGAGGGAACAGTCTCAGAAATGGCAGTGGAATATTCCCAGCTAGACTACAGGCTGTATGAAGAGTTGAGGGAACAGTCTCAAAAATGGCAGTGGAATATTCCCAGCTAGACTACAAGCTGTATGAAGATTTGAGGGAACAGTCGTCACTCTCAGCAGTCCGAGAGAAAGAAAAAAATTATTCAGTGAAATCAAATTCTTGGAAGCGGCAACAAAATCTGTATCAGGGTCCAGAATCAGAACCCGAAAAAGGAATGAGAAAGTAGAAGAAGAAGAGGTTAGATATGCCGTAGTGTTGCTTGATGAGTTTGAGTGATGCACCGAAGGTTTCATGAACTCTTAACTTACTAAATAACATCCTTGAGACAAAAGGGAGACAACACAGTATTTATTTTTAGCATTTATGTTAATGTAAAATTTTCAAATTCCAGCCAATGGGACAAAACCATGGTGACTGCAGTTATTTTGCTTTTACATTTTTTTTTGAGGAGAATGTGCTGTCCGGTTTGACAAGTCAGCGATCTTTGCTAATGTCAGGGAGGATGACAAACCATAACTGACCAAGACCCTGTCCCACTTCTCCATTATTACCCCCAGCAGTAGGTCGAACCTGGCTAACATGGCAGGGGTAGTAGAGTCTGCTGAGAAGGCAGTGACACCACCACCCCCCCCCTCCCCTCAGGACCTGGGAAAAAAGTAGCTGCTATAACCCACTCCCAAGCCAACACAGTGCTTTGCTTCATCATCTTCACTGCGTGAGCTGCTATAACCCACTCCCAAGCTGACACAATGCTTTGCTTCATCATCTTCACTGCGTGAGCTGCTATAACCCGCTCCGACACAGTGCTTTGCTTCATCATCTTCACTGCGTGAGCTGCTATAACCCACTCCGACACAATGCTTTGCTTCATCATCTTCACTGCGTGAGCTGCTATAACCCGCTCCGACACAATGCTTTGCTTCATCATCTTCACTGCGTGAGCTGCTATAACCCGCTCCAACACAATGCTTTGCTTCATCATCTTCACTGCGTGAGCTGCTATAACCCGCTCCAACACAATGCTTTGCTTTATCATCCCCACTGCATGAGCTGCTATAACCCACTCCCAAGCTGACACAGTGCTTTGCTTTATCATCCCCACTGCATGAGTTGCTATAACCCACTCCCAAGCTGACACAATGCTTTGCTTCATCATCTTCACTGCTTGAACTGCAGAGAACATCAGCTCACTGTTCCAGGGAGATGGAAGAAGAAGAAATGTTAGATTAGGAGTTAAGATTCTGGCAGTTTGATTTGGCCACCCCCTTGAGTTGGTGATGTTGGTAGTTTGATTTGGCCACCCCCTTGAGTTGGTGATGTTGGTAGTTTGATTTGGTCACCCCCTTGACTTGCTGATGTTGGTAGTTTGATTTGGTCTCCCCCTTGACTTGCTGATGTTGGTAGTTTGATTTGGTCTCCCCCTTGACTTGCTGATGTTGGTAGTTTGATTTGGTCACCCCCTTGACTTGCTGATGTTGGTAGTTTGATTTGGCCACCCCCTTGAGTTGGTGATGTTGGTAGTTTGATTTGGTCTCCCCCTTGACTTGCTGATGTTGGTAGTTTGATTTGGTCACCCCCTTGACTTGCTGATGTTGGTAGTTTGATTTGGTCTCCCCCTTGACTTGCTGATGTTGGTAGTTGATTTGGTCATCCCTTTGACTTGGTGATGTTGGTAGTCTGATTTGGTCACCCCCTTGAATTGCTGGTATTTCTCTTACAGGTTTATCTCAGCAGGAGGATGTGATGTTGTGGATGAACTAAGCCTTCACTTGTAAGTTACAGAAGTTTTTGTACATCATCATCATCAGGTGCCATGCTGACTCATTCATCATTCATTTGCATGTCCCTTGTGGAACTTTGACTCCCTAACAGCACTACTGTAGGCATCTGAGTTGTGAGCAAGATGGCCTGCTGCTGATGCATCCATTTGCAGATCCTCAATGATGTCTTGCAGCCATCTTTGCTGTGATCTTCCTCTCTTTCTTTTCCCCATTATGTACCCTTCCAAGACTGTCTTTTCTAGACATATCATGACGTTTAATGTGTTCAAAATATTTAAGTTTTCTCTCTTTAATCCTCTTTACTAGCCGTGCTGACTGGCAATGGCTATTATGTTTCTCCAGGGTACACGATCCTTCAGGCCATCAGCTCAGTTGGCGATCTCCTCTCACACCATCCCGTCAGACTGTCCAGTATTATGTCTCTCGGTCTTTCCCTGGCTTTTCTTCCCTCTGTTTTTCCTGCTGTTACAATATTTTCAATGCTCCCTCTTCTCATTGCAAGTCCTCTGAAACTACATTGCCTCTCATATTTTTTTTTTTTTTTTACCAGAAATTTTTTTGGGGTCTCTCCTGGTCTTCTCATGCATTCTTTATTAGTAATCTTTGCTGTTTAGAGAATTTTCAACATTTTTCTGATAAACCACTTTTCTGTTGCTTCCATTGATCTTAGTTTTTGTACACATTCATCTGAAACACTAGATAAATATGCATAAGGACAGTGATGTAAAGTTGTGGTAACTCACAGCTTTTCACCATAGCAGTTTATAACGGTTTAAAAAAAAAAAAAAAGATAAAATCCCCATTTCCATGCCATTAAGGCATATTGGGGTTGCAGTGTCAGGCCCATATTTTCCAAGACCTTCAGCACATGAAAGTGTGATGTGGTCAGTATCACACCAGGCCGCTTTACCTTCCCAGATTTCTCCGCTACCCAGTTTTAGAGGCTGGGTGGACCCCGGTGTGTTTTTGGTGTGGCGGTACCAGAAAAATGAGTACAGCTGTGGCTGTGGGCAAAATGGCAGGCCAGCATCTGCTACTGCCCGCAAGACTGACCTGCATATCTGGAGCAGAGAAGGCACATTTGGCCATCCCCATTACCACAATCCAGACCAAGCTGTAGAACGATATCAAGAACCATGGCTGACTGCTGCATTCTTAGAAGATATCCAACTTGACATCTGAGAACCTTCAAAGAAGAAGAAATGCAATCATTTTATCGAATCGGAAATGGGTCTCATTGGATAGCTTGAATACCCGGGGATGAAGACGCTGTCCAATGAGACGATCAGCGACCTATAGCTGATATGCTAGCATCAGGGTTAGCGACCCATAGCTGATATGCTAGCGTCAGGGTTAGCAACCCATAGCTGATATGCTAGCATCGGGGTTAGCGACCCATAGCTGATATGCTAGCGTCAGGGTTAGCAACCCATAGCTGATATGCTAGCGTCAGGGTTAGCAACCCATAGCTGATATGCTAGCGTCAGGGTTAGCGACCCATAGCTGATATGCTAGCGTCAGGGTTAGCGACCCATAGCTGATATGCTAGCGTCAGGGTTAGCGACCCATAGCTGATATGCTAACGTCAGGGTTAGCGACCCATAGCTGGTATGCTAGCGTCAGGGTTAGCGACCCATAGCTGATATGTTAGCATCAGGGTTAGCGACCCATAGCCGATATGCTAGTGTCAGGGTTAGCGACCCATAGCTGATATGCTAGCGTCAGGGTTAGTGACCCATAGCTGATATGCTAGCATCAGGGTTAGCGACCCATAGCTGATATGCTAGCATCAGGGTTAGCGACCCATAGCTGACCAAGACCCTGCCCCACTTCTCCATTAGTACCCCTAATAACAGGCCTAGCCTGGCAAACAGGGCAGGGATCGCCGTAGTCCCCATGGTGGTGGAATCTATTAAAGAAGCATTGCACATGCCTTGCTTTTTAGCTGTACTCCAGGGCTGAAAAAATAGCTGCCATAGCCCGCTCCCACGCCGATACGATGATGCGCCTCAACAACATCACAGCATCGGCTGCAAAGAACACCAGCTCGGAGTTACAGGGAGCTCGTACAAGTACACGCTTGAATACCCAGAGTGTACACCATGAAGAAGAAGAAGAAGAAGAAGGTAAACCTTTGGGCAGAATTCACAGCCTCTGTGACCATGATGAGCTCTGCCTTGTCAGCCAGACTGGGCTTGTTACAAAAAGTGGCAACATCAGCGTAGGACAGGGTCTTTGCCAGGCTTGGTTTGTTGGCCTCGGTGACCGTTCAGTAACTGGAGGACAGTTATCTTTGTTCCCTTTGACCTGGTCAGAAGTGTAAGAATTCACGTTTCCCATAGTGGTGGCACTCATTAGATTCCACTACGTGAAGTAAGTTGAACCGCTACAACACCATTAAATTCCACTACGTGAAGTAAGTTGAACCGCTACAACACCCACAGGTTCATGGTTCCCTCTGAAAGTGGAATAGGATAATGAAAATTTCATGCAAACTTCTTTTCTTCATTCCGTTAGTTCTCTGTTACTTCATTGGTACTTTAAACTGTCACAGCTACTATCTTGACGGAGGGACTGCAACAGTGGAACAATTTCTTGAACCATCCATCTTGGATTCGCTGAAGAAAGAGATTGAATTGGCACTGGAAATAGCAGGAAAAAGTCCTCGTCCGATACCCATTCGTTTAACAGAAACGTCATCTTGTTACGGAGGTGGAGCACCTGGCTTGTCAGATGCTTACGTAGCAGGTTTCCTGTAAGTATGAAGCCCATCTGATGGTTAGGTGGAAATTTTTCTGTATTGGTTTATTTAGTGGTTATATAACAATTTTGCTTTTAGTTTTCTTTGCATTGATGGTTATATGGCAATTTTCCTATAAGCATTAAGCCTGCCTGATGTTTCTGTGGCAGTTTTCCAGTATCAGATTATATAGTGGTTATATGGAAATTTTCCTGTAAATATCAGCTAGACTTATGCTTACATGGCAATTTTCCTGTAAATATCAGCTTGTAGGGCAGATAAATTGCAGTTTTCAAGTAAATATTATGTTTGCCAGGTCATTGTATGGCAATTTCCATGCAAGCTTCATGTTTGTTTAATGGCTGTATGGCATTAATATATATATATATATATATATATATATATATATATAAAATAAAGTATATGTTTTCTTAAAAGTAACAACTTAATGTGGTAGGTATATCATGCAGTGATGGTTGTGTGACAGTTTTCTGGCAAAGAACAGTATATCTGAAGTTATTTGTCACTTTTCTCATAACTGTTTGATGGTTTCCCTGACGTCACTTCACTTTCGTCACCATGAGCCATTACCACTTGTTGTTTGTCGTACCACAACATCTGATGAAACAGTCATCATCCTGTGCACTTTGTGGTTGTGTTGTAAGGCAGAAAGGAATTCTCTCCATTTTTTCATTCTCTCTGTCCAGTTTTTGAATGAGCCTATACTTTGATGTCTGCTGTTCATCTGATTTCATTAGACTTTTCGGTCCAAGTGTAATTGCTATTCTAGTGATAGATTCAGAGTCTTGCCCTTTTTTTTCTTTTTATTTTACTATAATTATCATAATGTCTTCTTACGCCACAGAAAATATTCATGCTAAGAATTGTAGGAAACAGAGGAAGAGGCTACTCTTGCAAGAGACGGACAGAGGAAACTGGAAACTAGAATAAGACCTAGGTCTGTTGTTGGTCCTGGGGATCTGCTTCGTTACACTTGGGACATGTCCATGCATGTCTGGCTTTCGATAACAGGATGTTTTCAGTGTTTTTAGAGATATTTCTATCTTCTTCTTCTTCGTACGCAGAGTGGCGATGATGTGTGGTACTCTGATTTTTGCGATGCACCTTTGGGCTGGGTACCTCCGACTTCAGCACCTTTCCTTGCTAGGGCAGACTGTGGTCTTGCTAGGACTGCCATGAAGACAGTGGTGTAGGCTGGCCTGGCCAAAACTTTTTTTCCAGCCTCTGGTGGCTGTTCTTAAGCCCCTTCTCCATATCAGATCCAGCATGCAAAGCTGGCTGGCCAGACAGCTTTGAGACAGTTCCACAGAGACACTCAGACTTTAGGGTGAGGATTCTGATGAATGCCTCAACGATATCCATTCCCCACCTCCTATAGTCTGCTGGCTCTGTTTTGTTTACATCATTCTGATAGCCATTGTTGTAAAGACCCATAGGCTTGTCATGTCCTGGATTCTTTGGTTTCACACCAGATTTTCCTCATTCCTGTCGGCAATCTCCTTGTCTCCATCCGTCCACCAACCTGACATTACATTTTACAAAAATAACAATTACAATTAGTGTTGATTGCTACAGGTTTCTGGGCTACAGAAGTAGGTCAGGGTTTTTTTTAAGCAAACAGATCTATGTTCCCTGTCTCATAAAGACTATATTAAGATAAGTGTGTTCTTAACACAGTTCTTCCCAGGGGGATATGTTGGTTATGTGTTTGTTGGTTTGAAGCATTCCTGATGTTAATATATTTTCTGCTGTATGTTCTCTGTTGTGCAAAAAAAAATTCTTCTTTGTCGCTTCATTCGAGTGTGGACTGTTCAGCGGGTTTTTCTCACTAGTGTATGTCTCCATGGGATCAGTCGAGTTGATTAAGTTTGTGATACTGTGGTGAATGTTGTCATTCCAGTTCTAATGAAGTTTGCAGGTGGAGTGAGGAAATTACAGAAACCTTAAATGAACCCATCACATGAAGCAAACCGCTGAACCCTATCAAGATACCTGTCGCCTCAACACTGAAAGGTAGATGAGAAAGGAGATAAGACAAGGCAAGTATTCTTACATGATTACCATTGAATTCTGAACCTGATACGTCATCCTTTTAATCATTACTGAACTTTAGATGAAGAAAAGCAGCTTGTGGAGATGTTTAAGTTTTTTTTTTTTCCCGTTGTAGGTGGTTGGATAAGCTAGGCTTGGCGGCCAAGTATGGCTTAACTAGGGTCTTCAGACAGACATTTCTGGGAGGGAGTTATGCTCTCATCTCTGATAACCTGAACCCAAATCCAGTAAGTACCGAAGCTGCAGTTTAACTTTCTGAACCCGAGGATCATGATTTCAGCTGAATCGTAAACTCCGAGCATTCTGGGAAATCCATAGTGATATGACATCGCTCTAAGAACATATAGTAGCTCTGTGATCTTGAATACTTGATTAGAGGTGGTACCATTTGAAATGGAATATAAAACATGTGGATCAGAAATGTGGAGTACAACAAAGAAAGATGAACAACAATTGCAGGTCTTTGAGAAAAGATCCTAAAAAGAATCTTTGGGCCTATAAAGGATACCAACAATGGGGAATGGAGAACTAGACAAAACACTGAACAGCGAATTATAAAACATCTCAAAACTGAACAGATTATGCTGGTTGGGCCAAGTAGAGAGAATGGAAGAGAACAGACAAATGAAAATAATGCACGTGCAGAAATGAAGTGAACAAGACCAAGGGGGATAGACCAAGACAGAGATGGAAAGGCAGCATAGAAGAGGATACAAAGGAAACTGGTGTCACCAACTGGAAAGAAAAGATTAGGAATAGGGGAGAATGGAAGCGAACTTTATCTACAGCAGTGAGCCCTAATGATTTGGAAAGCTAAGGAAGAAGAAGAATGATTTTGATGTAACTTTGATCTAGATGGCATACGTTGTAGATCCAATATGGCCGAGATCCTGTTAACAGGAGATTTTGGGATAATTCTGTTTCAAAGGGATAAAATTCTATTAATGTTGTTGGTGTTATGGATCCTGCTTCCTGTGAGTTATTGTTCTTTGGCTCAGAACCATATGTCGGCTGTTCTTTCTACACTGGGCAAAGTGTTTGACATCACTAAGGGGGCCTTGTTTATGTCTCCTAGCATTTGCACACTGTGAAGCGTTAGTGCCTTCACATTTCTAAGCCATTACAGCATTTAAGGTAGGGATGCCAGCACTTGATCTAGCTGCCCCTTGTTTTCTTACAGAAACCCCAGGTAATCCATTTTTTTTAGGCTGGGTTGATGCCCGGTACCAGGCAGTCCATACAAAAAATTCTGCCTGAGTGTGAAATCGAATCAGGGACCTTCTGATTGGCAGGCAAGTGCACTAATCACTACACCACTGCACCACTTAGAGACCTTACAAATTGGTGAAAAACAGTTCCAGCCAACCAAAATGCCTTGCTCAGTAGATAGATATACTGTGGTGTTTAAACCCAGAATCCTTTGTTAAGTAGATGATACCTTGTGAGATTTATACCCAGAATCCTTTGCTTGATAGATGATACCTTATGATATTTAAACCCAGAAAGTTTTGTCTGGTAGATGATACCTTATGAGATATAAACCCAGAATCCTTTGTCTGGTTGATGATACCTTATGAGATATAAACCCAGAATGTTTTGTCTGATAGATGGACAGCTACCAAGACTCTTATAGAAGCAAATATATGTAGTCTTCAGAGTTAGTGTAGTGCAAATAAATATTGCTTAGAAGGTCTTTCCAACATTGGAAATGGATTGGACAAGTTCTCTTATAAGATAACACCAGTATCACTTTGATATGGAACCCTCAAGGGAAGTTTAAACAGGAAAGACCAAAGATTACATGGAAAAGGGATATAAAGTGACGGATCTGGAAGCAGAAGGACTCACAAAGTGTAATGTGAAGAACAAGGCCAATAGTAGAAATGACTGAAAAGCCCTTGTATGTGTGGCTTGTGCTCCAGAAGAGTAGCTGTAGGCTGGGAATTGATTGGTTGATTGAATATTGCTAGAACTGCCATACTGTGGACAGCAGAATGAGGATAGAATGCTAAAGACAACCTGGTGATTATCTGTTGAACAGTACGCACCACATCTAAGGGGGGCACCATACAGATCATCATCATGTGCCGTGCCGACTGGCGTTGGCTATTATGCTTCTCCAGAGTATCCGATCCTTCATGCAGGCCATCAGCTCAGTTGATGATCTCCTCTCACATCATCCCGTCAGACTGTCCAGTATCATTTCTCTTGGTCTTCCTCTTGATCTTCTTCCTTCTATTTTTCCTGTTGTTATAATATTTTCTGGGCCCCCTCTTCTCATTGCATGTCCTGTGAAAGTACATTGTCTCTCTCTTATCTTTTTGACAAGGTTTTTTGTCTCTCCAGCTCTTCTCATACATTCTTCATTAGTTATTTGTTAACATACAGATGTTGACTTTAAAGTGAGAAATGAGGATGATTTATTTATCCTCTGTACAATACCACAAGGCATATTGAACAGTGATTGATTTGTCAGTAAGTGTCAAAAGTCAGAAAGGAAGGAAGGGAGTTTACATATTCTCTCTCTTACAGGACTTTTACTCATCAGTATTATACAAAAGACTGATTGAAGGTCCGGTGTTTGCTGTCAGCCTTGACCCCCCGACCCAGTATTTGAGAGTGTATGCACACTGTGCTCGGAAAGGCCTGTAAGTTTGATTGTTTTTTTGGGTTTTTTTGCCATTGTTATGTTTCTGTCTAGGAGCAACGATAACCATGTTAGAATGATGTTATGGTTATCAGTGCCAGTGCACCAGAGATTTATGTTTCTGTCTAGGAGCAACAATAACCGTGTTAGAATGATGTTATGGTTATCAGTGCCAGTGCACCAGAGATTTATGTTTCTGTCTAGGAGCAACGATAACCGTGTTAGAATGATGTTATGGTTATCAGTGCTAGTGCACCAGAGATTTATGTTTCTGTCTAGGAGCAACGATAACCGTGTTAGAATGATGTTATGGTTATCAGTGCTAGTGCACCAGAGATTTATGTTTCTGTCTAGGAGCAACGATAACCGTGTTAGAATGATGTTATGGTTATCAGTGCTAGTGCACCAGAGATTTATGTTTCTGTCTAGGAGCAACGATAACCATGTTAGAATGATGTTATGGTTATCAGTTCTAGTGCACCAGAGATTTATGTTTCTGTCTAGGAGCAACGATAACCGTGTTAGATGTTATGGTTATCAGTGCCAGTGCACCGGAGCTGGGCAGATTTTCAAAAGATTCATTTCTCTTCAGTTTACCTGTCATCTTCTTGTGAGTTCTCCTGTGATTGTTACGTTCTCTGATTGATTGATTGATTGATTGATTGATCAATCAGTCTCAGGAGATAACACTTTTTTTAACATGGGGAAAAAAGAAAAATGACAAGAGAGTGACATTTACTTGAACCGTGGACTCCGTCAGAGATGCTGGATGGCTGAGTGGATGGAGCGCCGTTTTCTCATGGCTGAGTGGACTACTCATCCTGGCAGAATCTCATGCTTTGAGTCACAGCCATCCTCTTATCACTTTTGTCCTTTCTCTCACATCTAAAATACTCAGCTGATTGGGACCGGGTTATGGCGGCTGTGTTTTCGGTCCCCGATTGGAGCCAAAGAGCAGTGGGTGCGTAGTACTTCTTTAAAGGAATCCACCACCATAGGGACTACAGCAGTCCCTAAGCCCATTAGCCAGCTAGGTCCTGTTACTAGGGGTACCAGCAGGGAGGTGGGACATGGTCATGGTTGGCCTTGGTTTGTCAACGTTGATTCTAGAATGTGAGCTGCCAGTTTCTGGCAGCCAAATCGGGCAGCGTCTTCATCACCTATTCTTCACCTTACATTGCCACAAAGTGTTGCTTGTCTTACGATGATATGGTTGCAGTGTAAAAGATAAAAATCCCTGTTTCCATGCTGTTAAGGGTTACAATGTTAGGCCCGTATTTCCAAGACCTTCGGCACATGAAAGTGTGATGTGGTCATTTACCACGCCTGGCCACGCTTACCTTCCCAGATTTCTCTGGTACTCATTTTTAGATGCTGGGTGGACCCCGGGGCCTTTTTTTTGGTGTGGGGGTACTAGAAAAATTCCCAACTGCTGGGACTTGAACCCAGTACAACCAGATTAGTAGACCAAGCGCCTGACCATTCAGCCAACTAGACATGGTTGTCAAGAGGAATTCTATCATTTCATTCTTAATGTGGTCTTTGAAATATTATCCTCAGATATGCCGCTGGAGCTCTGGTTCTGTACTTCTTAAACCTGCAAGCAGCAGAGGTGGTACTGTCCCTGGCCCAGTTTAAAGGTATCGACCTTGACCTTTATTTGTTAACACCAGGAGATGACAAAGGTCTAAAGTCCAGGTTTGCCATCTTTATGTTTTTTTTATTTCTTGTCTTCTCATTCCAGATGCCATCATGATGTGGTGAAGTACTGATAATTTTTAACTTCTTTTATCATGGATGCTTCGGTATGGAAGATCTGTCTTGCGCTATCTCCCTGTAACTATGAGTTGGTGTTCTTTTGCAGCCGATGCAGTGAAGGTGTTGGGGCACATCATCATATCAGAGTAGGAGCTGGTTATGGCAGCTATGTTTTTTCAGTCCCGGAGTACAGGTAAAATGCAGAGGATGTGCAATGCTTCTTTAGCAGACTCCACCACCATGGGGAATGGCAATCCTTGCTTCGTTAGCCAGGCTAAGCCTGTTACCAGGGGTACCAGTGGAGAGGTGGGGCAGGGTCTTGGTCAGCTATGGGTCGATGTTTGCCTAATCAGACAGCATCTTCACCAGCCCCCCCCCCCCTCCACCCCAGTCTAGAAGATAAAAGCACCTTCTATTTCTTGTCTGTCTCAGGCTACTGTAAACCAGTACCTTAGGGCATGATGTCTGTAGTTTAACATCATCACATCTTCAGGTTTGCTACTCCAGGGAGATAAACTACAAGAGCAGTGTATATTACTCTGTGTGTGATTACAGGCATAAGTTACTTCTTTTTTTTTGAGCAGCATACATTATCTCAGAGACCTTAAAACATGGGCATTGAGTTCAGAGGGCAGTGAAGTATGGTAATTTTCTTGAAATCTCTGGTTCTTGGAAAGCTCCACTAATCTTTGCGCAAACTAAAACTGTATAATAACAACATACTTCATGAAACACCATGAGAAAGTAGTACAGGGTCTGACTCGTTGAACACAGTGAGAAGGTAGTACATTGACTCATGGAACACAATGAGAAGGTAGTACCGGGTCTGACTCATGGAACACAGTGAGAAGATAGTACAGGGTCTGACTCATGGAACACAGTGAGAAGGTAGTACATTGACTCATGGAACACAGTGAGAATGTGGTACAGGGTCTGACTCATGGAACACAATGAGAAGGTAGTACCGGGTCTGACTCATGGAACACAATGAGAAGTTAGTACAGGGTCTGACTCATGGAACACAATGAGAAGTTAGTACAGTGTCTGACTCATGGAACACCATGAGAATGTGGTACAGGGTCTGATTCATGGAACACAATGAGAAGTTAGTACAGTGTCTGACTCATGGAACACAGTGAGAAGTTAGTACAGTGTCTGACTCATGGAACACCGTGAGAATGTGGTACAGGGTCTGATTCATGGAACACAATGAGAAGTTAGTACAGGGTCTGACTCATGGAACACAGTGAGAAGTTAGTACAGGGTCTGACTCCTGGAACACAGTGAGAACATCGTACAGTGTCTGACTCATGGAACACAGTGGGGGGGGGAGAAGAGGCAAAAAATATCTAGTGCTTCTGTTTGCTTAAATCTTAGAATTCGTTTCTTTATTATTCTTCATTATTCACCCCACAAAAGAGCATTGTGTGTATTGTGTCGCAGTTACAATTTCGCTTTTTGGCCCAGCACATCCAACTTGGGTTCAGCGTTATTTTAGGACTAGGTTCGTCTTCCTGCTGCGACCCCTGTTCACTTGACTGTCTCTTTCCAAGAGCGCCGCTGAGAGGTAGAATAGGGTCTTGGCTGGCTATGGTTCAACAGTCTTGGTGCAGGCGGTCAGCTATGGGTCACTGTCCACTATCTCATTCAACTTGAATAGTGCATTTTCATCCCTATTCATGTTTTTTTTTCATACAGCGTTCATTTGAGACACATTTTTGTTTTCTTTAATGTCTTACTTTTTCAACTTATTGAAAATAAAATTAATTTTGATAGCGTTGTTTTGTTCATGGAAAGTAGGAAAGTGTTTGATTTTTAAAAAATTTCTTTCTCCGACAGATACATCAGTCTGAACGGCAAACCATTGCGAATGTCAGGCTCTAATCTGCCTCCGCTGCTGCCCAAACATCACACAGGGGACATTACTATTAATGCTTATTCTTATGGTTTTGTAGTTATTCCCCATTCCAATATTCCATTGTGCGTAAAATACTTTGCAACTGTCGCAGCTAACTAAAGGTCATTTTAAAAAAAAGGAAAGGCTATATAACACATCTTATATCTTGTATCCTTCCCGTACCGTTAAACATCACATAGGGCTAGCAAGGTAGTTCACCAACTTTTCCACATAACACATACTTGATGCTAAATGCGAACTTATAAATGGCCGTATCTTTATGGTATATTGTAGCAAATAATGAGAAAAAAAAAAAACTGAACAAATTGTACTATAGTAAAGAGACAACAATGTGATATTTGAACTTGCATCTTCATTCTTCTTCTGTCTCTCTGAAACTGCGAGCTAGTTCTTTGAAAATAATTGCGATGAAGACTTTTCAGCAGGGATTGTGCGATATTTCGTTGGCACACTCCACCACCCTGGAGACTTTGGCAGTCCCTGCCTTGTCAGCCAGGCTAGGCCTGATGCTGGGGAGGTTAGCAACAGAGATGTAGGACAGGGTCTTGGTCAGCTATGCTTTGCCAGCCTTGACACTAGCATATTGGCTATGAGTCATTGACTGGCAAATTGAACAGTGTTTTCGTCCCCCTTTGCATCTTCATCAGTCAACAAAAGACAAAACTAAATCAATATTAAAAGTGAAAAAAAACTGAGTATTTAAAAGATGCAAATAATAATTTTTTTATTTTTTTGGTAAACTTACTAATTCCACTTATTCATAAGTAAAGTATTTTCTTTTGTTTTCATCTTTCTTCATCATACAATGATGCCACAATTCAAAATAATTATCGTGGTCATATTACTACAGTATAATTTACAGGCGTTCGTGGAAAACCCTAGCAGAAGCTCCATGTGCCTTGGACACTTAAGAGAGATAATTTACTCATTCCATTTCATTTTATCTTGTTTTAACACATTTCTATGACATATCTGTATATGTTTATTTTCACACTCTTCAATACATATATACAAGGGATGATTGATAAGTTCTTGGCATAAGGTACAATGGATTATTTGTGGACAACTTTTTTGGGTTATTTCTCAACATAGTCCCTTTGCAAGTTTATGCACTTAGTCCAGCAATCCTGGAGCGTACGGATCCCTTCTTTGTAAAAGTTGGCATCTTGTTCCCAGTAGAAAGTGGTCTGCATCATGAATGACATCATCATCTGAAGCAAAATTGCAACCACTGAGCTCCTTTTTGAGTTTGGTAAACAGGTAATAGTCTGAAGGGGCCAAATCTGGGGAATAAGGAGGATGTTCAAGAAGCTGGAAACCTTATTCATGA
The DNA here is from genome assembly GCA_009760885.1 of Achatina immaculata. Lineage (NCBI taxonomy): Eukaryota > Metazoa > Mollusca > Gastropoda > Stylommatophora > Achatinidae > Lissachatina > Lissachatina immaculata. The sequence continues at coordinate 14,311,444 of CM019712.1, read as the reverse complement.
ATGGCAGCCATTGCCACCGCCGACTTGTGAACTGGAGCATTGTCTTGATGAAAGATGACTCCTCTCGTCAATTTCCCTCGACACTTTTCCTTCAGTTTGACCCGCAGTTGCTTCACAAGATTAGCATAATAGGCTCCGGTGACCGTTCTGCCCTCTTGAAGATAGTCTACCAATAGCACACCTTCTGAATCCCAAAAGATGAAAACCATCACTTTACCTGCAGACAGCACCACCCTTGCTTTCTTTGGAGTTAGAGATCCATGATGTTTCCACTTCTTTGACTGTTCTTTGGTTTCTGGTTAAAAATGATGAACCAAAGTCTCATCCATAGTCACAAATTGCTGAAGAAACTTTTCAGGATCTGCAGAAAAATAGCCAAGATTGTCTCTTGACATGTTGAGACTGTTGTTTGTGATCAGCTCCAAGAAGTTTCAGGACCCATTGAGCAGAGACTTTTGTTATTTGAAGATCATTGTGAATAATGGCATGAACACGTTCCTGGGAGATATCCAACTCAGTAGCAATGTACTGCTTAGTTAGTCATCGATCCTCCATTATCATGTCATGGATTCTGCCATTGGTTACTGTTCTTGGTCTTCCTGGACAGGGATCATTCCAGACTCTCCCTTCCATGTTTGAATTGAGCTGCCCATTTCTTCACTGTGCTGTAAGAAAGGGTACTCTCCCTTAGAGTCTCTACCATATCCTCATAGATCTCCTTCGATGATAAGCTCTTGATGCAGAGGTAGCGAATGACTGCTGGATGAGAAATTGTATCCATTTTCTCAATTTCTGCCACCCCTTACCACTTCAGTTGCCTGTAAAAAAAAAAATGGGTTGCAGTTAATTTCTTGAAACATGTTGTTTAATCTTACATTAACCTAATCTAAAATACACCTAATATCAACTGTGTGTTTCAAGTATTTGTACCTTATGCCGAGAACTTATCACTCACCCCTCTTATATAGATATATATATATCCCTGGTTAGATGAATGGATAGGCACTCAGTTTACTAATCCAGTGGTACCAGGTTCAGTCCCAGCTGGTGGATTTTTTATGGTACACGCCAAAAAAAGGCCCCCAGGATCAACCCAGCCTCTAAATCTGGGTACCAGAGAAATCTGGGGAGGTAAATGCAGCCAGGATTGATACTGACCACAAGTGCAAAGGTCATGGAAATAATGTGAGCCTAAACACTGTATCCCCAATATGCCTTAATGGTCTGGAAAACGGGAATTTTACCTTTTTACATATATATGTGTATATATACCTTGTAGAGATAATTGGTATGAATATTTATGCATTGTCACATTCGAGGTTCCAGAAGTGTTCACCGGATTAACTCCTAACCTGTCAAGCAATATCCGTGACATACAAACGTTTGTTTTTTTTTTTTTGGGGGGGGGGGGGAGGTATTAAAAAAAAAATAACTGCTGCATTGTTTTAGCAGGAATGACAAAGTGCATATTTTTAGAAATTGTGGCAGTTTAAAATTATGAACTCCAGTTACAAAACAAAACCAAAAGAATGTAGTTATATATATATGTATATATATAAATATATATATATATATGTATAATTTTTTTTTATACTTATTTTTTATTTTTGAAAGGTCTTATAAATGGGTCATGGTAAACTCTGAAACTAAATTTAAATGACAAAAATTATGAAGTTTTTCTTTTTCTGGTACTCATTCATTCATTCCTTTGCATGTCTCTTGCGGAACTTTGCCTCCCAAACAGCACTCCTGTAGGCCTCTCGGTTGTGAGCAAGATGGCCTGCTGCTGCAGCATCCATTTCCAGATCATCAACGATGTCTTGCAGCCATCTTCGTTTCGGTCTTCCTCTCTTTCTTTTTCCCATTATGTATCCTTCCAATATGGTCTTCTCTAAATTATCATGACGTTTAATGTGGCCAAAATATTTAAGTTTTCTCTCTTTAATCCTCTTTACTAGCCAGCCTTCTTCAATATTAAGCTCTTGTAGTATAGATATATTTGTTCTTTTTTGTGTCCACGATATTTGGAGAACTCTTCTATAGCATTTACATTCAAAGGCATTTATGTGCTTCTCAGCTGTTTTGTTAAGTGTCCAGGTCTCACAGGCATATGTTGCCATGGGAAAGATGCATGCCCTTAAAAATCTTATTTTTGTGGTTCTGTCTGCTCCTCTCCACAGATTCTTTATTTGTTTTACTTTCTGAAGAGCAATAGATGTCCTCCTTTTAATTTCCCTCATTGTATCTCCATTATTAGTTAGTAGTGATCCAAGATATTCAAAACTCTCCACTTCTTCCAGTTTTTCCTCATTGATACATATTTCAGTTGCCTTGTTTATTTTGTCAGTTGTCATCACTTTAGTTTTCTTTGCATTAAGATAGAGGTTCTGCTCTTCGCTGTTCTTGCGAACTGACATAATTAGTTTTTCCATTCCTTCTTGTGTTGTGGACAGCAATACTGTGTCATCAGCATATCTAATCTCTGGTATTTCATAACCTCCAACTGTTATGGCATCGTAATATTCTTTGTCTACATCTTCTCTAACATTCCTCATTATATTTTCAGTATACAAGTTAAATAAGTAGGGTGACAATATGCACCCCTGACGGACCCCTTGTTTTATGTCAAACCAACTTGTTGTTTCACCATTTATTCTTACTGCTGCTTGTTGGTCTAAATACAGCAGTGGTACTAGTCTACTAATATAATCACAACTGAGTTGATAATTTGTTAAATCTGTTGACTGGTTGCTGGTGTTTACAGAAATTGAGGAAAATGTTCTCAACTCAGTATAAATACACAAAGAAAGGTGACTAAGTGTAGGAGAATTAGTCTTTACGCCACACCAATGGGCATAGTTCCAACCCCAGTCTACATGCTTCAACCAACCCAACTATTAAAAAAAAAAAGCGGACTAGAATCTCTCAGTGACGAAAGTCGCAGCTTTTGGCGTCAAATCAAATCTGGATTATGTTAGGTGGAGAGATGTATGAGATGGACTCCTTCAGAGTTCCGCAAACATATTTTATATCATGTTACACTTAAATAGCACTGGCAGAGTATGGTATGCCTCACCTTGTGAGTGAAATTTTCTGTAATTTCAGATTAAGTTTCCTAACACAAGTATCAGGCACCCTTTTTTCTGCTTCCATTACACTGGAGTACACCAGAGCTAGTTTATTGCCAACTCATACACATTTAAGAAGAAAGATTGCCAACTCATACACATTTAAGAAGAAAGATTGCCAACTCATACACATTTGAGAAGAAATACCTTGGCACGTTTGATTTCATTTTCTTTCTAATTTAAAACCTCTCCTTTGTTTAGCTTTTCTTCAAATGCATGATGTTTTTTGTTTATGTAAAAATTTGATCATAATTTCTTTGTCTGGAGTTATTCTTCTTCTTCCTTGAGCATCTTCTAAATTCAGCAGCCTTCCAAGCCATTGAGGCTATCAGTCTGGATTTAGTAATCATTAATTGCATAGACTGGGAAATAATAAATTTTATTTGCCTTTTTTTTTTTTTAACATTGTGAGAACTATTTAGAATCGTATCACAATAACATGTTACCTCTTTAATGTTTCTTCATTAGATAAATCCATTCAGTGCATATAATCTTCCAGAAATTCATTCATTGCATGTAGTCTTTGAAAACTCATTCAGTACATAAAGTCTTTCAGAACTTGTTCAATGCATGTAGTCTTTCAATTGTTGCAAAAATATACCCAGCTTATGTTTATTTTTAGTATGATTTTTTTTTCTATACACTGTGGTACAGCATTACTGCATTGATGATTCTGTGTTTATTTAAATGGTCATACTGCTAGAATACAACATTGTTAACTTACAGCGTACTGCTAGAATATAGCATTGTTAACTTACAGCATACCACTAGAATACAGCATTGTTAACTTATAGCATACTGCTAGAATACAGCATTGTTAACTTACAGCATACCACTAGAGTACAGCATTGTTAACTGACAGCATACCACTAGAATACAGCATTGTTAACTTACAGCATACTGCTTGAATACAACATTGTTAACTTACAGCATACCACTAGAATACAGCATTGTTAATTTACAGCATACCACTAGAGTACAGCATTGTTAACTTACAGTCATGTAGAACTTATCTTGCTTTGTGGCGTGGGCCCTAGACAGGAAAGGTAAGCATGGATCTTGAGGCAACAGATATGTGGCTTCTCAGAAGAGTCAAAGATGTGGTTTCTCAGAAAAAAAAAAAAAAGAGATGTGGTTTCACAGAAGAAACAGGCGTGGTTTCTCAGAAAAAACAGAGATGTAGCTTCCCATAAGAAAAAGAGGTGTGGTTTATTAGAAGAAACAGAGATGTGGTTTCCCATAAGAAAAAGAGGTGTGGTTTATTAGAAGAAACAGAGATGTGGTTTCCCATAAGAAAAAGAGGTGTGGTTTATTAGAAGAAACAGAGATGTGGTTTCCCATAAGAAAGAAAGGTGTGGTTTATCAGAAGAAACAGAGATGTGGTTTCTCAGAAGAATGTTAACTCTAAACCTTCCAAACAACACCAAAGGCCACATGAACATTTTATGATCAAATGACACAGAGGCCATATTTTACTGTAAAATAATCTATACTTATTTTTAGCATTTACTTCACAAACTCTCAGTAATGAAATGGAACAGTATGACTGCAGTTATTTTGAATCTTATATCTTATCTTATATCCTGTATCCTTCCCGTGCCGCTAAACGTCACATAGGGCTCGCAAAGTAGTTCGCCAATTTTTCCTGTCTTCGGCGAGTCTTTCAACCTCATCAAAGGATTTTATGCCTGTTAATTTGGCCTCTCTTAATAATGTCCTCTTCAGAGTTTCACGCGGTCTGCCTCTTTTTCTTCGGCCTGTTGTGTTCCACTTGATAGCTTGTTTTGGGATTCTCTGATCATTTCTTCTCATCAAGTGACCAACATATGTCCATCTCCTTTTCCTGATCACCCATGAGACTGGTTGTTGTTCAGTCATCTGTCTTATCTCTGCATTGTTCTTGAATTCATTCCACTTGATGCCGAGTATTTTCCTTAGGCATTTGTTTTCAGAAGAGTCTAATTTCTTTTCTATTTCTTTAGTTGTTTTCCAGCTTTCGCATGCATAAATGAGGGTGGATATTACATTTGAATTGAATAGTTTTAACATGGTTTTTGTGCTTATAACTTTTGAATTCCATATGTTCTCAAGATTCTTGAAGATTGATGCTGCTTTTGCAATTCTGATCCTGATTTTGAATATTTTTAGAATATGTTTTTATGACCGGTGATACAATAAGTTGTAAAAATACTTGGAACGTCTGACGTACAATAATTCCTTTTATATGTTCATATTAAATTATTTTTAGGTATATTACTGTAAATTATCACTTGTAATAGTCTAATGTACAATGATAATTCCATTTTTGTGTTCATATTAAAATCTCTTAAAATCTTTTGTAATAACAAAAGTAAAGAGTATATTTATTGTGTGTTTGCCTTCAATAAAGCCATTTTATCCTTTTGGCAGTTTTTAACTTTACAACATTTTGCTTCATAAATTCATAATTTGTATGTCTCAGTGTATTTTGCGGCATGCTGTTTGTTCTCTTCAGTGCAAACATTTTGGGCAGAATTATAAAACTTGATTGGACAGAACTGATGGTAGAATTGATGGGTGCTTTCATTTTTTTTTTCTTTTTTTGAAAGCGCTTGTGAAGTGTCTGTAAACGCTGTTTCTTGTAGTTGGTATGGAGGGGTTGTCTCCCATCGCGTAGCTGTGAGGTCCAAGTGCTCTCCCCTTATCTCATGGTTTCTTACATCCTTCCCGTGCCGTTAAACGTCATATAGGGCTCGCGTGGTAGCTCGGCAAGTTTTCCAGCTTTCGGCGAGCTTTTCAATCTCATCAAGGGAGTTCATGCCTTTTAAACTGGCTTTCTCTTAACGATGTCCTCTTTAAAGTTGCACATGGTCGACCTCTTTTTCTTCAGCTTGTATTCTGCTTGATAGCTTGTTTTGAGATTCTGTTTCTTCTCATCACGTGGCCGACATATGCCCATCTTTTTCTGATCACCCATGAGACAGGTTGTTGTTCGCTCATCTGTCTTATCTCTGCGTTGTTCTTGAATTCGTTCCACTTTATACCGAGTATTTTACTTAGGCATTTGTTTTCAAAATACATTAGCTATATTCGTATGTAGCGGCTGAGGTATGCAAAATAGTATATTCATTCATTTGCATGTCCCTTGCGGAACTTTGCCTCCCTAACAGCTCTCCTGTAGGCCTATCGGTTGTGAGCAAGATGGCCTGCTGCTGATGCATCCATTTGCAGATCATCATTGATGTCTTGCAGCCATCTTCACCTTGGTCTTCCTCTCTTTCTTATTACCATTATGTACCTAATAGTATATTACAGCCCCAGTATTACTCTGTGCTTCTGAGGCATATGCAGTAAATATTAAGATTTTTGTCTAAATACTATGATAACCTGTCACTAGCTTAATAGGTCATGACATCACCAGAAACAATAACCACGTGGAACAACCTGTTTATACTGTAAACTATTTTTGGACAGGTCAAAGGTTAGCGTACCTGCTGCTATGCAACGACAATGTGCGCGAGGACTACATTATGACGCATTAAAAAGAAGTCCACATAAATAACTGCATAAAGTAGTGAAATTCGCAACATAAGTTATTAAAAACACGTTTACTTAATTTAATACAATGAGTTACATTTTAAATAGCTTCTTTGTAAAGAAATATTGGTTAGATTTTATTATTGCTTCATGTACATTTGTGGAGATCATTACGCTGGACATTTCAGAGCAGACGAGAACAAAATGGCGGACCTAGGTTCGAGTTTGACCAAAATGGACTGGCTTCATCGTATAAGAGTCGGGGGACCCGTTGTGGCATCAGGAATCAACGGATCACAAGGCACTACCGATGCATTTGGGAGGCTCTCCGGGCAGGGCGATAATCGGGGTTCAGCGGATTCTACTGGTAATGTCGATAACTCTGGACTGTCCCATCAGAGAGATGGGAAACCACCATACAGCTACGCTAACCTTATCATGCACGCCATTAACAGTACCAGCAAAAAACGTATGACTTTGAGTGAAATTTACGCGTGGATCTGTGAAAATTTTCCATATTACAAAAAAGTTGGAAATGGCTGGAAGGTAAGAACTCTTATCTCCTTCATTTATTTGCCTACCTAGCAAAATGTGATTGCAAATCAAGATAATCGATGTTTAGTGATCTATCCATTGATTATCAGACATGGATTTGCGACAGATTCATAGGTCGGCCCGGTTGTTTTGTGAAAGAAATTGGACTTCTCGGGGAAAATGTTTCATTGAAATAATACGTTGGTACTTATTTAGAAACCACACGCGCATACTCAGCAGAAATATGTTTCAGCATAAAACGGATGTTATTAAACTCTATAGCGCTGAAGGGTACAGTTAAAGGAGACAATTGCAGCAGCGACCGTCATGACCCTAGAGCAAGGATAATAATTGTATCTAACACAGTCGGACAAAATTCCTGTTGCCAGCTGTCTCGAGTCTTCAAAATCGCTGCAATACACGGAATACTATCACACACACACACAATAACACTGTAATATGATAAATATATATTATCACACAATGTAGCACTGTGATGTATATTATCACACAGTAGCACTATGATATTCTCTCTCAAAAACACTGATAGAATGAGTAGTGTCTCACAAAATCACTATGATACAATGGATACAATCTCACAATAATGCTTTGATACAGTGGAAACTATTTCGCATTAATCATGACGCCTATAGATAGTCTTGTACAACTATATGTATATATATATATATATGATAGTTTTGTACAACTATATATCATATATTTTCTTCTTCTATGAGCAGCTAGCAGCTGCTGAATTCAGCAGTTTTCTGGGTCATCGAGGCTTGTTGCTGCAGACAAGCCACATCTCCTTACCTCTCTGTTCTCAATCTTTTCTTGCCAATTATCGATTCCAAGAGCGCATATATCTTCTTCTAAGTTATCTCATTGTCTAGGTCTACCTCTTGACCTATTCCCTTTCATCACTTCTTATAAGCCATCTTTGTTTGTCTGTCCTCCTCCATTCTCTCTAAATGTCAGAGTCACCTCAGTCTGTTGTTTTTCATAATGGCTGTTGTAAGTGAAGAGTTAAATAACTTGTAGATTTCTTTGTTACTTTTTATCTTCCTTTGTTGTGTTATAGAATCTCTTACTGGGCCATGAATTCTTCTCAGGATATGTGTGTGTGTGCGCGTGCATGCGTGCATGCGTGTGCATTTCAGACTCAACCAGAGAAGCCCCAATCACTCAGCTGTAGAAATTGTTACCTGGCTATTTTTCAAGCCAGGGAGGTAAAAGTGACCAGAAGCGATGCTGACTACATCATCTACCACATCACACTACTAATGTTGACTGGCCAAGGAAAATGTGGGCACTAACACTATATTCCCTAGATGTTGCTGTCCCATGATAGGGCTATTTTTAATACAGTATACACAAAGATAGCAACGCAGAGTTAGGGCAGTTGAGTGAACAACAACCTGTCTCATGAGTTATTAGAAAAAGGAGATCGACATATATCTGTCACATGATGAGAAGAAACAATCAGAGAAACCTAAAACAAGCTATCAAGTGGAACACAACAGGCCGAAGAAAAAGAGGTCAACCACGTGAAACTCTAAAGAGGACATTGTTAAGAGAGGCCAAATTAGTAAGCATAAAATCCCTGATGAGGTTGAAAAGCTTGCCAGAAACAGGATAACTTGGTGAACTACCATGCAAGCCCTATGTGACGTTTAACGCCACAGGAAAGATGTAAGATGCACAGAGAACATAAGTGATTAGTTAGTTAGGAAAGACCACCATCCATGCACTTTGGACACATTAATAGATGCTCTAATCTGCTTCTCAGTATCTCCTTCACTGTACAGTAACTAGTGACAGCTCTTATTTGCTGGTTGACCATCTGTCTTGTCTGAAGCTCTTGATGGATCATTAATTTTCTGCATCCCAAAGTTTCACCCCAGATTTCCTTCATTCTTGACAGTTATGCTGATTCACAGTTGTCAGTCTTGTTCCACGAGCTTCTCTTATGACATTGATGATGTCTGCTGGGCCCAATCCTTGTCCTTCATCCCGAAACAACTGGGTTGGCCAGCAAATCTCCTCTTTCATTTTTCCAGACACCTTCATGACCTGATACAAAAATGAGTAAAATCTGAAACAGCCAAACTTTCACAATTTATTCTTTATCACAAATATTCAACAACATAAATTATCAGATAACATAGGATATAGTTTTGCTTTTCATGTTCTTGTACAATTCTTACAGTCAGATTGCTATACAAATTGTTATACATTAACATAATTACTGTAGCCACTTTGTAAAAAGTACACCAGTTACTAGCAAATCTAAATCTAGGACAAAAGTAGATATCTAAAGTCAAGAAGGTACATACTTCGATACATGAAACAGTGTTTGCTGTTTCTTTCTTTTTTTTTTCTCCCAGAATTCCATCAGACACAACCTATCACTAAATAAATGTTTTCAGAAAGTACCAAGATCAAGAGATGATCCAGGAAAGGTAAGAAGTTCCCTTATAACAGGATTTTAATGGTCTTGTTCTTTCTGTCTGTACTGTTGGTGTGTACAGTGTGTTAATGGGGCTTTACTTAGGCCATATCGTATCGTAGTGATCACTTTACGCACGTGAATAACAGGGTAGACTTTCATCTTGATCTTCGTGAGTTGGGGTTACTAGACCAGTTATACACAGAATTCCAGCTCTCACTCTCACTTGCTGGATTAGTTAAACACTGTTCCAGACATACTTCTCATTCAGGTTCTTCAAAACCTCACGTTGACAACAACTGGTACAGATAGTCAAGTAAATCCTGGGTAACGGTGACTTGGAACATTTATTGATGGAAGGATGATAATGTTGATGAAAATAACATTAAATCTGACTGCCGGCTGGTTATCCCTGCCATGTGGCCAGTCCATTCATACATGCAAATGCAGCACAACTGCAATTCATATGTTCCACGAAGACATCACACCACACAAAAAACGTCCGCAAAGTTACACTTTCAAACCAAAACTGACCCCATGCACTCAGCCTTGCCCCCACAATTTCCTGTCATGAGTTTTTCAGCCCCCGTGACTTTCTCGAAGGATCTCAGCATGAGAAAATTCAAAAAAGAAAAACCCATAATAATGCCCTTCCTATCAAGCCAACAGTTTTTACACAAATACTGCTATACCCTGTCTTCCATGGGCATAATTGTCTTCTGCTTGTAGTTCATTGTGAGATATCATCTGTTGATGTGTATAGTAGGAAGAGGTTGTTATCTGTTGATGATTCTTTGTCCTTTTTTTATATCTTTGAAGAACTAAGCTGTCATAGCTATTTGAGGTATTTGACTACCTCCCTCTTCATCCATGTTCGAGTATTTATTGGTCATGCTGTATCTTCAACCCCATCGTCCTGATGAAATCTGCTGTCTTCCCAAGGCTTGAGTAGGAGCCCCATAGCTTTTTTTCAAATCCTCTCCCTCGGGCCGGATGTGTACTCGGAGGCTTGATTTCCAGTTTCCAATGTACGTATAATTTTAAAACTGGCAACAGAGAAGAAAATAACTCCTTTCAAGATGAGATGATACAGAAGAGTCCTCGGAATTTTGCCCAGCGTCATCTTAATGAGCAGCTACGGTCATGGCTGACTTTGTCAGTGATTTACTTGATTATAGTCTGCAAACCAGTCCTTGGTGGTAGTTGTATTCCCCCCCCCCTTCTTTTTTTTAAGTAGATTGCCAACCAGGTTCCAGATTTTTCTTATTTTCTGATGCTGTAACCTACACTTCATTTCTTCATATACGTTTAATTGTGCGTTAAATATTCAGTCAGTTTAGTTGTGTATACAGTTAAAGAGTTGAGTGTGAGGCCAACAACCTCATAATGAGACCCATCTAGAGGTGACTCTAGATGGGGCAAAACCCTGCTGTTATGGAATCTTGGAACAGTTGTAACAAAAGAAGCAGAAAATGCAGCAAAAAAGAAGACGGCAAAACTCTATATAACATACAGAAGAAGCTAACATGTGCTATTACCTCCAGAGAAAGGCCAGTCTTTAGCAAAACAGGCAACCTATTAACATCAAGTAAAGACCAAAAGCAAAGAATGGCCGAACACTTCCAAGAAATACTTAATCGACCACACCCAAATGAATTAATAAATCTTGAAACTGATTTACCAGTCCCACAACTAAATGTCAACTTAGATGAAGTTACACTTGAATGAAATTGAAACAGCAGTGAATTTAATGGCTAAGAGCAAAGCTGCAGGTGAAGATAAAATAACAGTCGAAATATTAAAAGCTATTAACACTGACAGCATGAGCCAACTACAAAGAATGTTTAATAAAATTTGGAAAAAAGAAAAAATCCCTTCTAAATGGAAAAAGGGAATCATTGTTAAAATACCCAAAAAAAAAGGCAACCTCAACGACTGTAATAACTGGAGGGGTGTAAACTTATTATCAGTTGTGTCAAAGGTGTTTTGTAAAGTGATTCTGAATAGAATTAAGGATGTAGTGGATACTACAATGAGAGAAGAACAGGCAGGATTTCGAAAAGGGAGAAGCTGTCTCAACCAGATCTTTACTCTAAGAATAATATATGAAGAACATATTGAAAAGCAGAAACCATTAATCCTGAACTTCATAGACTTTAAAAAAGCATTTGATAGCATACACAGAGATTCATTGTGGAGAATTTTAAGACCATATGGAATACTATCTAAAATTGTCAACATCATTAGAGATCTCTACAATGGATATGTTTGTGCAGTCAAGACAACTGAAATGAATGAGCTAATAGTTTCAGATTGAAACAGTTGTGAAACAAGGATGTATACTATCTCATTTGCTTTTTGGACTTGCCATTGACTTTATAATGAAAAGATGCTGTACAGGTAAAACCAGCATTGATTGGGTACATGGGACCCAAATAGAAGATCTTGATTTTGCAGATGACATAACTCTTATCAGTGACTATGTGAAATCGAAGCAGGAAAAAACAGATTCCCTGTCTTCCTTGGCTAGCAAAATAGGTCTTGAAATTAACAAAGACAAAATAAAAATAATGAAATTTTTCATTAATCAAGAAGGAAAAATATATGTAGAAGGAACATTTGTTGATGAAGTAAACCAGTTTGCATGCCTTGGCAGCTACATAGACCAGGATGGTGACACCAGGAAGGAAGTTGGAATTAGAATTGCACAAGCAGCATTGTCCTTCAAAAATCTTGAGAACATATGGAATTCAAAAGTTATAAGCACAAAAACCAAGTTAAGATTATTCAGTTCGAATGTGATATCCACCCTCATTTATGCATGTGAAAGCTGGAAATCAGCTAAAGGAACAGACAAGAAATTAGACTCTTTTGAAAACAAATGCCTAAGGAAAATACTCGGTATAAAGTGGAATGAATTCAAGAACAACGCAAAGATAAGGCAGATGAGTAAACAACAACCTGACTCATGGGTGATCAGAAAAAGAAGATGATGGACATATGTAAGCCATGTGATGAGAAGAAACAATCAGAGAATACCAAAACAAGCTGTCAAGTGGAGTACAACAGGCCGAAGAAAAAGAGGTCGACCACGTGAAACTCTAAAGAGGGCATTGTTAAGAGAAGCCAGTTTAATGGGCATAACATCCCTTGATGAATTTGAAAGACTCACCGAGAACATGAAATCTTGGCAAACAACTATGCAAGCCATATGTGACGTTTAACGGCACAGAAAGGATGCAAGATGTAAGATACGGTTAAATCTGGCATCCTTTCTAGTACATGTGACCTTTTATTTCCTGTTATAAATACAGGCTGGTGCACATAACACCACCCCCGCTATGTGTGACAACATCAAGCAGTGTCCAGTTAGAAATATGAAATATAACATTAAAATTGTATGTTTATGGTTGGGCACACACCCATAAAACCAGCCTGAAATACAAAATGTGGCTTTCACGTTGTATTTTGTAATTCTGAGCTGGGCACTGTCTGAGGCCCTCGCACATTCCATGGCCAGTTTTTTTCCATACCAGCCTATCTTTCTTTTTTCGAACCTATTTATACTGTTGAAACATGATTTAACCATGAAATGAGTGGCACAGATGTGTTTTTTTTTGGGAGACTCAACAGTTTCCCTTGATGGCCAGAAAAGTTCATGACAAATTCCTCTAAGAAAATGCGTAACAGAGACAACTAAGTCAAAAAGAAAAAAATCAGTTAAAAGTATTTCAAAGCTGGGAGAAGATGGAATTTAAAAGATCAGGTAATCACTGGAAAACTCAGGGGGGAAATGAAAATGGAGGCTGAGAGGAAGTATCTTAATGAACTGACCAGTCGACATAGGAAAAGGAAAGCAGTGGATCTGATTAAAAACATCTGGTAAGATATAATAGACATATTTAGCCTCAGATATTTTATGGAGAAATTTTTTAGGCTTAGTCGATGCGCTGCTTGCATGAGTGCGAGCTTTGTCAGAGTTAAAAGTAATTTTCAGTGTATAAAAAAATAATAGAAACTTGTGCTAGAAATACAAAGGGGCCACAGAAAATGTGAGAAATACAAAGGGGCCACAGAAGATGTTAGAAATACAAAGGGGCCGCAGAAGATGTTAGAAATACAAATGGGCTGCAGAAAATGTTAGTAATACAAAAGGGCCACAGGAAATGTTAGAAATACAAAGGGACCACAGAAAATGTTAGAAATACAAAGGGGCCACAGAACATGTTGTAAATCTATAGGGCCACAGAAAATGTTAGAAATTCATAGGGCCACAGAAAATGTTAGAAAGACAGAGGGGCCACAGAAAATGAAAAACCTTGATCACAAACATTTATTGATACTGCACGCAGTGAGTGAATTCAGGCATGAGACTAAGTGAATTCAGGCATGAAACTAGTAGTGAGTGAGGCAACAACACAGATCATCAGAGAAGTACATCCCCACCACACACACAAACACACACACCCTACTCAAGTAAGAGTTTCACCCCCTTAAATTTCTGATGCTGTATAGGAGGTGGGCCCCTCTGGGCCATGACTCCCAGAGTCTGTAAGTTGTTTTTCACAAGACTTATACGTTACTTGAACACTCACATCCTCAACTTAACAACATCCCTTTCTCTTTGTTCATGCAAGATTCAGTATTATCCTTATTTTCTGAAGCATCAATCCCTGTTATCCTGACCCAAGTTGTGGTCATGACCCATCATGTCATAGCAGCTTCTTATTCATTCGGTCAGTTTATAACAGAGTTTTGGTAATTGGTGAATTAACAGGGTAGACTTTCATCTTGATCTTCGAGAGTTGAGGTTACTGGACACAGAATTCCAGCTCTCACTTTCACTTGCTGGATTAGTTAAACACTGTTCCATACATACTTCTCATCCAGGCTTTTCAAAACCTCATGTTGACGACAACTGGTACAGATAGTCAAGTAAATCCTGGGTAAGGGTGACTTGGAACATTTATTGATGAAAGGATGACAATGCTGATGAAAATAACATTAAATCTGACTGCCAGCTGGTTATACCTGCCATGTGGCCAGTCCATTCATACGTACAGCTGCAGTTCCATATGTTCCACGAAGACATCACACAGCTAAAAAAAAACGTCAACACAGTTACACGTTCAAAACAAAACTGACTCCATGCACTCAGCCTTGCCCCCACAATTCCCTGTCATGGGTTTTGCACCAAACGTGACTTTCTTGAAGGATCTCAGCACGAGGAAATTAAAAAAGAAAAACCCATAATAATACCCTTACTGTCAAGCCAACCATTTTTACACGAATACTGCTATAAGTTGTCAGATCCTGTTGATATCCTATAGGAGGTACAAGACAGGCCACACTTGCCACCCACCAAGCATAAAAAAGTTATCTGATGTCTCATTTGTCTGTACTCTGTCATCGTCATACATTTCACTGCTTTGGAAATGTAAACTTCTATCAATTTTCAGGGCTCATACTGGGCCATACAGACCCCACCACCTGATGATCCTCTACCGCCGACAAGACACAGGAAGAAACGTCCAAGTGATCGAGTAAGTTAATCATAACTTTTTTACATGTCAGATGTGAATTCTTTAAAATACAAGCATGTTTTTAATGAATACCTTTTGTGTAAAATATTGTGAATAAACAGGTAAAATATTGTGAATAAACATGGTTTTTTATTGTGTAAAATATTGTGAATAAACAGGACTTTTATTATGTAAAATATTGTGACTAAACAGGACTTTTATTATGATAAATATTGTAAATTAGCAGAACTTTTGTTCAAAGAGCCTAAATTAGTAGTCATAAAATCGATTGATGAGGTTGAGAAGCTCGCCAAAAACAGGAAAACATGGTGAACTGCCATGCAAGTCCTATGTGATGTTTAATGGCATGGGAAGGATGTAAGATGTAAGAACTTCTGTATAAAATATTGTGAATGAACAGAATTTTTATTATATAAAATATTAGAAATAAACAACTTTTAATAAATAGATTTTGTAAATAAACAGAACTTTTATATAAAATATTGTGAGGAAGCAGAACTTTTTTTTTAATGTAAAATACTGTGAGTAAGTAAAACTTTTATGTAAAATATTGTGAATAAACATAACTTTTATAAACAACATTGTGAAGAAATAAAACTTTTAGGTAAGATATTGTGAATGAGCAGAACTTTTGTGTAAAATATTGCAAATAAACACAGTTTGTATAAAATGTGAATAAACAGAACTTTGAAGTAAAATATTGTAAATGAACATAATTTTTTTTTGCCATATTATATGAAATTAAGAAGTGTTAGCATTGATGAAGGACATTGAATGATAGCTTTTCTTGTAGAATGTGTAACCTATCTTCGTTTTATGAATTTAATCTCTTCACTGACATATCATCACAAAAGATATCTCATTTCTATAAGTTGTAAAATAGTAACAAATTATAATGTAATTGACATTTGTTCGACCATTTATGTCACTCGGAAATATCTGTGTCAACAGCATTCCCCATATAGTCCTGACACAGGGTTGAATCCCATTTCCCAGACCAGTCCATTGCTCACAAGTGTCGTAGCCATTCATCCACTCCACATCAAATCAGAGTCCTCAAACAGTCAGGTAAGTGATGTTTTTTTTTTCTATGTCCATTCTTTTCCTTTGCCGGCAGGGGTATTTTTTCAGCCTCATGAAGTAGTTATAAAACCACTAAGTCATAGACCTCTAAAGCTGAAATGCTTGCCTTTTTTTTCTATTATTTATTTTATTGTTTTCTGTATATTCTTTTTCTATTTTTTAATTATAGAAATGACATTAAAGACTCATTTATATCCCTATTTTATCTTTGTTTTTTATCTTTATCTTGTTCTAAGGACTGTAATAGCCAGAGGTGGGGTGGAGGATAAGCTCTCCACTTCAGTTAAATGTCTCCAAGGTGTGTGTCTCAAATAGCCTCTGAAAGTCCAAGTCTAGCTCCTGCCTTCTCATGTCGGAATTGTTTAGACTGACAGGAGAAGGGGCGAAAGGCGAGTGAGAACCAGACGCTTCAGGTAGATGAGACTGGTTAGTCTTGGGTGGCAGCTCATCCAGGAGAGGGAAAACTCTGACTTCAAACCCCCTGCTGCCTTGTAGGGCAGACTCTGGCCAGAGTCAAAGGCTAGTGGAGTAAACCAGAAACAAACCGATGGAAGGCAAGGGGAAACCAATACTGTACATTCCCAAGAACAATCATGACAATCCATCAGCTGGAAAAATTGAGAGGAGAAGAAGAGACAGAGGAAGACAGAGAGAGAAATTACTGGATAGGCTGTCAGTGTGGCTAGGAGGAAAGTCACCGGAGGATCTCATAATCAACTCAAAAGACAGGGAATTGTGGAGAGAAATGATCGCCTATGCCACGTGGCACGGTACTTGATTGATTGATCTTTATCTTGTATTATTTTTCTGCTCGTTTTATTCCGACTTGCATAGAAGTCCTGTATTGCTTAGAAATGATCTGCACGAGATATGCTGCTCTGCCTTCATTCACTGATAGTGTCTGTGTTTAGTTTAATACAGTGCGCCTCGCTGTGCTAGTCTCTTGTTTTCTGATTAGGTCATCGATGTCTCATCACAAGACAAGTAGACTCAGTTGCTGTTTGATATGGTGCTTTGCTAGGTCTTTTTTGCCCTGGTGGCAAATGGAGAAGTCTTGTCATGTGAAGAAGAGCATTAGGTTTATTGTTAGAGTCATTAGGGTTAAGGTTAGGTTTAGTATCAAGTTAATGGTAGGGTTAAAGTTATGATTAAGGTTAGAATGTGTTATTTTAGACTTAGGGTTAAGGTTAGGTTTAGGGTTAGATTAGGTTAAAGTTAGTGTTAGTTTAGGGTTAAGTTCAGCTTTAGGGTTAGGTTTAAGGTTAGGGTAGGGTTAAGGTTAAAGTTAAGTTTACAGCTAGGTTAGGGCTATGGTTAAGGTTTGGTTTGGGGTTAGATTTCAGGTTATTTTAGGGTTATAGTTACATATAGGGTTAAATTAGGTTAGGGTTAGATATAAATAAGCAATATTTAACTTAGCTTACTAATGAAAGAAAAGTTTTATTGATGACAGTAGAGATTAGGTGGCATAGAGGTTAGTGCGCATGCTTGCCAATTAGAAGGTCTCTGGTTCAATTTCTCACTCCGGAAGAATTTTTTCAGACCAACTGGCACTGGCGACAGTTCAGTCTCAAAAAAATGGATGCCTGGGGTATCCCTAGGAAAACAAAACCAGCAAGGCAAGGTGCTGGAATCCCTTCCTCAAAAATTCTGTAGTGCCCTAGAAATATGAAACACCCCCCCCCCCCCTGGGTGGCACGCAAATGCTACTGGACTTAAAGAGCAATTGCTAATGAAATAATATTTTGAATACTGATATTTTATTAAATTACTTTTGTTTTCAGTTTCTCTCCCTCTCTCTCTCTCTCTCTCTGGATTCTAGCACAGTTCCTTATTTGTGAGACTGAATTTCACAAGATGTCCAGTTTTCCTTCATTTACTGACATCTGTGTGTATAGTGTAGTCCAGTGTGCCTTGCCATGCAGGTAGATATTCTATGTCCCTAGATGCCATTTTCCCCTGAACTGATTTATACAGGCACCTATTTCTACATCTGGGTTAACTGGAGGGTAACAATGGCAGGTTCTCTGGGTGAGAAGGCAAAGGACTATTAACTTCTAAAACCAGTCTGTATTATTTAAAGAAGTAAGGTAAAGGTAACTCTGTCATGCCTTAGAAAAAATGAGACAATCTCAGTGACTCTTGACAAAAAAGGAGACAATCTCAGTGACTCTTGACAGAAATGATGCAATCTCAATGACTCTTAACAAAAATGAGACAATCTCAATGACTCTTAACAAAAATGAGACAATCTCAATGACTCTTGACAGAAATGATGCAATCTCAATGACTCTTAACAAAAATGAGACAATCTCAATGACTCTTAACAAAAATGAGACAATCTCAATGACTCTTAACAAAAATGAGACAATCTCAATGGCTCTTGACAAAAAATGAGACAATCTCACTGACAATCTCACAACGGTGGATTGAAAATAATGGCCTGACTGAGCCCATATTTTCCTTGACCTGTCAGCACACCAGAAGGTGATGAGGTCACCATCACACCTGGCTGCCTTGCCTTCCCCAGCTCCAGAAGAAGTCAGGTACCCATTTCTACAGCTGGGTGACTCGGGCACCTCTGTCTGGATTCGAACCCCCAAATTTCGCCCTGAGAGGCTAGTGCACCAACCACTTTGCCACTCAGATGACCATCATTTAAAGAAAAAAAAAAACATCAGAAAATTATCTTTTAGAAACTGTGGATGGAAGACTGTTTGGGCAATCATGAAGGCTCATCATGCTGATTGTGGAAGTCTTGAAGACAACCTGTCTCTTTGTGTAGATGATTGAGAACATGGTACTGCATGTGAAAGATCTTTAAAGAAGAGAAAACAAAAAAACTTGGCTCAATCATGCCATTATTTTCATTTCACCATTTGTAGGTAAATGAGATTGTCTCATTTTTGTAAAGAGTCATTGAGATTGTCTCATTTTTGTCAATAGTCATTGAGATTGCCTCATTTTTGTCAAGAGTCATTGAGATTGTCACATTTTTGTTAAGAGTCATTGAGATTGCCTCATTTTTGTCAAGAGTCATTGAGATGCCTCATTTTTGTCAAGAGTCATTGAGATTGTCACATTTTTGTCAATAGTCATTGAGTTTGCCTTGTTTTTGTTAAGAGTCATTGAGATTGTTTCATTTTTGTAAAGAGTCATTGAGATTGTCTCATTTTTGTCAAGAGTCATTGAGATGCCTCAGTTTTGTCAAGAGTCATTGAGATTGTCACATTTTTGTGAAGATTTTTTTTGTTTCTATCCATTGCAGTCATCACCTTTTAACTCGAACAACATTGGAATGAGTCCATTGTCAACACAACAACCGTCACCACATCCTCCATCTCCTCTCAGCCACCACAACAACAGCAACAGCACAAGCCCCATGTTCTCCTCAGCATCAACCACACCTAAGTCAGAAACGTCACAGTCACATCTTGACAGTGTCAGTATTCTGTGACGTTAACAGCATCAGTATTTCGTTACACTTTCACGTTTCTGTAACAAACACAGCACCTGAAATGTTATGTTGTCAGTATTCTGCAGTGTTACGGTGTCAGTACAGTAGTGTGTAATATAATTATGTCAGGCTTCTGTAATGTCATGGTTTTGTATTCCATAATACAGTAATGTCAGTATTCTGTAATGTTACAGCTTGAGTTTAGTATTCTGTAATATAGTAATATTATATAATTTTATTGATGTAGTGGCTATTGCATTCACCTGCTGATCAGAAGGTCCCTGGTTTGATTTTGCCTTTGGGTGGAATTTTTTCGGACCAGCTGCAACTGGGGTCATTCCAACCTAAAAAAAAAAAATGGGTACCTGGGGTTTCCCTAGGACAACAAAGGCAGCAAGGACAGGTGCTGGTATCTCTACCTGGGGTTTCCCTAGGACAACAGAGGCAGCAAGGACAGGTGCTGGTAACCCTACCTGGGGTTTCCCTAGGACAACAGAGGCAGCAAGGACAGGTGCTGGTAACCCTACCTGGGGTTTCCCTAGGACAACAGAGGCAGCAAGGACAGGTGCTGGTAACCCTACCTGGGGTTTCCCTAGGACAACAGAGGCAGCAAGGACAGGTGCTGGTAACCCTACCTGGGGTTTCCCTAGGACAACAAAGGCAGCAAGGACAGGTGCTGGTAACCCTACCTGGGGTTTCCCTAGGACAACAAAGGCAGCAAGGACAGGTGCTGGTAACCCTACCTGGGGTTTCCCTAGGACAACAAAGGCAGCAAGGACAGGTGCTGGTAACCCTACCTGGGGTTTCCCTAGGACAACAAAGGCAGCAAGGACAGGTGCTGGTAACCCTACCTGGGGTTTCCCTAGGACAACAAAGGCAGCAAGGACAGGTGTTGGTATCCCTACCTGGGGTTTCCCTAGGACAACAAAGGCAGCAAGGACAGGTGCTGGTAACCCTACCTGGGGTTTCCCTAGGACAACAAAGGCAGCAAGGACAGGTGCTGGTAACCCTACCTGGGGTTTCCCTAGGACAACAAAGGCAGCAAGGACAGGTGCTGGTAACCCTACCTGGGGTTTCCCTAGGACAACAGAGGCAGCAAGGACAGGTGCTGGTATCTCTACCTGGGGTTTCTCCAGGACAACAAAGGCAGCAATGACAGGTGCTGGTATCCCTACCTGGGGTTTTCCTAGGACAACAGAGGCAGCAAGGACAGGTGCTGGTATCTCTACCTGGGGTTTCTCCAGGACAACAAAGGCAGCAAGGACAGGTGCTAGCATCCATACCTGGGGTTTTCCTAGGACAACAAAGGCAGCAAGGACAGGTGCTGGTATCCCTGCTCAAACGCTGTAGTGGCCTAGAAATATGAGGCACTAACACTTCACACCCCCATGGCATGAAAATGCTGCGGGACATAGTAGAGAATTACTCCGTAATATGATAAAGTCATATTCTGTACCATCATGATGTCAGCATCATTTAATGTAATGATGTCAGTGTTCTGTAATATATATTAATATCAGTATAGTAATCTGTAATATTATAATGTATTTTGTAGTATAATAATTATTCTATAATGTCATAGTCTATCTTTCTACCTACCTATCTACCTACCTACCTGACCTTCCTACGTATCTACCAATCTTACCTACCTGACCTACCTACCTGCCTAACCTTCCTACGTATCTGCTTATCTAATCTTCCTACCTACCTACCTGACCTTCCTACGTATCTACTTATCTAATCTTCCTACCTACCTACCTGACCTTCCTACGTATCTACTTATCTAATCTTCCTACCTACCTACCTGACCTTCCTACGTATCTGCTTATCTAATCTTCCTACCTACCTACCTGACCTTCCTACGTATCTACTTATCTACTCTTCCTACCTACCTACCTGACCTTCCTAAGTATCTGCTTATCTAATCTTCCTACCTACCTACCTGACCTTCCTACGTATCTACTTATCTAATCTTCCTACCTACCTACCTGACCTTCCTAAGTATCTGCTTATCTAATCTTGCTACCTACCTACCTGACCTTCCTACGTATCTACTTATCTAATCTTCCTACCTACCTACCTGACCTTCCTACTTACCTACCTGACCTTCCTACGTATCTACTTATCAAATCTTCCTACCTACCTACCTGACCTTCCTACTTACCTACCTGACCTTCCTACGTATCTACTTATCAAATCTTCCTACCTACCTACCTGACCTTCCTACCTACCTACCTGACCTTCCTATGTATCTACTTATCTAATCTTCCTACCTACCTACCTGACCTTCCTACGTATCTACTTATCAAATCTTCCTACCTACCTACCTGACCTTCCTACCTACCTACCTGACCTTCCTATGTATCTACTTATCTAATCTTCCTACCTACCTACCTGACCTTCCTATGTATCTACTTAACTAATCTTCCTACCTACCTACCTGACCTTCCTACGTATCTACTTATCTAATCTTCCTACCTACCTACCTGACCTTCCTATGTATCTACTTATCTAATCTTCCTACCTACCTACCTGACCTTCCTATGTATCTACTTATCAAATCTTCCTACCTACCTACCTGACCTTCCTACGTATCTACTTATCAAATCTTCCTACCTACCTACCTGACCTTCCTACGTATCTACTTATCTAATCTTCCTACCTACCTACCTGACCTTCCTATGTATCTACTTATCTAATTTTCCTACCTACCTACCTGACCTTCCTACGTATCTGCTTATCTAATCTTCCTACCTACCTACCTGACCTTCCTACGTATCTACTTATCTAATCTTCCTACCTACCTACCTGACCTTCCTACGTATCTACTTATCTAATCTTCCTACCTACCTACCTGACCTTCCTACGTATCTGCTTATCTAATCTTCCTACCTACCTACCTGACCTTCCTACGTATCTACTTATCTACTCTTCCTACCTACCTACCTGACCTTCCTAAGTATCTGCTTATCTAATCTTCCTACCTACCTACCTGACCTTACTACGTATCTACTTATCTAATCTTCCTACCTACCTACCTGACCTTAATAAGTATCTGCTTATCTAATCTTGCTACCTACCTACCTGACCTTCCTACGTATCTACTTATCTAATCTTCCTACCTACCTACCTGACCTTCCTACTTACCTACCTGACCTTCCTACGTATCTACTTATCAAATCTTCCTACCTACCTACCTGACCTTCCTACTTACCTACCTGACCTTCCTACGTATCTACTTATCAAATCTTCCTACCTACCTACCTGACCTTCCTACCTACCTACCTGACCTTCCTATGTATCTACTTATCAAATCTTCCTACCTACCTACCTGACCTTCCTACGTATCTACTTATCAAATCTTCCTACCTACCTACCTGACCTACCTACCTGACCTTCCTGCCTACCTACCTGACCTTCTACGTATCTACTTATCTACTCTTCCTACCTACTACCTGACCTTCCTATGTATCTACTTAACTAATCTTCCTACCTACCTACCTGACCTTCCTACGTATCTACTTATCTAATCTTCCTACCTACCTACCTGACCTTCCTATGTATCTACTTATCTAATCTTCCTACCTACCTACCTGACCTTCCTATGTATCTACTTATCAAATCTTCCTACCTACCTACCTGACCTTCCTACGTATCTACTTATCAAATCTTCCTACCTACCTACCTGACCTTCCTACGTATCTACTTATCTAATCTTCCTACCTACCTACCTGACCTTCCTATGTATCTACTTATCTAATTTTCCTACCTACCTACCTGACCTTCCTACATATCTACTTATCAAATCTTCCTACCTACCTACCTGAACTTCCTACATATCCACTTATCTAATCTTCCTACCTACCTACCTGACCTTCCTACGTATCTACTTATCTAATCTTCCTACCTACCTACTTGACCTTCCTAAGTATCTACTTATCTAATCTTCCTACCTACCTGACCTTCCTACCTACCTACCTGACCTTCCTACGTATCTACTTATCAAACCTTCCTACCTACCTACCTGACCTTCCTACCTACCTACCTGACCTTCCTACATATCTACTTATCTAATCTTCCTACCTACCTACCTGACCTTCCTACGTATCTACTTATCTAATCTTCCTACCTACCTACCTGCCTAACCTTCCTACGTATCTGCTTATCTAATCTTCCTACCTACCTACCTGACCTTCCTACGTATCTACTTATCTAATCTTCCTACCTACCTACCTGACCTTCCTACCTACCTACCTGACCTTCCTACCTACCCACCTGACCTTCCAACATATCTACTTATCTAATCTTCCTACCTACCTACCTGACCTTCCTACGTATCTACTTATCAAATCTTCCTACCTACCTACCTGACCTTCCTACCTACATATCTGCTTATCTAATCTTCCTACCTACCTACCTGACCTTCCTACCTACCTACCTGACCTTCCTACTTACCTACCTGACCTTCCTACGTATCTACATATCTAATCTTCCTACCTACCTACCTGCCTAACCTTCCTACGTATCTGCTTATCTAATCTTCCTACCTACCTACCTGACCTTCCTACGTATCTACTTATCTAATCTTGCTACCTACCTACCTGACCTTCCTACGTATCTACTTATCTAATCTTGCTACCTACCTACCTGACCTTCCTACGTATCTACTTATCTAATCTTGCTACCTACCTACCTGACCTTCCTACGTATCTACTTATCTAATCTTCCTACCTACCTACCTGACTTTCCTACCTACCTGCCTGACCTTCCTACCTACCTACCTGACCTTCCTACGTATCTACTTATCTAATCTTCCTACCTACCTGCCTGACCTTCCTGCCTACCTACCTGACCTTCCTACGTATCTACTTATCTAATCTTCCTACCTACCTACCTGTCTATTGCCCTGCCGACCAGCATTGGCTGTCATGCTTTCCCACAACTCCCTGCTCCGAATACTGATTATAAGCTGTGCTGGTGTTCTTTATTTGTGCCATCTAGTTAGTCCATCCAGCATTTTCTCTGTCTACCTCGATCTATTTTTGCCTTCTGTCTTTCCCATTGTCACAGTGTAGTCTAGCTGGCCTCGCCATATAACAGGTCCTAAGAATTTGGATCATCTTTTCTGATTTTTGTTATTGTTCATCTCGTCTCCAGCCACTCTCAGAACCTCCTCATTTGACTTCATAATGCCACAGTATCAGAATTATTAATGATGTTTAAAGTATGATGTTCATGATGATTACGTGTCATGGTTACGTGTGATGATTATGAGTGACAGCATAGAAGAAGACAGACAAAGAGCTGCATGTCAGACAGAATCGGGTGCCTAATTCCTTCATACTTAGCCAACCAATACAACATTGAGAACACATGAGCGTTTGTTTTAATAAAAAAGTATGTCATTGTCATCATCATCAGGTGTCATGCTGGTAGATGTTTTGGTGGTCATCCTTCTCCAGTGATATCAGTCCATGTGAGAAATTTTGGCAGACAAAAACTGGAAGTTGCTGTATAATTTAAAAATATTGTTTGGGTTATAAATATGCTACTTTTGTTTTATTTACTTTGCCTAAATATTGCTCAAATATATACAAGCAGCAGTAAGAATAAATGGTGAAACAACAACTTGGTTTGACATAAAACAAGGGGTCCGTCAGGGGTGCATATTGTCACCCTACTTATTTAACTTGTATACTGAAAATATAATGAGAAATGTTAGAGAAGATGTAGACAAAGAATATTACTATGCCATAACAGTTGGAGGTTATGAAATACCAGAGATTAGATATGCTGATGACACAGTATTGCTGTCCACAACACAAAAAGGAATGGAAAAACTAATTATGTCAGTCCACAAGAACAGCGAAGAGCAGAACCTCTATCTTAATGCAAAGAAAACTAAATTGATGACAACTGACAAAACAAACAAGGCAACTGAAATATGTATCAATGAGGAAAAACTGGAAGAAGTGGAGAGTTTTGAATATCTTGGATCGCTACTAACTAATAATGGAGATACAATGAGGGAAATTAAAAGGAGGACATCTATCGCTCTTCAGAAAGTAAAACAAATAAAGAATCTGTGGAGAGGAGCAGACAGAACCACAAAAATAAGATTTTTAAGGGCATGCATCTTTCCCATTGCAACATATGCCTGTGAGACGTGGACACTTAACAAAACAGCTGAGAAACACATAAATGCCTTTGAATGTAAATGCTACAGAAGAGTTCTCCAAATATCGTGGACACAAAAAAGAACAAATATATCTATACTACAAGAGCTTAATATTGAAGAAGGCTGGCTAGTGAAGAGGATTAAAGAGAGAAAACTGAAATATTTTGGACACATTAAACGTCATGATAATTTAGAGAAGACCGTCTTGGAAGGATACATAATGGGAAAAAGAAAAAGAGGACGACCAAGACGAAGATGGCTGCAAGACATTGTTGACGATCTGGAAATGGATGCAACAGCAGCAGGCCATCTTGCTCACAACCGAGAGGCCTACAGGAGTGCTGTTTGGGAGGCAAAGTTCTGCAAGGGACATGCAAATGAATGAATGAATGAAATATTGCTCTGAGCATTTATTCGCACAGATGTGCAAGATCTATCAACCCTGCCAGTATTGCTTTGGGAAGAAAGAGTTCATGTATTTTTTAAAGCCATTTAAAAGACATCATGGAAGATTAAGAGTTAATGAAAATAAACAGACGGAGATGGATATGGCATGAACTTTGAAAGCCTACACAAACATAACAAGACAAGCTCTCACCTGGAATCCCCAGGGAAAGAGGAAACAAGGAAGACATAGAAACACCTGGCGAAGGAGTCTTGAAGTAGAGATTAAAAAAAAAAAGATCAACTATACCTGAAGACAGATAGAAGAAACAGCCCCGGATAGAAATAAATGGAGAACCCTTGTTGATGGCCTATGCCCTAGATAAGGGTAAGGAAGGTTAAGATTTAAACTTGACAGAATAGAGTTAAATTCATCTTCAGCTTATTTTAAATCCATCTTAGTTTGTTTTTTTTTTTTGTTTTTTTTTCACACTCCTTGATATCTTTTCTTCAGTTACCTTGCAACTGTTTTGTAAACATTGGTCTCTATTGTCACATTTTTTTTTTCCTACAGTCTCCAAGGCTGGCTGCACTACCAGGAACAAATCCAACATTTTTAGATCCAGCGAACAACAGTGATGAGCTTAGCAGTTCCACATGCAGTTTCTACAAAACTATTTTTGAAAACTCCTCAGGTAAGTGGGGGCCAGCTAGCGTAGTGGTTAGAGCATTTGTCTAGCAGCTGAATGGTCAGGGGTTCGAATCCCCAGCTGAGCGGGATTTTTTTTTTTTTCTGACAAATATGGCCCCGGGGTTCACCCAGCCTCAGAAAATGGGTACCAGAGAAATCTGGGAAGGTGAAGCGGCCAGGCATGATACTGACCACATCATACTTTCATGTCCGAAGGTCATGGAAAATACAAGCCTAGCTCTGTATTCCCCAGTATGTCTTAATGGCATGGAAGTGGGAATTTTACCTTTTTAACTTTACCTCAGGTTAGAGGTTTTATTTGGTTTCATAATTTGCCTTTGTTGGATATTTAGCCACTGTATTAAAAAAAATTGCCATATTATTCATATAATTATCACACTGTTCATGAAATTGTCACATTATTCACAAAATTGTCACAGTTGGTTTCCTTGTTCACAAAATTATAGCATTGTTTACATGGTTGTCTCATTATATTAAAAGAAAAAGAGGAAGACCAAAACGAAGATGGCTGCAAGACATCGTTGACGATCTGCAAATGGATGCAGCAGCAGCAGGCCATCTTGCTCACAACCGAGAGGCCTACAGGAGTGCTGTTTGGGAGGCAAAGTTCCACAAGGGACATGCAAATGAATGAATGAATCTCATTATTCACAGTACTTATCACATTATTCGCAAACTTATTACGTCCTTGTTTAACATTTTGTCTCTTTATTCCCCCCCCCCCCCCCAACAAAAAAAAAACCATCACGTTATTCACAAAATTATCACACTGTTCATGAAAGTTAACACATTTACAAAATTATCACATTATTCATTAAACATATTCTATACTATAGATTCAAGTTTGAACTTTGAACCTTGAACCTAATGTGGGAACTATCCTTTTTCTTTGTTGTATGATGATTCCCCAGGAATTGTAAGCTTTGGGTTCTGTGTGGCTTTTGTTTTGATGATCATAAATAACAGAATTGTAGGATCTGAAGTTCCGATTGTGAAGTGTCAAGGCCAAAATGTTAAGAGAACACATTTCATGAGGTATCTAGGGATCACATTTGATCGTTCATTGTCCTTTGCACACTGTGTGGACAATGCAATACAAAAAAGTCAGGAAAGCGTTGGGAGCGGTTAGGCTAAATGGCCACAGCGGGCTTTCCACAGCACACTCTGTTCTTGCTGATGCATGCGCTGGTACTGTCATCATCGGAGTATGGTCTTGGTCTGCTCACCCTGTCCGATGCACAGCTGAACAGACTAGAGCGTGCACAGAACGAGGCAATGAGAGTTGTCTTGGGTTGCACCAGGGATACTCCGGTGTTGGCCATGAGCTTTCTGCTTGATATGCTGAGTATGAGGTCTAAACACAAGGTCAGGTAAAGGCATACATCAATGTTGCTGGCATAAGCTTTCTGCTTGATATGCTGAGTGTGAGGTCTAAACACAAGGTGAAGACATACATCAGGGTTCCTGGCATGAAGGGCCATCCTCTCCATTAGGAGTTGGGGTTGATAAAGGGAAGATGCATCAAACGAGGGAGATCCTGGATGGCTGAGGCGGAGGATACAATAAAGTCAGTTTGCAGTCTAGATGAGGTGCCTAAAGGTGATGACTGGTTACGGGTACAGGACCGACCTCAGCTAACAAAGGTTATTATACAGAAGAGCCTTGAATGTAGAGACTGGGCACAAGGAGCAGTTGAACTTTGGGTTCAAGATCTCATCCAGCATCACTGTGGGTCTTCCAACACGGTAATATATATATATAGATAGCTCATTGACTCGGAACAGCAGGAGCGGTTGGGGTTTTGTTACCTACCGCAAGGAAGGAGTAATGGCACAGGGTTCGGGAGCCTTTGAAATCACCACTTCAAGCATGCAAATAGAAATTGGTTAGTTGCTCATGATGTGGTTAATGGTGTTATTGTGATGGATTCACAGAGTATGCTTCGTAAGATTGAGAAGAATTTGCTTCGAAACGAATGGGCTCATCTGTTAAGCCAGTCAGCTGTGACAAGCATAATGTGACTTTACTGTCCAGGGCATACGGGAGTACATGGCAGTGATGTGACAGACAGACTTGCTGGACTGGCAAAAATAAATGGCAGACTGTCAATGGACAAGGGAGACATTGCTAAGGCTGTACTGGACAGACTGTGGGAGAATGAAGAGCAGGAATGGATGAACAACGTAGCTGTGAGGAGACTGCTGGAGCTAGGACAAATTAAAGGTGGTGGTAGGAAATCTGAACTGTGTGACAGAAAATGCATCATAAACAACCAGCATTTGACAGGGACTATTAGCAAACATACTCATCAGTGGGTGCTGCAGCATGCAGCTGAGCATATGTGGGGTTGTCCCAAATGCAGTGAAGCTGGAGTCTGGACTTTGAACAGTTAAAGCTCAGGGCTTGTTCTGAACATGGAGATGGTTACAGCGGATTGGGAAATAATGTTCTTCTGTCTCCATAGAACTGCAAGTGTGATGCTCTTAAGAAAACTTAAATCATGGGGAAGTTAGAACATGAGAGTGTTGAACTGAGATTACTGATTATGGTAGCTAGTTTCAAGACTTGAAGTGGGGGGGGGGGGAAAGATAGATTCTTAGTGGACTACACTCCCATGTGGCCCACAGTGAAGTTTCTTAGTGGACTACATCTTCATGGGGCCCACAGTGAAGTTTATTAGTGGACTACATCTTCATGGGGCCCACAGTGAAGTTTCTTAGTGGACTACATCTTCATGGGGCCCACAGTGAAGCTTCTCTGTGGACTACATCTTCATGGGGCCCACAGTGAAGTTTATTAGTGGACTATATCTTCATGGGGCCCACAGTGAAGCTTCTCTGTGGACTATATCCACACATCTCCCCTAGGGTCCACAGCGAAGCTTCTCAGTGGACAACACCCCCTATGGGGCCCACAACAAAACTTCTCAGTGGACGACACTCCATGGGGCCCACAGTGAAGTTTCTTAGTGGACTGCATCTTCATGGGGCCCACAGTGAAGCTTCTCTGTGGACTACATCCACACACCCCCCATAGGGTCCACAGCAGAGCTTCTCAGTGGACTGCACCCCATGTGGCCCACAGCAAAGTTTCTCAATCACCTACACCCCCACACACTGAGGTGGAGAATCTTCATGGAAATGGAAGCAGAGGAAGACATGCAGCTAGTTAGAGAAGGGAAAGCTCAGAGACGAGGGCAATGCATGGAGGAGAGCGGAGAATAAAGCCAAGAACAGGGACGACCGGAAAGCCTTTGTCCTTGGCCTGTGCTCCCTAGAGAGCAAAGGGCAGTGATGATCATCATGATGATGTTGATGATGATGATGACGATGATGATTTTATTGCAGTGGCCACGTGTCAGTTTATATATTTAATTTTATATACTTATACAAAAACATTTATAACAGAGGTCACTTACGTAGGTCACTCTTATTGAAAGCATCGTGGGATACATTTCCCCCATAGATAAGAAATTTATATTAAAGCAAGGAAGGCTGGTTGTTAATAATCTTGATTTTGAATCGTTTTGCATAGTGTGTGCACATATGGTTGTGTGTGTGTACATATATTCCCGTATACATTTTCCTGTACATGAAAGCTTTTTCGTAGCATTTTTAGCTTATCAGTTTTGTAAATGCCCGTGGGCTGTGGAAATGGTAATTCTTTGTTTTCCAGCTTGAAACATCTAAACTTGGTGAGCTTTTGTTTTCCGTTGTAAAGATTTGAAATACGGTGATGTTGTCCTCGAGCCATGTCGCAGCCAAGCTATTGTTTTTAATCTCTTTGACTACAGGTCACTGAAGCTGTCACATATTGTCAAGGTTTATCATTATTGATTTTAAAACAGGACTTTTTTTTTTTTTTAAATTAATTTTGGAGTTTGCGTGGGAGAAGGTGGCCTGTATCTTTTGTTTTATGTTCTGTGGCTTTCAACTTAGGCATTGGTAGTATATTATTATATACTGGTAGTTTATTAGTATATTGAGAAAAGACACTGGCGATGTTTGGGACATGTGCTCCGAATGACTGACAACTCACTACCAAAAAATAGCACTAAGATGGACACCACAGGGGAACAGAAGTAAGGGTAGACCAAAGGACACATGGAGAAGAACAACAGAGAGGATGTTGAGCAATTAAAGGGCTGACCTGGGCAAGAGTGGAAAAAAGGGCAAAGGACAGGCATTTGTGGAATACCCTTGCAGAAGCCCCATGTGCCCTGGGCATTTAAGGTTCAGAGAGAGAGAGGAGAGAGAGAGAAAGAGAGGAGAGAGAGAGAAAGAGAGGAGAGAGAGAGAGAGGAGGGGAGGGAGAGGAGAAGAGGAGAGAGAGAGTATATTATTCTTCTTGTTCTTGTTCAACCTCCATTGAACTGTATGTAGGATGTTCTTTTGCGGCTGATGCAGTGAAGATGTTGAAGCAGAAACATTGCATCAGATGGGGAGTAGGTTATGATGTGCTAGCTTGTAGATCAGCAGTGGGGCTTCAAAAGTAACAGAAGAGGACACAGTGTTTCTCAACATATTTCACCACCATGGGGACCATCAGAATTCATTGGCCTGGCTGAGCCTGTTACTGAGAGCACCAACAGAGAGATGAGGCAGGGTCTTGACCAGCTATAGTTCACATGCTCTGGAAGCTGTGCTGTCACTCTGTCATAGTCATCTTTTATTCTCATTGCTAATATAAATGGGGCTGATTTTTTACATGAGTATCCTGTTCTTTACCTTAATACACTTTCAGTCATATGTACAATGTATTCTTATGTGGCTTGCATTGAGGTGAGGCATTTTTAGTTGTCACCATCATCATCATCATCAGGTGCTGTGCCAAATGGCGTTGGCTGTTATGCTTCTCCAGAGTACACAATCCTTCATGCAGGCCATCAGCTCAGTTGGTGATCTCCTCTCACACCATCCCATCAGACTGTCCAGTATCATTTCTCTTGGTCTTCCTCTTGATCTTCTTCCTTCTATTTTTCCTGTTGTTATAATATTTTCAATGCCCCCTCTTCTCATTGCATGTTCTATGAAAGTACATTGTCTCTCTCTTATCTTTTTGACAAGGTTTTTTGTCTCTCCAGCTCTTCTCATTCATTCTTCATTAGTTATTTTTGCTGTCCAGGGGATTCGCAACATTCTTCTAATAAACCACATTTCTGCTGCTTCCAATGATTTTTGTGCATACTTGTCTATTGTCCATGATTCACTTCCATATAACAAGATAGGTTCAATATAGCATTTTAGGACTCATTTTCTAACATTCATTGATAAGGATGTGTTGTATAATTTGTTTCTCATTCTCTGAAATGCAGTCTTTGCTTGGCCTATTCTGTTCTTAATTTCTGTTCTGCATTTCCTATCTGAAGTTATTACTGCTCCAAGGTATCAGAATTTCTGCACCTGCTTTAGAATAGTTCCATTTAATTTTATACTGCATGTTGGTGGATTCTATTTCTTAGATATAACCATAGTCTCTGTCTTTTTGATGTTCAAAGTAAGGCCTTTCTGTTCACTTTCTTTGGCGACTTTATCCAAGAGATTTTGCAGGTCTTGTTGGTTTTCAGCTATCAGTACTGTGCCGTCAGCATACCGAAGGTTGTTAATATTGTATCCTCCTACTTTTATACCTGGTTCTGTGATGATCATTCTTAGAATATAGAAAAAAACTTGAAATATTAGGGTCATGTACCAGTTTTTAGCAGGGTTGATTGGACCATAGTGGAGTTGGTCTATTTATTTCTCCCATCATCTTGGGAACATCATTTGCACTCAGGACAAGTAATGATTTGCTCATGAAAAGTCATCATTTTCACTTAGAACAAGCCATATTTTGCTGTCAGGACAAGTCATCATTTGCACTCATGACAAGTGATAATTTGCTCAGGACAAATTATCACTTTCACTTTGAAGAAGCCATATTTTGCTTTCAGGACAAGTCATCATTTGCACTCATGACAAGTGATGATTTGCTCAGGACAAGTCATCATTTTCACTTAGAACAAGCCATACTTTGCTGTCAGGAAAAGTCATCATTTGCACTCAGGCATTCAGGAAAAAGTCATTGTTTGGACTCAGAATAGGTCATCATTTGCTGTCTAAAAAATTCATCATTTACATTCGGGGAGAAAAGTCATCATGTACATTCAGGGGATAATGTCATCATTTAATTGTTTAAAGTCATCATTGCACTTAGGACACCTCATCATTTGGACTCAGGACAAGATTATAAGCATTTTGAATACCTACTTGGACGGACAATCTCAACACAGATGCACAAACACTTTGTAGAACTGAGGAAAGTACTTATCACCCGCAGGACGACGACACCAGTTTAGATAGAATCTACTCCCTTCAATCCAAGAAGCCATATAGC
The DNA here is from genome assembly GCA_009760885.1 of Achatina immaculata. Classification (NCBI taxonomy): domain Eukaryota; kingdom Metazoa; phylum Mollusca; class Gastropoda; order Stylommatophora; family Achatinidae; genus Lissachatina; species Lissachatina immaculata. The sequence continues at coordinate 14,278,085 of CM019712.1, read as the reverse complement.
TTTTGATTTGACCTTTGGGATACAGATTTTTTTTTTTGTAGACAGACAGGAAATTCTCCTTGAGGAGTGAAAAAAGCCATACTACTGTTCAAGTCTTCAAAGGAAGTATTCTTCCCAGAGAGAGGTGTTATATGCTCTTCATGTTCATCACAGCTTTTTTTATGGAATACATCTCTGCAGTTGACTGACATTTGAGAGAAAAAAAAAAAACAAAGAACTTCTGAATTGTTTTTACCTTACATCTTGCATGCATCTTACATCCTTCTTGCGTCATCTGATGTTACATAGAGCTCACAGTGTGCCTCACCATGAGTCCCCTTTCTTGTCAATCTTCTCAACCTCATCAAGGGATTTGATGCCAGTTAGCCTCTCTTCATTCCATTGCATATAGAATATTTTTTCTTAAACATCGTTTTCAACTGTCCAGTCGGCTCCCTGTTTCTTTGGTTGTTTTCCAACCTTCACATGCATATGTAAGGATGGATATTGTATTTGAGTTGAATATCCTAAGCTTTGTTTTCACCACTTTAGAGAAAAAAGAAATATATCACACGTGTTTTATGGCAGTTAGTTATTGTGTCAAAGTCTCATGGCTAGACAAAGCCGTCATTTTAGTACAGTCATCTGTGCTCCCAGCTAGACCCTGCATAATATTTTCCTTCAGCATCTTATGGCAGTGTCATTCAAGAGTTAATTAGGTGCAGTGTTAAAGAGTTAGTTAGGTGCAGTGTTAAAGAGTTAATTAGGTGTGGTGTTAAAGAGTTAATTAGCTGCAATGTTAAAGAGTTGATTAGCGGCAGTGTTAAAGAGATATTAGCCACAGTGTTAAAGAGTTAATTAGGTGCATTGTTAAATAGGTGCAGTTTTTAAGAGTTAAATGACATTCTTTGAAGTGAGCAGTTTTGGATGTCTGTCATGGTATAAGACAAAAAAAATAGAACCAAATATACAGTCTTGTCAAAATGCAGTCCCAGAATCCTTGCATTAATTTCCAGCTTTTCACATCGAAGCGAGGATTATGAAATGTAAAGACAGAAGTAAAGCCATAAAAATAAGTGCTGTCCTTTTATTGGTTTAAGTCGTTTTGATCAAATACTGACAGCTAACCCGAACAAGCAACTTCTGTTCTCTTAGAATGTAGCAGCTATTGATTCATGTCGCATATTACTGATATTTGGTCAGATTATTGATTGTCACAGAAGTTGTTGTTTTACCTTGCGACAAGCGAGATGGCTAATCTGGCGTTGGAATTTTTTTTTTTTTCAAAAGCAGCTGCACATTGTTCAGGTCTCCCATTTGAAACAAATTTAGACCAAAGAAAAAACAAGTTCTACAGTAGCATTTAAAAAAAAAATTAACAAATGCATTCAGTTTTACAAGGTTTACAAGAGATGAAGTGAATATATAATTTTTACTTAAAAATATGATGACTAATGTGATGCCATAGGAGATTTTTTTTTAAACTGCTATATCTTCAGTTCTGTATCTCTTGTAACATCTGTCTTATCCCCAAAGTTTCTCAGTGGCATATTGAACTACCTTCCACCTAAAATTGTGTATTTTGATTGAAAGAGAACGATTTTTTTTAGGTTCTGTTGCTACCAGGATATTTTATATTCTTACATGCTGTGAAACATCCAATAGGGGTTGCATTGTATTCCACCATGTTTTTCTGCTTTCTTTGAGTTTTTCAACCTTGTCAAGGGATCTTATCTGACTCAGTCTCTCTCAACAGTGTTCTCTTCAGAGTTTCACATGGTTGACCTCTTTTTCTTTGTCCTGTTTGTCCCATTTTATGACTTGTTTGGGATTCTCTGATTGTTTATTCTCATAACAGTGACTAATATATGCCCATCTCCTTTTTTATTTTCTTGATCACCGATAAAACCGGTTGCTGTGTGTTCATCTTCTTTGTCTTTGTTTTAGTCTTGAAGACGTTCCATAGTATACAGAGTATTTTCCTCAGACATTTGTTTTCAAATGTGTCTAATTTGTTTTCTGTTTCTTTAGTTGTTTTCCAGCTTTTGCACCAGGAGGTAAAGGTAAACTCCCCGTTTCCCTGCCATTAAGGCATATTGGGGAATACAGTGTTAGGCCCGTATTTTCCACGACCTTCGGCACATGAAAGTGTGATGTGGTCAGTATCACGCCTGGCCGTTTTACCTTCCTGGATTTCTCTGGTACCCATTTTTAGAGGCTGTGTGAACCCCGGAGCATTTTTTGGTGCGTACCAGAAAAAAATCCCACTGCTGGGACTGAACCCGGCACCATCGGATTAGTAAACCGAGCACCTAACCACCCAGCTAACCAGGTCAGCCACCAGCAGGAAGCTGAAAAAAAAAACAGCAATAAATGATCAAGACCCTCTGACCAGTATTCTTGCTCTTGTTCTTGTTCTGTTTCCTGGAACTGCAAACTTGATGTTCTTTACAACAGAGACGGGAAAATATTGAAGTGCAAATATAATCTCAGGTGGAGACTTGTTACATCAGCTATTTTTGAAAACCCAGAGAGAGACCCCCCCCCCCAAAGAGAACAATGACATGAGAGGCCAAGTTGATTGACATCAGATACCTTGATGAGGTCGAGATGCTCACTGAGAGAAGAGACTCATGACAAGACACACTGCGAGCCCTGTGTGAGACATGGTGGCGTGGGAAGCATGTAAGAGTGAAGCTAACAAGCAAGGGAATGCAGATTACTTCTTTAGCAGACTCCACCTCTCCGTGAGGGCTAAAGCCATCCCTACCAAGCTGGGCCAGTTTCTTGGGAGTACCAGCAGGGGAGGGGAACAAGGTCTTGGTTGGCTATGACCCATCAACTCTGATGCAAGCATGTTAGCTATAAGTCAATGGATGCCAGATAGGAGACCCCCTTCCCCTCTATGAAGACAGGAGATTCTTTGCCATAAAGAGTGGGTTGTGGTATGCAATGGCAGAGAATACTGTACACCCTGCCTCCCCCCCCCCAATGAGCATGTTAGGATAGACTAAAATTGTTCTTCTCTGGCAGCGCTGTAGGTGTGTAAAGTTTTCCATGCTTTTACTAGTCTCTGATGTAGATTTTAGCAAACTCATTCCATGGCAGACTGTGTCCTTGACATGTTGTATGTCTAAAGAATGTTATCTATACCCAATGTTTACGGCTGCAGAAAGACTAAAATCTGATTCCTTTCTCATAGGTTTACTAAACCTCAATATGTCAGCATCAGAATGGCTCCAGAACCTGGACTCTTTAAAAGAAAGCATGAGATCAAGCAGTGACTGGCAGAACATTGACATGTCACATTTCCAAGGTGAGCCATTTTAACTCCACCAATCAGCTTGTTTCACGCCACAGTCCCCATCAATCAGCTTGTATCATGCCACAATCTCCACCAATCAGCTCATTTCATGCCACTATCTCCACCAATCAGCTTGTTTCATGCCACAATCTCCAGTATTTTTAAGTGTCACATTTCCACTTTTTAAAATTTCTTAATAAGTGCATTAGTGCGGTGGATTAGCCACTGGTTTCATTTTCCACTCACCACAGTGGCAGTCAGAACATGGCTTACAAAAACCCATGGGGTTCACCCAGCCTCAAGAGAAAACCCCAGGGTTCACCCAGCCTCAAGAGAAACCGCCAGGTTTCACCCAGCCTCAAGAGAAAACAAACCTCCAGGGTTCACCTAGCCTCAAGAGAAAAACCCACAGGGTTCACCCAGCCTCAAGATAAACTCCCAGGGTTTACTCAGCCTCAAGAGAAAAACCCTCCAGGGTTTACTCAGCCTCAAGAGAAAAGCCCTCCAGGGTTTACTCAGCCTCAAAAGAAAAACCCCCCAGAGTTCACCCAGCCTCAAGAGAAAATATCCCATGGTTCATACAGCCTCAAGATAAAAACCCACAGGGTTCACCCAGCCTCAAGAGAAAACCCCAGGGTTCACCCAGCCTCAAGAGAAACCCCCAGGTTTCACCCAGCCTCAAAACAAACCTCCAGGGTTCACCTAGCCTCAAGAGAAAAATCCACAGGGTTCACCCAGCCTCAAGATAAACTCCCAGGGTTTACTCAGCCTCAAGAGAAAAGCCCTCCAGGGTTCACCCAGCCTCAAGAGAAAAACCCCCATGATTCACCCAGCCTCAAGAGCGACAAAAAAATATGGTACCAGGATTAATGCTCTGGGAAGAAAAAGGAACAACGCCACTAGCTACGGAGTTGGTGCTGACGGCGACACTATTTGACAGTTTCAGCTGCTGACTAGGCAGTAGAGCACTTATGGTTTGACCGTGCGCTGATTCACATCGTACACATTTTACCTTTATATAAAGGGGGGTGAAGGCACTGTCCAATGAGGCAATCAGCAACCAATAGCTGATATGCCATGTCAGGGTTAGCCAACCATAGCTGACCAAGACCCTGCCCCACCTCTCCGTGGTGCCCCCAGTAACAGGCTTAGCCTGGCTAACGAGCCAGGGATCCCCATAGTTCCCATGGTGGTGGAGTCTGCTAAAGAAGCATTGGACATCTCTTGCTTTTTAGCTGTACTCCGGAACTGAAAAAGTAGCTGCCATAACCCACACCCCCACGCCGATACGATGATGTGCCTCAACAACTCTGCAGCATTGGCTGCAAAAGAACAACAGCTCGCAGTTACAGGGAGTTCGTACAAGTGCCTTTATCTAAAAATGAAACCTATTTTATAATAAAGCATTGAATATCTCATTTAATTTATTGAATATTGTACTGAAAGTGAGAAACAAATTACTGTACACAGCTAAAAACACATTAGAGCTGAACGTTTGAAGCATCGAACTAAAATTCATTGGCGGATGATGAGGATGCTACAGTAGCGAAGGGTATCATTCTACATAGCTCTGATCTGAGAAAAGATCATAATTCAAACTATGGTTTTCACTGAATGTGTATCACTTTTCTCACCGTCACAAAGTCGAAATATCGGAAGTCAGATCAATGTAAGTCGAGGGGCAGCTGTCCTGGCCCTACATCTTTACAAATAAGAAAAAGTGTGGTTTCTTTTCCTTTGAGGTTTCCAGTGATTGTTAGGTTCCTGAGCTTCTGTCTTCTTATAATGTCTTCAGAGAATTATGATTGCTTTTTTTTTCCTTAACGGTTTTAATTAGTTTTCATTGTTCTACAACTTTGTCACTTTTGGTGTATGTATTGTTTGGTTATTAATGGCTTGGGCATTTAGGGAGAATGGAGGAGGATAGATAAACAAAGATGCCCTATACAGAAGTGATGAAAGGGGATAGACCAAGAGTTAGACCTAGACAACAGTGACAAGACAACCTAGAAGAAGATATATGCATTCTTGGAGTTGACAGTTGGCTAGAAAAGATCGAGAACAGAGGGGAATGGAGACATGTTTTGTTTGCAACAGCAAGCCTCAGTGCCCCATAAAGCTACCGAATTTGGCAGCTGCTCAAAGAAGAAGAAGAAGAATTGATTATTTATTGCAGTATAATGTTTCTTGATGTAACCTGTCAAAAGTGACAGGTAATTAAACTAAAAACATGATTTATACGGCAACAAAAGAGGCCTAGAGCTAAACAACAGCAAGACGAATACAATGATAATATCACAAAGAGTAAACATGCAACATCCTTTCAAACAGAATGGCACATTGTTATATTTCCGTAAGCCACATATTATATGTCGAAGAGCCACATGTGACTCACAAATTGTGGTTTGGCCACCCCTGTGTTACGCCTGTGAAATTTTGTTATAAGTAACCATGAAGAGAAGCTACCCTGCAAAATGATGTTTAGCAGCTTCCAGTATCGTCAGATGTTATGCCTCAGTACAGGTTTTCATAATGATTTGAGAGATGCACTGATTCTCCATCTTCTTATTCTTCTGTCTCCCGGGAACTGCGATCTGGTGTTATTTGCAGACAGTGCCATGAAGATGCAGAGGTACAGCGTTGTGTCAGGTTGGGAATGGATTATGGCAGCTATTTTTTCAGTCTTTGAGCGGAGCTGGGGGGGGGGGGGGTTTGTGCAGTACTTCTTTAGCAGACTCCACTGCTACGGAGACTATGGTGATCCTTGCTCATTTGGCCAGGCTAGGCCTGTAACTTGGGTATCAATGGAGAGGTAGGACAGGGTCTTGGTCGGCTGTGGTTTGCCAACCTTGATGCTGGCCTGTCAGCTGTGGGTCATTGATTGCCTAATCAGACAGTGTCTTTGCCTGCAGGAGAGTCAGACAGTGTCTTTGCCTGCAAGAGAGTTGCACTATGGAACATTAATTAACATTACTTTTCTACAGGTCTGATTGAAACTGTGAGACAGTCTGACACCACGAGCTGGTCTCTGAACCCTGACCAGTTCGGTGACCTAGCTTCCTCCCTGAACAACTACTTCAACCAGGCAGGGTTGGCACAGAGTCAGAACAGAGGCATAAGCAGTGGTAGGTAGGATGGTCTTGTAGGTTGTAGTATCGTTGTTGTTGTTGTTGTTGTTGGTGGTGGTGGTGGTGGTGCAGTGGTAGGTAGGATGGTCTTGTAGGTTGTAGTATCATTGTTGTTGTTGTTGTTGTTGTTGGTGGTGGTGGTGGTGCAGTGGTAGGTAGGATGGTCTTGTAGGTTGTAGTATCGTTGTTGTTGTTGTTGTTGTTGTTGGTGGTGGTGGTGGTGCAGTGGTAGGTAGGATGGTCTTGTAGGTTGTAGTATCGTTGTTGTTGTTGTTGTTGGTGGTGGTGGTGGTGGTGCAGTGGTAGGTAGGATGGTCTTGTAGGTTGTAGTATCATTGTTGTTGTTGTTGTTGTTGGTGGTGGTGGTGGTGGTGGTGGTGCAGTGGTAGGTAGGATGGTCTTGTAGGTTGTAGTATCGTTGTTGTTGTTGTTGTTGGTGGTGGTGGTGGTGCAGTGGTAGGGGGATAGTCTTGTAGGTTGTAGTATCTGTGTTGTTGTTGGTACAGTGGTAGGTGGGATGGTCTTGTAGGTTGTAGTATCTGTGTTGTTGTTGGTACAGTGGTAGGTGGATAGTCTTGTAGGTTGTAGTATCTGTGTTGTTGTTGGTACAGTGGTAGGTGGATAGTCTTGTAGGTTGTAGTATCTGTGTTGTTGTTGGTACAGTGGTAGGTGGGATGGTCTTGTAGGTTGTAGTATCTGTGTTGGTACAGTAGTAGGTGCGATCTTATAGGTTGTGGTATCTGTGTTTTGTTGGTACAGTGGTAGGTAGGATGGTCTTGTAGGTTGTAGTATCATTGTTGTTGTTGTTGGTGGTGGTGGTGGTGGTGCAGTGGTAGGTAGGATGGTCTTGTAGGTTGTAGTATCGTTGTTGTTGTTGTTGTTGTTGTTGGTGGTGGTGGTGGTGCAGTGGTAGGTGGATAGTCTTGTAGGTTGTAGTATCTGTGTTGTTGTTGGTACAGTGGTAGGTGGGATGGTCTTGTAGGTTGTAGTATCTGTATTGTTGTTGGTGCAGCGGTAGGTGCGATGGTCTTGTAGGTTGTAGTATCTGTGTTGTTGTTGGTACAGTGGTAGGTGCGATGGTCTTGTAGGTTGTAGTATCTGTGTTGTTGTTGGTGCAGCGGTAGGTGCGATGGTCTTGTAGGTTGTAGTATCTGTGTTGTTGGTACAGTAGTAGGTGCGATCTTATAGGTTGCGGTATCTGTGTTGTTGTTGGTAGAGTGGTAGGTAGGATGGTCTTGTAGGTTGCAGTATTTGTGTTGTTGGTACAGTGGTAGGCACGATGATCTTATAGGTTGCAGTATCTGTGTTGTTGTTGGTAGAGTGGTAGGTAGGATGGTCTTGTAGGTTGCAGTATCTGTGTTGTTGGTACAGTGGTAGGTGCGATAGTCTTGTAGGTTGTAGTATCTGTGTTGTTGTTGGTACAGTGGTAGGTGGGATGGTCTTGTAGGTTGTAGTATCTGTGTTGGTACAGTAGTAGGTGCGATCTTATAGGTTGTGGTATCTGTGTTTTGTTGGTACAGTGGTAGGTAGGATGGTCTTGTAGGTTGTAGTATCATTGTTGTTGTTGTTGGTGGTGGTGGTGGTGGTGCAGTGGTAGGTAGGATGGTCTTGTAGGTTGTAGTATCGTTGTTGTTGTTGTTGTTGTGGTGGTGTGGTGGTGGTGGTGCAGTGGTAGGTGGATAGTCTTGTAGGTTGTAGTATCTGTGTTGTTGTTGGTACAGTGGTAGGTGGGATGGTCTTGTAGGTTGTAGTATCTGTATTGTTGTTGGTGCAGCGGTAGGTGCGATGGTCTTGTAGGTTGTAGTATCTGTGTTGTTGTTGGTACAGTGGTAGGTGCGATGGTCTTGTAGGTTGTAGTATCTGTGTTGTTGTTGGTGCAGCGGTAGGTGCGATGGTCTTGTAGGTTGTAGTATCTGTGTTGTTGGTACAGTAGTAGGTGCGATCTTATAGGTTGCGGTATCTGTGTTGTTGTTGGTAGAGTGGTAGGTAGGATGGTCTTGTAGGTTGCAGTATTTGTGTTGTTGGTACAGTGGTAGGCACGATGATCTTATAGGTTGCAGTATCTGTGTTGTTGTTGGTAGAGTGGTAGGTAGGATGGTCTTGTAGGTTGCAGTATCTGTGTTGTTGTTGGTACAGTGGTAGGTGCGATGGTCTTGTAAGTTGCAGTATCTGTGTTGTTGTTGGTACAGTGGTAGGTGGGATGTACTTGGTGTAAGTTACAATATCTTTGTTCTTGTTGACCTCACCGTTCTTGTTCTCATTGATCATATTGTATCTTCTGTAAGTTCTAAGTCATGCCGAGTCAGTGGCCCAGTTATCTGTATGAGCTCCATAGTTTTGTCCAGACTTCTTCAGTGGCACAATAGCTTCTTCCTCAGATTAAATCCCATTGACCAGGTCTGGTTGCGTAGTTCTGCATTCTTGCTCTGAAACTTGTACTCTGCCACTAAAAGGCTGTTTACAGGCAGTGATTCCTACCCTGGATGTAGGTGCCATCCCAGGATGGAGTTTGTTCCACCATACAAAAAATGTATGACGGCAAAGGTCTCCTCTGGATGACCATGTAAAATATGTACAGCATGAGCCGTATGTGACGTTTAATGGCATGGGAATGATGTATGTTGTTTTGTTTTATCTGTGCTTTTTTTTTTTTTAAATCATCTTTATGAAGTTCATCTTCCATCCATCCATTCATGTTGTTTGGCAGCGGTCAACTCGGACAGCACCACCCAGTATTCCTTATGGCGTCTTACAAGATGGCTGCAAGTTCTGCTTACTTCTTATGGGCTGAAAAAAAAAAAAAAGCTATTTTTATGGTACCCAGTCAGTGTCATGTCCCAGTCTTATCAGCTTCTGCTGTTCTTCATGAGCTTGTCTTCCCTGTGTCTCTCCATCACTTGTCCATCACATGAGTATTTTAGCAATGTTGTTTGGGGGCACAAAAAAAAACTACTTTTCAGCAGATATGCCCTTATCTGGCCATAATTACAATGCAGAATTATGACAGTGATGGCTATGATGAGTTTTCTGTGGTTTATTCAGGTTTTTAAAAAAAAATGTTTTGTTGTATATCATCCAGGTGGAGAGTTTATAGCCAGTCCGAACAACAGTGTATCTTCACCAGGAGAATCATTACAGGTACATGGACAGGTGATGTTTTCAGTGTAATATTTCATCACATGGACTGGTGATGTTTTCATTGTAATATTTCATCTAATCTATTTATATGTATAAAAATGGATGTGGGTGTGTGTGTGTGTTCGGGCATAACTCTGAAATGCCTGGAGCAATTTCAACCAAACTTGGTACACATATGACTTATGATCTGGAGAAAAGTAATGTGGGGATAACATATCCCTAGCACCCCTTGGGGGGGGGAGGCCTGGGGATGGAATGGGGGTGACATGTACAAATAATCTAAAATGACCGATATTAGTGTCAAATCCATAGTTTTCGGGGTATCTGAGATGAATAGTGACACTCTTGATGCTGTTTAAGTCCAAGTTCAGCCCCCAGTGGCATGGGGGCCTCGGGCTGGGGGTGACATGTACATATCATCGAAAATGACTGATATTAGTATCAAATCCATAATTTTTGGGGTCACTGAGATGAATAGTGACACTCGCAAGTTCAGCCTCCATCAACATGGGGGGGAGGGGAGTGGTGAAAAATAAAATGTCCAGATTGACTAAGATTAGTGTCGAATCCATAGTGTTTGGGGTTGCTAAGCTGATTGGTGGCAGTCCTGATGACAAGCCCACGTTTAGTTAAATAGAATGAATAGAACTCTGTAGAACCTTCTAGAAGGTTGTGGAAATGAATAGAACTTTGTAGAACCATCTAGAAGGTTGTGGAAATGAATAGAACTTTGTTGATTGAGATAAACAAATACCCGGGCAACGCCGGGTAATCAGCTAGTATTAAAATAAACTGTGTGGTGAAGCGCTTAATGCACTAGTCTCTCGTGGCGAAGGTTAGGGTTCAAATCTGGTCACAGGCGCCCAAGTCACACACCTGTAGAAATGGGTTCCTGGTTTCTTCTGGAGTTTGGGAAGGAAAGGCAGCCAGATGTGATGCTGGCCATGTCACCCTCTAGTGTGCTGACAGGTCACAGAAAATATGCCCACTAACACCACATCCCGTAGGTAGGTGCCTTCATGGCTAATTTTCACATGGACTGTATAGTACATAGACACTTGGTTATTAGACTGTATAGTACATAGACACTTGGTTATTAGACTATAGTGCATAGACACTTGGTTATTAGACTGTATAGTGCATTGACACTTAGTTATTACACTGTATAGTGCATTGACACTTGGTTATTACACTGTTTAGTACATAGACATTTGGTTATTAGATTGTACAGTACATAGACACTTGGTTAATAGACTGTATAGTATCATTCAAGTATTTATTTAAGTTCATTATTATTTGAAATATAGCACACAGCTGCATACCTTAACTAAGAAATAAAAGAGCAGTAGAATAAAAATATATTGTTAGAGAAATAGAATGTATATGTAGATAGATTGTTAAAGGAATAGAATGTATATGTAGATAGATTGTTAGAGGAATAGAATATTATATTGTTAGAGCAATAGAGACTGTAAACCTGTTAAAAAAAAGGGGCTATCTCTGTTGCTGGCCCTTGGTAGCGGCTTCATTACGCTCAGGGTAAGCCCGTACGTGTTGGGCCTTTGACATCAGGTTTTCTTTCAGTGTTTTTAGGGAGATGACTCCAGTGTTGTGTTGACTGTGTGTTGCCCGTAATCTAGCATTTAGCTGGGATGTGCAGCTACTGCCCTTGGCTGCATGTAATACATTGAGTCTTATGTGATAGGTACTTTGGAGGAAGTTGCTTTGCATTTGTTCATCGAGGTGTTGCTTGATGAATCTGTATAGGTCCGATTTGTCCATTTTGACGAGGCCTTCTGGTACGGCTCTTGCTGCCAGCTGGTCGGCTTTGTTGTTTCCCTGACTCCAGCATGGCCTGGACAGTGTATATGTTTTTAATGCGGGATTTATTGTTTATTTCTTGCCATTCACTTCTAATGGATTTTTTTTCTACTTTCCCTAATATATTTTGGGACTCGGTAATGATGATGATGCAGTGTGTTTTCTGTGTCACCACCCATTTTAATGTTTGTGTGATGGCTTCTATTTCCACGCCCATACTTGAGCAGGTGTTTGCATAAGACCCGGCCATTAGTTTTGAATGTTTTACCTCTTTGGTATTCTGCAAAACCCCATAAATAAACTTCTGATTGAAGGCTTACAAGGCTGAGAGATTGATGCCTCTTTGTGTTTTCACTCCACCCAATTTAAAAAACATGGCCCGCACATAAGGCATACCCGATCAGTCTGCCTTTTTTGACCAGATGTTCAGCAGAAACATCAGGATTAGCAATAGAGAAAAATATACTAAAATATATTGTTGGAGCAATAGGATCCCAAGTTTAAAAAATATACATCTGCATGTTTCTTTCTGGGTTTTTTTTTCTTAAATGATGATGATGATGATTTACTTTCACACATTTCTGCAGGTGGAACCACATGTTGGGAACTTGACAGAAAATCCAAACTTTCTTCATCCAGATGAACTTGATGATGACTTTGAATGGGACAAGTTGCTGTGATTAAAAAAAAAAAAAAATGAGAACCCAGAAAATAGGTTTGAGGATGTTGACAAACTTCAGACCCAGTTGTGGAATATAAAAATCTGAACTTAGAAGGTCCACTTAATGCAAGATCCTGAAGTATATGTCCAAGATCCACATAAGATAAGATTCTGAAGTATATGTTTGAGGCCCATGTAATGCAAGATTTCAAAGTGTATATGCAAAGTCCACATAATGCAAGATTCTGAAGTATATGTCTGAAGTCCACATAATGCAAGATTGAAGAATATATCCAGGGTCCACATAATGCAAGATTCTGAAGTATATGTCTGAAGTCCACATAATGCAAGATTGAAGAATATATCCAGGGTCCACATAATGCAAGATTCTGAAGCATATGTCTGAAGTCCACATAATGCAAGAATGAAGAATATATCCAAGGTCCACCATAATGCAAGATTCTGTATATTTCTGAGGTCCACATAATGCAAGATTCTGTATATATCTGAGGTCCACCATAATGCAAGATTCTGAAGTATATGACGACTGAGATTTATCAACTACAAGCTTCAAAAGTATATGTCCAAGGTTCAACAAGTACAAAATTCAAAAGTATATGTCTGAACTTCATGAAATACAAGATTTAGAAGCATATACCTGAAGTCATGAAAGCACTTAGTTCAGGAGTTCATTCTACGATGCACTTAGGACTGTTAAGAGCAGACCACAGTGTAAACTACAACATTCATGAGGATGTAGTTGTTGCCCAGATTAGAATGTGAAGTGTAAGAAAAAAGTGAACTCTGCTTTACAAGGAACCATGTTATGTCCATATGTCCAGACATATGTAGTATCCATATTAGAATGTAAAATGTAGAAATGTTCTTTTTTATCAAAAAATCACTTACTCGTCATCCGCATTAGAAAGCAGCATATATGGCTGAAAGATCTGTGCCACAGAAAGTAGACTTACAAGATCTGTTCCTCAGCTATGTCAGAAAGTAGACTTACAAGGCTGGGAGATCTGTTCCTCAGCTATGTCAGAAAGTAGACTTACAAGGCTGGGAGATCTGTTCTTCAGCTATGTCAGAAAGTAGACTTGCAAGGCTGGGAGATTGACGCCTCAGCTCTGTCAGAAAGTAGACTTGCAAGGCTGGGAGATTGATGCCTCAGCTACGTCAGAAAGTAGACTTACAAAGCTGGGAGATTGCCGCCTCAGCTCTGTCAGAAAGTAGACTTGCAAGACTGGGAGATTGATGCCTCAGCTATGTCAGAAAGTAGACTTGCAAGACTGGGAGATTGATGCCTCAGCTATGTCAGAAAGTAGACTTGCAAGGCTGGGCGATTGATGCCTCAGCTACGTCAGAAAGTAGACTTGCCAGGCTGGGAGTTTAATGCTTCAGCTAAGTCAGAAAGTAGACTTGCCAGACTGGGAGATTGATGCCTCAGCTACGTCAGAAAGTAGACTTGCAAGGCTGGGAGATTAATGCCTCAGCTATGTCAGAAAGTAGGCTACGAGATTTAAAAGTATTTGTATGTGGTGCTCAGTCTGTATTAGGTTTGTTTAAAAACATGGAGTGTAAAATTCAAAAATTCTATCACTTTTCACTTTGAAATGATTTTTTTTTTTGTAACATTAATTTGGAAGTAGAAAGAAAATGTGTGTGTTCCTGGGGAACTTTGAATGTTAACTGAAGAAAAAAAAAAAGATAGATTGTTGCCTTATATCATGTTCTGATTGGCTATTGCCTTATATGTTACAGTCTGATTGGTTGCTGCATGGTGTGACAATCTGATTGGCTGTTGCCTTGTATGGCAGCTTTATTGGTTGCTGCATGGTGTGACAGCTTGATTGACTGTTGCCTTGTATGTTGCAGTTTGATTGGTTCCTGCATGGTGTGGTAATCTGACTGGATGTTGCATATATAATACGCTGTGAAACCATTGTCTTTCTTTCCTTGGTTATGTTTTTGCTAATTGAATGTATACTTTTAAATTTTGTGTGGAGTCTGCAGTTGGAAGAAAAAGCTAAATTGCTTAATACCCTTAATTTCTTTGATAGTTTCTAATGGGCACTTTGCAGAGTTTCCTATGTGAGATTTTGTTACTCATTTGAGTAGAAGATGAGCAACTTTTGTCATATGTTTCATAATAGAAGGTTATGTTCATTTCTCATATCTTCACTGTGGAAAGTTTTATGTCCTTTCTTTACAAACATGCAGGAGAAGTTTATATCCCTGTCCCATAGCTTCACAGTAGAAGATTATGTCCCTTCTTCATAGCTTCACAGTAGAAGATTATGTCCCTTCTTCATAGCTTCACAATAGAAGATTATGTCCCTTCTTCATAGGTTCACAATAGAAGATTATGTCCCTTCTTCATAGGTTCACAATAGAAGATTATGTCCCTTCTTCATAGCTTCACAATAGAAGATTATGTCCCTTCTTCATAGCTTCACAATAGAAGATTATGTCCCTTCTTCATAGCTTCATAATAGAATATTATGTCCCTTCTTCATAGCTTCACATTAGAAGATTATGTCCCTTCTTCATAGCTTCACAATAGAAGATTATGTCCCTTCTTCATAGGTTCACAATAGAATATTATGTCCCTTCTTCATAGCTTCACAATAGAAGATTATGTCCCTTCTTCATAGGTTCACAATAGAAGATTATGTCCCTTCTTCATAGCTTCACAATAGAAGATTATGTCCCTTCTTCATAGGTTCACAATAGAAGATTATGTCCCTTCTTCATAGCTTCACAATAGAAGATTATGTCCCTTCTTCATAGCTTCACAATAGAAGATTATGTCCCTTCTTCATAGCTTCACAAGAGAAGATTATGTCCCTTCTTTATATCTTCACAGTAGAAGGTTATGACTCTTCCTTATATCTTCACAGTAGAAGGTTATGACTCTTCCTTATATCTTCACAGTAGAAGGTTATGACTCTTCCTTATATCTTCACAGTAGAAGGTTATGACTCTTCCTTATATCTTCACAGTAGAAGGTTATGACTCTTCCTTATATCTTCACAGTAGAAGGTTATGACTCTTCCTTATATCTTCACAGTAGAAGGTTATGACTCTTCCTTATATCTTCATAGTAGGTTATATCCCTTCCTCATATCTTCACAGTCGAAGATATGTCCCTTCATTATGAAAGATGCACAATAGATCAATAAACATATGACGTGGAAAGAGGAACAAACTGATACTGAAGAAATAATGTAAATTATTCTTAAATAGGGTTAGAGTGGTCTAGCTGATAGTGACTGCCCTATCATCCAGCTGATTGTGGTGGGTTTGTGGACCTACTGCTAGCACCATAAATCAACCCAGCTGTAGAAATGAATACCTAACACTTTGGTACTGAGGAAAATGGTCTATAAAAACAGTATAACTGCCTGCATGGTGAGACACACTGGATTATACTTTACAAGTGGCTGACCTTGAACGAAAGGGAAAACAGGATTTCATGTTTAAGGGACAACTCTAAATTCAGAGTGGACAACTGCAAAAAGAGATATTAGACAAACAACTGGTGTGGATGGAGCAACAAACTGTTGTGGTAGGGAATACATGCAGATCAGTTTGTATAGTTTTGTTCTGTAGCCAGGTTTTCATGATTACTTCAAATGTTAAAAACAGGCACTGCATAATTTCACTGTGAAATATGATTTTTAGTTACAAAAAATGTTCATGTGTCATGGGTGATGATGTTTTTGAAGGATCCCAAATAATGGAAAAGAGTTTGTGAGAAATCTGGCAGGATTTTGTGTACAGCAGAGAGGAATGAAGAGACTGAAAGATCTGAGATAATTCTGTACATTTCATCTGTTATCTGTTACTAGTTTTATCTTTGTTAAAGATTGCTGCATATTGCTTTATCATGACTGTTCATATTTTGTTTTATGTGCAATTCTTTCTACATTTAATAACCTGAAGTTTCAATAAATTTTCTGGACTTGTTCTTATCTAACCCAATGAACGTTTATTTTTTTGGTCACTTTTTTTAAAAGATAAAAGGTTATTACATGTTAAGTTGTTATACATGTCAGGTAAAAGTAAGGTAAAGGTAATCCTGTTATGTCTTAGAAGCACATAGGGATATGGTGTTAGTGCTCATATTTTCCTTGACCTGTCAGCACACTAGAGGGTGATACGGTCAGTATCATGCCTGGCCACCTTTCCTTCCCCAACTCCAGAAGAAGTCAGGCACCTATTTCTACAGCTGGGTGACTGGGGCGCCTCCGGCCGGATTTGAACCCCCAACCTTCGCCATGATAGACCAGTGCACTAACCACTTCGCCACTACATGTCAGACAAGTCCATAAATGCTCCAGTCTTACTTTACAAATGAGGGCCATTTTAGTGTCAGCTACAAACTGTTTTCTTCACTGTTGGGTTGTGTGAAACTCGTCCCGTAACACACAGCCAGTTCATGGGCTACAAAAACTGAGGTGATGACCATGTACCATCACCTACTTTACATATCATCATCATGTGCCAACAAAATTTCCCCTAGATAAGTGACCCTCAATAGTTACAGCACCCTGAGAGGAAATTTTAGAGCCTAAGGGGAGGAATTCTTTTCCACAGGAATATTCCTCAACTTCAGGAAGCCACCTGATCCCTCTCTCACCCCTGTGAGAATCCCTGCTCTATACATTTTTGTTTTCAGTCTTAACCAGCCAGTGTATGAAATTCATCAAACTTGTCTTGGAAAGAAGTTTCATTAAAATCACTCTCTCACACCAGATGGGTGTAGCAACATAAGTTCCCAAATTAAGACATCATCACACCAGTTTATAAATGGGACAAGCTCTTGTTAAATAAAGCCTTTCCAACAGCATCAACTAACACTGACACTGGCACAGGAAGGGAATCAGGCCCAGCAGATAGAGCTGCTTAAGACCATCCTCCTTCTTCATGATGCTCCTTCAAGTCACAGGACAGACCTCACCATGGTCTCCATGAATCTACAATTAGAATCACATCATCTGTTTCAAGTCTTCGAGCAAACCGACCATAACCCGTTCCCTATCCTGCATGATACCCTGACTTTCAGCATCATCATGGGACTGGCTGCAAAACAGCAAAAGTTCACAGTTTCAGGCGGAATCATTAGAAGCTCTTAGAGCAGTCTGAAAATTGAACTGACTCTGCCAAAATGTGACTGGATAACATCAGGGTTATTATCCTCTGAAACAGATTCTGTGAGTCAGGAAGATGTCCACATTCTCTTGTTGCACCAACAAATATTAGCTGATACAAACATTAATTGACACACTCTCCTTACAATGACATTAATGCATGCTCCTTGTAATGCCAAACATTAGTTGATGCATGCTCCTTCTAGCGGCAAACATTAGTTGATGCATGCTCCTTCTAGCGCCAAACATTAGTTGATGCATGCCCCTTCTAGCAGCAAACATTAGTTTATGCATGCTCCTTGTAATGCCAAACATTAGTTTATGCATGCCCCTTCTAGCGGCAAACATTAGTTGATGCATGCTCCTTCTAGCAGCAAACATTAGTTTATGCATGCTCCTTCTAGCGGCAAACATTAGCTGATGCATGCTCCTTCTAGCGGCAAACATTAGCTGATGCATGCTCCTTCTAGCAGCAAACATTAGTTTATGCATGCTCCTTCTAGTGGCAAACATTAGTTTATGCATGCTCCTTCTAGCGGCAAACATTAGTTTATGCATGCTCCTTCTAGCGGCAAACATTAGTTTATGCATGCTCCTTCTAGCGGCAAACATTAGTTTATGCATGCTCCTTCTAGCAGCAAACATTAGCTGATGTATGCTCCTTCTAGCGGCAAACATTAGTTTATGCATGCTCCTTGTAATGCCAAACATTAGTTTATGCATGCCCCTTCTAGCGGCAAACATTAGTTGATGCATGCTCCTTCTAGCAGCAAACATTAGCTGATGCATGCTCCTTCTAGCGGCAAACATTAGCTGATGCATGCTCCTTCTAGCGGCAAACATTAGTTTATGCATGCTCCTTCTAGCGGCAAACATTAGTTTATGCATGCTCCTTCTAGCGGCAAACATTAGCTGATGCATGCCAGTTTCAAGACATGGCAAAAATGCAAATGAAATGGAGTGTGAATGTATTAAATGGCACAAAAATTTTAAAAAGAAAACTGACTTTTTTAAAAATATGCAGTAAACAGTATTTTAATTTTGGAAAAAAACATGTTTTTATGTGGGAAAATCAGGATTTTTTTTTTTATCCTGTAGAATGTTATCAAGAAATAAAAAATACCTCTTAATGATAACTTTTGGCTAAAGCAAAACAAAAAACAAAAAAAAGACTATAGGACACAGATCAAGAGCAATAACCCAGAAAAAATGTACAGATGACATATAGAAACACTCACGCATGAACATCACTGAGGTCGCTCACATGGCCCCAAAAAATACCAGCTGCATTCCCCCTCAACACCTCATGGTGCAAGAGGAAGTAAATTAAGTAAGTAAAGAATCAACTCTTGTTTGTGACATATCCCTTACGTAAGTACTTATAAGTTACGCCTGTTTTATGCAATTTTATATCAAATATCTACAATAAAATATCCAAAGTTTGTACCAGTGTGTGTCTATAATAGCATCAGTTTAAAACAGTCAAATGCTTACTTTACATATAAATAAATCAGAACGGAAATCATCATTAACATGTTTTATATTTCTTGATGGGTTTTTTATAACTGCTAAATGAAAAAACCAAAAAAAAAAAAAGAACATTCCATATTTAATAATAGAACTTTATAAAAATGTATTAAAATTGTTTCATTTTTGATCTCCCGTCATTTTCTAAAAGGTTACACCTTGTATATTACAAAATGCATTATCTGTCATGTAATTTGTAGAATATATATTTATATAAAAGAACACTTATAATAAACTATCATAATGGACAAATCGTATACAGTACATTATATGAACAAATATATATATATATAAATTCTTCAATGAGTGAAACTAGACAGAGTGTAGAAAACCATAGTTTACGACACCACAGCTCTAAATATACCAGTAATGCAGAACATCAAGGTCTGCACAGAACGGAGAAACATGATCACCAATACTATCAGCCACAACACATAATAATAATAATAATATACAAAACAAAATTTAAACTGAATATTTGGTACATCTCCAAATGAAAATGAACCTGTGAATTGCTTTTCTGTTTTGTTTTTTTTTCATTTGTTAATTAGGTAAAAGCTGTGGCATACATTGCTGACAGATATCAGTGATCATGTTTTTCTATTCTGGGTCTGTGAACTGTTGTTCTATGACTGGAACCACAAAATGTTCTTTGAAGACTGGAATGTGAACTGTTGTTCTATGACTGAAGCTGAACTGTTGTTCTGTGACTGGAACCACAAACTGTTCTTCGAAGATTGGAATGTGAATCGTTGTTCTGTGACTCAAACTGTGAAATTGTTCTATGATGGAGACTGTGAAATTCTGTTCTATGACTCAAACTGTGAAACTGTTCTATGATTGAGACTGTGAAATTCTCTTCTATGACTGAATCTGTGAAAGTCTGTTCTATAATTGAAACTGTGAAATTCTGTTCTATGACTGAAACTGTGAAATTCTGTTCTATGACTGAAACTGTGAAATTGTTCTATGATTGAGACTGTGAAATTCTGTTCTATGACTGAAACTGTGAAAGTCTGTTCTATAATTGAAACTGCAAAATTCTGTTCTATAACTGAAACTGCGAAGTTCCGTTCTATAACTGAAACTGCGAAATTCTGTTCTATAACTGAAACTGTGAAATTCTGTTCTATGACTGAAACTGTGAAATTCTGTTCTATGACTGAAACTATGAATTGCTGCTCTATGGAGCTGAGGCCATGAAAAAGTTGATGCATGGACATGGGAAATGGATTATTGAGCTCAGGCTCAAGATTCAGAGCAGACAAAAGAAACGAGCTCCAGGCAAGCACCATCACCCCCTGGGTACCACAGTGATCCCTGTCCCATCAGCCCAGGCCCAAGAGGCACAACAGCCTGTTGTTAGTCACACCATCAACAAGTGGAGGCAGGTTCTTGCCCAGCTCATGTTCTCCAGCCAAGAAAGCCACGCTGTCACTCTAGCACAGCCAATGATGCCCCCGTGAGAAGCATCACCTAAAGCTACACATACGTAAAACTGCCCCTGTCCTGTCATAAAGACACACCTAGGAGATGGTCGACAGATCATCATCACTGCACATCAAACACATTGTCCGTGAGTAGTTTATCAGTCGACAGATCATCATCACTGTACATCAAACACATTGTCCGTGAGTAGTTTATCAGTCAACAGATCATCATCACTGCACATCAAACACATTGTCCGTGAGTAGTTTATCAGTCAACAGATCATCATCACTGCACATCAAACACATTGTCCGTGAGTAGTTTATCAGTCAACAGATCATCATCACTGCACCTCAAACACACTGTCCGTGAGTAGTTTATCAGTCGACAGATCATCATCACTGCACATCAAACACATTGTCCGTGAGTAGTTTATCAGTCGACAGATCATCATCACTGCACCTCAAACACACTGTACGTGAGTAGTTTATCAGTCAACAGATCATCATCACTGCACATCAAACACATTGTCCGTGAGTAGTTTATCAGTCGACAGATCATCATCACTGCACATCAAACACATTGTCCATGAGTAGTTTATCAGTCAACAGATCATCATCACTGCACATCAAACACATTGTCCATGAGTAGTTTATCAGTCAACAGATCATCATCACTGCACATCAAACACATTGTCCGTGAGTAGTTTATCAGTCGACAGATCATCATCACTACACATCAAACACATTGTCCGTGAGTAGTTTATCAGTCAATAGATCATCATCACTGTACATCAAACACATTGTCCGTGAGTAGTTTATCAGTCGACAGATCATCATCACTGTACATCAAACACACTGTCCGTGAGTAGTTTATCAGTCGACAGATCATCATCACTGTACATCAAACACATTGTCCGTGAGTAGTTTATCAGTCAACAGATCATCATCACTGCACATCAAACACATTGTCCCTACTCACTCGGATATCCTTTTCAGTATATCCCCCAGCGTTCATCAGCTGACGACACCAGTTATGTGTTGGCTGACTAATCTTCTTTGGCTCCCTGCACAATGTTCTTGCTTGGCTGCACCCAGTATAGTTATGGTTGCAGAGTCACATTTATCACTTGAATTCCTGATCTTATGGATGCATCAACAGCAGGCCATCTTGCTCACAACCGAGAGGCCTACAGGAGAGCTGTTGGGGAGGCAAAGTTCCGCAAGGGACATGCATATGAATGAATGAATGATCCTGTTCTTATCCTGTCTCTCTTAGAGAGTTCAGCCCAGTCCGTTACTTGACCACTTCCCTTCAATGCCAAACTAGCAAGGCTATCAGCTCATCTGTTTCCTCCAACCCCGCATGCCCTGGCATAAAAATGAAACAGATTTTTGTCAGCCTGGACTTCCTCCGAGACTCCAACCACTTCCAGTCAAGATGGCGTTTGGCTTCAGAGCGTTTTACACAATGGCCACTTTTTCCTGCAAAGGATGGTAATATCATCTCTCTCACGTAGATAGTTAAGTCAAGTTATGGACTAGGAGGTCAACTCTTTCAAGATCTTCGATGGTGCAATGAAGTTTCAAGCATCTGAACTGAAACTCTGTTGGGTGAATTCTCTAGGGCAGTGGTTGCCAACTGGTGGTCTGTGGAACCTGCCGTGCTGGTCTGTGACAAAAACTCGAGGTCCTTTTTTTTTTTATGTGAAATGTTTAATAAACGATGCTTTGGTGAATCCTGTGTGAAGGAAGGCGAGAACTTTTTTCATGGGAGAGGAATTCTTTTGCCTGCAGTGATGCTGTAAAGGTAAGAAGTTTGTTTGTGGATGAGCAAGATAAAGTTGTTGACATATCTTGTGATAATTCACTGAAAAGAATTTTCAAAGAATACAGACTGGACCAATTCTGAGTGAAGGCTTTTTTTCTGATTATAAGAAGGTTAGTGAGGAAGCTTTGAAGCATCTCGTTCCCTTTTGTTCCACATACCTTTGTGAACAAACGTTTTCGACATCTTGTTATATGAAGAACAATTACAGGAATCGACTTGATGTTGATCCAGATTTGAGATTAAAAATAGGAAATACTGAACCAAATGTGGAAGCGCTTGTTCTGAATAAAAAGAGGCATGATTTCTCTCAGTATATTTAGGTTGCTTGGCTGTCACATATTTCATATTCCGTTCATTTCTCAGAAGAAGTTGAAATGTTAACTGCCATCTGTTTTTTCTCAACTACATTACTGTCATTTTGAAAATTTAACAAGTCTGTACCATGTTTTTTAGTGCAGTGTAATGTTTACTCATTAAAGGTTACCCATATTTTCTGAAAACAAAAATTATTTTGCATTTAAAGCACACAGCTACCATAAAGATACGAAACTTTTCCAAAGTATGGGGGTCCGTGGCCTGGATTTTGAAACAGCTGGGGGTCTGTGGATTTTTGTTAACTGGGAACCACTGCTCTAGGAGACAAAGTGTTCATATTTTCCTTGACCTATCAGCACACCAGAGAGTAATGTGGTCAGCATCACTCTGGCCACCCCTACTTCCCCAGCTGAAGAAAGAGCCAGATACCCCAGTCTACATCAGGGTGGCCGGAGTGCCTCAAGCTGGACTCGAACCATCGACCTTTTCCGCAAGAGACTAATACACTAACCACTTTACTACTCAGGTAAATCATCACTTGAGGTGCATTTTTAATTAAGTATCATTTTGTAAATTTTCAGAACCAATATGAATTTACAGCCATCACAGAATTTAAGTACAACAAAATATATATTATATACCAAATTCAGATTTCTTCCTCTTTCATATTCAACGTACCAATGAATTTTTAGCAATGAAACATTTTAACAATCAATCAAGTGCCATGCCACATGATGTAGGCGCTCATTTCTCTCCGCAATTCCCTGTCTTTAGACTTGATTATGAGATCCGCCGGTGACTTTCTTCCTAGCCACACTGACAGCCCATCCAGTAACTTCTCTCTCTGTCTTCCTCTGTCTCTTCTTCCCTTAATTTGTCCAGTATATTTTAACAAATATATTTAAAAGTTCACATAAAATTCACAACTACTAGGAATATGTAAAAAGAAAACCCAGCATCTAAATGAAACAAAACTACATACATGAAGCTGTAAATAAACTGCATTTTACAGATGGTATTCAATTTTAAAAATGAAATAGAATCTAAAAAAAAAAATACATTTTGTTTTGCTTTGCATGTGCAGATGTAAAAAAAAACACATAATTTATATGTCCTTACAGCATAAAAGTAGGAGTTTATATTTCATTCAAGAAAGTAAGAAGTAATATTCTAATATATTTACTGCAAAAATTGTGTTTTATCACGTATCTGAAGGAATGAAATATACATAAATGTCTGTCACTTTATTTAAAAGTTATAAAAGACAAATCAAACCGTTAACAGTGGGGTTAAAAAATATATGGGAAAATACATTTTGATGTATACATCATCTCACTAAACTGAAACCTTACTTCGACAAAAAACAATTGTAATGTTATACGCCTAAAGATGTTTCAAGATGAAGGTAAAAGAAAGGGAAATAAGCAGTGATCCATGGGAATATCGTGTCAAGTGTTGATAATTTACTCGTGCTATTCCAGTGAGACATATAAGGGATAAGATGTCGGAGCCTATATCTTCTTTAAACTGTCGGCACAGTTTGGGACGAAGTGGTTAGAATCACATCCAACTGCCTTTCCTTTCCTAGTTCCAGGTTTTAAGATTATGAAGGTTTTATTCATTTTTCACAGCGGAAAATCAATATAACAAAATGATTTTCTGAAAGCGACTTATGGCTTCCAAATAAATAAGTCAACGGTGACCGATGCTATGTATTTTTTTTTAGTCAATAACTTCTAAAAGAATGATCCAACGGGGAATGTTACTGATAAAGTTATTGGTGTGTGTGACTTGTGCACAGCATAAAAATATTTGTTATCACATTTGTGAGAAGTTATCAACAATTTAAAAAGTCCAACTAGCCAGCAATAAAACCACAAATTTTGTCTTTAAATATTACTGCAACAGGAAATATAAAAATCTGGATTTTTAGTTTGTATAAATTTTAAGGAATAAATAAAACAAAACAAAAAAACTTGAAGGAATTTTAAGGAAGATTTCAAATAAATTTTAAATGACAAAAATTATATTTAAATAAATCAAACACAAATTTTGAAAATGAAATGTGGTGTACATATGAGTACAAGTCATAAAATAACCTGAACATTGCTATTTTAAAAAAAAAATTTTAACTTACTGTAGTTGTAGTACAGATATGCCCTTCCACTCTAGATGTGGGTGCACAGTGGCAGGTCAGCCATTTTGGAAATACTTGTATGACATTTCAGATCAGATCAAAGACAGCCACTACCTTGGAAGCATGCACGAGAGAAGAACAGCAGTTAATCATTTTTTTGAGTGGTAAAGGTGAAAAACCTGCAGATATTCATCGCAGAATGAAGAGACAGCATGGGTTCACACGTGTCACTTAGCCAGGTTTTTTTTAATGGCACAGGAAGTTTAAAAATTGGGTGACAAACCTGATCAATGCTGCTCGCTCAAGCCGGCCTCACACTATGAACAGGCCTGACACTAATACTGAAGTGGCCTGAATGATACAAGAAAACTGGCAGGTAACAATCAGTGAGGTGGCTGGAGATTTGAAGATCAGTCATGGCTTGTTGCACCTCATCATTCATGAAGAGCTGCAGTACCAAGAGGTTTCTGCCAGGTGGGCAACAAAACAACTCATCCCTGATGTGAAAGAACGTAACGAGGATGTTTGCGAAACTCTTGTGTGACATGAATGTTAAGCTTTCTACATTGCATAGTCACTGGAGATGAACACTGGGTACACTACTTCCAGCCCGAGACAAAATGAGCCAGCAAAGGAATAGCAACATTCTTCCTCACCAAAGACAGAGAAGTTCCATGCAACTCAGTCAGCTGGGACACTGCTGCTCACTCTACTGTCTACAAACAAAGATCTGGTCAAAATGTTATGGTTTGCTCAGTTCTGGCACGTTATTACATCATGTGCAACAATTCAACAAATTAAGAATCTTTGTTTTGAGTGTCTTCCACATCCTACATATTCACCAGACCCAGCACCATGTGACTATCATGTGCATGAACCCCTCAAAGAGATGCTAGGTGGGAAAAAGTTCAGTACAGATGAAGAGACTATACAGGCTGTGCATAGTTGACTTAAGGGTCTGTTGAAAGATTTTTTTTTTCTTGACGAGACCAGAAATCAGTGAAACAGTGGCAGACTGGCATTGAAAATTATGGACACAGTGCTGAAAGTGGTAAGGAATTTCCAATCATATTTGTATATATTTTTTAATTAAATTTTTTTAAAACTAAGGTTACTTTTTGACTCATCCTCATACATGTCATGCATATGTTTGTGTGTATACATAGAATCCATTCCCCACCCAAAATGATGCCCATGTGTCAACATCATCACAGAAAAATCTGCAAAGAACAACAGTCTGTAACTGAACCGAGATCAGAACATGAACAACATCGAAACCCACTGTTAAAGGTGGGGTGTCTTGCTCTGACCATAAAGCCACTGCTACCACTTCTGGTTTATCCTAGGGATCAGGATATTACAGTATCCATTAATTATGTTGATCTAGCACAATTTACATTTGTCTGTCGTTAATATGTGTGTGTATATATATATATATATATATATATATATATATATATATATATATATATATATATATATATATATATGTGTGTGTGTGTGTGTACATAACTTCTCTTTACTCACAGCATTTATTCTCTCTCCATTTCTCTTGATTCTGTGTTCTTTGCTAGCGGTTACTGGCGAGAGCAAAGGTCGCTGTCTGATCTGACAGTCAGCAAACCAATAACATTTTAACGACAGGTCTGGCAGATCTTAGCTGACCAAGACCCTGTCCCACTTCTCCGTTGGCATCCCCAGCAACAAGCCTAGCCTGGCTAATGGGGGCAGGAGTCACCACTGCCGCCCCTGGTGGTGGACTCCATTAAAGAAGTACTGCACGCCCCCACCCCTTCCATGCTTTTCAGCTCCACTGTGGGCCTGAAAAGACAGCCACCATAACCCACTCCCAATCCAACATGATCCTGTGCCTCGTCTTCACCACGCTGGCACATCAGCTCACACACAGAAGGAAGAAGAAGTATGGACAGTGCCATAATGCCACATCCTGTGATCCTTCTGTTTAGTAAATCTTGCTTTCACTGTTTCTGTAATTTAACTCTTTACATGCCACTGGCTCTAGGTTGTGCCCCATAGTTGGGATTTAACCATAAAAGCTAAAAACAGGCCTGGCATCATTCCACAGTAAAACATGGCATTTGTGTTGGCTGTAAAAATGTTTCGTGTGACCTTGTGCACTGTTCAGTAAAGTTAGGAGCTTTTAATCTTCTTCCGCACAACTGGTTTTATGTAAAATTCTAGTATTCTGTTTCAGATATTTCATTTTATGACATTCTCTAGTTTACCTTCACACATTTCTCTCAAATATGTACCATTTCTCTGGCTGCAACAAAGATCACAACATCCTCGGTAAACAATTTCACTACAGACATCACATCACACTTCAGTCTCTACACAACCACGACTGGACTGTCTCGCACAGAAAAATATCCAGAAACCACCAAAAAAACAAAAAAAACAAAAAAACCTTCAATAAATGACATACGGTACAAAAATATAGAACACTGTGCTAGACTGCACAAGAACTGTCACTGTATATACTTCTAAAAATAACTGCACATTCCGCTACCTGGCACGAGGGAAGAAGAGTGAAAATTCATAAAGCACAAAAATACCAAAAAAATTTGCGAACACTTGTAAACTCTTGGAGTGAAATCTATTAAGCCTATACCATGCATATACAAGAAAAGGTTGTATGGCAAAAGAAATCCATCCATATTTAAAGAGGCTATGAACATCTACAATTATAAATAAAACTACATAACAATATCACACAAATATATGAAGTTGCTGTGTAAAAATACAACAAAGAAATATTCAAAATATAAAGATGAAATACAAAATAAGCACCATTCTTTAAACCCATTATCCAAAGTACTACTCCGGTTTTAGTTCTACTGGATAGTTCAATTTATGATTTCTACTATTATAATATCCAGATTTAGCTGAGATGCCCAGATTTATCATTTTTAAAAATTAACTTCCTCAAAAAAATATTTTATTATTTCTGCAATTATGAATTTTTACTCAAACAAAACAGGTGCCAGAAAACATCATCGATACTGAACCAGAACTGCAGATATTTTTAGACTCACGGGCCATGAAAATGTGGCAAAATGAAAGTGCATTGACAAAATCATAAACTTTCACATACATAATGTCTAAGTCAAAATTCTTATTAAACAGGTATTTCTCATATTAAATATTATATTATCTCTAAATATTAAAAATGCATGTTGAAATTTCACTATATTTTCTAGTTTCCTGTGACTCTGTAAGAAATAGTTCAGCAACTCAAAAGACTGATAAAATATGAGGGTCATACCGAAAGTCGTGAGCAAAATTTTTTAAAAATCAGAATTTATAGACAGAGAACATATAAATGTATCACATCTTAATCTGCATCCTTTTCTTTACTTTTCAACATAAATCTCCATTTTTCTGCACACATTTTTCCCATCGCTCTGCAAGTTTGAAAATACACTCCTGGTAGAATTCTGTTCAAGCTGACCAAAGGCATAGATGCAGTGCTTTCGGGACATTCTCTCCTGTGGGACCCAGCGGGCACAAACTTTTCTATAGCCCAGGGCTTCAATCATTTCCTGTACTGCATTGTGTCCTATTCCAGGATTTATAGCCATTTCAGATACTGTGACATGTCTGTCTTCTTTAATGATGTCATCAAGCCTTTCCATGTTGCATTCAGTGGAGGACGTACGAGGGCAACCACTGCGAGACATATCGTGTTTCCATCTGTGAAATGTTTCACCCACCTCCTAACACTGCTAGCACACATACACACATCTCCATAAGCAAGTTGAAGTCCTTGGTGAGGATTTCCTCTTTAACGAGGAACTCAATAACAGCACTTTGATAAAACAAAACTTCAGCGCCTGTCATTTTGTTTATGCTCCATGTGGTCACATGAGACACATGATGGTGACGTCACATGACTTCTACATGAAGTGCAAAGGATGCAAGTTAAGGTGATACATTTATATTTTCTCAATCTATAAATTCTGATTTTTAAAAAATTTTTGCTCACGACTTTCAATACGACCTTCATATTATTGGCAAGAACCTTATAATCATCACTTCCTCCACATTCATTGGCCAATTTAAAATATTTTAACTAATGACATACGACTATATACATACTTGTATATAAATATATAAAAGAGTAATGCACGAGGTTTTCCTAATATCTGGAGAATGGCCATTAAAGCCAAATAAATTATCACAACAACGTCATGCACTGTCTTGAAAGAAAAGACTCAATATACCATCAGCAATTTTAAAAGTTGTCACATATCAAATCTGAAGAAAAGTAAATAAATAAAAACTAAAAACAAACAAACAAAAACCCACATTTGGCAACATTTGTGCATTTGTTTTACATCGTTCTAAAAAACTGACAACCAGGCTGGGCTTCTGTTACCAAAATTCTGAACTGTTTTTGCTTCGTTTAAACGGCTGGCTTTATTTAGCATAGTCAATTTCAGCACATTAAATGTGGTCACGATAATATGCAAAAAAATCTGTGCTACAGTGGCACAGCCTATGAAGTAAGGATTAATGTTTCCTCTACAATGACTGGCGCCGCTAAGATACCTGGTTATAAAGCCAACCTGGCAATCGATTCACTTATGTATAAAGCTGGGAAAATAATAACAACCTGCCATATTCAAACAGAAAAGAGTAATCGGTGGCTTCCATCATGAGTAAGATTCAATTAATAATTCAGTACTACCCAACTATGAGCCATTTAAAACGACATTATTTTTACAAAATTATAAATAAAATAATTGCAGTGCTATATTTTTGACTGATATACTGTAAATGACGATTGTAGTAAAACTAGCTCTAGATATAAAAGCAAACACAAGTGTGTGGTTCAGTTTTACAAGAATGACAGAAAGAGTGAGAAAACTGGGCGGAAACAAGAATGGCAGAAAGTAAGATGAGTACATATAAATGAAAAGCAATCTAATATTTCCACAATTTCAATGCATTCTGTGCCCGTTTTTCTTACAAGGACACCCCAAAAAAAAGTGAAGTATTTAATACTTTGTGTTTTTATCTCTTGTGTTGTTTTTGTGTGTGATCCTTGGGAAAAAAAGGTTTTTGCCGAAATATTGGACTGTTGTATGTTCTTCATCTGTATGTGCTCATCTTGCTTTCTGTCCACTTTCCTCGCTCTTTCTATCTTTGTGTAAAACTGAACCAAATGCCTCCATCTACTTTTACATCTTTAACTGTAATTTTATAATGCCACAAACATAAAATAAACATCATATCATTTTAAACGTGGCATCAGCAATATTTCACACACAAAAAAAAAAAATTCTGCATGTGTCCCACAGATGTTGTTTCACAGATTAAGAGTTAAACGATGTATTCTCGTTCAGTCAATCAGTCAGTCATTTGCATGTCCCTTGTGGAACTCTGCCTCCCTGACAGCTCTCCTATAGACCTCTCAGCTGTGTTCTTGTTAATCTCTCTATAATTTTCATCTTAAAAAAAAATAATTGTGCTAGAAAGATGTAACCAATGTCTTGAAATACAACCATTTCTCTGTTGCTGTTATGATTAAGTTTCATTAATTTTTGATCAAAGTTATTTCTTATTACTTTCATCTGTCTGGCCAGGAGCAGAATTCAAGATGAAAGAGACAGTGGTTGGGGAGCAAAGGGGCAGAATTCAAGATGAAAGAGACAGTGATTGGGGAGCAAGGGGCAGAATTCAAGATGAAAGAGACAGTGGTTGGGGAGCAAGGGAGTAGAATTCAAGATGAAAGAGACAGTAGTTGGGGAGCAAAGGAGCAGAATTCAAGATGAAAGAGACAGTGGTTGGGGAGCAAAGGAGCAGAATTCAAGATGAAAGAGACAGTGGTTGGGGAACAAGGGAGCAGAATTCAAGATGAAAGAGACAGTGGTTGGGGAACAAGGGAGCAGAATTCAAGATGAAAGAGACAGTGGTTGGGGAGCAAGGGAGCAGAATTCAAGATGAAAGAGACAGTGGTTGGGGAGCAAGAGAGCAGAATTCAAGATGAAAGAGACAGTGGTTGTGGAGCAAGAGGCAGGAATTCAAGATGAAAGAGACAGTGGTTGAGGAGCAAGGGGCAGAATTCAAGATGAAAGAGACAGTGGTTGGGGAGCAAAGGGGCAGGAATTCAAGATTAAAGAGACAGTGGTTGGCACCACATAGCCAACTGCTTGTTTCAGGGTTGGCAAGCAACCACAGCTCACCAAGACCTTACTCTAACTCCCAGTGCAGCCCCAAAAAACAGATAGCAGTCCATCCGAATGAATATGGATTGCAACAACAAAGAGAACCTAGCCATATAATACACCAAGCCAAAGTCTGATGCATCATGCTGAAAGATGCATAACAGCAACATGTAACCAACTCCCTTTTTAAGAGCAAGACCATACTACACACAAGGCTATAATTTAATGAAAAAAAGTATATTACATAATGACCATTCTCATTAAAATTGGGTCCGTTGATTACTGTGAGCTACATTTAAGTTAAAAATAACTAGCTTTCAGTGTTTGGCACAATGGTCTTTGAGGTGGGCTTTTCAAAATGGTCAATGGATGTGGAAATGACAACTGGGAAATGACGACAGGGAAATGATGACAGGGAAATGATGACAGGGTAGTGATCGGAATTAGATTGGCACAACAGATCAGATTTATTCAGTCCACCATTTTAGTTCAAAATTATGTGCTTTGACCTGGACATTCATGAGGTTTCTAATTTATGCTTGTTGGAGAGAGAGAGAAAGAGAGAGAGAGAGAGTTTGCATTTCAGGATGGGCCACATAGGCCCACAGGGCTCATGTCTTAGAACTATGCTTTCTATCATCATGTTTTTAAATTCAGTTATAGTTCAAACATAGATCTTCATGTTTTTAAATTCAGCTATAGTTCAAACTTTGAAAAACTAAAATTAAAAATCTGGCATACTGTAATTAAAAGATGAATAAACTTAGTAATATTTGTGAATCCACATCAAGACACTGGCATCGTCTGTTTTGGACTCCTTTCTTGACATGTCAAGGTCACAATAGCCATCCCCTCCACTTACAACTACCACAGCACTGTTGCCCGCTTTTCGACTAGGGGAGACAACTGTAGGTCTGCTTTTAACTGGGCTTGTGGCAGAAGCATTTGAACGACCAATTGGCTCTGGAGCGTTGTTAGCAACATCCTGGAGGCCACTAAGTTGTGAGCTGTTAGGAAGATTGAGGGAGGGGCTTGCAGCTGAAGTGACCAATGGCTTGGTTACGTTTTCTGACATCATGGACTCAGACCCCTGACTTGCAGCTTGCCGATCAAAAACCGACTGTGGCAAATTCAACAATGACTGAGTGTGCAAATCGGAGCCTACGTTTGATGATCTTGCTGATGATCTACCTGAACTCCATCTTTTCCCCTTCTCAGTGAACACCACAGAATTTCTGGCAAATCTAAAATTCCTGCCATCTCTCTTACTGGGTTCATCTTCAAGCAGTGCTTGATACAAGATCTCTACTTCACTCAGTTCAGCAGAACTCAGATTCAAATATGACTGAGATATGTACCGATTTTTTGCTGATGAACGATTATTAACTATTTCAGAGTAGAATGATAATGTTTTACTTTTGCGATCAATCCCCGATGACCTATTTTTGCTCCTCATAACTACTTCACTGTCAAAATCTGTCCAGTTTTCATTTCTGTCTCTAGGCATTTGTATCTCTGTGTCCGTTACACTCTTTTCTTGACCATCACATTTAGAAGGCAGTGTATTTATCTCTTCCTTTACCGACATAGATTTATCTTCCAAATTAGAAGACACGGTCAAAATGGGCAGGTCCTC
The DNA here is from genome assembly GCA_009760885.1 of Achatina immaculata. Classification (NCBI taxonomy): domain Eukaryota; kingdom Metazoa; phylum Mollusca; class Gastropoda; order Stylommatophora; family Achatinidae; genus Lissachatina; species Lissachatina immaculata. The sequence continues at coordinate 14,245,834 of CM019712.1, read as the reverse complement.
GTCCCGAGACTCTGACACAAACTCCTGGCCGCTGACATCCAATTTGGCATTTTCAGGGCACACCAAGCCTCCATGTTCTTTCTGGGAATCTTGCACTTTTAGGTCATTTGCCAGGTTTTGTGGACTTTGTTTTGATCTTGCAGCGTTTGCTCTGCTCGCTTCCAGAAAGTTTGGGGAACATTGCAAAAGAATGAGAAACCTCACTGGACCTTTGTGGGCATGCAAAGAGAGTTTTGGACTTCCTCTATAGAGTGGAACACCATCACTGGGGAAAGTATATGACAACATTCATTCATTATTCATATGTGGATATACATATGTAAATGTGCATTGTCTCTTTTTTACCGTTAATGTAAGGTTTGTAATAAAACTCATTAACTCTTCCCGTGCCGCAGGAAGAAATGCGGACGTTCAGTTAGTTGAAAGAATAAAACCGTGGGTCTTGATATGTATAAGGGGTATAGTTGTAAAATGGAATGGAAAACAGTATTTCCATGTACTTCCGTGTACTTATTATGTTTCAAAGTATAACTAAATGTATGAAAATTTCATACATGCAAAGTTTTTTAGGAAAAAAGAAGTAATGTGATGTTTTTAGACAATGATTGTGCCCGGCTCACCATCAGCTAGGTCTAGATATGCACTACTTACCATCTGAGATGTCTAGATCTACTTGTTGATTTTGTATTGTGATTCTATGTTGCATTCTCGCTAAATTAATGTCTGAAATAACCTCCTAACTACTTCTCCAGTCATCTAAATGTCTAGATCTACTTGGGATACATTCAAGAGCAGTGGGGTGGTCACAGGCCATGTCCATACTCCTATCTACATCATCAAAAATTGAAAATTGTCGATGTTTCTCTTCCTTTTTCTCGCTCGGCATCGCTCATAACTAAGCACTCTTTCACCATTTTGAAAAGTGTCACCGGAAACGCTGACGAAATATGTACAATCTAAATGTTACACTGGTTGTTTTATTGAAACAAACCAAGGGTTGCTATACTGACCACAGGCACAAATCGGGAAACCGGAAGGGTCATTACAGTGACCAAAGGCACGGGAAGAGTTAAACACTGATGAAATAAGCATGGTAAAGTGGTAATGGTAAAAGGCATGTATCAATGCGGAGAAACTGGAAGAAGTGGAGAGTTTTGAATATCTTGGATCACTGCTAACTAATAATGGACATACAAAGTAAAACAGAAAGTAAAACAACTAAAGAATCTGCGGAGAGGAACAGACAGAAATACAAAAATAAGATTTTTAAGGGCATGCATCTTTCCCATCGCAACATATGCCTTTGAGACCTGGACACTTAACAAAACTGAGTAACAAATAAATGCCTTTGAATGTAAATGCTACAGAAGAGTTCTTTAAATATCATGGACACAAAAAAGAGCAAATATATCCATACTATAAGAACTTAATACTGAAGAAGGCTGGCTAGTAAATAGGATTAAAGAGAGAAAACTTAAATATTTTGGACACATTAAACGTCATGATAATCTAGAGACCATTTTGGAAGGGTACATAATAGGAAAAAGAAAGAGTGACCAAGGCAAAGATGGCTGCAAGACATCGTTGATGATCTGCAAATGGGTGCATCAGCAACAGGTCATCTTGCACACAACCAAGAGGCCTACAGGAGAGCTGTTTGGGAGGCAAAGTTCCACAAGGGACATGTAAATGAATGAAAAGGCAAAATCCCTGTCTCCATGCCATTATGGTATATCAGGGACAAGGTGTTAGGCCCATATTTCCAAGACCATAACACACATGAAAGTGTGATGTGGTCAGTAACACACCTGGATGCCTGGTCACATTTACCTTCTCAGGTTTCTCCGGGTACCCATTTTGAGAGCCCGGGTGGACCCTGGGCACCTTTTTGGTGTGGAGGTACCAGAGGAGAAATAAAACCCCCAACTGCTGGGACTTGAATCCAATACCACAGGATTAGTAGGCCGAGCACTTAACCACTCGGTCAACCGGGCCGCAGCATGTTTAAACAACAGGAAAAACAGCCAAGCCATAGTTTAAGACATTTCCGAAAGAAGTCGGCAAACACACAACATTTCTGAAAGGAGTCGGCAAACACACAACATTTCTGAAGGAGCTGATCAGTAGCAAAAATAAAAGAGAAGAATCAGAAGTAATTATGACCCGCAGCCAGAGGTGGGAGTCAACAGACACACCCCATTTCTGAAGCAGTTGGTTTGTAGAAAAATAGAATAGGTTGGAGACTAGCCCGTCTGTGGCAGTTGATGGCAGCCGTGATAATGATGAAGATGACAATGAAAGGTAGGTAAAGGTGACCCTGTCATGCCTTGGAGGCACATAGGGATATGGTGTTAGTGCCCATATTTTCCTTGACCTATCAGCACACTAGAGGGTGATATGGTCAGTATCACGCCTGGAAGATGACAATGAGGACGATGAATATTGCTAAGAGTGTGACCTAATCTTTAGTGATCACTTTCTAGTAGGCTCCACTTCCTCTGCCTTCATGCTATGGTCAACACAGCTATAAACATCTAGGGCATTGCTAGGGAAAAAAACTGACTGCTATCAAAGAATGTCTGCATTCAGACATTTGAAAAACACCACAAAACACTGCACTTTGGCTGTTAGTTTAAAATAAAATACCAATGTTTAAGACTATTAAAAAAATTTAACACGTTGCTTTAAAAAAACAATATAAATGTTTAAGAATACAAAAAAAATATAAATGCTGTTAGTTTAAAAAAGAATATAAACACTGTTTAAGGATATAACAAGAATATAAACAGTTTAAAAAAATAACATAAACACTTTCAGATGTGTTACTTTAAAAAATAATACAAACAAATGATTTCATTGATAAAAGTTTAATATGAGACTATGTGAACCAACAGCAGGTAAAGAAAGAAAAAAAAAAACTCGGGATACAAACCTCAATCTTGGCAAGGGTACGGTCAACACGACTCCTAAACTTGTTCCAATCCATAATAGACCCCTGCTGATGGCCAGGCATGTCACAGATAAGTTTTCCACGCTTCCGGTTATGGTCCACTGCTTTTCTGTAAAGATCAATCATTAAATACCTCATGAGACACAAAAGTACAAAGTCCTCCTTCAGCGAGTGATGCTGTGATAACTCCGAAAACACTCTGTGTAGTATAGGTAGTTGAATATAATGGCTAGCTTCAAGTTCTAGGTGAACCCACAAGGCAGGGTTCTTAGCAGACTCCACTACCCAATCTCTTAGGCAAAAAAATGATTTGCAGACATTCAAATGGACAGTAAGACCAAGGAAATTATATAGATAAATTTTATACCTTTATATAAACTTATGTAATTATATAGATAAACATTTATGCTTCTATATAAACTTATGTTATTTTTATAACATGCTGGCCATTCTCAAACCTGCAATAATATTCAGCATATATAAAGTCTGTGGCAAAGGGACATAGACTGTACATCATATCCTCCAAAGGTGCCAGCTAAGCAATCCACTCAGACAATGGACCTGGCCAGACCTCGGCTCCTTACACGAGAAGCTCTATATCAATGCTGAAAACCAGAGGTGAACCGCTGCTCTTATGAGAAAGATTAGGACCAATATCTCAGTGAATGATGACAAGGCAGAAAAGGCACAAGATATTTAACAAACAGCTCAGAAATATCACCCATACATTTTTCAAAATCAGATTAATACAGAAGACATACGATCGGCTACAGGTGATGTTCTTCAATCCCCTGTCTCACCTGTACGAATTCTGCTAACAAAGTTCCCAACGCTGATCTCCTGTAGGTTCTCCATGGTCTCTAGGTGAAATAATTTGATGACAGAATTGTCAAGGAAAGAAACCCAGATTCCCACACCAGACTTGACGACATGGTCAATATGAGACGTGTCGCTGGCATGCAGCACTGAGATGCTCTGAAATGAAACAATGAAAGGAGATGACAATTCAGGCCAGGTAAATCTCAATTCTTCTTCTTCTCTTTCTTCTTTCCACTGAATTCTTAGAATTACTAATCCAAGAATACGCTTATTTCCATGTCCATGCTGTAATGTCCAAGAACAGTACTACTACAAGCGGTGACTGATAAGTTCCAGACATAAGGTACGAATACTTGAAACACACAGTTGATATTAGGTGAATTTGTAGATCAGGTTAATGTAAGATTAAACACCGAGTTTCAAGAAACTAACTGCAACCAATTTTTGTTTGTTTTACAGGCTACTGAAGTGGTAAGGGGTGGCAGAAATTGAGAAAATGGATAAAATTTCTCATCAAGCAGTCATTCACTACCTCTGCATCAAGGGCTTATCATCGAAGGATATCTATGAGGATGTGGTAGAGACTCTAGAGGAGAGTGCCCCCTTCTTACAGCACAGTGAAGAAATGGGCAGCTCAGTTCAAACATGGAAGGGAAAGTCTGGAAGATGATCCCCGTCCAGGAAGACCAAGAACGGTAACCACCAATGAAACCACCGATAATGGAGGATCGACGACTAACTGAGCGGTACATTGCTACTGAGATGGGCATCTCCCATTATTCACAATGATCTCCAAATGACAAAGGTCTCTGCTTGATGAGTCCAGAAACTTCTTGGAGCTGATCCAAATGACAGCGTCTCAACACGTCAAGAGACAATCTTGGCCATTTTTCTGCAGATCCTGAAAAGTTTCTTTACCAATTTGTGATTATGGATGAGACTTGGGTTCATCATTTTCAACCAGAAACCAAAGAACAGTCAAAGAAGTGGATCCCCACCTCCAAAGAAAGCAAAAGTGGTTCTGTCTGCAGGAAAGGTGATGGCTTCCATCTTTTGAGATTCAGAAGGTGTGCTATTGGTAGACTATCTTCAATAGGAAAGAATGGTCACCGGAGCCTATTACACTAATCTTGTGAAGCAACTGCGGGTCAAACTGAAGGAAAAGTGTCAAGGGAAATTGATGAGAGGAGTCATCTTTCATCAAGACAATGCTCCAGTTCACAAGTCGGCGGCAGCAATGGCTGCCATTCATGAATGGGGCTTCCAGCTTCTTGAACATCCTCCTTATTCCCCAGATTTGGCCCCAAACTCAAAAAAGGAGCTCAGTTGTCACAAATTTGCTTCAGATGATGACATCATTCATGCTGTAGACCACCTTCTACTGGCACAAGATGCTGACTTTTACAAAGAAGGGATCTGTATGCTCCAGAATCGCTGGACTAAGTGCATAAACTTGCAAGGGGAGACTATGTTGAGAAATAACCCAAAAAAGTTGTCCCCAAATAATCTGTTGTACCTTATGCCAAGAACTTATCAATCACCCCTCGTATGTGCATGTATATTGAAATAATATTTACATGAACATCCATTGATCACAGTATATGAACTTATGAGATTATGGTAAAGACGGATCATCATCGATGACACTCCAGAAACATCCAGAAGCTATCCAACTTTCTCCTCATGATACCCCTCAGAGTACATGCCTTGGTGTGTCAGTTCAGTTTTGACTGACGATTCCTCTCGTGTGCCAGTTCAATGTTGACTGATGATTCTTCTCATGTGCTGGGAATACTATTCAGTCCTTGCAATGCCATTCTTCACTCTCAACCTGCGCATCCTAGACAGCGATATCAAGTCACCTCTCTCAAAGTTCTCCACTTTTCCAAGCTCTCTGAGGACATTTGCAATGGCAGCATGATCTATCAGTTGGTCATCATATATGGGGGCCAAACCAACATACTCCCTCGTGGGGTTACCGGGGCCCCTGGAGAGAAAAGAATAGAACCACTGCCACCTTCCACGCATGTCGTAAGAGGTGACTAAGGAGGTTGGGGGATAGACCAATGACCCAGGTTCTCTGTAAAAAAAAAAAAAAACCTGGAGCGTTACAGAAACACGGAGGAAAACCAGGAAACTTTGTCTTGGAAAAGGAAGGGACTCTGATAACACTGAGACAGGAAAACCAGGAAACTTTGTCTTGGAAAAGGAAGGGACTCTGATAACAGAGCGCATGATGTTATGCATTCAAAGCCGAAAGGAAGCTGCAGAACTGACATCCAAACTGAGTACCAGGACAGCTTTTACCATTGCATGTTAGAATGTTAGAACAATGCATGAAAGCAGAAAGGCTGCCATGATAGCGAGAGAAATGAATAAATATAATATAAAGATACTGGGGCTGGGCGAAACACACTGGACAGGAACAGGTAAGCTTAGTCTAGTAACAGGGGAGACAATCCTATTTTGGTCACCAAAACCAAGATGCACCACATTCAGAAGGCATGGCACTAATGCTATCCAGAGAGTCCTAGGGAGCATTGATGAGCTGGGAGGCAGTTAGCTCAATGATAATTACAGCCTGCTTCTCAACAAAGAAGGATATTAAGTTGAATATCATCCAGGTATCTCTCTCTCTCTCTGAACCTTAAGTGCTCAGGGCACATGGGTCTTCCACAAGGGTTTTCCACAAATGCCTGTCCTTTGCCTTTTTTAATGCTCTTGTCCAGGTGAGCCCTAGTTTTCCAGTCTGGTTAAGTGTTCTTACATTCCAGCTACCTATTTGCATCTTGTGTTTAGGTTCCAGGAGGTCTGCAGTCGGGCTGGGGACTTCCAGTGGCTGGCTTTCATCCACAACCTTCATGGGCCCAGTTTCCTGATAACCATTTCTCCTTCCACCTGCATTTGTTATTTCCCTTGCTTCTGTTTCTGTAGCAGTCTGATAGCTTTTTTTACCAGATAGGGTTGCTGGCCCTATGCCGAACCCTCCTTAGTCACCTTTTACGATCATGCGTGGTAGGGTACAGTGGTCCTATCCAGGTATACGCACCAACAAATGATGCAGAGGAGGTAGTAAAGGATGAATTCTACATCACACTGCAGGAAATCCTAGACCAACGAGGCAAGAAACACGTAACAGTTCTAATGGGGGACATCAATGCAAAGGTAGGTAAGATCAATACAGGTTATGAGAGAGTAATAGGTCAAAATGGATTAGGAATAATGAACGAAAATAGAGAAAGGCTAGCATATCTATGCATGCTCAACAACCTTGTCATTGGTGAAAGTATATTTCCACATAAAACTATACATAAAACCATGTGGTTATCACCAGATCATGTCACAGAGAACCAGATAGACCATATTTTCATCAGCAGAAGCTTTCGCAGAACACTGCAAGATGTCAGAGTGGAGCAAGATGCAGATGAAGATTCTGACCACCACCTACTCATAGCTAAACTGAAGAAGCACCACAAAACAGACATGACAAGGAAAAGATATAATATGGTATCAAACTGAAACTGAGCAACAGATTTCAGCTTCTGCAGAAGTTATAAGAAGAAGATACGCCCGATGTGAACATTGTGTGGAATAGTGCTAAAGAAATGTGGAGCAAATCATGTGAAGAGACAGTGGGATTTAAGAAACCTCAGCACATGGTGTGGATTACATTGGAAACACTGAAGAAGATAGACAGAAGGACTGAAATGAAAGCAAAAATAAATGACAATAAAACAAGAGCAGCAAAGGCCTCATCTCAGATAGAATACAATTTGGCCCATAAAGAGGTTAGGAAAAGCGTAAAGAAAGACAGACAGGCCTATTTTGATAATATGGCAGGACAGGCAGAAGAGGCAGCTGGTAAAAACAATATGAGAGCTCTGTATGAAATCACCAACAAGTTGGCAAATAGACCATGTAGGATAGAAAAGCCCATCAAAAACAAGGAAGGTAAGGTAGTAACATCCGAAGAAGAGTAGATGCAAAGATGGGTGGAATACTTCAGCCGAATCCTAAACAGGCCAGCACCAACAGAAACATAGGAGATACCAGCAGCAGAGAATACTCTACACATCAATGTAGAACTACCCAGCAGATACCAGTAGCAGAGAATACTCTACACATCAATGTAGAACTACCCAGCAGATACCAGCAGCAGAGAATACTCTAGACATCAATGTAGAACCAGCCAGCAGATACCAGCAGCAGAGAATACTCTAGACATCAATGTAGAACTACCCAGCAGATACCAGCAGCAGAGAATACTCTAGACATCAATGTAGAACTACCCAGCAGATACCAGCAGCAGAGAATACTCTAGACATCAATGTAGAACTACCCAGCAGATACAAGCAACAGAGAATACTCTAGACATCAATGTAGAACTACCCAGCAGATACAAGCAACAGAGAATACTCTAGACATCAATGTAGAACTACCCAGCAGATACCAGCAGCAGAGAATACTCTAGACATCAATGTAGAACTACAATGCAAGGCCAAAATTGAACACGCTATCTCAGAGTTGAAGATAAATAAGGCACCAGTTCCAGATGGAATTGTAGCAAGTGCTCCTAGCGAACAATCGATTAGAATGTAAGAACTATAGAGGCATCTACCTGCTTTCAATACCCAGCAAGGTCTTCAGCAGGATTTTGCTAAATAGAATTAAAACATCAGTAGATAGTAAACTAAGAGAAGAGCAAGCAGGTTTCAGGCAAGAAAGATCCTGTACTGACCACACTGCCACACTGTGAATAACAGTAGAACAGTCAATGGAGTGGAATTCTTCATTGTTAGTTACATTCATTGATTACGAGAAGGCATTTGATAGTTTAGATCATGGAATGCTATGGAAACTACTAGAACACTATGGTATCCCAGCCAAGATAACAAAGCTTATAAAGACCATATATAAACTTGTAGAATCGTGCATGGAGGAACTCTCACAGAAAGTTTTAAAGTGGAAACAGGCGTGCGACAGGGATGTTTGCTATCACCATTCCTATTTCTTCTAGCACATTACTGAATCATGAAAACTACCACATAAAGAAAAAGAAATGGGATACAATGGACATCGTGAAACCAATTGGAAGATCTTGACTTTGCAGATGATGTGGCACTTCTGGCACACAGCCACACACAAATGCAAGAGAAACTTCAGATCTTAAGCAAGAATTCAGCTAAACTGGGACTATATATTAACAGACAAAAAACAAAAATAATGAAAAGTAATAGTGCAAGCAATAGCCTCATGGTAATTGAGGGAGTGCCAATTGAGGAGGTAGAATATTTCACATATTTAGGCAGCATAGTGGATAAATACGGGGGAACAGAAAAGGATGTTAAAGCCAGAATAACCAAGGCCAGGACAGTATTTATCCAACTTAATAAAATATGGTCATCTAAGAACATCAAAACAAGAACCAAACTTAGGCTTTTCAATACAAACGTAAACACTGTCCTACTATATGGTTCAGAGACATAGGTTATGACCAAGACAACACAACAGAGGATACAAACATTCATGAACTACTGCTTGAGGAGGATTTTAAACATTAAATGGCAGGACAAGATCAGGAACGAGGAGGTCTGGGAAAGGGCAGGACAAGAATCTATGAACCTACAAATCATGTCAAGGAAGCGGAGGTGGATTGGCCACACTCTGAGGAAACCTGACACCAGCATAGCAAGACAGGCACTGACATGGAATCCTCAAGGAAATAGAAAATGAGGATGGCCTAGACTTACTTGAAGAAGAGAAATTATGACAGTGCTCAGAGACAAGGGATACACATGGAAGGAAGCAGAGAATAATTCCAAGAACATGGATGACTGGAGAGCCTTTATCTATGGCCTATGCTCTCAAGGGAGTGAAAGGCAATGATGATGATGATGATGAAACCAGCATACACATCAGTCCTTTCACCGCTCTGGACACCAGCATGACCTGGTACAAAAATTAAAGTGATGCTGCGAACCTTTGACCTCTCAAGGATTCCATCCATTTGCTATGCACCGTATCCGTTCAAACCTTTCAGATCATGGTCACCGAGTCACCCGGCACACAGACAAGGGCATAATCCTGCAATTCCAGGCAGATAAAAGCCTTCGTCGCTGCCATATTTTCCATTGTCACACTGCTGTTCATCACTGAACAGGCATCACTAATTACTGGACTGCTCTACCACCGCAGCATGCAATGACTTATAAGGTATAACTAGCAAGACAACAATGTCACTAAGTGCAAATGTGGCATGTTACTCATGCAGTAAAAAATGTATATACGAACAAGTTTTGAAATCACTAACAATAACATCCATTTTATTGTCTAACCGAACATTACACAAGGTGTTATTGTAGCAAAAAAGATAAAAGCCGGAACGTGTTTTTATTCTCGGTGCACTCTCAACAACATTAGGATTTTAGCGGTGAACCTTGACATCACACACAAGGTGAAAGACATCTGAGGTAATGATTGTTCCATGCATTAATATTTCCATCTGAAGGTAATGATTGCTCCATGCATTAATATCTTCATCTGAGGTAATGATTGTTCCATGCATTAATATCTTCATCTGATCTAATGATTGTTCCATGCATTAATATCTTCATATGAGGTAATGATTGTTCCATGCATTAATATCTTCGTCTGATCTAATGATTGTTCCATGCATTAATATCTTCATCTGAGGTAATGATTGTTCCATGCATTAATATCTTCATCTGATCTAATGACTGTTCCATGCATTAATATCTTCATCTGAGGTAATGATTGTTCCATGCATTAATATCTCCAATTTCTCTCCTCTTTTAACATTTTTGTAAACTGAATGAAACATCTCTGGCTTATTCTATGTCTGTAATGAAAATTACTAACAGTAGGGATGTTTGAAAATCAATGGTGTTAGACTGTCAGTGATGTTAGATGGACAATTATGTTAGACTGTCAATGATGTTAGATGGGCAATTATGTTGGACTGTCAGTGATGTTAGATGGACAATTATGTTAGACTGTCAGTGATGTTAGATGGACAATTATGTTAGACTGTCAATGATGTTAGATGGGCAATTATGTTAGACTGTCAATGATGTTAGATGGACAATTATGTTAGACTGCAAATGATGTTAGATGGACAATTATGTCAGACTGTAAATGATGTTAGATGGACAATTATGTTAGACTGTAAATGATGTTAGATGGACAATTATGTTAGACTGTCAATGATATTAGATGGACAATTATGTTAGACTGTCAATGATGTCAGACGGACAATTATGTTAGACTGTCAATGATGTTAGATGGACAATTATGTTAGACTGTCAATGATGTCAGATGGACAATTATGTTAGACTGTCAATGATGTTAGATGGACAATTATGTTAGACTGCCAATGATGTCAGATGGACAATTATGTTAGACCGTCAATGATATTAGATGAACAATGGCGCTAGGATGTGAATGATGTTAGATGGACAATGGCGTCAGACTGTCGCTGATGTTAGACGACATGAACATACTTGTGTCTGCAGGCTGTTAATTTCAAGCTGACACAGCTTGTTGCCACAGCTTAGCCAAATACTCTCCTCATGCACAAAGTGGAACTTCACACAGGAGTTGCCGAAACTCAGCATAACAGGACTGGTTACATCCCAGCAACCATCTGACCCACATTTTTAAAGGTAAGCAAAGGAGGAAAAAAAAAAAAAGTTAAAGACCAGGCTTATGGACAAATTCTAAGTTATTTCGCTAATTTCTGTGGCATCTCTTCCTCAAATATTTGCTCCAAAGGCCTTCCAACTATCTCTGCACCTTTTTTTTTTTCTTTTCATAGTGAACCTGGCCATGCTGAATCTACTCCATCTCATTATATTGTAAAGACATGACAAACACCATTTTCTAGAGTTTTTAGACCCGATTAAATCAACTCGGATGTGTCATTGAGAAGATTCAACTCAGACAAACTATGAAGTGTAGGAACTTGACTCGTGACTTAAAGTTAGCAATTCAAGACTTGCAACGAAGGACTTGAATACTACAAATGGAGTTGCAGAGTCAACCTGATAAACTGGAACTCGAGAAGACTTGAAAGCCATGACGTGAGAGTTGGTACTGAGACCCCTAATATATCGCTGTAATTTTCATCCATGAGTCCAATCTAAAAATGTAAGCTCTGATCTTGATTTCCAAAAATGAAACAGTGGGATTTGTACATTATTTTTTTTTTTACAGAGTATGCTGAGACATTCTCCAGTTTCAGAGTTAGTTTTTCATTCAAACTGTTCACATGGTAGCCATTTTTACAGCTGATTCAACAAGACAAATGTTCATCACAAAAGAACCTGTTTCACAATTAACTCAAATCCTACCAAACAACATTCATGGCCAGATAAATATTTTTATCATTAGAAGCATTAACCAAAGCTAAAAACAGGAGAAATAAACTAAAGCTGTCATTAGAAGCAATAACCAAAGCTAAAATCAGGAGAAATAAACTAAAGCTGTCATCAGAAGCAATAACCAAAGCTGTCATTAAAAGCAACAATCAAAGCTGCTATAAAGAAGGCAATAAACAAAAGTTGTCATTAGCAGCAATAACCAAAGCCATAATCAGGAGAAATAAATTAAAGCTGTCATTAGAAGTGATAACCAAAGCTGTCTTCTGAGGCAATAAACCAAAGCTGACATCAAAGAGGCAGTGAACCAAAGTTGTCTTCAAGGAGTAATAAACTGAAGCTGTCATGAAGGCTTACAAGCCAAAAATGTCTTCAAGGAGACAAAAAAAACCAAAACTATCATCACAAGAAATAAACTAAAACTGTCATCATGAGAAGTAAACTAAAACTATCATCACGAGAAATAAACTAAAACTATCATCATGAAAAATAAATTAAAACTATCATCACGAAAAATAAACTAAAACTATCATCACAAAAAATAAACTAAAACTGTCATCACGAGAAATAAACTAAAACTGTCATCACGAGAAATAAACTAAAGTTGTCTTCAGGGGCAGTAATCTAAAGCTGAAGTCAGAGAAACTGACAATCAATGTAAAACTGTTTGGAAATAAGAAAAAGGAGGTCAAGAGAAAAACACCTTCGTGTGCTGGTCAAGTGGTACAGGAGAATCGAGGCAACTATCTTATCAGAAATATCAAAGACCACATAAAATAAGACAAAATAAAGCAGCCTACCGTGCCAAATGCCACAAGAAATAACATTCTGCTGGCAGAAATGCAGATGAAGCCACTGACTCCGATTATTGAGGAAAGACGCCGGCAATGGCCGAGACATGTTCTCCAGATGACTGGTGACTCATTACCAAAAGTAGCCCTGAAACAGACACCTCAGGGAAACAGGACAAGGGGTAGAACAAAGGAGACACGGAGAAGAGCAACAGCAAAAGAACTGTGTTTGTGGAAGATCCTTGCGGAAGCCCCATGTACCTCGGGCACTTAAAGGTTCAGACAGAGAGAGCAACTTTGCACAGTATCTAAAGTGTATGAACAGCCCTATCTTTGACTACACAAACAAGTGCTGTCTTGATCTGATGAATTCATATTTTTGACACTACTTTTTTTTCCTATCTAAATTACATAACTGTAGTGACCTGATTCACGAGAGTAAACAGCAGCAGTGCCAATTTCCGATCCACAAAAGAGTCGCTCGTCCACAAACTTCATTGAAATGATCATAAATGGTACTGGCACGCTCGCCAATGGCTGCCGATGTACTCCATCCTGACTTGCCAATGGAAAGATGATGATTCTGAAATGAAAACATAATGATAACAGTCACACCCACGATGACGGAAAAGGAAACTTTAAAATATCAGTGAAATGATTCTAAAAAAAAAAAGAATTCAACTATGTCACTTTTGGGCATCCACGAACGCTAATAACAAATACACTGTATTATAACAAAAGTAGCGGAGTATTCTCAACGTACGCCAATCATACCTACAATCATCATTTTGTGCCATGTCCTAAGACATAAGCAGTCATGTCTCTATAATTTTTCAATCTGTCATTGAAAACAGGACAAAATGTTCACAATTTCTCTACTCTTTCAATTTGTTTTCCTTTCCTCTTGTTATAATGATTTTAATAACCCTCCTTTTATTTTCACCTTTTTCTTCTTTTCTTGGGTATGGACTGTTCCACTGTTAAGTTATCCATATAATGAAAAGGCATCCCGAGTTCAAATCTCACAATATTCCTCACACTGTATCATCAGCCCACTGCTTCCTAAGCTGTGCCATTCTTTCACCTTCATCTTCTAATCTGGGAGCGGTGAACCCATGGCATGTGAATCACTATTGGTAAATTCTAGACACACATGAAAAGTGGCAAACCCATGGCATGTGAATCACTATTGGTAAATTCTAGGCACACATTAAAAGTGGCAAACCAATGGCACATGAGTCACTATTGGTAAATTCTAGGCACACATGAAAAGTGGCAAACCCATGGCATGTGAATCACTACTGGTAAATTCTAGGCACACATGAAAAGTGGCAAACCCATGGCACATGAGTCACTATTGGTAAATTCTAGGCACACATGAAAAGTGGCAAACCCATGGCACATGAGTCACTATTGGTAAATTCTAGGCACACATGAAAAGTGGCAAACCCATGAGATGCACAAAATGCTCAAGTAGTTGAAAGTGAAGATACTTCACACATCAAAATACACAGTTACTTTCAAGTGCCATGCTGGGGAAAGTGTTATTTTGTCACATACCATTATTCTTCTGCTGAACTGTATGGTGGCCTGGTTAGCTGAGGCACCCAGTCTACTAATCTGGTAGTACCAGGTTCAAGTCCCAGCAGTGGGGATATTTTTCTGGTATCCCCACACAAAAGAGGTCCTGGGGTCCACCCAGCCTCTAAAAATGGCACCTGAGAAATCTGGAAAGGTAAATGTGGCCAGGTGTGATAATGACACTTTCATGTGCCGAAAGTCTTGGAAATACTGACCTAACCCCTTATCCATAATATGCCTTAACTCTTCCCAGGCCCAGAAGAAAAACGCGGACGTTCCCGTCAGTGCCACACAAAAAGTGCGGGTCTTGATATGTATAGGGGGTATAGTTGTAAAAGTGAATGTATAAAGTATTTCCACTTTAAAAGTATACATATTATGCATGAAAATAGTTGTAAATGTAAGAAGATTTCATAAATGAAGAGTTTTTTAGGAAAAAAGAAGTAGTGTGATGATTTTAGCTGATAATTGTGTAGTGCTTACCATCAGCGATGTCTAGATGTACAATGTTTACCATCAGCGATTTCCAGATCTACTTAAATTTTCGTCCAATCTCATCGTGTGATGGCATTCTCACTAAAATAATGTCTGAAATAACCATCTAACTACTTCTCCAGTCCATTTAATAGGTCTAGATGTACTTGGGGTACATTCAGGAACAATAGTCGGGTTATAGGACATGTCCTTATGCCTCCGAAATCACAATAAATACTGAAATTTCTCCATTAACACATCGATTTCGCTCGGCTGTTAGCCACGATTTGAACTATGAAAGGTCACCAGACATGTGCAGATAAATCGTGTACAATAAAAAGTTTTACAGTAGTTTTACGTTGCAACAAAACAAAATCACTATAACGACCATGGCAGTCACTAGACTAAAAGGAAGTTATCACGATATCGACTATGGCAGTCGAAGAGTTAATGGCATGGAAACGGGGATTTTACCTTTTCTTTATGAGATCAAATGCCTAGTCCTGAGACCGGACAATATGCCTGAAAACAAAGTACAAAAGTCAACCACAAACAGGACACCAAAAAAACATAAAAACGGAAAGTAAACAAATGTTCACTAAAAACGCTTTTACTCACTCGTTTTGCGTTGTCGCCATCCATACTGTGTCTTCGGAAAACATAAAGTTCACTGGATTAACCGCTTCACCGCGGCTGGGCACTAATTCCGATGTGGTTATATCACACGAGCAGGCTCTGTATGAGATCAGTCAAAATATTTAATACGCGAAACTCCGATACATTTACACCTGTGTGGTAATTTTGACATGTCAAGATGGACTACATCACTAGCGACTGGCAGGTGTGTGAGTATTGCTCATCATCAAGTCTGTACCAATGAGTTGTTTTGTTTTTTTTTCAGTCAGAAACTGAAGCTGCAGTAGTATATACAGTGGGGAGGGGGGGGGGGTGTTTGGTTCTAGTGCACACTGGTACAGTTTACCAGGTAGGGACCACCCCATCCCCTTAGTGGGCCCCAACCCCTGCAGACACAACAGAGAAAAAAAAAAAGACAGGGACAGGCAGACGTGTGTGCATTGCACGGAGGCAAAAAACTGAGAGCCCAGCATCTTCACCAGCAAGGCTCTCAAGCCACACAGCAACAGAAGCTGCGTGGGTTATGCCCTGCTGTGCTAGGGCACATCTGCCAGGTCTAGCTCTTCTTCATCTCTGAGCCAAGTATACGGGCAACCCTTTACATATTCTGGGTCCTACTCAGCTTGGATGCCCTGCTGAGCTAGGACACGTCTGCCAGGTCTGGCTCTTCTTCATCTGAGAGCTGAGTATGCAGGCAACCCTTTACATATTCTGGGTCCTACTCAGCTTGGATGCCCTGCTGAGCTAGGGCACGTCTGCCAGGTCTGGCTCTTCTTCATCTGAGAGCCGAGTATACGGGCAACCCTTTACATATTCTGGGTCCTACTCAGCTTGGATGCTGAGTAATATATATATATACTGGGAGGTGGACGGACCAAGTACCCTCCATGAAGACAGCCCACAACGGCCTCTCATCTTTAGGGCCCCCTCCCAACTCTCTAGGCTGGCAACATCATAATATGTCACTTTTCAATGGCTGGCTGCGGTAAATGCATTCATTTCAGAGATGATGAGGACTTGCTGCATGATGTTACAAATGTTTCTACTTATATAGACAGCAGACACTTTACATTCTTTGAGTGACAGTGATGTTTATATACCTAGATAACGCTGTCCCTCATCATTCTGTCAAGAAAAAGTGTCATGAATTCAGTGAGTCCCACGCAGCCGTTTACTTCCATCTTCAAGACTACCCATAAATTACTCAGCATCACGTGTTTGAATTTCACATTAAAAAAAAAAAATCAAAATACTGGCCTTTTTCATGCTATTTTTAGTTCAAGGGCCGTAGTTACAGTATTTAAAAATGACCAATGAAATTATAGGAATTTTCTAGAAAATGTGCAATTTTTTACACTACCTATTTTTTTTCTTTAAATCTGACACTGAAAAAGTTAGCGGTTGACTTTTAAATTCTTAGTTATAAATGCTAACTTTCACCTGGTAAATTCTTAGTTATATATTTTAACTTTCACCTGATGACTTCTTAGTTATAAATGTTAACTTTCATCTGATAAGTTCTTAGTTATAAATGTTAACTTTCACCTGACAAATTCTTAGTTATAAATGTTAACTTTCACCTGATAAGTTCTTAGTTATAAACGTTAACTTTCACCTAATGAGTTCTTAGTTATAAACGTTAACTTTCACCTGACAAATTCTTAGTTATAAAAATTAACCTTCACCTGACAAACTCTTAGTTATAAATGTAAATATCATATAAGTGTCCAACTCTTCAACTCCAAAACAACACGGGCAGTGTTGGTAGATCTTGCACATCTTTGTAAACCAATGCTTAGAGCAACATCTAGGCAAAATCTAAATAAGATCAAATGTAGAACATCTCTAACCAAACCCATAATTCTTTTTTTAAATCATGGAGTAACTTTCTTTCAGTTTTTTTCCCTACCAGAATCTCTCATCCAAATTTATTATGGCAGAGCATGGAAATTAATTCACGAGTGAAAAAAAAGTATAAACATTAATGTTTAAAACTGAATGTGGTTAACTCACTTAACTCTTATGTGGTGGTGGTTTGTGACATATACGTTGGTGATCTGTAGTATATATGTTGGTGGTCTGTAACATATACACTGCTGATATGTAACATAATGCTGGCAGTCTGTAACATATATTCTGGTGGTTTGTAACATATATTATGGTGGTCTGTAACATATAAGCTGGTGGTCTGTAATATATATTCTGGTGGTCTGTAACATGTAAGCTGGTGGTCTGCAACATATAAGCTGCTGGTCTGCAACATATATTCTGGTGGTCTGTAACATATAAGCTGGTGGTCTGTAACATATAAGCAGGTGGTCTGTAACATACATGCAGTTGGAAAGATGGTCCCTGGGTGTAACAAAAAAAAAGGTTGAGAACCACCTTTATATAAAAGAGCACATACTGATGCTCTTTGTACTCACCTGAAAGACTCTATGAGTGCTGGCTTTGAGCTGTGAACAGACAGGATGGCCACCTGTCCATGTACAGGAGTTGAAGAGCACACCCACAAATGCTGGATTCCTAGCCCGCTAGCTGACTTCTTTGTGTGCAAGAATATGGGCACAGCACACTTGATCTGGTGAAGAAATAATGATTGAGAGCTCAGAACAGGGAAGTTTATCTAATGAGGAAATAATGATTGAGAGCTCAGAACAGTGAAGTTTATCTAACGAAGAAATGATGATTAAGAGCTCAGAACAGTGAAGTTTATCTAATGAAGAAATAATGATTGAACTGTTGAGAACAGTGAAGTTTATCTAATGAAGAAATAATGATTGAACTGTTGAGAATAGTGAAGTTTATCTAATGAAGAAATAATGATTGAACTGTTGAGAATAGTGGAGTTTATCTAATGAAGAAATAATTATTAAGAGCTCAGAATAGTGGAGTTTATCTAATAAATAAATAATGGTTTAAAGCAGAGAACAGTGGAGTTTATCTAATAAATAAATAATGGTTTAAAGCAGAGAACAGTGGAGTTTATCTAATAAATAAATAATGGTTTAAAGCAGAGAACAGTGGAGTTTATCTAATAAATAAATAATGATTTAAAGCAGAGAACAGTGGAGTTTATCTAATAAATAAATAATGGTTTAAAGCAGAGAACAGTGGAGTTTATCTAATAAATAAATAATGGTTTAAAGCAGAGAACAGTGGAGTTTATCTAATAAATAAATAATAGTTTAAAGCTGAGAACAGTGGAGTTTATCTAATAAATAAATAATAGTTTAAAGCTGAGAACAGTGGAGTTTATCTAATAAATAAATAATAGTTTAAAGCAGAGAACAGTGGAGTTTATCTAATAAATAAATAATAGTTTAAAGCTGAGAACAGTGGAGTTTATCTAATAAATAAATAATAGTTTAAAGCTGAGAACAGTGGAGTTTATCTAATAAATTCCCCCTGGGAACAACTGTGTTAAGAGCACACTTATCTTAACACAGTGTTTGTGAGACAGGGAACATAGATCTGTTTGCTTAAAAACTCTGACCTACCTCTGTAGCCCAGAAACTTGTAGCAATCAACACTAATTGTAATTGTAATTGTTATTTTTGCAAAATGTAATGTCAGGTTGGTGGACGGAAGGGGACATGGAGATCTCTGGCGGGGATGAGGGAAGTCTGGTGTGAAACCAATGAATCCAGGACGTGACAAGCCTATGGGTCTTTACAACAATGGCTATCAGAATGATGTGAACAAAACAGAGCCAGTAGACTATAGGTGGCGGGGAATGGATATCGTTGAAGCACTCATCAGATTCCTCATCTCAGAGTCAGAGTGTCTTTGTGGAACTGTCTCAAACCATCTGACATGGAGAAGGGGTTTAAGTACAGCCACCAGAGGCTGGAAAACAAAGTTTTGGCCAGGCCAGCCACACTGTCTTCATGGCAGTCCGAGCAAGACCACAGTCTGCCCTAGCAAGGAAAGGTGCTGAAGTCGGAGTTACCCAGCCAAAAGGCGCATCGCAAAAATCAGGGTAACACGCATTATCGCTAATGAAATGTCTATATCTACAGTTTTCAAACATGGTGCTCGCCCTGTGAAGACTAACCAGGCAGGTGCAGTGCCGGGCCCCCTGCCTCGAAAGGGTCCACCCAATGCTACTGGAGGTCCTCTCAGTTCGTCTTGTGGAGTCAGGAGACATGAGAGTAGAGCTACTGGCCAAAAATACAACAGAAGAAAACAGCCAAAAAGCAAGAACTTAAAATAATGCAGTGGAATGCTGAGGGTGTCAGCAGTGTTAGAGATGGCTATAGCAAAAAGGTTGAACTAGAGAACATACTTTTTGCAGAGCAGGTAAGTATATGCTGCATACAGGAGACACACCTAACCAAAGATGCCGCCTTTAAAATCAGAGGCTACCAGTGTTTTAGATCAGACCGACAGGACAGAAGAAAAGGAGGAGTACTCACACTTGTTAAGAATAACATCAGCGCATGTCAGGTGGGAGTGTACATGGAAGGAGCTGAATACCAGATAATCCATCTAAAAAGTAGTAATACAGATTTCCACCTCCTTAACTATTACTGTCCTAATGACCGCCCACTTGCTTTAGGAACAATCCCACACAAAGAGAGACTGATGGTCTGTGGTGATTTTAACAGTCATTCCCAGAGCTGGGGCTATGACCACATAGACAAGAGAGGAGAGGAAGTTGAGAGCTGGCAGGATGATAATGGACTTCTCCTGATCAACCAGCCAATGGATGCCCCAACATTTTACTCAAGGGCTTGGCATACAAAATCAACACCAGATCTGGCATTCCACTCTCCAGATCTGAAGTGGAACATTACACGTGAAGTTGGAAAACAACTTGGAGGTAGCGACCATCGACCAGTCTTCCTGACAATAGAAAATGAACTCCTTAACACCAGTAACCCTCTCCCCAGATGGAACTATAAAAAAGCAAACTGGACAATGTACAGACATCGTACAGGTTTCCTGGTGGGACAGCTGTCCATAGAAGGTAAGGATATTAACAGCATAGTGAAGGAGTTCAATGCTTGTATCCTTCAGGCCGCTCGTGAAACCATTCCCAGAGGAGCTCGCAGGGACTATAAACCATACTGGTCTAGTGAGCTGGGAAAACTCCATGATGACGTGGAAGCAGCTCGAAAGCAAGCAGAAAATAGACCATGCCAAGAACACCACAATAATTACCAACATTCTAAGGCCAAATTTCAGAGAGCAAAGCTGCAAGCCAGACGGGAAAGTTGGAGAGAGAAAACAGAGTCCCTAAACTTTGAAAAGGATGGAAGGAAACTGTGGAAACTAATCAAACAGTTAAATGATGAGAGTACTGGAAGAAGTACAAAGATTACACTAATAGAGGATGGGAAAACTCTTACAGGTAAGCAGGTAGCAGATCACTTTGCTCGCATGTTTGCACAGGACTGCAACATTGATATCCATCCAGAGAAGGAGCGTACAGTGCGCATCGAGCCACAGAAAGAGGAGGAACAAGTCAGAAGAGTGGAGGTCATGGATGCACCAATCACACGCAGTGAGTTAGACATAGCAGTTAGTAAACTGAAACCAAGGAAATCACCAGGACCAGATGGAGTGTCCAATGAAATGATCAAGAACCTGGGAATGGCAGCAATGGGAAAGCTGTTGGATATTTTCAATATGTGCTGGAGCACAGGTAAGTTACCTCAAATCTGGAAGGAAGCAAGCATGGTACCACTGCTAAAACCAGGGAAAAACAGTGATACTGCCTCCAGCTACAGGCCAATCAGTCTCACTAGCTGCCTATGCAAAACGATGGAACGCATCATTGACCTGAGGCTAAAATGGTACCTAGAAAGTGAAAACCTTCTCGTTCCACAACAAGCAGGATTTAGGCAGTACTACAGTACGGAAGATCAAGTGACCTATCTCTCTCAAGAGATTGAGGATGCATTCCAAGAGAAAAACCTTGTACTAGCAGCGTGGATAGACCTGAAGAAAGCCTTTGATAAAGTATGGAAAAAAGGTCTGTTGTGGAAACTAAGAAACTGCAATGTGAATGGAAGACTGTACAACTGGATAAAGTCCTATTTACACAATAGAAGAGCTAGAGTAGTAATGGATGGACACAAAAGCCAGAAAGTACTTCTGCGACACGGTGTACCACAAGGAGGAGTCCTTTCGCCTACACTATTCCTTGTATTCATTAATGACCTGGTCAAGGAACTTCCCTATGGAATCAAAGCAGCACTGTATGCAGATGATCTGGTCATGTGGTGTACAGATGAATATGCGACAGTTGCTACACAGAGACTCCAAAGAGCAGCAGACATCTTGACATCATGGACAAACAAATGGTGTGTAAGTATCAACACAGAGAAATCAAGTACCACTCTGTTCACCCTCTCATCTAAACAGAAAGCAGGTAAGATCTTTGTAAATGAAATACCCTTAAGGATGGACAACCAACCCACTTACTTAGGAGTGACTCTTGACTCAAAACTGACTTGGAAGCAACACATCAACAGTGCAGAAGCAAAAGCCAGAAGAAAGCTAGCCATATTAAGAAAATTGAGTGGGACTACATGGGGAGCTAGTGAAAGAATCCTCAAGAACGTATATCAGCAAAGTATTCTACCACATTTAGAATATGGCTCAACATCTTGGTGCACAGCATCAAACACTACGCTGCATAATCTAGACAAGGTTCAAAATCAGTCACTACGGATTATCACAGGTGCCATGAGGTCCACACCAATAGTAGAAATGCAGAAAATAGTTGGTGTTCAACCGCTAAAGGAACGTAGAGACACAAAGGTCATGACCATGGGAGAAAAATTCCTTAGCTCTGTAAGCCATCCCCTGAAGGAGAGATTCAATAACTTGGCATTAGGACGGCTTAAAAGAAGCAGCTTCATTCATCAGGCCAAGCGTATGCGTAAGCTGATACCTGACCTTCCAACTGTAGTCACTCCATTATCATCTGTACCAGAGCATACACCATGGAAAGAAGCAGATTATACACAAATAACTATTCAGACTGAAGTGAAAGATGTGCAGAATGGTGAGATGCAGAGCAGTCTTGTAAGATCAATAGCCACACTTAGTGTTCTAGATGACAAATATCCATGTGACACCTGGATACGTGTGTATACAGATGGATCTGCACATAATGCCATAAAAAATGGTGGGGCAGGAGCATATATTGAATATCCAAACAACACCATTGACAAGATTTCCATACCCACTGGTAAATACTGCAACAACTTTGATGCAGAAGTTAGGGCAATTATTGCTGCAGTTGAAAAACTATCAGACTCCAGAATTGATACATGTCCTGTAGTAATTCTCACAGATGCAAGATCAGTACTGGAGGCTCTTCAGTGCAACAAACTACCAGACCTTAAGGATGCCTTGTCAAAAATTGGCTTACAACATGGAGTCACTTTGCAGTGGATTCCCTCCCACTGTGGGATACCAGGCAATGAGAAAGCTGACCATCTGGCCAAAGAGGGCACTGAAATGGAGCAACCAGACATACCAGTCACCTATAATCAGAATAAAAGCATGATAAAAACCTACAGGAAGCCACAAACACCACCACATGATGACTATCACATGCTAAACAGAAAGGAACAAGTCACCATCTTCCGTCTCCGAACAGGACACAGCCGACTCCGAAGTCATATGTATACAAAGTTTAAGGTTGGTACTACTAATCTATGTACATGTGCCCAGGTGCCCCAAACCGTGGAACATATCCTCCAGAACTGCATCAACTACGAGACACTGAGAAATAATTACTGGCCAAGTGAAACCACTAAAGAAGATAAGCTCTACGGTTCCATACATGAATTACAAAAAACAGTGAAATTTATCCAAGAGACAGGACTGCAGATATAGACAGACAGTGCGAACGAAGAAGAAGAAGAAGATCTAATAAATAAATAATAGTTTAAAGCTGAGAAAAGTGGAGTTTATCTAATAAATAAATAATAGTTTAAAGCAGAGAACAGTGGAGTTTATCTAATAAATAAATAATAGTTTAAAGCAGAGAACAGTGGAGTTTATCTAATAAATAAATAATAGTTTAAAGCAGAGAAAACTGGAGTTTATCTAATAAATAAATAATAGTTTAAAGCAGAGAACAGTGGAGTTTATCTAATAAATAAATAATGGTTTAAAGCAGAGAACAGTGGAGTTTATCTAATAAATAAATAATGGTTTAAAGCAGAGAACAGTGGAGTTTTTACAAGTAATAACGAAATAATGACTGAAAGTTGAGAAGGGAGTAACTGATCCGTTGAATAACTTCAGCCACATAAAAACTACGTACTTATTTTGCATACGGTTTTTGTCTCTATATTTGACTGGATATTTAACTCAAAATTATCAGTTTCGTATCTTCTTCATTTGTTTGTTCATAAGTACACTCATCTTCTCTGCTTAATCCCTTTAGTATTCTCCCCGAGTTATCTCGTGTTCACGTGTTGCTCTTACAGCGGTCTCCCTAAGTTAACTCATCAATTATAAGATACACTTTCGTAGTGTTATAACTGAGTTTTCTTGCTCTATCGTAAACAGCGGATGACCTAGTTGTGGAAGGCTGCTGGAAAAGCAAATTCAACAAGTGGGTCAAGCTAAATATAGCCATCTTTTTATGTCACACTACACACTCTGAGAACAATGGCTAGCTGCAGTAAATGCACTGACTTTGGAGATGATGAGGACTTGTTGCATGATGTTACTGATGTTTCTGCTTATACAGACAGCAGACAATTTACACTCTTTGAGTGACAGTGATGTTTATGATAATGATGACAACATTTAAACTGCTGAAACTGCACTTGAATTTGCGTGTTCCAAGAATGGCCAAAGGCCAAATTCTAGGCCAGCATTCAGATCTACAGGGAAACGAGACATTTTTATGAGAAGTATAATGTGACACCGTTTTGCAGTTTATCAAATAAATAAAATCTTGGCTACCACCTTCATCATCATCATCATGAGCCCATGTCCAGAAATTATAATCACCATTACCACAAGCATAACCATTACCATTTGTGACCACCTTTACTCTCATCATCATTATACCACCATAACCGTCATCATCATTGCCACCACTTTCATGACCATCATCAGTCTATGTCAAGAAATAGTATTTTAATTTCCAGCATAATAAATATTTACTTCACCTTTATAATTGTTGTCTGTTCTATTTGGTCTTTTTTTTTTTTAATTTGTGAAAATAATTCATCTTGGGTAAAATTAAATTTTTCTAAGTCATCCTAAAGGGATTAATTCAAAACTGTTAGCAAGAACATACTTTGGTATAGTTTTTTATTCTAAACTGCTAGCAAGAACATACCTGGGTATAGTTTTTGTTTCTAAACTGCTAGCAAGAACATACCTTGGTATAGTTTTTTATTCTAAACTGCTAGCAAGAACATACCTGGGTATAGTTTCTGATTCCAAACTGCTAGCAAGAACATACCTTAGTATGGTTTCTAAATTCTAAACTACTAGCAAGAACATATCTTGATATAGTTTTTAATTCTAAACTACTAGCAAGAACATATCTTGGTATAGTTTTTTATTCTAAACTGCTAGCAAGAACATACCTTAGTGTAGTTTTTGGGAACATCCACATGAAGATGTTTCAAGAAGTGGGCTGGTACGATATCAAAATCATTCCCATCACTGCCCAACGTACCGTCCCATGCCAAGCTGTTAGACTTGTCAAGTGCTAGTTTGGCCATGAGGAAATCAATCAACCAGTCCTGCCTGATAGCCGCTGTCTGGGTTTGCAGCACATAATGTGGCTTGTCTGACCTGCCAATCAATTTATTTCAGACAGTTATTCATCTTTCTAGTGCAGTGGTTCTAAACCTGGGATCCACTGAAGGATTTTCGGGGAATCTACAGACCACCAAATGGACTGGCTCGATTAAAAGAATCTTAGCATCATCTGGATTCTGTTTATTGCTTTATGTTCAGTGACAGGTCCAAAGCTATTCTCATGACAGAAAAGGGGTCAATGGCGAAAAAAAAAAAGATGAGAACCAATATTCTGGCACTAAAGGGTCATGAATAATATTTGCTACCAATTATAACTAAACACTGGAGACAAAAGGAGGAATGGATGGAGGTAAGACGGAAACAGAAAGATGGAAAGATGAGAGGACATAAAAAAAATGGTGACGTAGAGAGGGAAGAGAGAGACAAAGTGAGACAATGAGAGAAGCGGAGAGAGAGAGACACACAAAGACAGACAATGAGAGAAGTCAGAGAGAGAGAGACACAAAGAGAGAGAAAGTGAGAGACATAAAGAGAGAGACTCAAAGAGACAGAGAAAAAGAGAGAGACAGAGACACAGAAAGAGAGAGAGAAAGACAAAGGAAAAGAGATACACAGAAAGAGAGAGACAGAGAGAAAGAGAGTGAGAAAGGACACTTTCAAACAACAATGAAAGAAAGAAAAAAAATAAGAAATATTTAAAGACAGACCAATGATTTAGAGGTAAAGAATGGTAATAGAAGGAAAGGGAATGAGGGAGGAAGGAAGAGGGATTTAAGGAGGGGTTGAGAGGAAGAGAGGAGGATGGGTGTGTGGAAGAGATAAAAAGAAAGATCCAGTAACAAAAGAAAAGAAGAAAGCTTCTCTATCATGAAAAGAAAAGTTTACACCTCAGAATTACAGAATACAAACTCCACAGAAATAACACAAGACAACAATAACACAAGATAACAATAACACAAGATAACAATAACACAAGATAACAATAACACAAGATAACAATAACACAAGACAACAATAACACAAGACAACAATAACACAAGACAACAATAACACACGACGACAATAACACAAGATAACAATAACACAAGATAATAATAACACAAGATAACAATAACACAAGACAACAATAACACAAGACAACAATAACACAAGACAACAATAACACACGACGACAATAACACAAGATAACAATAACACAAGATAACAATAACACAAAACACAACAATCATGAAAAAACATTTTTAAAGAAGCACTGGTCAACAGCACAAAACAGAACAGATATCACTAGATTTAGCACTACATGGCAAATTGTAAACAAACAAACAAAAAAAAAAACCTCTTAAGATTATATAAAAAGGTAAAATGATAAAAGGTAAAATTCCCATTTCCATGCCATTAAGGCATATTGGGGATACAGTGTTAGGCCCGTACTTCCATGACCATCGGCACATGAAAGTCTGATGCAGTCATTATCACGCCTGGCCGCATTTACCTTCCCAGATTTCCCTGGTGCCCATTTTTACAGGCTGGGTGAACCCTGGGGCCTTTTTGGTGTGGTGGTATCAGAAAAAATTCCCACTACAGGGACTCGAACCCAGTACCATCAGATTAGTAGATCGAGCACCTAACCACTCACCCAACCAGGCCACCATGAAGACTATATAAGCAAAAAGAAAAGATTATGTAATAAATAGAATGTATATCTACAAATGAACTGTCATTAACTCTTAACTTACCATGAGCTGTTCAAACATCTTTTCGAAAATATTTCAATCAGTCAGTCATTTGCATGTCCCTTGTGGAACTTTACCTCCCTGACAGCTCTCCTGTAATCCTCTCGGTTGTAACCAAAATGCCCTGCTGCTGATGCATCCATTTGCAGATTATCAATGATGTATTGCAGCCATCTTTGCCTTGGTCTTCCTCTCTTTCTTTTTCCCATTATTTACCCTTCCAAGATAGTCTTCTCTAAATTATCATGATATTTAATGTGTCCAAAATATTTAAGTTTTCTCTCTTTAATCTTCTTTACTAGCCAGACTTCTTCAATATTAAGTTCTTGTAGTATGGATATATTTGTTCTTTTTTGTGTCCATGATATTTGAAGAACTCTTCTGTAGCATTTGCATTCAAAGGCATTTATGTGTTTCTCAGCTGTTTTGTTAAGTGTCCAGGTCTCACAGGCATATGCTGTGATGGGAATGATGTATGCCCTTAAAAATCTTATTTCTGTAGTTTTGTCTGTTCTTCTCCACAGATTCTTTAGTTTTACTTTTTGAAGAGCAACAGACGTCCTTTTAACTTCCCTCACTGTATCTACATTATTAGTTAGTAATGATCCAAGACATTCAAAACTCTCCACCTCTTTTAATTTTTCCTCATTGATATATATTTCAGCTGCCTTATTTGTTTTATCAGTTGTCATCAATTTAGCTTTCTTTGCATTAAGACAGAGGTTTTGCTCTTCGCTACAGACTGACATAATTAGTTTTTCCATTCCTTTTTGTGTTGTGGACAGTAACACTGTGTCATCAGCATATCTAATCTCTGGTATTTCATAACCTCCAATTTTTATGGCATCGTAATTTTCTTTGTCTACATCTTCTCTAACATTCCTCATTATATTTTCAGTATACAAGTTAAATAAGTAGGGCGACAATATGCACCCCTGACAGACCTCTTGCTTTATGTCAAACCAAGTTGTAAACATTTAAAAAATATAAACAGTCACACAGTTTTGTTCTGCAGTCAAAAGTTAACGTAATTTTAAACTGCCTCTTCTTCTTACCTATTTGTTTATGCCATTAATGTCGCAGGGAGTTTCAGACTTTGGTCCAGAACAAGATGAGAGGCCTGGGCAACTGTCATGTTGTTTTCACATCTATCCACTATTTCTTTGGTCATCATCATGCCTTATATCCAGGTGTTTTTTAGTTGTATGCACGTGCCACTGGTTGTTCTCGTTTCAAGTGTATCAAATGCCCGAACCACTTAATTCTCGGATTTTCGATGTAGTCTTGCCAAGTGTTGTGTTGTTCCTACCATTTCCCAGATCATTTCATTTTGCACTTGATCCCTTCTTGTCTTGTTTACCATTTTTCTTCAGCATTTCATCTCGCAAGTTGTAATCTTTTTGCAGCCATGGTATATATATCAAACTGTCACAAACGCTAAAAATAAGCACTGCATCATTTCCGGGTAAACCATCATGGAAGTGATATTTTATTACAAAAATATGTGCATGTGCCATAAATATCATTTCATAGGTTAAGAGTTAACAAAGTTTCACCAAAAAAAAAAAAAAACTTCAACAAACCGAGAGTTGTCCTGCAGAATAATGGAGCAGCTGTTCACCAATCGCAGTTGCTCTTCTTTTAACTGAATCATAAGCTCTAAATCCCTGGATATTTCATTAATGGACTCTTTGCTGAATCGCTGCCAAACAAAAAAAAAAAAACCAAAAAACACATCATTATCATATCCACATAAATTATATACAAAATCACATGTAATTTATTTGTCCTTAACGTTGAGTGACAATTTTTTTTTATTTAAATGCCATGGTTGTTATCATATACGTTGTATGAGAGCAACCGTGAAACCCGGTTCGAGTCCCAACAGTGAGGATTTTTTTGCTGGTACCACCACACCAAAAACGCCCTGGGGTTCACCCAGCCTCTAAAAATGAGCACCAGAGAAATCTGGGGAGGCAAATGCGGCCAGGTGTAATACTAACTACATCATGCTTATATGTGCCGATGGTCTTAGAAACACAGGGCTAACACCCTACTCCCAATAGCATGGAAACAGGGATTTTGTCTTTTTTTTTTTTAACCTTTTTGATATCGTGATACAGTTTTTGAAATGATGGCATCACCAAAACACATCCAGCAAACATGCATACACTTTTGGAGAATTAAAAAGCTCAAACAAAGACCATACACAGAAACTTGTGGCATTCATGAAAAACTTCTACTGATGACTAACTCATGGAAGTGACTCTTCTGATAACAAACAACAAGGATAAGAAGAAAAACAATAAGGATAAGGATAAGAAGAAGAAATAAACAAATATAAGAAGAAGAAAAATAACAAGGATAAGAAGAAGAACAAGGATAAGAAGAAAAAAAGAACAAGGATGAGGAGAAGAAGAAAAAGAACAAGGATGAGGATAAGAAGAAAAAGAACAAGGATGAGGAGAAGAAAAATAACAAGAATAAGGATAAGGATAAGAAAAAGAACAAGGATAAGGGTAAGAACAAGGATAAGGATAAGAAAAAACAAGTATAAGAACAAGGATAAGAAGAAGAAAAAAAGAAGAAAAAGAACAAGGATAAGGATAAGAAGAAGAAAAAGAACAAGGATAAGAAGAAGAAAAAGAACAAGGATAAGGATAAGAAGAAAAAGGATAAGGATAAGAAGAAGAAAAAGAACAAGGATAAGGATAAGAAGAAGAAAAAGAACAAGGATAAGGATAAGAAGAAGAAAAAGAACA
Organism: Achatina immaculata; assembly: GCA_009760885.1. Taxonomy (NCBI): domain Eukaryota; kingdom Metazoa; phylum Mollusca; class Gastropoda; order Stylommatophora; family Achatinidae; genus Lissachatina; species Lissachatina immaculata. Next base: position 14,215,939 of record CM019712.1, on the reverse strand, counting down.
AGGATAAGGATAAGAAAAAGAACAAGGATAAGGATAAGAAGAAGAAAAAGAATAAGGATAAGAAAAAGAACAAGGATAAGGATAAGAAGAAGAAAAAGAACAAGGATAAGGATAAGAAGAAGAAAAAGAACAAGGATAAGGATAAGAAGAAGAAAAAGAACAAGGCTACAGTGATCCTGGTTCAGTTAGCCAGGGGCTAGGCCTGTCACTGATGGGTACCAACAGAGAAGTGAGACAGGGTCTTGGCTGGCGAAGGCTTACTTGTCATGACAGCAGCATGTCAGCTTTGTGTCACTGGCTGCCAAACAGCACCTTCGATTTTCCTAAATCCTATACAAAGTTAAACCCTACAATTCTTCATTTTCCTTAATCCTATACAGAGTTAAACACTACAACTCTTCATTTTCCTTAATCCTATACAGAGTTAAACACTACAACTCTTCACTTTCCTTAATCCTATACAGAGTTAAACCCTACAACTCTTCATTTTCCTTAATCCTATACAGAGTTAAACCCTACAACTCTTCATTTTCCTTAATCCTATACAAAGTTAAACCCTACAACTCTTCATTTTCCTTAATCCTATACAGAGTTAAACCCTACAACTCTTCATTTTCCTTAATCCTATACAAAGTTAAACCCTACAACTCTTCATTTTCCTTAATCCTCTCAGAATCCTAACAATACTCACATATCCCATATAGGAACGTTTGAGAGTTGTTACAAGACCAACTATCTGTTCCAGGATGGAATGATCATGGACCATCTCATGAAGGTCAATGAGCAGATGAAACGGGTCATCCTCGGGTTTATCTATGGAAATACAGGAAAACATTACAACAGAAAAGCATTTACATTACAACAGAAAAGCATTTACATTGCAACAGAAAAGCATTTACATTGCAACAGAAAAGCATTTACATTGCAACAGAAAAGCATTTACATTACAACAGAAAAGCATTTACATTACAAAACGTTACTATATAACAGACAGGAGAAACTGTAATTCTGACAAGAGAAGGTAACTCTGACACTAATTTTGTCAAGAGAAAGTAACCTTCACTGTCTCTAAGAAAGGAGAAAGTAATAATGATAGTAATGTGTACAAGAGAATGTTACTCTGCAAGTAATATGCACATGAGAAAGTAATACTGACAGTAACATGTACAAAAAAACTGACACTAACTTACAAGTAAAAATTATGCTAACAGTAACAGTGTTATATACATGCAAAAGTAATGGTGATAGTAACATACACAAGAGAATGTAACTCTGCCACTAACACGTACAAGAGAAAGTAACTCTGCCAATAACAGGTACAAGAGAAAGTAACTTTGCCAGTAACATGTACAAGCTACAGTAACTCAGGAGAAAGTAACTCAACTCTTACCTAGCTGTTGGGAAATGTTTAACCTCCCCGATTCCCTTTCTGCAACATTCTGCATATCACATGTGACCGTCGAGTCTTTCAGTTCAAGGTCCCTCAACTTCACCATCCATCGGAGTGCATACCTTTCCACAGTGTATCCTGACTGCTCTCTGAAACAAAAGCAAAAAATAAATAAATAATAATAATAAAACAACTTCAGACACATTGTTTTGTTCCATAGTTGTGAGTTCGCAATTTTAAACTGTTGTAAAGAAGAAGAAGAAGAAGAAGAAAAAGAAGAAGAAGAAGAAGCACCACAAAGTTTTGGAAAAGGATCATGGTCTTCTCTGGTTTATGACATACGATAACCATCCAATGCCTCCAGAGAAGTTACCTTTGCTCCCAATGGCTTAAACAAGAAGTGGAAAGCTTGAGTTAATTATTAACCGCCTGACTGTCATGGATGTTTTAAAATATCCTGTTTCAATCTCCCTGCACTAGTTCTATGGCACATTAGGACCAGAACTCTGGAGTATTCATAGATCTTTGACCATAACTTCTTTTTTTCTTTTCTACAGTTAAAATGTGTCTCTCATAAGTGGTATATTTCTACCAATTCCAACTCCGATTACACATGAAATTGTTTCAGACACTGCCACCTCTCCTCCACTCTTTGTTTTACCATTTTACCCAAGATCCTTCATAAAATGTACTTTCTACTAGTTCCGACTTCACTCAGAACTGCTTAAGACCCCGGCTCCAAAACCACGGTTCAGACAATGCGTATTTTCTGCCACAGACTAAAAAAAAGTTGTTCTGAGAATGACATCGAAAAGCAGCTTGTTTTTAGAGCTGCATGAGGCTGATGCAGGTATACAGTTTATCTCAAAGAAGAGACGCCGACTGAATTTTGATTGGCTTGGAAAGAAATTGACAGATTGAAAAGAAAACAACTTACTTCTGTAATACTTTGACACATAAAACCAGATCATTCATCAAAATCAGTCGCCTGTCTTTACACTTGACATTTTCTGATTCTCCATACTGCAAAAAAAAAAAAAATTCAAAAAACATAAATTCTACAACAGAACATTCAACAGTTACAGTCATCACTCTTTCACACCTGACAAATCCAGAAGTTCTTCGATCTTCCTAGTTTACAGCAACCTGTAACGCCAATTCTGAGACTGACTTACAATCACTCTTCTTATAACATGACGTTCATACTGAATATTGCTACATTTTACTCCCACTTCATCCAAAATAGAGATATTACATTAATGTGTATGTCTAAATCTTCTATATAAGAACATCAGATTGGGGATTTCTTTTACTCATATATATCATATAAACATCATATACATATATCAATCCATGTGGCTCAATTCAGCAGCAATAAATAGAGCCATTAAATAACACAAAATATAAGCTGAATGAGTCCATTTTCTTTCATCCTGATGACAGGCATAATTTACTAGTCTCTCGTGGCGAAGGTCGGGGGTTCGAATCCTGCCGGAGGCACCCCAGTCACCCAGCTGTAGAAATGGGTACCCGACTTCCTCTGGAGTTGGGGAAGGAAAGGTGGCCAGGCGTGATACTGACCATATCACCCTCTAGTGTGCTGACAGGTCAAGGAAAATGTGGACACTAACACCATATCCCTATGTGCCTCTAAGGCATGACAGGATTACCTTTACCTTTTACTTATATGTCTTCACAGTATGAACTCTTTTTTTACCCGCACAGCTCACAGACTCTCTCTCCCCAGCCACGTCTTGCACTATCAAAACACCCACTAAGACATTGCCAATTTTCTCACACAAAACATTCTTACACGAAGTAACTGAGGATATTAGCTCTAAGGCCATCACATACTATGATCAAAAATGTATACAGCCATTCAAGGGCATCACTCAGTTAACACATGAAGGATTGTACACTCTATCCTCCATATATTCTGTTACACATTGGCACCAGTAGATTAATTCAGCTATTCAAAGACAAGAATACAAGGCCACAAATAATGCACAACTGAAAACAAGTCGAGATTAAGAAATGCAAAGTAGCCTTTTGTGCTACCGAAAATACCAACAAAAAAAAAAAAAAAAGAGAGAGAATGTCCAAAACAGTAAGAAAACAGTATTAATTAATATAAAAAGGGATTGCTAGTGACATACAGAGAAAATGCTATAGTTATTTATAAAGGCAATGCTAAAAGTGATATAAAGAGATACTGCTGTCTCTTTCTGGTTCATGCCAGTCAGGTGCTGGTCGTCACCAATTTCCACAACCATCTATCCTTTGCTCTTTCTATAAGAGGTGTGCTGGACCGTGCTCTGTGCCACTCTTTTAGTCCGTCAACTATCTTGTTTCTTTTTCTTCCTCTGTCCCTTTGTTTCTCCATTGTCACCAGTCTTCCAGTTTACCCCTTTTCAAAACATCTCCTACAAATCTGGATTGACTTGTCCTGAATTTTGCCATATTTTCTCTCTTCTGCCCAACCTCACTTAGAAGCTCTTCATTTATTTTCTAGGCTGTCTGTGGTATTCTTCTTCTTAGGAATCGCATCTCCACTGCTTCTAGTAAACTCTGGGTGCTCTTGGTCCATGCTTCACATCTATATAACAACACAGGTTTTATGTAGCATCGAATAACTCTCCTTTTGGTACTCATCGACACAGCTTTACCGCATAGAATGTTTTTCATTATCATAGATGCTGACTTGGTCTGGGCTATTCGTTTCAGCTTCGCAAATTCCGTCTTGTGTTACTATTGTTCCTAAATACTACTAACAGTGATTTACAAAAGCAATAAACACAAAGTGATATACAGAGAAAACACTATTAAGTGATATATAGAGAAAACTATAAACTCCTGTTTATACCTCCAGCAGCTTTAGGGTACAAACAGGAGTGAAACAGGGATGTGTACTATCACCAACATTATTTATCTTGGCAGTAGACTGGTTAATGAAGGAGGCAACATCAGACAAATGCAGAGGATTACAATGGACCCTTGACATTGACAGCACAGAGGACATCAACAGCAGACTTACTAGAGCAAACCAGGCTTTTGCAATGCTGCAGACTATATGGAAATCAAAAAAACTAAGCATAAATATGAAAATCAGGATATTTAAGAGTAATGTTCTAAGTGTACTACTGTATGGAAGTGAATGCTGGAAAATCACCAAAACCATAGAAAACAAGTTGAATTCTTTCCTGACTAAATGTTTACGAAGAATTAGAAAAATATTTTGGCCAAACACCATAAGAAATAACATCTTATTAGCAGAAATGCAGATGAAACCAGTGACAACAATTATTGAGGAAAGACGCTGGCGATGGTTGGGACATGTGCTCCGAATGACTGACAACTCACTACCAAAAATAGCAGAAGTAAGGGTAGACCAAAAGAGACATGGCGAAGAACAACAGAAAGGATGTTGAGCAATAGAGGGCTCACCTGGGCAAGAGCAGAAAAAAAGGCGAAGGACAGGCATTTGTGGAAAACCCTTGCGGAAGCCCCATGTGCCCTGGGCACTTAAGGTTCAGAGAGAGAGAGAAAACGCTATTAAGTGATGTATAGAGAAAACACTATTAAGTGATGTATAGAGAAAACGCTATTAAGTGATATATAAAGCAAATGTTATGCTTGTGAGACTGACAGTAAACAGAAGAAATAGAACTTCAATGTAACAGGAGACATTATTACGAAGAAAAAAAAAAACTAGTATGTATCTTAAATGGCTGGAAATGCAAACGAAGAAGTTCTCAAAGAAGACACAGAGAATGTAAAAACTTGTTAAATTAGGAGGCTTAGTCAGTCAGTCATTTGCATGTCCCTTGCGGAACTTTGCCTTCCTAACAGCTCTCCTGTAGGCCTCTCGGTTGTAAGCAAGATGACCTGCTGCTGATGCATCCATTTGCAGATTACCAACGATGTCTTGCAGCCATCTTCGCCTTGGTCTTCCTCTCTTTCTTTTTCCCATTATGTACACATTCCAAGATGGTTTTCTCTAGATTATCATGATGTTTAATGTGTCCAAAATATTTAAGTTTTCTCTCTTTAATCCTCTTTACTAGCCAGCCTTCTTCAATATTATGTTCTTGTAGTACGGATATATTTATTCTTTTTTGTGTCCATGATATTTGAAGAACTCTTCTGTAGCATTTACATTCAAAGGCATTTGTGTTTCTCAGCTATTTGATAAATGTCCAGGTCTCACAGAGGCATATGTTGCGATGAGAAAGATGCATGCCCTTAAAAATCTTATTTTTGTAGTTCTATCTGTTCCTCCAGCAACATGCAGTATAAAATTAAACGGAACCATTCTAAAGCAGGTGCAGAAATTCAAATACCTTGGAGCAGTAATAACTTCAGATGGGAAAGGCAGAACAGAAATTAGGAACAGAATAGGCCAAGCAAAGACTGCATTTCAGAGAATGAGAAACATTAGCTAACACATCTTTATCAATGAATGTTAGAAAACGAGTCCTAAAATGCTATATTGAACCTATCTTGTTATATGGAAGTGAATCATGGACAATAGGCAAGTCTGCACAAAAATCATTGGAAGCAGCAGAAATGTGGTTTATTAGAAGAATGTTGCGAATCCCCTGGACAGCAAAAATAACTAATGAAGAATGTAAGGGTAGACCAAAAGAGACATGGCGAAGAACAACAGAAAGGATGTTGAGCAATAGAGGGCTCACCTGGGCAAGAGCAGAAAAAAAGGCGAAGGACAGGCATTTGTGGAAAACCCTTGCGGAAGCCCCATGTGCCCTGGGCACTTAAGGTTCAGAGAGAGAGAGAAAACGCTATTAAGTGATGTATAGAGAAAACACTATTAAGTGATGTATAGAGAAAACGCTATTAAGTGATATATAAAGCAAATGTTATGCTTGTGAGACTGACAGTAAACAGAAGAAATAGAACTTCAATGTAACAGGAGACATTATTACGAAGAAAAAAAAAAACTAGTATGTATCTTAAATGGCTGGAAATGCAAACGAAGAAGTTCTCAAAGAAGACACAGAGAATGTAAAAACTTGTTAAATTAGGAGGCTTAGTCAGTCAGTCATTTGCATGTCCCTTGCGGAACTTTGCCTTCCTAACAGCTCTCCTGTAGGCCTCTCGGTTGTAAGCAAGATGACCTGCTGCTGATGCATCCATTTGCAGATTACCAACGATGTCTTGCAGCCATCTTCGCCTTGGTCTTCCTCTCTTTCTTTTTCCCATTATGTACACATTCCAAGATGGTTTTCTCTAGATTATCATGATGTTTAATGTGTCCAAAATATTTAAGTTTTCTCTCTTTAATCCTCTTTACTAGCCAGCCTTCTTCAATATTATGTTCTTGTAGTACGGATATATTTATTCTTTTTTGTGTCCATGATATTTGAAGAACTCTTCTGTAGCATTTACATTCAAAGGCATTTGTGTTTCTCAGCTATTTGATAAATGTCCAGGTCTCACAGAGGCATATGTTGCGATGAGAAAGATGCATGCCCTTAAAAATCTTATTTTTGTAGTTCTATCTGTTCCTCCAGCAACATGCAGTATAAAATTAAACGGAACCATTCTAAAGCAGGTGCAGAAATTCAAATACCTTGGAGCAGTAATAACTTCAGATGGGAAAGGCAGAACAGAAATTAGGAACAGAATAGGCCAAGCAAAGACTGCATTTCAGAGAATGAGAAACATTAGCTAACACATCTTTATCAATGAATGTTAGAAAACGAGTCCTAAAATGCTATATTGAACCTATCTTGTTATATGGAAGTGAATCATGGACAATAGGCAAGTCTGCACAAAAATCATTGGAAGCAGCAGAAATGTGGTTTATTAGAAGAATGTTGCGAATCCCCTGGACAGCAAAAATAACTAATGAAGAATGTATGAGAAGAGCTAAAGAGACAAAAAAAACCTTGTCAAAAAGATAAGAGAGAGACAATGTACTTTCATAGGACATGCAATGAGAAGAGGGGGCATTGAAAATATTATAACAACAGGAAAAATAGAAGGAAGAAGATCAAGAGGAAGACCAAGAGAAATGATACTGGACAGTCTGACGGGATGGTGTGAGAGGAGATCACCAACTGAGCTGATGGCCTGCATGAAGGATTGTGTACTCTGGAGAAGAATAATAGCCAAAGCCAGTCGGCATGGCACCTGATGATGATGATATCTGTTCCTCTCCACAGATTCTTTAGTTGTTTTTCTTTCTGAAGAGTGGTAGTTGTCCTACTTTTAATTTCCCTCATTGTGTCTCCATTATTAGTTAGTAATGATCCAAGATATTCCACACTCTCCACCTCTTTCAATTTTTCCTCATTGATACATATTTCAGCTGCCTTGTTTGTTTTGTCAGTTGTCAGCAATTTAGTTCTCTTCGCGTTAAGATAGAGGTTTTGCTCTTCGCTGTTCTTATGGACTGACATAATTAGTTTTTCCATTCCTTTTTGTGTTGTGAACAGTAATACTGTGTCATCAGCATATCTAATCTCTGGTATTTCATAACCTCCAATTGTTATGGCATCATAACATTCTTTGTCTACATCTTCTCTAACATTCCTCATTATATTTTCAGTATACAAGTTAAATAAGTAAGGCGACAATATGCATCCCTGACGGACCCCTTGTTTTATGTCAAACCAAGCTGTTGTTTCACCATTTATTCTTACTGCTGCTTGTTGGTCTAGATACCGCAGTGATATTAATTGTATCAAATGTGTTGGAAATCCCATTTTTTTATATTATTTCCCAAAGTTTCTGGTGTTGTACACAATCAAATGCCTTTGAATTGTCTATAAAAATAAATATAGATTCACATTAAACTCTCTACATTTCTCTATTATTTATCTGATACTGAATATAACCAGGAGGCTATGACAACCAACACTCCTTGGCCATGTCATGAGAAGACAGAAGTTAGAGATCCTGACTATCAATGAAAAAATGGAGAGAAAAAAGAAAGGGGAGGAGGCCAAGAGAAAAAATACTTCAATTATCTGACCAAGTGACATCTGAAATGAACTACACTTGAAATACCAAGGACGAGACACGTGATGAACAAGCACGATCATTAATGACACTATCAGCACAACACATAAGAAATAACCGAATTGCAATAAGCCAATACTTACCATAAAATAACAGGCATAAAATCCCTTGATGAGGTTGAAAGACTTGCTGAAGACAGGAAAAATTGGCAAACTACTTTGTGAGCCCTATGTGACGTTTAACGGCACGGGAAGTATATAAGATATAAGATAAGAATGCTTACCAGCTGCTCGACACTGTCACTTCGTATCAGCCTCCTTTTGGGATCCATGTCAAGGTTCCAAGTGTCAAGGACATGCTGGACTTTCTGCCGAATTAACTGCTGGACGGTCTGGTGAGCCTGAAATTTCTGCTCACTTTGACGCTTGCGTTCATTCAACCTGTACGCTACGTTTTCCAGTTCGGTCAAAGCCAGCTGAAGAGGTCTGCGGTCATCATGATTCTGAGGGGTAAACTTGATCAAATCCTGACAACAAAATACAGAAAACATGACCTTCATGAAACATATCTGAAAATATAACATCACTGAACTTTTGTGATTATTAAAAGAAACAAGAACAGTACTTCTACTGTTTGGAAACACTAAGGACCACATAAGGCGCCAAAATATTGCCAACACAGCTTGGCACAGCACACAATGAATGAATATGAGAGATAAAAACATGAAAAATAGATTAAAAACTTAGCTTTTTTTTAGTTTTCTCCCTGTAATTAAAAAAAAGAGCAATAAATGAATGGATTAAAATAAAAATCTGGCAGATATGCTGGATTTATGCATTTACTGCAAGATCAGTCTACAAGCAACAATTTACTTAAGAATGTGACAAAAAGTCTGGCTCCTTTCATAAAGCATAATGGTTAGATCAAGAACTTTTATCGAAACACATTTTCCATACAGATAGAATCATTTCTGTTCTTTTCTCTTAATTTAACATAATACACAGTACAACATACATATCAGCTACTCAGTAAGTGAATGAAATTTTTATGTTACCTGCAAGAACATGATAAACTGAGGGAAACGTTGGACTGGTTTGACCATCAAACCAAATATAGACAATCGATCGAAGGAAAGCTTCTCTTGTTTCTGAAAAGAAATATATTTAGTATATATTTAGCTCAAAGCAACTCTAAATGGGTTGGATATACATAATCAAATAACAAGACAAAATTTGATTGGTTGGCATGGTATTGTATTGTGTGGCATGGCTGGCTTGTTTTGTGTGGTACAGTTCTGTGTGGTTTGGCTGGCTGGCTGATTGGTTGATGAGGCACAGTACTATGTGGTTTGGTTAGTTGTTCACAGCATGGTACTGCATGGTGTGGTTCACTGGTGTGGCATGGTACTGTGTGATGTGGCACAGAACTGTGTGGTATGGCTTATTGTCTGTATGGTATGGTATGGTATTGTGTGATATAACTGGTTACCAAGACAATATCATGTGGTATGGTTGGATGACTGGCTGAACCACTGGATGCTGGTCTATCATTTACTCTGAACTTTAATTATCTGCAGTTGATGTCACATGACCATCATCTGTCAGTCTGTCAATTCATGCATTCATCCACATCATGGGATAGTCATCACCCAAGAATTCACTACCCAGCATGCATTGTGATTTCTCACCAGCTGTCAACTTGCTGACCTATGCATCTTTAGCCAGTGATCATGCTAAGATTACAATTGCATCTATCTTTCACCTTACATGAAGTACTTTCTGAAATACCAGTTTTGTCAATACAACATTCGGTACTTTATACTTTTTTAAAATGTAAAATTAAACACACTTTACAAACATCAACGGGAACTCAATGCTCGTGTGAATTTTTTTTTTCCTTATCTTTCTGTGGCAAGATTTAAACTTCAAAAAATAAACACATTTTGAACTAAGGTCAAAACTGGCTTGATTCTCCTCAATGCAAATTGAGCATTATTACCCTGTCCTGATTATCCTCCAACCAATTTCCCTGGTTGCATTTTAGTAAGTTTTTAATAACATAAATCGGTTACGGTAACCGACAACCTCCAAAAGTTTCAGTTTTTCTTCTTTTTTTTTTTTTTCATCATCAGTAATTGCCAGTTAATGCAATCACCATCTTTAGCAAAAGTTACAGAAGTGCAACAGTAACTTGAAGTGGCTGGACACTGACTTGGTTGACTTCAGTTCCCTGGCTATGATTAGAAACACTGACCCTCTAGCGCAACTGTTATCTCCATGAGAAAAATATACTGCGATGCATCTGGGGTTTCTTAACTGGGGTATTCCTACCTTCTTGGGGTTTGGGAACTAAATGATGGATGTATGTTAGATCTGATCTTCGAACAACTTCAAGGTCTAAAAAAAACTATTGTTAAATTATAATTTTCTTTCCATCATTTATTCCTAGCTAAGCATATGTACAGTAAACCAAGTTATTGGTATCTTTTAACATCATACTAGTATCTAACAGGAGTAGTCATCATGATGATGATGATGATTATTTCATGAGTCCAGAGAAGGGGATATGGGGAAACACTGAAAATCCATTTTTAGGGTCTGTAATCGTGGAAAGGTTAAGAAGCCCTGCAATAGATCTAAATACTGTCGTTTGATTTATGTCACGGTCACATATTTTTAGATCTCTTAAAAAAAAAAAAAGAAGAATATCTGCTCTTACCAATAGGAAATCATGGAAAGCTTGCCTGCTTCTCTGCAGTGAGCGAATTTCCTCCATGGCAGCGGCAAAACTGTTTACGTAAATGCTGTACGCATTGATCAGCATGGTCTTGGAAAACTGTAACAGCAAATAAAAGAACAAACAAAATTATTAACAGGGAAAAGAACGAGCTTATTTGAAAAAATGTGATTTCCTTTCTATTATTAAAGTTATCGAGCACGATGCTGTATGGTTGATCTTTGAGAAATACAAAGCACTTCAGACATATGCACTAGTCTCTCGTGGTGTAGGTTAGGGGGGGTATGAATCCAGCTGGAGGTGTTCCAGTCACCCAGCTGGAGGTGTTCCAGTCACCCAGCTGGAGGCGCTCCAGTCACCCAGCTGGAGGCATTCCAGTCACCCAGCTGGAGGCGCTCCAGTCACCCAGCTGGAGGCATTCCAGTCACCCAGCTGGAGGCGCTCCAGTCACCCAGCTGGAGGCGCTCCAGTCACCCAGCTGGAGGCATTCCAGTCACCCAGCTGGAGGCATTCCAGTCACCCAGCTGGAGGCGCTCCAGTCACCCAGCTGGAGGCGCTCCAGTCACCCAGCTGGAGGCGCTCCAGTCACCCAGCTGGAGGCGCTCCAGTCACCCAGCTGGAGGCATTCCAGTCACCCAGCTGGAGGCGCTCCAGTCACCCAGCTGGAGGCGTTCCAGTCACTCAGCTGGAGGCGCTCCAGTCACCCAGCTGGAGGCGCTCCAGTCACCCAGCTGTTGAAAAATGAAGCTGAGGAAAGAAAGGCAACCAAGCATAATGCTGATCACATCCCGTTCTGTGTCAAGAGGTCATGGAAAATATAGGCCCTAACATCATATCCCCTCGGTGCCTTCATGGCGTAACGGGATTACTTTTATCGATCTTATCTTTAGGCATTAGAGAATGACTATGACCCAAACCATGGACTTGTGAAGAACGAGCAATCGCCTTTCCAAGAGAGGGCAACTCACTATCTACTGGCCCTGCTGGTGTCTGTACTTTGAGTCACAGTGATTCTCTTATTATTTCTCTGTCTCCCCAGTCTAATGTGGTGGCCTAGTTGGCCGAATGGTTAGGCTCTCTGTCCACTAATCCAATGTACCGGGTTCAAGTCCCAGTGGTGGGAATTTTTTCTGGTACCACCACTCCAAACAAGGCCCCGAGGTTTACCCAGCCTCAGAGAAATGGGCACTAGAGAAATCTGGGAAGCCAGACGTGATACTGACCACATCACATTTTCATGTGCCGAAGGTCACGAAACATACGGGCCTAACACTGTATCCCCAATATGTCTTAATGCATGAAAAAGGGAGTTTTACCTTACTTTTACCACACAACGTCGATGTTCTATAACTTTATGTGTGCAAGCCTCTTGTTTATTATGTAATGCTCTTCATTATTAGACAGAACGTACTAAAGTGCAAAACAAAAATTAACAAACCAAGCACAAGTATCACTAAATAAATACGTCCAGTTTCCCATGACTTTTTCATGTCACAGAGGTGTGAAGTGTTAGTACCTTCACATTTCTAACCTACTACTTGTCAGCACCTGTCCTCACTGCCTTTGTTTTCCTAAGGAAAGCCCAGGTACCCATTTTTTGAGGGCTGATTTGACTATGGTGCCATTCGATCCAAAATAATTCCACCCAACTGTGATATAAAACACGTGATCTTCTGGTCAGTAGGTGAGTGCATTAACCACTACACCACTGCGGCACCTAAGAAAGCTGAGGTCTATTTAATTCTTCTTCTTCCATCCTTCCCATGCCGCTAAACGTCACACAGGGCCCGCATGATACTTCGCCAAGATTTCCTGTCTTTGGCGAGTTTTTCAATTTCATCAAGGAATGTTATGAACTGGCCTCTCTTAACAATGTCCTCTTTAGAGTATCATGTAGTCAACCTCTTTTTCTTCGGCATGTTATATTCCACTTGATAGCTTGTTTGGGGATTCTCTGACTGCTTCTTCTCATCACATGACCAACATATGTCCATCTTCTTTTTCTGATCACCCATGAGACAGTATATTGCAATAGACTTCATAATGAAAAATTTAATCTTTTATTATTTTTTAAAATTTTAAAATCTAGAATAAATCTAGAAATCTAGAATATTTAATTACCAGATCAAATATAAAAGGTAAGGTAAAGGTAAATGTAATCCTGTCATGCCTTAGAGGCACATAGGGATATGGTGTTAGTGCCCATATTTTCCTTGACCTGTCATCACACTAGAGGGTGATATGGTCAGTATCACACATGGCCGCCTTTCCTTCCCCAACTCCAGAAGATGTTGGGTACCCATTTCTACAGCTGGGTGACTGGGACGCCTCCGGCTGGATTCAAACCCCCGACCTTCGCCATGAGAGACCAGTGCACTAACCACTTCGCCACTCAGACTCCCAGATCAAATATACCACCAGCATAAATTTCAAGAACTAAACACTTTCATCGCTCAATGTTTATAACGCACAATAGCACAGAAATATTTCTCATATAAAACATTATCATTAGACATTCTAGCGAAACTGACAGTGCTGAATAATAATGCAGATAATCTGAGAAAAGTTTCTCTATGTTGCCTTTCTTGAATATCCCTGAACAGGGACAGAATATGTTGTATGATGACATGACCTTATTGTTGAGCATTAACATACACAGGCCAGACAATCAGCAATAACCACAACCAAAGAAATATACAATACCACTGATTAACCAACACAGTACACTTAATAAACCAACAATGCACTCAATGAATAAACAATACTCTCAGTTAACCAACAATGCACTCAATGAATGAACAATACACTCAGTTCAATGCACTCAATGAATGAACAATACACTCAGTTAACCAAAAATACACTCAGTGAATGAACAGTACACTCAGATAACCAACAATGTACTCAATGAATGAACAACACACTCAGTCAACCAACAATGCACTCAATGAACAGTACACTCAGTCAACCAGCAACAAGCACTATGTAACCAACTGGAAGATCTTGACCTGCAGATGATGCTGCACTTTTGGCACACACATCATCTTACATCTTACATCATTCTCATGCCATTAAACGTCACATAGGGCTCACATGGTAGTTCACCATGTTTTCCTCCTTTCTGCAAGCTTTTTCCATCAAGGGATTTTATGCCTACTAATCTGGCCTCTCTTAACAATGTCCTCTTTAGAGTTTCACAAGGTCGACCTCTTTTTCTCTGGCCTGTTGTGTTCCACTTGATAACTTGTTTTTGGAACTCCCTCACTGCTTTTTTCATCATGTGACCAACATATGAGAGGTGATTGATAAGTTCTCGGCCTAAGGTACAAATACTTGAAACACACAGTTGATATTAGGGGCATTTGTAGATCAGGTTAATGTAAGATTAAACACCAAGTTTCAAGAAATTAACTGCAACCAATTTTTTTTACAGGCTACTGAAGTGGTAAGAGGTGGCAGAAATTGAGAAAATGGATAAAATTTCTCATTGAGTAGTCATTCACTAACTCTGCATCAAGGGCTTATCATCAAAGGAGATCCATGAGGATATGACAGAGACTCTAGGGGAGAGTGCCCCTTCTTACAGCACAGTGAAGAAATAGGCAGCTCAGTTCAAACATGGAAGGGAGAGTATGGAAGATGATCCCCATCCAGGAACACCAAGAACGGTAACCACCGATGAAACCACCGGCAGAATCCATGACATGATAATGAAGGATCGACGACTAACTGAGCAGTACATTGCTACCGAGTTGGATATCTCCCAGGAACGTGTTCATGTCATTATTCACAATGATCTTCAAATGACAAAGGTCGATGAGTCCCGAAACTTCTTGAAGCTGATCACAAACAACAGCGTCCCAACATGTCAAGAGTCAATCTTGGCCATTTTTCTGCAGATCCTGAAATATTTCTTCAGCAATTTGTGACTATGGATGAGACTTGGGTTCATCATTTTCAACCAGAAACCAAAGAACAGTCAAAGCAGTGGAAACATCATAGATCCCCACCTCCAAAGAAAGCAAGGGTGGTTCTGTCTGCAGGCAAAGTGATGGCTTCCATCTTTTGGGATTCAGAAGGTGTGCTATTGGTGGACTATCTTCAAAAGGACAGAACGGTCAACGGGGCCTATTACGCTAATCTTGTGAAGCAACTGCGGGTCAAACTGAAGGAAAAGTGTCGAGGGAAATTGACGAGAGGCGTCATCTTTCATCAAGACAATGCTCCAGTTCACAAGTCGGTGGTGGCAATGGCTGCCATTCATGAATGCGGCTTCCAGCTTCTTGAACATCCTCCTTATTCCCCAGATCTGGCCTCTTCAGACTATTACCTGTTTACCAAACACAAAAAGAAGCTCATTGGTCGAAAATTTGCTTCAGATGATGATGTCATTCATGCTGTAGACCACTTTCTACTGGCACAAGCTGCTGACTTTTACAAAGAAGGGATCCGTATGCTCCATGATCACTGGACTAAGTGCATAAACTTGCTGAGAAATAACCCAAAAAAAGTTGTCCACAAACAATCTGTTGTACTTTATGCTGAGAACTTATCAATCACCCCTCGTATGTCCATCTCCTTTTTCTGATCACCCATGAGACAGGTTGTTGTTTGCTCATCTGCCCCATCTCTGCGTCGTTCTTGAATTCTTTCCACTTTATACCGTACATATATTCAGGAGGAGCTTCACATCATAAACAAGTATTCAGCTAAACTGGGACTACTTGTTAACAGACAAAAAAAAAAAACAACAAAGATAATGAAAAGTATCAACCCAAGCAAATAACCCCATGGAAACTGAGGGAGTGCAAATCAAAGAAGTATTTTAATTCACATATTAAAGCAGCATAAATGATAAATATGGAGGAACAGAAAATGATGTTAAATCTAGAATAACCGAGGCTAGGACGGCATTTACCCAAATTAACAAAATATGAGCATCAAAGAAAACAAGAACCAAACTCAGGCTCTTTAATACAAATGTAAAGACTGTCCTACCGTATTATTTTGAGACGTGGGCGATGACTAAGACAGTACAACAAGAACTACTCGGAGGAGGGAAATTATGAAAGTGCTCAGAGATAGGTTTACACATGGAGGGAAAGAGAGAACAAATCCAAGAACAGGGATGACTGGAGAAACTTTATCCATAGTCTATGTTCCCAAGGGAGTGATGGGCAATGATGATGCTGATGAACCAACAACACATTCAAATGACCAATAATACATTTATTTAATAACGAAACACTCAATTAATCAACAATACACAAAACCAACAATATATAAAATTAACCAACAATACACAAAACCAACAATATATAAAATTAACCAACAATACACAAAACCAACAATATATAAAATTAACCAACAATACACAAAACCAACAATATATAAAATTAACCAACAATACACAAAACCAATAATATATAAAACTAACCAACAATACACAAAACCAACAATATATTAAAATTAACCAACAATATATAAAATTATCCAACAATACACAAAACCAACAATATATTAAAATTGACCAACAATACACAAAATCAACAATATATTACAAGTAACAAACAATACACATTACTGACAGATGCCGTGAAAATGTCTCCAATCTTCTCTTCCTGGTCCCAGACCTTCACACACTCCGAAAGCTCAATCTGAAACATCTTGTGGTGTGATATGATCTGCCTCATTTCAGTGAAAACACGTCTCACGTGGGACTTTGGCTGTGAAATGAATTCCAGCACAGTTTTCTCGTATTCCTGGAAATACAAAAGAACCACTTTATTAACTGCATCCCTGTGAAACATAATTGTTAATTACCATTATTCTTGTAAATGAATAATGTACTATGATTTCACTAAATGATTAGTGCACCTTTAGGAAGTGCTCCGATAAATAATTAGCGTAATTTAATCAGATGGCAGCGTGAAGTGTTAACGCTTTCACATTTCCAGGCCGCTACGGCACACTGTGTGTGTGCGCGTGTCTCTCTCTCTCTCTCTCTCTCTCTCTCTCAGCACCTGTCCTAACTGCCTTTATTTTCCCAAGGAAACCCCAGGTACTCATTCTTTTGGAGGCTGGGTTAACAAAAAGAAAATTCTGCCAGAGCACAGAATTGAACCAGGGACCTTCTGGTCATCAGGCAAGTACACTAACCACCACACCATCATGATACTGTTATATATACTGATACATATATACAGAGGTGCAAACAAATCTAGAAGGAATGACTTTTTGTAAAACTAGAAAGTATTGTAAGAGTTAAGAAAATGGAAGGAAAACTACACTATAGTAACAAGGCAACAAAACACTACTTCATATAATAGCTTTATCAGACAATGAAGTTGAAAACAAGAACAGAAAAAGTATTTGCTGACTTGTTGCAAACTGTAAAGCTTCGTTCCTTGTATTTTTTTTTTTTTAAACCTTCAGAATACTTTATTTCAGTAAGTATGCATCAAACTTACATGTAAAAGACAGGAAACTCCGACACTAAGATCAAAATAACCACACAGCTCAAACATCATCAGAGAAGTATCCCACTGAGACAAAAACTTTGGAGTTTTAAACTCCAGACACTCTAAAGTGGATGTTCTGTATCGTCCTGTTAATTATCACTCTTAGTAGTCCTGTCATTTATGCCATTTTGCTGTGGTATTTAGTTATCCCTAATGTGACCCCGAATGAATGAAAAGAACAAAGCTAATCAAGCATTTTGGTGATAATTAAGAGTTATAAATATTCCAGACTATGGGGGACAACGATGGCAATCCCTGCCCCATTAGTCAGGCTAACACTGTTACTTGGGGTAACAACGGTACTAGGGACAGTCTTGGTTAGCTATGGTTCACCGACCCTGACACTAGCATGCCAACTATGGGTCTCTGACTGAGAAATCAGACAGCATCTTTGTCCCTTTGCAAAAATAAAGTCATTCATTCATTCATTTGCATGTCCCTTGAGGAACTTTGCCTCCCTAACAGCACTGCTGTAGGCCTCTCGGTTGTAGGCAAGATGGCCTGCTGGTGATGCATTCATTTGCAGATCATCAACGA
Source organism: Achatina immaculata (assembly GCA_009760885.1). Lineage (NCBI taxonomy): Eukaryota > Metazoa > Mollusca > Gastropoda > Stylommatophora > Achatinidae > Lissachatina > Lissachatina immaculata. The sequence continues at coordinate 14,197,774 of CM019712.1, read as the reverse complement.
TGTCTTGCAACCATCTTCACTTTGGTCTTCCTCTTTTTTTTTTCCCATTATGTACCCTTCCAAGACGGTCTTCTCTAGATTATCATGACATTTAATTTCCTGAACCAATGAATATCATTATACAAGTACAAATCGGAAATAAAAAAAGCATCAGAAAAATGTCTCTACTCTGTGCATAGTTCTCGTATCGATGGTACAAGAAGCATTTTAAAAAATGATGAAAACTTTTTTCTCAACTAATGGTGTAACAAATATAAAGGGAGTGAGGATGCTGTTCGATTAGGCAACCAGCAACCCATAGCTGATATGCTAGCGTCAGGGTTAGCAACCCATAGCTGATATGCTAGCATCAGGGTTTGCAACCCATAGCTGATATGCTAGCGTCAGGGTTAGCAACCCATAGCTGATATGCTAGCATCAGAGTTAGCGAACCATAGCTGACCAAGACAATGTCCCATCTCTCCCCAGTAACAATAATAGCCTGGCTATTGCGGCAGGGCTCACCATAGTCCCCATTGTGGTGGAGTCTGCTAAAGAACCATTGCACACACCCTGCTTTTTAGCTGTGCTCTGGGACTGGAAAAAGTAGCTGCCATAGCCCGTTCCCAAGCAAATACGATGCTGTGTCTCAACACCTCCACAGCATCAGCTGCAAAGAACACCAGTTCGTAGTTACAGGGAGATAGCACAAGACAAGCAAATATAAAAGGTATCGTTGTTCTATCTCGCACTTCAAGATGTCCACAGCTGTTGATGCAACCAAGATGCTGAAGCACAAGTCTCGAATCACACTAGGAGCATGCTGTGGTGGCTAGCTTGAAAGCCCTGAGTTGATCTTAAAAGAAAGTTTTTCAGTAGACTTTCCACTACTACAGGAATCACATTGAATTCCGCCCCATTAACAAGGCACAAAGAGAACCAGCAGAGAAGTGTGTCAGAGTCCTGGCCAGCTCTGGTTATGTACCATCACACTATCACATCCAAAAAGTAAGCTAAGGGCAAAAACTCCATTTCCACGCCATTATGGTCTACTGGAGATACAGTGCTAAGCTCACACTTTCAAGATCTTTAGCAAAGTGTGAAGTGATCGGTATCACACCTGGCTGCATTTACCTTGTCAGATTTCCCTGCTACCCATTTTTAGAGGCTGGGTGGACCCCAGGGTCTTTTTGGGGTGGTGATACCAGAAAAATCCCTGCTCCTGGGAATTAAATCTGCTACCACTGGATTCATAAGCCGAGCACCTAACCACTCAGCCAACCTGGCTGAAAGCCAACAAGTACAAATATTTTTTTTTAAAAAAGAATGATAGTTTACTCACCGCAATGAGACGCTCCAAGCTCTCCAGATAGGACCTCTCACTGCTGACAATTGAGGCTATCACCATTCTACGTTTTAGCTTCAAAAAAAAAAAAATAAATAAATAAATAAATAAAAGATACTTTATTTTAAAAAACAAATTTTAAAAAAAAAGATTGCAGACTAGACATCAATCACCGCCACGAGAGACAATTGCACTAATCACTCTAATACTCAAGATCTGACTGCAGCTATAAAATGGGCACATGACATTTATATCAGGGAAAATGCTTCTGAAAATGAAGGAGGTCTATCTGAAAGATAGCATCTTACAATATTCCCATGCCACTGAACATCACATAAGGCTCGCTTGGTAGTTTGCCAAGTTTTCCTGTTTTTAGCAAGCTTTTCAACTTCATCAAGGAATTTTATGCCTAATAATTCCCCCCCCCCCCAACAATGTTTTTATTACAGTTTCACGTGGTCGACCTCTTTTTCTTCAGCCAGTTGTGTTCCACTTGATAGCTTGTTTTAGGATTCTCTGCTTGTTTCTTCTCATCACGTAACCAATATATGCCCATCTCCTTTTACTGATCACCCATGAGACTGGTTGTTGTTCAGTCATCTGTCTTATCTCTGCATTGTTCTTGAATTAGTTCCACTTTATACCGAGTATTTTTCTTGGGCATTTGTTTTCAAAAGAGTCTAATTTCTTGTCTATTTTTTTAGTTGTTTTCCATGTTTCGCATGCATAAATGATGGATATTACATCTGAATTGAATAATCTTAGCTTGGTTTTTGTGCTTATAACTTTTGAGTGCCATATGTTCTCAAGATTCTTGAAGGTCAGTGCTGCTTTTGCAATTCTAAATTCTTTTCCAGTTTCAACTTCTTGGTCTATGTAGCTGCTGAAGTATGCAAACTGGTTTACTTCTTCAACAGCTGCTCTTTCTACACATATTTTTCCTTCTTGATTAATAGAAAGTTTCATTATTTTTGTTTTTCCCCTTGTTAATTTCAAGTCTTATTTTGCTAACCAGTGAATACAGGGTACCTGTTTTTTCTTGCATCACACTGTCACTTATAAGAGTTATGTCATACTTCACTGAAATCACACTTTTTAGGTGTATCAAGGGAAAACGAAACAAATCTTCAAGTACAAATTTTTAATATGTAAAATCAACTAGGTCCATGTTTTAAGCTGACAAATAAAAAAAATAAATAAATGAAGACAGCTTAATGAAATTACAGTAATTCATGGAGGCAAGGGACAAAAAGAGGATATAAAAGAAATGGGTGTCACCAACTGGAGAGGGAAGATTAGGAACAGAGAGGAATGGAAGTGAAATATATCTGCAGCAATGAACCTTAATGGCTTGGAAAGAAAAAAGAAGAAAGAGGAGGAGGAGGAGGAGGAGGAAAAGGAAGTAGAAGAACCAAAAACAGATACCTAACATATCCCATTATAACACTGAACTAGGTGCATGAAACTACACTTTTCAGGTTCTGCGCAAAGACAATGGAGACAGCAGGCCCATTTACACAAAATGAAAGCTGCCGAAACCCCACTCTGCAGGCACCAAAATCTCCACTTTAAAAAACTGATTCTGAAAAATAGCAGTCTCTATTTAAGAGCCCAAACCTGACCTCAGGAAAAGAGTACGAATGTAAAATTGTGGAGCATACATGAAGTGCTCCTGCTGACAGTAGAATTCATGCAGGCAGCCCATCTCTTTGCCTAGATGGCTGAACAAATAAAACTGAAAGCACAAAAAGAAAAGGAGGCATAGTAAAGCGTTGTACAGTTTCCCTTCGGGAAAAATAGCAGGCAAAGCACTCTGGACATGGGAGAAAGAAAACTAATGCAACACTGACCACAGACAATGAACTACTCATGGACAGCATGTTGTCTTTTCGTGGTTAGGCGGCAGCCCATCTTACTGGAGTCCATGCTTTGCATCAGGGTCATCCTCCCGCTACTTTTCTTTCTTTGATGCCTAAAGTGCTTTGTCTACTATTTTTCAAAGGCTAACCAATACAACACCATGATAAACCACTTTACAATGCATAAGCTGTTGTTTCTTATTTGACAAATTTGTAGACGAAGCAGAAACATATACATTTTTTTTTGGCACTTAACTCTTCCCGTACCGCGCCGCCCTTTAAGTCCAGTTGCGGTTTACCGTCGCATCCCACGCCACCCTTTAAGTCTTCTGAGATTTGTTTCATTAAAAACTCGATGCAACTTTTCATTTAGCCAAACAGAACTCTTCTAGGCCAAAGTGTAGCTAGTTTAACATCTGGTCATGCCGGAAAAGAAAGGAAATGAAGAAGTGGATCGATTTGAGTGTAAATTGTTCAAGTTTTTTCGAGGTTGGTTGGTAGAATGGTCATACTGACCGACTAGACCTAGCTTACTAAATGTGTTTTTCACATCTGCAGACCTGTTAGATTTATTGGATATCAAAAGCATCCGCAATTATCGATGTTTCGGTTCCGGATACACATTCTGCATTGGATTCTGGCACATTTCAGGTATGTAAAACTTTGATTTTAGTGCTCAGCCCTAAAAAATATTTTTAGCGCCAAAAAATCGTTCCAGCTTTTCAGAACATTTGTTTTTTTTCTATTCTTTGTTTTTTTTAAAATGATAAATAACTTCATTTATGGAATCTTCTTTCATTTCCACTTATTTTAATATGAGATACACACGTGTTGATGAAGGAGTTTGTTTGTTACAATGAATTTTATAAAGGTACCCCCTTATATGAAAACACCCGCTCGGCCATGTAACATCATCATCAGTACCAACATAACGTCCGTGTTTTTATACGCGGTACGGGAAGAGTTAACCTTCATAAGACAGTGCTGTTCTGATTAACCTCCCATAAGGCAGTGCTATTTTGAGTAACTTCCCATAAGGCAGTGCTATTTTGAGTAACTTCCCATAATGCAGTACCATTTTTGAGCACACATAAAAAAATAATTCCATTTAAAATAGTGCCTCACCTGATTCTGTGTGAGACCACTTGGTTGCGGGGGCAGTTCAGGTGGTGGATGTTTCTCTGAGTCAATCATTACTGGGAAACAAGATGAACTCGGCTCCTCTAGCAAAGCTGGATCGTGTGAACTGGGCCTGACTCTCGAGAAAAATGCCTGTAAAAGTACTCATCGATCACTGACCCTGCTGCACTTCATTTATTTGTTTAATCTTCTCCCCTCAAAGATGGATGGTTCGCACTTTAATAATTAATATGTTCTACAAACCTTTACGTAAATGTGAGAAAAACTGACCAGGAATTTAGAAAAAAATCTCACCACAAATGAAGACAAACAATGAAAACAATGTACATGTGGTTACCAGCGCTTGAAGGATATTTTTTAAAATGTTCACACGGATATCTGCTCATTTTGGGAATAAGTGTAAGTTAACACTTTGTTGACCACATACGGGAAAATCCGTATTTCTGGTTTCCGTGCGTTGTTGACCGAAAGGCGGATTTGCCGTATTCGATGGTCGTCTTATTTAAACTGTTTCTAGCGTGTTATTTAAAGTAATTTTTGGTTGTTTGTATTTTTACTGCAAAGTTAATATAATAAAATATTGTTTTTAATCTTCGTAACTTAAAAAAAAATAGAAATCTCGCGGGTTTAGCTGTCGGAAACACGTGTTTACGAGATCTCGCCAAGTCGACATTTTGTGCAAATGGCGGAGCACGTTACGCTCGATGTTACTGCAACAGTACAATGAATTATGCCCAGAATCTTTTGTCAGACTACCCTAGTAATGAATAAAAATCACTGTTTAATGATTCTAGTAATGAAATTGATGTGTTTCAAAGTGATTTCTGTGACGGCGATCGGATTAAAAATACGATAACTAGGCACAGTGTTGCTGTGTCAGAAGTGAAAATTCAAGAGACAGTGTGATTGTGATTCGAAGTCAGGATATGATTCTTCAACAGTAAGTATTTCACACTTTTTATGTGATATAGTTAGCAGTGATATAGGTGTGTGGAGTAACATTGATTCTACACCAGTTCTTGAAAAATTTATAGGAAATTCTGGTGTTTCAGTGAATGTAAACAAACAAGACAGCATGGAGGAAATTTTCAGTACAGTGTTTGGCAATGATTTTTTTAAAACTGTTACCTCATCATGAAACTTTATACTGTGCACAGACACAACATATGAACAAACTACTGCCTTTTTGTCTGAAAATATAACACATTCAGACATTAACAAATTCTTTGGATTGATCATTTTGATGGGCCAGACTAGGAAGCCACACTGAACAACAGACCCTCTTCTGGAAACATTAATATTTTCAAAAACAATGAGCAGAGCTAAATTTGAGCATCTTCTGACACTTCTGCATTTCTCTGACAACTCTCAAACATTTCCAGAAACAAGTAGAATTAGCAAAATAAAACCTCTGCTGGATTATTTTTTGCCTAAATTTCAAGAGTTGTATAAACCGAAGCAGCAGCTTTCGACTGATGAAGGAAAGACGAAAGACTTGTTCGCATGATATCAACAATGCACAACAGTGACTGTCTGGAATAGTAAATAATCATGTTCTGGTGAATCCTGAGGATGAAGGCACTAAAAAAGCATCATCTAGGAAGTGCAGTACCCGTGTGGTACCCGGGATCTGCAAAGAATAGGACCACTGTACCCTACCATGCATGATCGTAAAAGGCGACTAAGGAGGGTTCAGCATAGGGCCAGCAACCCTATCTGGTAAAAAACTATCAGACTGCTACAGAAACAGAAGCAAGGGAAAAAGTAATGCAGGTGGAAGGAGAAATGCGTATCAGGAAACTGAGCCCATGAAGGTTGTGGATGAAAGCCAGCCACTGGAAGTCCCCAGCCCGACTGCAGACCTCCTGGAACCTAAACAAAAGATGCATATAGGCAGCTGGAATGTAAGAACACTAAACCAGACTGGAAAACTAGCACAAACCATCAAGGAAATGCACAGATACAAACTAGACATACTAGGAATACAAGAAGCAAGATGGACAGGACAAGGCAGAAGGAAATTAACAACACAGCACACAGAAGATACAATAATATGGTCAGGTAAAGAAGATCTTCATGAAGGAGGAGTAGCATTGATTATAACAAAAGAAGCATCAAGAGCATTGCTGAAATGGACCCCAATAAATGAGAGATTATTATATGCACGGTTCAAATCAAGATTCACGAAGCTGTCTATTATAGTTTGTTATGCACCAACAGAAGCAGCTGAAGAGGAATTAAAAGAAGATTTTTACAACAGCCTCCAAGCCACAGTAGAAACAATACCCAAGCATGATATGCTACTCATCTTGGGCGACTTCAATGCAAAAGTAGGTGAAGGAAATGAAGATAGAAGAAGAATCATGGGAAGAGAAGGAATCGGAGAAATAAATGAAAATGGAGAAAGACTGTGCAGTTTCTGTGAAGAAAACATGATTACCATCGGAGGGACAATTTTCCAACACAAAAACATCCATAAGGTGACATGGAGGTCACCAGATAAAACCACAGAAAACCAAATCGATCACATACTAATAAACAACAAGTGGAAACGGTCACTACAAGATGTGCGAGCAAGGAAAGGAGCAGATATAGGAAGTGATCACAACCTTCTGGTAGCAAAAATAAAACTAAAATTAAGGAAAGCCAGAATCGGAGAACACAGAAGATACATTTTGATACAAGAAAACTGATAGACCAGCAAACAAGAAATGAATTCTCAATAATACTTAAGAACCGCTTCAGTGTCCTACAAGACGAAGCAGAAATGTCCATATTAGAGTTCAATAAAACACTACAGGAAACAGCAAAAGAGGTGCTGGGATATCGGAAAAGGAGAAAAGAGGAATGGATAAGTGAGACCACATGGGAAAAGATAGAGCAAAGAAAAGAAATCAAGAAAAAATTACTGAACACCAAATCACAACGGCTTAAAGAACGAGTTTTAAGTAATTATGCACAAAAAGACAAAGAAGTGAAGGAATCATGCCGTCAAGATAAACGTCAGTATTATGACAACTTAGCAGAGACAGCAGAGAAAGCAGCATATACAAATGACATGAAAACCATATATAAAATCACAAAGCAGATGACAGGTAACTTCAATACAAGATGTGAAAGTGCAGTAAGAACACAAAATGGACAACTGGTCAGTGGAGAAAGAGAAAAAATTGAAAGATGGAGGGAACACTTTAACACCCTACTAAACAGAACACAAGCAGCACAAGCAATAGATATACCTGAAGCAAAAGCGGAACTAAACATCAATACAGGACCAATAACAATAAATGAAGTAAAAGAGGCGATAAAGATGCTAAAATCAGACAGGGCACCAGGTGAAGATGAAGTGACTGCTGAGATGTTGAAAGCAGAAGAAACAGAAACACCAAAACAACTTTGCCGGATATTACAACAAATTTGGGATTTAGAAAAAGCCCCAGAGGAGTGGAAAACTGGTCTTATAGTAAAACTACCAAAGAAGGGTGACCTCAGAGATTGCGGGAACTGGAGAGGCATTACCCTACTGCCACTCACTAGTAAAATATTTTGCAGAATAATCATCAACAGAATTGTACCAACACTTGAAAAAACTTCGGAAAGAGCAGGCAGGATTTAGGAAAGGAAGATCATGCATAGACCATATATTTGTACTTAGACAAATATTAGAACAGGCAAATGAATGGCATAGCACAACATATGCATTATTCATAGATTTTGAGAAAGCCTTTGACAGTGTCAACAGAGATGCACTGTGGAAAATCCTAAGATGGCATGGCCTCCCCCATAAAATAGTTAATGTAATCAAAGCCCTATACGAGGGTTTTCAGTGCAAAGTTATCTGTGGAGAACATACCTCCAGCAGCTTTAGGGTACAAACAGGAGTGAAACAGGGATGTGTACTATCACCAACATTATTTATCTTGGCAGTAGACTGGTTAATGAAGGAGGCAACATCAGACAAACGCAGAGGATTACAATGGACCCTTAACACAGTGCTGGAGGACCTTGACTTTGCGGACGACATTTGTCTATTATCAAGCAGTCACAAAGATATGCAAGATAAAATAAACAAGTTAACCCAGAATGCAAACAACATAGGACTAAAGATCAACGTAGGAAAGACAAAGTTAATGAAGCAAAATGTGAACAACAGAAATGTACTCAGAGTAGATAACAAGTTAGTGGAGGAGGTCAACGAATTTGTATACCTTGGCAGCAGAGTAGTAGAAAATGGAGACAGCACAGAGGACATCAACAGCAGACTTACTAAGCAAACCAGGCTTTTGCAATGCTACAGATATATGGAAATCAAATAAACTAAGCATAAATATGAAAATCAGGATATTTAAGAGTAATGTTCTAAGTGTACTACTCTATGGAAGTGAATGCTGGAAAATCACCAAAACCATAGAAAACAAGTTGAATTCTTTCCAGACTAAATGTTTACGTAGAATTAAAAAAAAAAAAAAAATATTTTGGCCAAACACCATAAGAAATAACATCTTATTGGCAGAAATGCAGATGAAACCACTGACAACAATTATTGAGGAAAGACGCTGGCGATGGTTGGGACATGTGCTCCGAATGACTGACAACTCACTACCAAAAATAGCACTAAGATGGACACCACAGGGGAGCAGAAGTAAGGGTAGACCAAAAGAGACATGGAGAAGAACAACAGAAAGGATGTTGAGCAATAGAGGGCTCACCTGGGCAAGAGCAGAAAAAAAGGCGAAAGACAGGCATTTGTGGAAAACCCTTGCGGAAGCCCCATGTGCCCTGGGCACTTAAGGTTCAGAGAGAGAGAGAGGAAGTGCAGAGTGTGCTTGGTCAATGAGAAAAAGAGTGAAACAAAATTTTTTTTGTCAAAGTTGTCAAGTTCCACTGCATTCAGATAGTTGTTTCACAAGATATCACACCCTCAAGAAGTACTAGAGGGTCTTGGGAGTCTGTCTACCAAGTTGGATTACATTCCCTAAAGGGTGAGTAGAGATATGCATGTTTTTCTAAGTTCACTCAAAAAAGTTCATTTTTCAGAAAAATGGCTGGGAACTGGGGGTTTTTCAGGGTAAATAACTGTGGTCAACAAAGTGTTAATGTAAATGAAAATATTAAAATCACATATGCAACATATGTACATGACTTGTTTTCATGTATTTTTTACCTTTAACCCAGGTTTAGGTGGCAACGGCTTATCTGGCGCTTCACTTATGTCATATCCTCCACCCTCATTCAAAACATCATCCTGCCGAAATATTAAACTACAGCGTATATGTCCACGTGTGGAAGTGTATTACAGATGTACTAAATACAAAGAAGGAGGAGGAGGAGAATAAGGATGAGAAAAGGGAGATGGGTGAAGAGATGAAGAAGGAGGAGATGAAAGAAGAAGGAGGAGATGAAAGAAGAAGGAGGAGAAAATGAAGAAAATGAAAAAGAGGAAGACAAGGAAGAAAAAGAAGAAAAGGAAGAAAAAGAAGAAAACAAGGAAGAAAAAGAAGACAAGGGAAAAAAGAAGACAAGGAAGAAAAAGAAGAAGACAAGGAAGAAAAAGAAGAAAAATAAGACAAAGAAGTGAGAGAAAGAAGAAGACAAAGAAGAAAGTGAAGAAGACAAAGAAGAAGACAAAGAAGAAAGTGAAGAAGACAAAGAAGATAGAGAATAGGAAAAAGAAGAAGATGAAGACAAAGAAGAAAAAGAAGAACAAGAACAAGATAAAGAAAAAGAATAAGAAAAAGATTTCCAAAACAAGTCACAATGTCTATTCTCCATTTATCCTCTCTTGCCTATTTTTTTTTTCCTTACCACCTCCAACATTTCATCACTAATGTTTCTATCTCTTACCTGATATGATGAACTTTCATCAAATTCTGAACCCCAGAAATTATTTTCATCATTTTCAGAAAGTGTCTCGACTTCTGAATCATAGTCCTGCTCCTCAAATTTAAATCCAGGTTCGTTATCTGCGGAAGTAAAGTCATTTTCTTGTACTTTCCAGATTTTAAGTTTTTTCTCTTACACAACATATGACCCCTTATCACCAAGATAAAGTCCACATTTTCCCAGATTTTCAGTTAAGTGATAGAGTAAAGTGATATATGGTTAGGCTTGAAAAGTCTAATGCACGTTACACATGACAGAATGACGCTATATCATTCTGAACATAAAGAATAATGCTATATCACTCTGGACATCAAAGAATGATGATATATCACTCTGGACGTCAAAGAAAGATGATATACGAGCGGTGATGAAAAAAAAGTATCCAGACCAGACTTGTAAAAAAAAAAAAAAAGAAAATACAAAAGTTGGCAATCTACAATTCAGTCACCATCAAAACAGTCGTCTTCCGAAGCAACAAACTTAGCCCAGCACTGTTTCAGCTGCTGGAAGCATTTTTTTAAAGTCATCTTCTGATATGGAGTACAGCTGCCTCACCGCATTCTGTTGTATCTCCTCAACATCCTGAAATCTTTTTTCCTTTCAAGTGGTTTTTTTTTTATTTTTGGAAACAGGAAAAAGCCGCAGGGAGTGATAACAGATGAATATGGTGGTTGGTGGACCTGTGGAATGCGGAGCTTAGCAAGAAACTGCCGCGCAGGTTACGATGCATGGGCAGGTACATTGCTATGGCAAAACTGCCACTCACCACTCTCAGGCGTTTTCGGTCTTTTGCAACAAACTGTGTCCCGCAAATGCCACAAAACTTTACCGTAGTTTTCTTTGTTGATTATTTGACCTTATGGAACAGATTCATGATGCACAATTCCACTGCAGTCAAACAAAAACATTCAGTCTTGTCCTGATTTTTTGGGTTTGGGAGACGGCAGGGTCTTCCAATGCGAAAACTGGTCCTTATTTTCAGGGTCATACCCATAAACCAAGGTGAAGATGGCTGCAAGACATCGTTGATGATCTGCAAATGGATGCATCAGCGGCAGGCCATCTTGCTCACAACCGAGAGGCCTACAGGAGTGCTGTTTGGGAGGCAAAGTTCTGCAAGAGACATGCAAATGAATGAACCCATAAACCTACGATTCATCACCAGTTATAATTGTTTTTAAAAACTTTCATCGTTTTTTGATGCATTCACAGAGATCATGAGCCTGTTTCTGGTCAGCTACGAGCACTTTTGGCACAAATTTAGCTGAGGCACATCTCATGCCCAACTCCCCCCGTAAGAACTGACTGAAATGAATCAAAACTAATGAGTAAGTCTTCAGATAACTCATGAATTTGCAATTTTGCAGTACAGATGCATGGATAAGCTCAATATTTTCTTAAATTTTGATGGTTATAGTCCTCCCAGACTTCATAACTCTCAACACTTTCACTGTTTAAAACATTAATACCACTCATAAACTTGTGTACGACTCATACACTCCTCCCCATAGACTACCTGTAAAGTATGAGAACAAAATTTCTCGAAAAAATCGTAGACAAAGCACTTCAGTGAGACATGAGAGAAAGAAAAATCACAAGAGAATTACCTGGGATTCGAACATGGACTCCGGTAGGACGAGCAGCCGTCTAGCCAGGAGAGAACAACGTACTATCGACTTAGCCAACTAGCACAGGGGTGCTAGTTCAAAGAACGAAGCTATATCATTCTGGACATCAACAAATGATGTTCTATCACACTTGATAAAAAGAACGATGCTATATCACTCTGGACATCAAAGAATGATGTTATATCACTCTGGACATCAAAGAATGATGTTATATCACTCTGGACAAAAAGAATGATGCTATATCACTCTAGACATCAAAGAATGATTTTATATCACTATGGACATCAAAGAATGATATCACACTGCACAAAAAGAATGATGCTCTATTACTCTGGACATCAAAGAATGATGTTATATCACTCTGGACAAAAAGAAAGATGCTATATCACTCTGGACATCAAAGAATGATGTTCTATCACTCTGGACAAAAAGAATGATGCTATATCACTCTGGACATCAAAGAATGATGTTCTATCACTCTGGACAAAAAGAATGATGCTATATCACTCTGGACATCAAAGAATGATGCTATATCACTCTGGACATCAAAGAATGATGTTCTATAACTCGGGACAAAAAGAATGATGCTATATCACTCTGGACATCAAAGAATGTTGCTATATCACTCTGGACAAAAAGAATGATGCTATATCACTCTGGACATCAAAGAATGATGTTATATCACTCTGGACAAAAAGAACGATGCAATGTCACTCTGGACATCAAAGAAAGATGTTCTATCACATTACTGCATGCAAGCCTCATTGTTTCCTAACTGTTAAATCTATATTAGATTTTCACAGCAACACAACAGCTTCTGAGAAAAGATGCTATCAATAGTTGGGACATGTGCTCCGGATGACTGATGACTCATTACCAAAAATAGCATTAAGAAGGACATCACAGGGGAACAGAAGTATGGATAGACCTAAGGAAACATGGAGAAGAAGAAAAGAGAGGATGGTCCAATAGAGAGCTCACTTGGGCAAGAGCAGAAAAAAAAAAAAGCAAAGGACAGGCATTTTATGGAAAACCCCATCTTGGAAAACCTCATTAACAAATAAAGCTGTTTCTATTTTTAGTTTAAACATTAACATTTTATTCCAGAAAGGAACACCTCTTCACAATTTTTCTGAAATTGGAAAATACGAAATTCGTTAGAAAAATTCAACAACCCTTACCCATTACTTTGTATTCGCTGGCTGGGAATTCCGCGCTTCTTCTCTCTTCTAAGTCTTCTTCACTGTTCTTGCCTTGCTCTGCTCCGATACTGTGGAAATAGAATCTTTCGTACTCTGTAAGATCTTCCTCACTTCTGGCTGACTTTGGAATAGGACCTATGAAATTTACTGGAACCTGAAAGACAAAAAGATTAGTTCCTGAAAGATGTTTCGTGGCAAAATTATACATGCACAATTTGTGAAGGACATTTTGTGGCACAATAATACATATGTAGTTTGTGAAAGATATTCTGTGCCAAAACTATTCACATATAGATTCTGAAAGACTTTATGACAAAAAATATGCATATATACTACCATGGATACAAGAATTATGCTCTTAAATAACTAAACCATAAATAAACGCTACTTACTGCAGGTCCAACTCCCTCAAGACACCCTCGGTTAACGCTCAATGTGGTTGAGATAAGTGTGTCCGTTGACTTCAGTGCAGATGGCCTAGACATGGTCAGCCAAGGATCTGTGGAGACAGGCAAACCCTGGCCATCTTCTGGAACACTTTCAAGATTACCCTTCAGCTGTGGTGATGGTGACGAGTCCGCATCAAAAGCCGAAGTATCAACACCCCCAGACAGTTTTACAAGAAATGATTCAGAACTTGAATCAACACAATCACCAGGCTCATGCAGGGTTGAGAACATCTCATTCTCTGACACATGATCCTTCTCATTCTCTGACACATGATCTTTATTTAAAGACAAAACTTCAGGCCAGATTTTATTACCGTCAAAGGCCAAAGGACTTCTATTATCTGCCACGCCATCTGACTTTAAATCCACGCCGCTTTTAAAATCCACAAGCGTACTTTGAATCTGGTCAGCTGTATCTTCTGATATTGAAGAACCCAGTGAAACAGATCCTGTAGCTCCGCATGGACCAATCAACATCTCCTGTGATGATGGTCTACTGGACTGATTCTCTGTTCTAATTTTTTGGTTACTGTCTTTTGTGACGGCCACAGGCTTCTGGTCATTTTTTCCTTCTTTGTCTTGTTTCTCTAAAGATATGGAAAATAAGTCACGAAACCATAAAGAAACAAAGCAACAAATGTCAAGAATATATAGTGATTAATACAATTGTGTTTAAAAACCAAGACATAAATTATAATAATATACAGGCAGTCCTTAAAGTACAAACAAGTTCCGTTTCTAAGTCTGATTTTTTTTCAAGCCAAATTTGTATGCAAGTTAGAATAATTAGGTGCAGTTTGTATCTAATACCAGTTAGTCAAATGTTTATCTTGGTATATGGTACAGTGAAAACTATCTATGCTTAAAAAAAATTAACGAAACAGATCCGGATACATTAAAACATCTTTGACATGATAATACAGTAGTCTGTTATTATGAACCATTGTATGTAACTCAAATATTTAATATAATAACCTTTATGGGGTTAGTTTGTAACTACTGCCATCCATAATCCCAAGACTGCCTATAACAATAAACTGTGAAATGAAGAAGCATGAGAAAAATTTGATATATGAGATATAATGGATGAAGAATCATGAGAAATGAAGATCAACATGAGAATAGGGAAAGTCAGAATTACATCCATGAGAATAAAGAACACTAAACATAAGAAGAAGATGCTAAATCAGAAACGACATCACTAGAGCAAAGGGCTGGAATAACACCGGTCTTTACAGCACATCTAGAAACAAGTCAAATGGTTTGGCCACGATACATGACTACCACCAGACAGCATGCCACAGAAACAACCCACAAAATAAAAATAAGTAAATAAATAAAATAAACATTAAACTAAACTATCACAATAACACCAAAATGACTGTCATTCAATCACATCAACTCACTGCCTTATTTTTCCTCTGAACACCTATGAGGGGTGATTGACAAGTTCTCGGCCTAAGGTACAAATACTTGAAACACGCAGTTGATATTAGGTGCATTTGTAGATCAGGTTAATGTAAGATTAAACACCAAGTTTCAAGAAATTAACTGCAACCAATTTTTTTAACAGGCTACTGAAGTGGTAAGGGGTGGCAGAAATTGAGAAAATGGAGACAATTTTGGCCATTTTTCTGCAGATCCTGAAGAGTTTCTTCAGAAATTTGTGACTATGGATGAGACTTTGGTTCATCATTTTCAACCAGAAACCAAAGAACAGTCAAAGCAGTGGAAACATCATAGATCCCCTACCTCCAAAAGAAAGCAAGGGTGGTTCTGTCTGCAGGCAAAGTGATGGCTTCCATCTTTTGGGATTCAGAAAGTGTGCTATTGGTAGACTATCTTCAAAAGGGCAGAATGATCACCGGGACCTATTATGCTAATCTTATGAAGCAACTGTGAGTCAAACTGAAGGAAAAGCGTCGAGGGAAATTGACGAGAGGAGTCATCTTTCATCAAGACAATGCTCCAGTTCACAAGTCGGCGGTGGCAATGGCCGCCATTCATGAATGCAGCTTCCAGTTTCTTGAACATCCTCATTACCCAGATTTGGCCCCTTCGGACTATTACCTGTTTACCAAACTCAAAAATGAGCTCAGTGGTCGCAAATTTGCTTCAAATGATGACATCATTTATGCTGTAGACCACTTTCTCGTGCTGTAGACCAGCACAAGATGCTGACTTTTACAAAGAAGGTATCCATATGCTCCAGGATCGCTGGACTAAGTGCATAAACTTGCAAGGGGACTATGCTGATAAATAACCCAAAAAAGGTGTCCACAAATAATCTGTTGTACCTTATGCCAAGAATTTATCAATCACCCCTCATAAAACGCCAATCACTTACCGCCCTTTTTCTTTCCTCCAAACATTGGGACTCGACCCAAAACATCAATCTTTGATTTCACAATCGAGTTAATTCTTTTTAGATTCGCTCTGGCCGTTTTCAGTTTCCCCTTCTTGGCTTGATCATCTTCTACCTCAATACGGTGTACGTACGGTGTACCATCTGGATGCTCGGATGAATTTTGATGCTCTGATTCATATGATCCATCTAGCAAAGTTTCATCTTTTTGCCTTTCGTTGCTGCTACCTTCAACTGCGGAACACCAGAAATGACAGAAAATTTGAGAGATAAACCAAATAACTCAAGCAAGACAGCTCTCTTCCTTTAAACATTAAGCGATAAAGATATAAGAGAGAACAGTAAAGAGGAAGGCTTTGAGACAAGATAACAAACAGTCATAAAAGTATTACAAAATAATCATCATGAAGAGATTATTTCTATGGATAAAACATGTTTGTCCAGGTCCATGATTTTGGTACATGATGATAGCAAAGATCTATTAAAGGATCTGTATTTACTGCCCTTATGACAAAAGCGAATGAAGAAAGGAACCTAATCACACCCATATGAAAACAATAGTCATCATAAATTAGACATATGAGAAGAGGTTGCAGGGCCTTCAAATCGTCATAAGGGGGGGGGGGGGGGCTTCAAATCATGACAGGGGGCTTCATAACATCATAACGGGGGGGGAGCTTCAAAACATAGTAACAAGGGGTCTTCAAAACATCATAAAAATGGGGGGGGGCCCTTCAAAACATCATAACAACAGGGAGGGCTTCAAAACATAACAACAGGGGGGTGGCTTCAAAACATCATAACAATTGGGGGGGGGCGCTTCAAAACATCGTAACAACAGGGAGGGTTTGAAAACATAACAACTGGGGGGGGGGCGCTACATAAAGTCCCCCTACTCCCTGCAGATAATATTCTATTTTTAAAATATGATGGGAGTTTCTTCTCCTTGGAACTGTGAGCATGACACTCTTAGCAACTGATGCTATAAAGATGTTGGAATGCTGACATTATACTGGAGAAGATTACGAGCACTTCATTCGAAAAGCCTAAGCAGACACAAAACCGATTCTCCCCCCCCCCCCACACCCCGAGCAGATTCCACCACCACTAGAACCACAGTGACTTAACCCCAACAGCCTGGTTATG
This sequence comes from Achatina immaculata, assembly GCA_009760885.1. Lineage (NCBI taxonomy): Eukaryota > Metazoa > Mollusca > Gastropoda > Stylommatophora > Achatinidae > Lissachatina > Lissachatina immaculata. Next base: position 14,180,778 of record CM019712.1, on the reverse strand, counting down.
CCTGTTCTGAAAGCATCAATTATGAGGTGGGGCAGGGTCTTGACCATGACGGCCACTGTGCTATTCTAGCGCAATCAAAAAAAAAGCAGATGAACTTTTCAGACTAAACTCAGAAAGTACAATAACCATGTTCTGATCTCACTGGAATTGTAAACTGCTGTTCTTTGAGGGTGATGCCGTGACAATATTAAGGAGCAGACATTACATGAGCAAACAAATTTCTGCGGGCTTGCTTGAAGACCCGGACAAGATCTAAGAAATAAGCTTCTGCACAGACTCCACTACCGAGAGAACAACAGACAGCTCTATCCTATCAGCCAGAAGAAGCACACCAGTCTTTTAACAGTAACACCATGAACAGAAGGAAAAAAAAGAGTCCTGGTCAGCTCTGACTGGCTGGTTTTCACTCAAGCGATCTTCTGGGTGCCACGGTGGTGTAGTGGTTAGTGCACTCACCTTCCAATCAAAAAGTCCCTGGTTCAATTTCACACTCGGCTGGAATTTTTTTTTCAGACAGACCGGCACCAGGGTCAACCCAGCCTTAAAAAATGGGTACCTGGGGTTTCCCTAAGAAAACAAAGGCAGCAAGGCAAGGTGCTTGTATCCCTACCTAAAATGCTGTAGTGGCCTAGAAATGTGAAGGCTCTAACACTTCACACTCCTACGGCATGCAAACGCTAAGGGACTCGGATTAGATTTAGTCTTATGTGCCCCTACCAAACATGAACAAGTTCTACCTCTGCTTCATTTGCATCTGGCTACAGAAGGGCTGATCATAATCATCATCATCAACATCATCATCATCAGGTGTCACACTGGTAGGCACTGGTAGTCATGCTCCTCCACTAATCTCATTCCTTGATATCTTCCAATTAGCTCAGTTCATGATTTCTTTTTCTATGCCATTGCATTAGACTGTCCATGATCTGTTTATTTTGGTCTTCCCCCGCATCTCTTCCCATTTATCTTCCTTGCTGTTATGATGTTTTGAAGCACCCCCCCCCCTGTTGTTATGATGTTTTGAAGCACCCCCCCCCCTGTTGTTATGATGTTTTGAAGCACCCCCCCCCCTGTTGTTATGATGTTTTGAAGCACCCCCCCTGTTGTTATGATGTTTTGAAGCCCCGCGGTGTTATGTTTTGAAGGCCCCCCCCCCCGTTGTTATGATGTTTTGAAGGTCCCCCCCCCCCCGGTGTTATGTTTTGAAGCATGGCCCCCTACTGTTGTTATGATGTTTTGAAGACACTGTCTGATTTGGTAATCAGTGACCTATAGCTGATGTGCTAGCATCAGGGTTAGCGAACCACATAACTGATCATGACCTTGTTCCAACTCCCCACTGGTACCCCCAGTAACAGGCCTAGCCTGGCTAACAGGACAGGGATCGCCACAGTCCCCATGGTGGAGGTTTGGTGTCTTGCTAAAGAAGTATTGCACACCCCCCTGCTTTTTTAGCTGCACACCGCCATAACCCACTCCCATTCTGATATGATGCTGTGCCTCCACACTTTCACAGCACTGGCTGCAAAGAACACCAGCTCAGTCACAGGAAGATAGAAGACAAGACAAGACAACAGTAGGACAGGCTCAAAGTAGCATTTTATAACTTTTTCTGATATTCATTGATGTTACACAGAAAATAAATTTCTTTTTTTTTTCTTAAATGAGTTCAAATTATCCATACAGTTTCTTCTTCTTCTGCTACAGTCAACTTCACACATGTAACCACCTACACAAGGAGATGGATCACCTACACAAGGATATGAACCACCTACACAAGGAGATGAACCACCTACACAAGGAGATGGACCACCTACACAAGGAGATGAACCACCTACACAAGGAGATGGACCACCTACACACGGAGATGGACCACCTACACAAGGAGAAGGATCACTTACACAAGGAGAAGTATCACCTACACAAGGAGAAGTATCACCTACAGAAGGAGATGAACCATCTACACAAGGAGATGGACCACCTACACAAGGAGAAGGATCACCTACACAAGGAGAAGTATCACCTACACAAGGAGATGAACCATCTACACAAGGAGATGGACCACCTACACAAGGAGAAGGATCACCTACACAAGGAGATGGACCACCTACACAAGGAGAAGGATCACCTACACAAGGAGATGAACCATCTACACAAGGAGATGGACCACCTACACAAGGAGATGAACCATCTACACAAGGAGATGGACCACCTACACAAGGAGAAGGATCACCTACACAAGGAGAAGGATCACCTACATAAGGAGAAGTATCACCTACACAAGGAGATGGACCACCTACACAAGGAGATGGACCACCTACACAAGGAGAAGGATCACAAGGAGAAGGATCACCTACACAAGGAGAAGGATCACCTACACAAGGAGAAGGATCACCTACACAAGGAGATGGACCACCTACACAAGGAGATGGACCACCTACACAAGGAGATGAACCATCTACACAAGGAGATGGACCACCTACACAAGAAGAAGGATCACCTCCTTCAGCAAGACCTTCATCCTAGCCTCACTTTTCTGTCCTTGCTCTTTTCTTTGGGCCAGGTTTTGGCTCTCAACTCTTTTGCTCCAAAGCAACACTGGCAGTGTCAGTAGATCTTGCACACAAAAGCAAAACTAATACTAAGAGCAATATTTATTCAAAGTCTAAATAAAAAGAGAAGTACCATATTGCTAATCCAGCTCATATGTATGTTTTGTTTTGTTTTTTTTCACAGAATAACTTCCTTCTAGTTTCTTTCCTGTAAAATTTCTCATCAAAAATGTAGTCAAGCAGAGCATGGAAATTCAGGAGCGAAAGAGTCAAGTCTTTGTAACAGGGTCTGCTAATGTATACTGGAGTCTGAAAACCACTTTGGCATATGAAAAGGGGACTTTGGGTAAGCTTCAGTTTACACAGAGATGCATGTAGTCTGCAGTGGGATGGCCTGTTCCTGAAAATTATAATTTGTTGTGTTTTGTTTAGTTTTATAACGGGACATTCGAGGAAACTGCTGTTTTTGCCTCCGTGCATTATTTTACTTTCGCCTGATCAGCATTTTGCCCACATCAGACGTGCTTTTTTTTTTTTTTTGTTGCCTGTTTTTGGTGGTTTGTCAACCACTTAAAGAAAGAGGATTAAAGAGAGAAAACTTAAATATTTTGGACACATTAAATGTCATGATAATCTAGAGAAAACTGTCTTGGAAGGGTACATAATGGGAAAAAGAAAGAGAGGAAGACCAAGGCGAAGATGGCTGCAAGACATCGTTGATGATCTGCAAATGGATGTATCAGCAGCAGGCCATCTTGCTCACAGCTAAGAGGCCTACAGGAGTGCTGTTAGGGAGGCAAAGTTCCGCAAGGGACATGCAAATGAATGAATGTCGACCACTTATTTCCTCTGTTGCAGACTTAACGCTCATCTCCACAAGATAAAAGCTGTGCCAACAGCCCAACGCATGTGCCAAAATGGCCCCCAGACTCCTGAACACACTCTACGGACCTGCACCATATACAGAGACCTCAGAGTCCAGGTTTGGCCCTGACAGAAAAGCACGAAGGAGAAACTTTTATGTGTTATTTTTAGACTTTCAGTCTCAGGATCTGTTACAAACAAAAAAAGTATTGATTAACATACAAATATACATCCTAATGACAGCAGGATTCATGGAGGCAACCCAGCTATCTGCTTAGAAAGCTGAGCAAATGAAACTGCAGGAAGAAGAAGAAGTAGAAGATAAAGAAGAAGAAGTAGAAGAAGTAGAAGATAAATAAGATGAAGAGGAAGGAGAAGATGAAGGAGGAAGAGATGGAGACAAAGAAGAAGGAAAAGGAGGAGGAGAAAAGGAGGAGGAGGAGAAGAAGGAAAAGTAGGAGAAGAAGGAGGAGAAGAAGGAGGAGGAGGAAGAGGAGGAGAGGAAAAAAAAGGAGGAGAAGAAGAAGGTGGAGGAGAAGATGAATAAGAAGGAGAAGGAGAAGAAGAAGAAGAAGAGAAGGAAAAAAAGAAGAAAAAGAAGAAGAGAAGGAAAAAAAGAAGAAAAAGAAGAAGAGAAGGAAAAAAAGAAGAAGAGAAGGAAAAAAAGAAGAAAAAGAAGAAGAGAAGGAAAAAAAGAAGAAAAAGAAGGAAAAAAGAAGAAAAAGAAGAAGAGAAGGAAAAAAAGAAGAAAAAGAAGAAGAGAAGGAAAAAAAAAGAAGAAAAAGAAGAAGAGAAGGAAAAGAAAAAAGAAGAAAAAAGAAGAAGAGAAGGAAAAAGAAGAAGAAAAAAGAAGAAGGACGAGGGTATTACTTCCTCTGACATAACATTCTTGAAAACATCAGTGGGAGATTAAAAAAAAATAAACATTTTTTTTTCATCACATAACTAAGCATATACTTTTTACTTTCTATACGTACCTGAGTCCGCAACAGTGTCGTAGTAACATTCATCAGTAGGATCAGACATCTTTGTCTTGTTTCTCTATGGAATTTATTCATAATTTTTAAGAACATGGCTCAAAATACATCCAAAAATGTTTACGAAGCTGTTTCTATTATTGAGTAAATAAGAATGGAAGTGATAAACCATGTTGTGAAAAGTGATAAGATTGTGAAGTCTTCATTTTTTTTTCTGCATGTACTTTATGTATCAGGTTTTGGACTTTTAGGATTCATTAAAAACAAAAAAATCATATAGATATATGTATGAATATACCAAAGAATGAGGGCACCTTGTCCCATGGCACAGAAGTATATAGAAGCATATATTGTCTCAGTGTCCATTTTGTTTTTTCTTCACTAGCCAGAATCATCATCAGTCCTCTGTACTCCCAATGGAGAATAAACCATAAGACATCAACAAAGGTTCTCCTGGCCTGAGCAAGTCGGGATACCTCAAACCATGTCTTTCCGGCTTCCTTTAACTCTTCATGTACTGTGCGTCTCCAGGTGCCCCTAATGGCCTGCCCCATTTTCTTTTCCCTTGAGGTGTCCAAGTCAAGGCAGTATAGGGGTGATAGCAAACTAACAAAATAATGTGATCAGTATCATGGCTGCATTTCTTCTCAAAATCTATATAACTCCATGCAAATTTTGGGGCATCTTCAGCCAAAACCAAATCCCATTATGAGTAAAGGAGTGAGTTTCAAGACCGTCCTTCTGTCCTTTTTTACCAATTATAGCTGACCCCATAGCTGACATGGTGGCATCAAGGTTGGTGAACCATAGATGACCCCATAGCTGACATACTGACATCAAGGTTGGTCAACCATAGCTGACCCCATAGCTGACATCAAGGTTGGTGAACCACAGCTGACATCAAGGTTGGTGAACCATAGCTGACTCCATAGCTGACATACTGACATCAAGGTTGGTGAACCGTAGCTGACCCCATAGCTGACATCAAGGTTGGTGAACCACAGCTGACCCCATAGCTGACATCAAGGCTGGTGAACCATAGCTGACCCCATAGCTGACATCAAGGTTGGTGAACCACAGCTGACCCCAAAGCTGACATCAAGGTTGGTGAACCATAGCTGACCCCATAGCTGACATACTGACATCAAGGCTGGTGAACCATAGCTGACCCCATAGCTGACATACTGACATCAAGGTTGGTGAACCACAGCTGACCCCATAGCTGACATACTGACATCAAGGTTGGTGAACCATAGCTGACCCCATAGCTGACATACTGACATCAAGGTTGGTGAACTATAGCTGACCCCATAGCTGACATCAAGGTTGGTGAACTATAGCTGACCAAGACCTTTCCCCCCCCCACCTCTCCATTGGTACCTCCAGTAACAGGCATAGCCTTGGTAATGGGGGTAGGGATCACCACAGTCCCCATGGTGGTGGAGTCTGTTTAAGAAGTACCGCACACCCTCTGCTTTTTAGCCGCACTCAAGGAGTGGAAAAATATTAGTTGTATCCCACTCCCAAGACGACACATCACTGTGCCTCAACAGCACCTTCACTGCATCAGCTCACAGTTCCAGAGAAGAAGAAGAAGAGAAATGGAGTGCATGTACTATTTCAGTATTCAACCACCCAAAAGAATAGACAATATTCGATTTCCTACACAAAAATATGGTACTGCCAGAGCACATACATGTAGTGTGAAGAATAAGTCTAGACAATTCAAAAGTGTCGTGCATTTATTTCTGTGTGTGTGTGTCTATGGTCTATGTTGACTCATTATGGACTTTAAGCAATGTTATGGACTGAAACCTAAATGGCCAGATGTTTTCAAAATGCAGAAGGGGGGGGGGCAGATTTAATCATTAACGTAAATGCACAGTTGTAACATTTCAACTTGTCTTTTATATTAACATACAAACCAAGGACGAAAAAAAAAAGCTAGACTAAATGTTCAGAGAAAAATTAAGAAACAAAAAAAAACTAAAACCTAAATTTATCTGCTAGCTTGTGGACAGCTGTGGCTAATTAAAGTGAAATTTAACGGATACAGTAAGTCCTCGATTTAGCTGACATTGATATAATGGATTACGATTTAACAGACTTGATTTTTTTTAACGTGTGTCAAAGTCTGTGTTAAAAGAGATAGCAAATCTCTCTCTCTCTCTCATAGTCATTTTATGTGTATGTAGTTACTTTATTGTTAATTATGTTTGTTATATGAGCAGCATATTTGTAGAATGTCTGGAATAGAGTGAAAGATGTATGATAAAGGGCAGAATGTCAGATGGGCCTACGTGCCCAATTCGTAGCCTTTTTTAAATAAAGATCAATCAATTAATCAATCATTCAATCAATCTCCCCCTCCCCCAAGAAAAAATGAGATACCTGTTCAGATCATTGCGAGGCCATGTTTCAAAATTGGTCGCCCCAGGCGGGTATGTATGAACAAACGTCAGGGACTCTAATCCATCCCAGAACAAGAGGGTTTACAAGTCAACTAGCCACCGCTATATTGATTATTAATTCCAAGAATTACACAATGAACTTGTTAAATGAACGACATCCACACAAATTGCAGTAAACAAAACGTGAATACAGCCTACGGTCTCTCGGATAGCACACCCTTGCCTTGGTCAGTCCAGCGCCATCAATGGTTGGCAAATGGTGGCCTTCTCCGGTAAGTTTTCAATAAGCGATCATTTCTGCTCCACTAAATCGCGTTTTCGTCAAAAACAGAGATCAGGCACACCCGTCACGTGACCTGTCTCGCCCTGGGACTTCCTGCTTCGTTTGAATCTCTCCTGTGTTGTATAGGGTTGACTGGCTTGTGTACCCGACCGGGCTCTTCCTGGCCCTGCCATATATTCAGGGTTAGAGTTCACGGCTCTAAAAAGTGCAATCTTTAAAGTACGGATCAATTATTCTATTTTTTTCCCCTCCGTCCAATTGTAATTTAAATTTATAATGTAATTTTGGAAGGGGAATTTTTGCTTATTAAATAGCAGCTGATGGTATTTATTTATTTCTAAAAGCATTTTTTAAAATTTCATCATCATCATGTGCCGTGCCGACTGGCGTTGGCTATTATGCTTCTCCAGAGTACCCGATCCTTCATGCAGGCCGTCAGCTCAGTTGGTGATCTCCTCTCACACCATCCCGTCAGACTGTCCAGTATCATTTCTCTTGGTCTTCCTCTTGATCTTCTTCCTTCTATTTTTCCTGTTGTTATAATATTTTCAATGCCCCCTCTTCTCATTGCATGTCCTATGAAAGTACATTGTCTCTCTCTTATCTTTCTGACAAGGTTTTTTGTCTCTCCAGCTCTTCTCATACATTCTTCATTAGTTATTTTTGCTGTCCAGGGGATTCGCAACATTCTTCTAATAAACCACATTTCTGCTGCTTCCAATGATTTTTGTGCAGACTTGCCTATTGTCCATGATTCACTTTTTAATTTAAAAATATTTTAATCTTTGCAACTGATGTAACACGGCGTATGTATGATCACAGTTGTAAACACACGACGTGGCCACTGGATAGTAGTGCAGGCAAATAGCGTTCGTTCACTATGCCCGATAGCTGTATCGATCATGCTTCTCCATCTTGTGCAATTTTAGGTGTTTTCAACTTAATTCGAATGTTTCATCACCACCCCTCCCCTTCCTACTTGGTAAGTTCTCTGAGATATTTTCCTCTTGGCTTCCATGTTTTCTTTTTTCCTCGAATTTTCCATGCTCTCTAACCTGTCTTCTCATGATATGTCCAGAAAATGTTGACTGTCTTCTTCTTATAACTTAGTTTCCGTTACTCTTCTGATGTTAATCTTCCTGATGATCTTCTTGTTTGTTTTCTGACTGTCCAGAGTATTTGTTGTGGTGTTTCAGTTTGGACTGAAAATTAAAATTAAAAGTTTAAATGTGGTCTATTTTAAATATCTTATAAATTTGTGTCATACAAGTTCAGTGCTTGGAGCCGATGACAGTCTCAAAGAATCTCTCTCTCTTTCTCTCTCTCTCTCTCTCTCTCTCTCTCTCTCTCTCTGGACCATAAATGCCCAAGGCACATGGGGCTTCCGCAAGGGTTTTCCATAAACGCCTGTCCTTTGCCTTTTTTCCGCTCTTGCCCAAGTGAGCCTTCTATTGCTCAACATCCTCTCTGTTGTTCTTCTCCATGTCTCTTTTGGTCTATCCTTATTTCTGTTCCCCTGTGGTGTCCATCTTAGTGCTATTTTTGGTAGTGAGTCGTCAGTCATCCGAAGCGCATGCCCCAACCATCACCAGCGTCTTATCTCAAATAAAAGAACAGTTTTAACTGTAAAATGTGTTGTTTTGGTGTAGTGGTTAGAGCACTCGACTGCCGACTAGAAGACCTTTGGTTCGATTTCGCACTGGAGTGAAGATTTTTTTCTAACCGACGGTCAACCCGGACTCAAGAAAATGGGTACCTAGCTAGGGCTTCCACTGGTAAACAAACAGCGATGGCAGCTGCTGGCATCCCTATCTCAAATACTGTAATGGTCTAAAAGTGTGAAGGTGCTAATACTTCACACCCCTGCAGTTTTAAAATGCCACGGAACATAACAATCCTCCTTGCTGCTTTCCTTGTTTTCTCGTTTACTCTCTGCTGGATCCGATAAAGTAAAATTTCTTTTGCTAGATTTATTTTTCGGGGATCGGCTAGCGTAGCGGTTATAGCACTCCTCTAGCAAACAAGTGGTAGAGGTTCGAATCCCCATCGGAGATTTTTTTTTCCCGACCAATACGGCCCCGTTGTCTACCCAGCCTCGTATAATGGGTACCGGAGAAAATCTGGGAATGATAGGCTACCCTTTCTGACCACCCTACCTCATACACTGATGGCCCAGCATAATGAGGTCTCTAACGCTTCATCCCCTACAGCATTTGCTATGGGACTATCTTTACCATCTGCATCTCATAACTATCTTTTATTTCTTTGTTATTGTTGTCGTTATTTGGACGAAGGCGAACGTCAAAATAAAAAATGCTTATCTTATTGCTATTGGCACGTCTTTGGTACTTTTTGTATAAGAAGGCGGTTTTGAATCACGCATGTTTCAGCTGTTTTTGCCGAACACCATCTTGTTCAATAGTTCACGCCTCATAGTACCATTCATTCATTCATTCATTCATTCATTTGCATGTCCCTTGCGGAACTTTGCCTCCCAAATAACACTCCTGTAGGCCTCTCGGTTGTGAGCAAGATGGCTTGCTGCTGCTGCATCCATTTGCAGATAGTCAACGATGTCTTGCAGCCATCTTCGTTTTGGTCTTCCTCTTTTTCTTTTTCCCATTATGTATCCTTCCAATACGGTCTTCTCTAAATTATCATGACGTTTAATGTGTCCAAAATATTTAAGTTTTCTCTCTTTAATCCTCTTTACTAGCCAGCCTTCTTCAATATTAAGCTCTTGTAGTATAGATATATTTGTTCTTTTTTGTGTCCACGATATTTGGAGAATTCTTCTGTAGCATTTACATTCAAGGGCATTTATGTGTTTCTCAGCTGTTTTGTTAAGTGTCCAGGTCTCACAGTCATATGTTGCTATGGGAAAGATGCATGCCCTTAAAAATCTTATTTTTGTAGTTCTGTCTGCTCCTCTCCACAGATTCTTTATTTGTTTTACTTTATGAAGAGCGATAGATGTCCTCCTTTTAATTTCCCTCATTGTATCTCCATTATTAGTTAGTAGTGATTCACGATATTCAAAACTCTCCACTTGTTCCAATTTTTCCTCATTGATATATATTTCAGCTGCCTTGTTTGTTTTGTCAGTTGTCATCAATTTAGTTTTCTTTGCATTAAGATAGAGGTTCTGCTCTTCGCTGTTCTTACGGACTGACATAATTAGTTTTTCCATTCCTTTTTGTGTTGTGGATAGTAACACTGTGTCATCAGCATATCTAATCTCTGGTATTTCATAACCTCCAATTGTTATGGCATCGTAATATTCTTTGTCTACATCTTCTCTAACATTCCTCATTATATTTTCAGTATACAAGTTAAATAAGTAGGGTGACAATATGCACCTCTGATGGACCCCTTGTTTTATGTCAAACCAAGTTGTTGTTTCACCATTTATTCTTACTGCTGCTTGTTGGTCTAGATACAGTAGTGATGTTAATTGTATCAAATGTGTTGGAAATCCCATTTTTTTCCATTATTTCCCAAAGTTTCTGGTGTTGTACACAATCAAATGCCTTTGAGTAGTCTATAAAGGATAAATATAGATTCACATTAAACTCTCTGCATTTCTCTATTATTAATCTTAGATTGAATATATGATCTCTTGATCCTCTTCCTTTCCTGAAACCAGCTTGGACCATAATGACTTCTTCTTCTATTTTCTGTCGAAGCCTACCCATTATGATTTTTAACAGAATTTTACTGGCATGACTAATCTGGGCAACAGTTCTGTAGTTTGTGCTTAATTTCAGGTTACCCTTTTTTGGCAGTGGTATGAATAAAGTTCTTTTCCATTCTTTTGGCCAAATACCTGAATGCCATATCTTTTTTGCACAGTGCATGATAGATTGTTGCACACTCCTTTCCTTCTGCTTTAATAAATTCAGCTGTTATCTCATCACATCCTGGTGATTTACCATTTTTAAGATTCTTTATAGCCCATAAAACTTCTTCTGTTGTCGGTTCGGGTTCTTTCTCCTCCGATAATAATTCACACTGTTGATTTCTGTTTCCACAGTCGGTTGTTTCATACATTCCTTTGCAATATTCATTCCATCTTTCTAGAATTTCCTCTGTCTCTGTCAAGGTATTCCCCATCTCATAACAAATTACATTTAGCTTAGGTGTGACATTTCTCGTCAATGTCTTCATTTCTTTAAACATTTCACTATCTCTTCCACACTTCTGATGTTCTTCTATTCTTTCACAACAGTCTTGTATGTATTGTTTTTTTGTCTTTTCTTATGTTTCTTCGTACTTCTTTTGTTAAAGTTTTATATTTCTCCTTGTTGATGTTTGTCACTTTCCATTGCGTCTTCATTTCTCTACGTTGTTTTATCAGTTCTAGTGTACCTGCTGTAATCCATCCATTCTTTTGTGTTAACTGGAACCATGTCTTTAGATGTTGTTATTAAGATATCTTTGGCCTGCGTAGCCAATTCATCTGGTGTTATCTCCTCCTGTACAGCCATCAGGATTTCGAAACAGTTCTTCACTTCTATACCGTATTGTTCTGGTATATTTGTAAGATCAAAGCGGAGTGGTCTTGATCCCGTAACTGTCTTTTTTATCTTTATCTTCATGTCTGCTATTAATAACTCATGGTCCGTGTCACAATCAGCACCTGGTAAAGTTTTTGCTGATGTTATACTTGACCTCCACCTTCTTTGCACTAAAATGTAATCTATTTGATTCCTGGTTTTACCATCAGGTGATGTCCATGTGTAAAGTCTTCTTGGATGTTGTTTAAAAAGTGTGTTAGCGATCATTAGCTCATTTTCCATGCAAAACGCCATTAGATTGTCATCTGCCTCATTTCTATGTCCTATGCTAAATTTCCCTACAACATGTCCTTCATCTTCTGCTCTTTCTGTACCAATTTTTGCATTAAAATCACCCATTATTAATACAATATCATTTTTCCGTACCTGGTCTATTGTCGTTTGCAGCGTGTTATAAAAGTTTTCTATTTCCTCTTCTTCTGCTGCTGATGTAGATGCATATATCTGGATGATTGTTACATTTCTAGGAATGCCCTTAAGTCTGATTGTTAGGATTCTATCACTTACTGGATTGTAGCCTAGTAATGCTTTTGATGTCATAGTACCAAAATACATATATCGGTCACAGTAACAGTTAACGAATATTCGTATTGCAAGGCCAAAGTTCTTTGCGTTTTCATCTTCTAACTTGCAGTATGGTTTTCATGTTATCCGCCAAAGATGCATACCCTTGGTGCTAAGCACACCGTTTTTCAATTATTGTATGTTGTTTTTCTTTTCTTATCAGTAACAATGTGAATTCCATGCAAGAAAAAAAACAGATAGCCTTCACTGGCTAGCAAAATAGGACTTGAAATTAACAAGGACAAAAAAAAAATGATGAAAATTCCCATTAATCAAAATGGAAAAATACACGTAGAAGGGACAGATATTGAAGAAGTCAGTCAATTTGCATACCTTGGCAGCTACGTAGACCAGGATGGTGACACCAGAAAAGAAGTTAGAATTAGAATTGCAAAAGCAGCATCGATCTTCAAGAATCTTGAGAACATATGGAATTCAAAAGTTATAAGCACAAAAACCAAGTTAAGACCTATTGAATTCAAATAATATCCATCCTAATTTATGCATGCGAAAGTTGGAAAACAACTAAAGAAATAGACAAGAAATTAGACTCTTTTGAAAACAAATGCCTAAGGAAAATACTCGGCATCAAATGGAATGAATTCAAGAACAATGCAGAGATAAAAGAGAACTGAGCAACAACCAGCCTCGTGGGTGATCAGGAAAAGGAGATGGACATATGTTGGTCACTTGAGAAGAAACGATCAGAGAATCCCGAAACAAGCTATCAAGTGGAACACAACAGGCCAAAGAAAAAGAGGCAGACCGCGTGAAACTCTGAAGAGGACATTGTTAAGAGAGGCCAAATTAACAGGCATAAATTCCCTTGATGAGGTTGAAAGGCTCGCCGAAGAAAAAAATTGGCGAACTACTTTGCGAGCCCTATGTGACGTTTAACGGCACGGGAAGGATATAAGATATGTTTTTCTTTTATAATTGTTCCGTCACAATATTTGGATGTCCACTTTTTATAAAAGTATTGAAGGTCAGAGGTCACACAATCATGCGGTCAGACGGGAACAGAACGTGAAATGTCATCTTTCAAATCGCCATAAACTTCATATTAAATATCAGACGCTCTGGCACGTTTTAATAAACCTGGGCCATGCGCTTTAGTCAACTTTCTGCAACCTTAGTTTTGCTATGGAGGGTGCTGGTCTTGATCTTTCGTGATTTGTGGAGGACGATTGTACCAGCTGAGAGAAAGAGCGTGGCGAATGATATTATATTGATAACGGGCGGTGGGCGAGGAATTGGTAGAAGCCTAGCCATTCGTTTTGCAAAACATCGCCCAAAACATGTGAGTAATACTGCTGTAGGTGTTTTTGACTGGTATGGCTTTGAGCTCCTTGCTCTTGACATCACTTTGTGTCATTTCTGCGAAGAAAGTTGACTGCAATGGGTATAGCACCTTCCATTGTCCCTAGCCTCCGATGGTGCGCCCAATAAACCTGATTCATGTCCATTTCTTGACATTATTCTTTCATCTTCTGTTTCGGGAGAATAATGGTGATTATAAATTACTTCTTCCTCGATTATTCTCAGGCGTCGACCAGTATGCTTCTGAAATAATTGGTGGTCAGCTGGAATTTGTATACATTCCCATGTTGCTTTTCTTGGATTATTTGTAAGCATTGACCACATTCGTTTTCTCTGCACCTGGTATATTGGACACTCCTACAGAATATGTTCTCCCATCATCCTAATATAGCCACATGTGCATTTGTCAGTCAGGCCAGTCTTGAGACTATTGAAAAGGTGGTACGTCAGTCTGTTGTGATCAGTGCAGAGATGAAAAACGATTACTTGCTCCTTCCTGCTGAAGTGGTAGTAGGCATCATTTTGTTCTGGTGGCTATGTTGTTCTTTCACCCATTTATTCTTGTATTTTATTTTTATCATAAATAAATGACAATGAAAGCAGTTACTGATTTTGTCCTGATACATACATACATACACACTGCATCACATGAGATGATTATGACAGATTCTTAAAGTTTGCTTTCTAAGATACAAACACATGATCTGGAAAGAACAGATTTAGCACCTTGACAGATCACATGTTCAGGGTATTAATGGTCCAGGCTGTTTGGGAGTTGTTAAGACTGTTCACTCACTAGCCTGTAATTTTGGGGTTTTATTTTTGTTGAGTGACTTTTGAACAAAGATTCTATCTTGACAGCTTTGCTAAACATGCTAACATGAAGTTGATATTGAGTGTGACAGTTTCTATATCATGTGAATAAAGGCTCTGGATGTGACAGGGATTTAGAAAAATGTGGCCTCTTGAAGAGTGTTTATATTATTATTTTATGTGCATGTTTCCTATCACAACATATGCCTGTGAGACCTGGACACTTAAAAAAACAGCTGAGAAACACATAAATGCCTTTGAATGTAAATGCTACAGAAGAGTTCTTTAAATATCATGGACACAAAAAAGAAGAAATATATCCATACTACAAGAACTTAATATTGAAGAAGGTTGGCAAGTAAAGAGGAATAAACAGAGAAATTTTTTAAAAAATATTTTGGACACATTAAATGTCATGATAATCTAGATAAGACCCTGTTGGAAGGGCACATAATGGGAAAAAGAGAGGAAGACCAAGGTGAAGATGGCTTCAAGACATCATTGATAACCTGCAAATGGATGCATCAGCAGCAGGCCATCTTGCTCACAACTGAGAGCCCTACGGGAGTGCTGTTAGGGAGGCAAAGTTCCACGAGGGACATGCAAATGACTGACTGCTGTGCTGGAAAGTGTTAGTGATCATGCTGTTCCGTCGTATGTGGTCCCTGCTGTTTCCAGTTAATTCACGTGGTTTTTCTATTTCCATGTCCTGTGGGGAAGAGCCTGTCTTTCCACCAGGTGGTGGATGATTGAGCAGCCTCTAGATAATAGAGGTCACCGTGGATATCTGAATAAATAGCAGAAGACCGAAACAAGTACCCAGCTGCCTTGTGGATTGGTCTCTTTAGAAAAAAAAGGCTAAGGGAGAAAACTGTATACAAACTGAGACGAGGGCAAAGGGAATCCACTGCTGTGCCATCAATGCCTTGTCAAATCATGCTTCACAAATATCATAACAAATTTATCATTTCCTTCTGATGACCAAGACAGTTTTCAGATTTTTGCTGGAATGGATCACATTTTAGTGCAGAGAAGGTGGAGGACAAGCATAACATCAGCAAAAACTTTACCAAGTGCTTATTGTGACACGGACCATGAGTTATTAATAGCAGACATGAAGATAAAGATAAAAAAGATAGTTATGGGATCAAGACCACTCCGCTTTGACCTTACAAATATACCAGAACAATACGGTATAGAAGTGAAGAACCGTTTCGAAATCCTGATGGCTGTACAGGAAGAGATGACACCAGATGAATTGGCTACGCAGGCCAAAGGTATCTTAGTAACAACAGCTAAAGACATGGTTCCAGTAAAGAAAACACAAAAGAATAGATGGATCATAGCAGGTACACTAGAACTGATAAAACAATGTAGAGAAATGAAGACGCAATGGAGAGTGACAAACAACAACAAAGATAAATATAAAACTTTAACAAAAGAAGTACGAAGAAACATAAGAAAAGACAAAAAACAATACATACAAGATTGTTGTGAAAGAATAGAAGAACATCAGAGGTGTGGAAGAGATAGTGAAATGTTTAAAGAAATGAAGACATTGACGAGAAATGTCACACCTAAGCTAAATGTAATTTGTGATGAGATGGGGAATACCCTGACAGAGACAGAGGAAATTCTGGAAAGATGGAAGGAATATTGCAAAAGAATGTATGACACAACCGACTGTGGAAGCAGAAATCAACAGTGTGAATTATTATTGGAGGAGAAAGAACCCGAGCCGACAATGGAAGAAGTTTTATGGGCAATAAAGAGTCTGAAAAATGGTAAATCACCAGGATGTGATGAGATAATCGCTGAATTTATTAAAGCAGGAGGAAAGGAGTGTGCAACAATCTATCATGCACTATGTAAAAAGATATGGCATTCAGGTATTTGGCCAAAAGAATGGAAAAGAACTGTATTCATACCACTGCCAAAAAAGGGTAACCTGAAATTATGCACCAACTACAGAACTGTTGCCCTGATTAGTCATGCCAGTAAAATTCTGTTAAAAATCATAATGGGTAGACTTCGAAAGAAAATAGAAGAAGAAGTCAATATGGTCCAAGCTGGCTTCAGGCAAGGAAGAGGATCAAGAGATCATATATTCAATCTAAGATTAATAATAGAGAAATGCAGGGAGTTTAATGTGAATCTATATTTATCCTTTATAGACTACTCAAAGGCATTTGATTGTGTACAACACCAGAAACTTTGGGAAATAATGGAAAAAAATGGGATTTCCAACACATTTGATACAATTAACATCACTGCTGTATTTAGACCAACAAGCAGCAGTAAGAATAAATGGTGAAACAACAACTTGGTTTGACATAAAACAAGGGGTCCGTCAGGGGTGCATATTGTCACCCTACTTATTTAACTTGTATACTGAAAATATAATGAGGAATGTTAGAGAAGATGTAGACAAAGAATATTACGATGCCATAACAGTTGGAGGTTATGAAATACCAGAGATTAGATATGCTGATGACACAGTATTGCTGTCCACAACACAAGAAGGAATGGAAAAACTAATTATGTCAGTCCGCAAGAACAGCGAAGAGCAGAACCTCTATCTTAATGCAAAGAAAACTAAAGTGATGACAACTGACAAAACAAACAAGGCAACTGAAATATGTATCAGTGAGGAAAAACTGGAAGAAGTGGAGAGTTTTGAATATCTTGGATCACTACTAACTAATAATGGAGATACAATGCGGGAAATTAAAAGGAGGACATCTATTGCTCTTCAGAAAGTAAAACAAATAAAGAATCTGTGGAGAGGAGCAGACAGAACCACAAAAATAAGATTTTTAAGGGCATGCATCTTTCCCATCGCAACATATGCCTGTGAGACCTGGACACTTAACAAAACAGCTGAGAAGCACATAAATGCCTTTGAATGTAAATGCTATAGAAGAGTTCTCCAAATATCGTGGACACAAAAAAGAACAAATATATCTATACTACAAGAGCTTAATATTGAAGAAGGCTGGCTAGTAAAGAGGATTAAAGAGAGAAAACTTAAATATTTTGGCCACATTAAACGTCATGATAATTTAGAGAAGACCGTATTGGAAGGATACATAATGGGAAAAAGAAAAAGAGGAAGACCGAAACGAAGATGGCTGCAAGACATCGTTGATGATCTGGAAATGGATGCAGCAGCAGCAGGCCATCTTGCTCACAACCGAGAGGCCTACAGGAGTGCTGTTTGGGAGGCAAAGTTCCGCAAGGGACATGCAAAGGAATGAATGAATGAATGGATCAGGTGTGTCCCAGGTGCTGTGCTGGTGATTGCTGTTACTGACTTGAACTGCAGTGCAAGGCTTCTCAGAAAGCTCTACTGCATTGATGCCTGCGTACCACATAGTATCGTGGAAATGTGTAAACTAGTATGCAAATATGAATGGCATAGCTGTTTAAGATGCAGGCCCATGAAGTTGTTATGCCAGACCTGGACAACTCTTAATTTTTCTGCACTAAGACCCTGGTTGCTATAAATAAAATGTTCTATCATCGTCTGCTGACTCTGGTTACTTTTATAAATGATACATACTACCAGCTTCAGTTTTTACAATTCTGGTTACTTTTATAAATGATACATACTACCAGCTTCAGTTTTTACAATTCTGGTTACTTTTATAAATGATACATACTACCAGCTTCAGTTTTTACAATTCTGGTTACTTTTATAAAGGATACATACTACCATCATCAGTTTCTACTGACTCTAGTTACTTTTATAAATGATATATACTACCAGCGTTAGTTTCTACTGACTCTGGTTACTTCATTGTCTACTGACTCTGGTTACTTCAGTTTCTACTGACTCTGGTTACGTCAGTTTCTACTGACTCTGGTTACTTTTATACTACCTGCACACAACAGAGACTTAAGAGTCTAAACCTGGCCCAAAGAAAAGAGCATGGTTGTAAAACTGTGGCATACTTGAAGAACTGCTGCTGATGGTGGGACTCGTAGAAGTAGCTTATTTCATTGTCTAGAAGTCTGAGCTTATGAAACTGAAGTCCTGCTGATGGTGAAACTCATAGAAGTAACTCATTTCATTGCCTAGAAGTCTGAGGTTATGAAACTGAGCAGAGAAGAAGAATATGGTTGGTTAGAAATGTAACATTCATAGAGTCAGATGTTATAAAAGTAGTGAAGTATGTCTGACATACTGACTCCAGAGTCCTGGAGGTTATGCATCTGAACAATACATGTGCTTATTCTCTGGTTATAGATAATCTTATGGGGTCGCACACAAGCAGCCCTGGCACAGACAGCGAAAGAAGTACAGGAACTCGGTGTGAACTGTGCTTACATGATCTGTGATGTCTGTGTCCGAGAGGATATTTATTCTTTAGTAAGTTCTTTACACCTGGGGGAAGTATGTTGTTGTAGCTGTTGGTGTTTTTTGTTATTTTTATTGTTATTGTTGTTGGTATTGACGCTGGTATTGTTTTGCTTCTGTTTTCATTATTGTTCTTTTTTTTTTTTTGGCTGCAGCTGAATGTTGATTCAGAACGTTGATGTTGGTGTGGATTATGTTGATGTTGTTGCCGTTGTTCTTGTTGTTGTTCTGGATGGTGATGATGTTGCTGCAGCTGTTATTCTTGTTGTTGATGTTGGTGTGGATTATGTTGATGTTGTAGCTTTTGTTCATGTTGATGTTGTTCTGGATGGTGATGATGTTGCTGCAGCTGTTATTCTTGTTGTTGATGTTGGTGTGGATTATGTTGATGTTGTTGCCGTTGTTCTTGTTGTTGTTCTGGATGGTGATGATGTTGCTGCAGCTGTTATTCTTGTTGTTGATGTTGGTGTGGATTATGTTGATGTTGTTCTTCTTGTTGTTCTGGATGGTGATGATGTTGCTGCAGCTGTTATTCTTTTTGTTGATGTTGGTGTGGATTATGTTGATGTTCTAGCTTTTGTTCTTGTTGTTGTTCTGGATGGTGATGATGTTGCTGCAGCTGTTATTCTTGTTGTTGATGTTGGTGTGGATTATGTTGATGTTGTTGCCGTTGTTCTTGTTGTTGTTCTGGATGGTGATGATGTTGCTGCAGCTGTTATTCTTGTTGTTGATGTTGGTGTGGATTATGTTGATGTTGTTCTTCTTGTTGTTCTGGATGGTGATGATGTTGCTGCAGCTGTTATTCTTTTTGTTGATGTTGGTGTGGATTATGTTGATGTTGTAGCTTTTGTTCATGTTGTTGTTCTGGATGGTGATGATGTTGCTGCAGCTGTTATTCTTGTTGTTGATGTTGGTGTGGATTATGTTGATGTTGTTGCCGTTGTTCTTGTTGTTGTTCTGGATGGTGATGATGTTGCTGCAGCTGTTATTCTTGTTGTTGATGTTGGTGTGGATTATGTTGATGTTGTAGCTTTTGTTCATGTTGATGTTGTTCTGGATGGTGATGATGTTGCTACAGCTGTTATTTTTGTTGTTGATGTTGGTGTGGATTATGTTGATGTTGTTGCCGTTGTTCTTGTTGTTGTTCTGGATGGTGATGATGTTACTGCAGCTGTTATTCTTGTTGCTGATGCTGTTCTGGATGATGATGATGATGATGTTTTGGTAGCTGTTATTGTTGATGTTGTTCTTGATGATGATGATGATGTAGTTGTTTTTCTTGGTGTTAATGTTGTTTTGAATGATGATTATTTGTTACATCTGTTGTTGATGTTGTTCTGGATGATGATGCTGTATCTGCTGTTTTTGTTGATAGCATTTCTCTGTCCATTGTATTCCTCTTTTTGTGGTCATCTTGACAGACTTGCACTGACAGGAAAAGTGAGATTTCCTATTAAAACAGGCAGAGTAGATTATGAATTGAGAAGTGAAGACTGACAGAGATAGATACTTCCAGTCCTGCCAAAGCTTAGACTAAGGATAGGGAGAGAAATGAAAGACCATCTTCTTGGGTTAAAGAGTCTAAACTGTCATTTGTACTACAAAAAAAAAAAGCTAGTGACAACTAGAGCTTTGGAGTCAGTACGCCAAACCTCTGACTCCTTTATTAAATTGTACAGTTCTGGTGACTCTGAGTCTTATAAATGGTACATTTCTGTTGGCTCTAACTCTTTGACAAATGGTATATTTGTACAGACTCTGACTCCTTCATAAATGGTACATTCCTACTGACTCCAACACCATCATAAATGATACATTTCTACTGACTCCAACACCATCATAAATGATACATTTCTACTGACTCCAACACCATCATAAATGATACATTTCTACTGACTCCAACACCATCATAAATGATACATTTCTACTGACTCCAACTCCATCATAAATGATACGTTTCTACTGACTCTGACTCCATAAATGATACATTTCTGCTGACTCTGACTCCATAAATGATACATTTCTACTGACTCCCTTCTAAAATTGTTTCTGAATCCAAGTTCAGAGTCATGGTTAGAACTTCTGATCAGAGTGCAGACTGTTGACATCTTGTGTCATGCTCAGATGATGCAGGTAGTCTTGTCTCTTCACAGCTTTGACATACATGAACTTGTTTCCAAATCATTATGTGAAGTTAATATTATCTTCTCCGTGTGCCTTCCTCTACATCTCCCTCCATTGTGATTTTATCAGTGATGATGTCTTTATCCCCTCCTTTTCGTCATAATCAGGAGATATCTTCATCATCGCCTTTCAATTCCTTAAGAGCATAGGCCACGGATAAAGTCATCCTTGTTCTTGGAATTATTCTCTGCTTCCTTCCATGTGTATCCCTTGTCTCTGAGCACTGTCATAATTTCTCTTCTCCAAGTAAGTCTAGGTCTTCCCCTTTTTCTATTTCCTTGAGATTATCATGTCAGTGCCTGTCTTGCTATGCCGGTGTTGGGTTTCTTCAGAGTGTGGCCAATCCACCTCCACTTTCTAGACATTATTTGCAGGTTCACAGGTTCTTGTCCTGCCCTTTCCCAGACCTCCTCGTTCTTGATCTTGTCCTGCCATTTAATGTTTAAAATCCTCCTCAAGCAGTAGTTGATGAATGTTTGTATCCTCTGTTGTATTGTCTTGGTCATAACCCATGTCTCAGAACCATATAGTAGGACAATGTTTACGTTTGTATTGACAAGCCTAAGTTTGGTTCTTGTTTTGATGTTCTTAGATGACCATATTTTGTTAAGTTGGATAAGTGCTGTCCCACTTTAGCTGAATTCTTGGTTAAGATCTGAAGTTTCTCTTGCATTTGTGTGCGCCAGAAGTGCCACATCATCTGCAAAGTCAAGATCTTCCAATTGGTTCCACAGTGTCCATTGTATCCCATTTCTTTTTCTTTGTGTGGTAATTTTCATGATTCAATAAATTTCTAGAAGAAATAGGAATGGTGATATAGCAAATATCCCTGCCGCACGCCTGTTTCCACTTTAAAACTTTCTGTGAGAGTTTCTCCATGCGCAATTCTACAAGTTGTTCCTTCATATATGGTCTTTATAAGCTTTGTTATCTTGGCTGGGATACCATAGTGTTCTAGTAGTTTCCATAGCATTCCATGATCTAAACTATCAAATGGCTTCTCGTAATCAATGAATGTAACTAACAGTGAAGAATTCCACTCCATTGACTGTTCTACTATTATTCACATTGTAGCAATGTGGTCAGTACAGGATCTTCCTTGCCTGAAACCTGCTTGCTCTTCTCTTAGTTTACTATCTACTGATGTTTTAATTCTATTTAGCAAAATCCTGCTGAAGACCTTGCTGGATATTGAGAGCAGGGCAATGCCTCTATAGTTCTTACATTCTAATAGATCTCCCTTCTCAGGGAGTTTTCTAAAATGGGCCTCCTTCCAGTCCTCTGGGACCTTCTCTTTTTCCCAAATCCTGCTAAATAGTAAGAGTAGTATTTCTGTTGTTATTTCTTTGTTCGCTAGGAGCACTTCTACTACAATTCCATCTGGACCCGGTGCCTTATTTCTCTTCAACTCTGAGACAGCGTATTCATCAGGAGATATATTTCTTCATTTTTTTCTTTCGGCTGGAATGTTAATGAACTACAGTGCCATGATGTTGGGCAAGCAGTTCTCCATGATGTCCAGAGTATCCCTTTTTTTTTGACGACTCCCTGGAAAAGAGAGCAGGAAGTTACTAGTATCTGATGCTATGATGATTTTTGATCTTATCCAGTTGGGGATGGGTTGCGTTGATTAGCTTGAAGACCTTCACTGAAGATTTTCAGCACACTCCTCCTCCTCCACCACCACCACCACCACAGGGGACCACGACAAGTCCTGCCCCCTTTTACCCATGCTGTGTTCTCACTAGAAGCAGCAAAAAAAAAGAGAAATAAGAGGAGAAGGTTTTTGGTCAGCCCTGATTTGCTGGTCATAATAAACCATCACACCAACATTGTCTTCTTCGTTTCCCAAAATATTCATAATGTTCTTTAAGAAATCTCCGTTTTCTCCATGTCTCATTTATGTTTTTTTTTTTTTGTGGTAGTAGTCTGAATATACCCACGCTCAGTTTTGTGTTTTAGTATTGTATAACTCAAGTTAGTTTTTTTTTTAAGTTTTTACATCCTGGCTCTCACTAGGCCAAAGAGGTTGAAGCAAAGTTCGGCCACGTCACCATGCTGGTCAACAACGCCGGAGTTGTGTTCGCTAACACAATATTAAATAGTGATCCTGACCAGATAGAAGCCACTTTCCGCACAAATACCCTGGCACATTTCTGGGTATGTTCTCAATTGTTTTATATATATAATATAGTACAAAGCCTTTATCAAGAAAAGATTAAACAATGAACGCACAAAAGCATATATTTTATTGCCTTTAGTGAAATTAGACCGCCAAATGCCCAATACAGAACCAAGCAAACTTTCCCTGGAGAGATGTCATGAGACCATGGTGATTCTTCTTGCTGTTGTTGTTGGAGCTGTTATTCCAGTTTCTGTGAGTTCATAAATTTTGTCTTCAGAAATGTTAACCCTCTTCTTACCACCAGCCACATACGAAGTTTTGAAAAACAAGTACGTAATGTAGTTCTCTTATAGTGGTTTTGTTCATGATTCTAATTTTAGACTACTTTTTAGCTAAATATTTGCATTATATTCAAATATAATATATACTTATTTATAAGTAGCTAAATATTTCCATTGTATCCTCATAAAGACATGATAGATGTGTTTATTATACAATTGTTTGTGTTGTCTTGTGATCCTTTTTATCTGGTAGCATAAGTTAATCTAATTTGTTGCAATTTTGTAGACTACAAGAGCTTTTCTCCCATCCATGATCGCTAACAGCAAGGGTCACATTGTCGCCATAGGTTCAGTGTTGGGTCTCATGGGTTTAAGCGGGGCCGCAGATTACACTGGCTCAAAATTTGCTGTGGCCGGATTTATGGGTAAGTTTTTAACATTCATGGAACATTTCATTGTTATTATTCTCTGTCTCGTTGGAACTGTGAACTGATATTCTTTTGCAGCCGATGCAGCAAAGATATCAAGACACAGTGTCATGTTGGATTGGGACTGGGTTGTGGTGGACATGTTTTTTTTTTTTTCAGTCCAAGAATGGAGCTAAAAAAAGCGGTTGGTGTGCAGTACTTCTTTAGCAGGCTCCACCGCCATGAGCACTACAGCAATCCCTGCTCCCCGCCCTGTTAGCCAGGCTAGGCCTGTTACTGGGGGTACCAGTATGGAGAGCTGAGACAGGGTCTTGGTCAGCTATGGTTTTGCCAACCCTAAGGCTAGCATGGGTTGCTAACTGCTAAATTGAACAGCATCTTCAGCCCCATTTGATACCCCAGTTTTACAGTTTTTCACTACATTTTTTTTTTGGTTCTTTTGTGCCAGGTAGCTTCTTCTTCTTCTTCTTTCGCACTGTCTGTCTATATCTGCAGTCCTGTCTCTTGGATAAATTTCACTGTTTTTTGTAATTCATGTATGGAACCATAGAGCTTATCTTCTTTAGTGGTTTCACTGGGCCAGTAATTATTTCTCAGTGTCTCATAGTTGATGCAGTTCTGGAGGATATGTTCCACAGTTTGGGGCACCTGGGCACATGTACATAGATTAGTAGTACCAACCTTAAACTTTGTATACATATGACTTCGGAGTCGGGTGTGTCCTGTTCGGAGACGGAAGATGGTGACTTGTTCCTTTCTGTTTAGCATGTGATAGTCATCATGTGGTGGTGTTTTGCTAGGTAGCGAAATGTATAGATTTTTTTTCCCTTCTATAGGTCTGTTCTGTGTGTCGGTGATGGAAGGGTGTGGTAGTTTTAATTGTGTTCTGGAGGTCATTCGGTGTGGGGTAGTCCAGTAGATGATGATGATTTCTTGTCTGTTACGGTGCCTGCTGTATGATATGCTTATCTGGTGACATTGTCTCCGCAGCAAACTGTAAGAAAAAGAAAGACCCTTTTTGTATTATTTATATCACGGATTTGTGATTACAGTATCGTTATATAATTAATCTTGTTAGTCATTACCACCAGACAGTATACCACAGAAAACATTCACGCTAAGATTTGTAGAAAACAGCTTTCCATGCCATTAAGGCTCACTGCTGCAGACAAAGTTCGCTTCCATTCCTCTCTATTTGTAATCTTCTCTGTCCACTTGGTGACACCAATTTCTTTTATATCATCTTCTATGTTGTCTTTCCATCTCTGTCTTGGTCTACCCCTTGATCTTGTTTCCCTCATCTCTTGTGCATACATCATTTTCATTTGTCTGTTCTCTTCCATTCATGATAGAGAAGCCTCAGAATTGGATGAATAAAAATGGATTATGACCTTGGAACGTCAAAAATATTATGAGATTTGGAACATGGAGTATAAGAAGTTTATACAGACAAAGGGCAGCTAAAGAATTAGCACGCAAGAGATAGAAGGAGGAAACTACAGAAACTTTAAATATCCCGTTACATGAAGTAAATTGCTGAGCTCTCTCAAGACGTCCATTTGTCCCCTCAGCACAGGATGATATATGAAGGAGACAAGACAAAACATTATTCTTTGATCATTCTCAGGCACCATCTTACATACTTCTAGGGTAACAGTGGTCAGTTCTCTTCATATAAGTGTTGAACTCATCTGTTTTCTCTAGACCTTTTATGTTGGGCACTCCTGCAGAATATGTTCTCCTGTCATCCTCCAGTGCCACATGTACACATGTCATTTAGGCCAATCTTGAGCCTGTTTAAAAGATGGTACCTTAGTCTGTTACATAATTAATCAATAATTGATGATTGCAAAATTATGTTAATGATCCGCAGTGATAAAGAGACAGGACATACAGCATAAAGTGGTTGGTTGTGTCTGATTATGTTAATCAGAATCAGCCATGAGAGAAGATGCTAAAGTAAATCTGATACATTTGAGTTCACAGCAGTGAACAGAAAAAAAAAAAAAACCAGGATAAAATTTTTACAAAATTGACAGTATGCAAATGGACGCAGACATCGCTTCAAAATGTATAAACTAGGAAAAAAGTAGGAACAGCTCTATTACTTAAGAACTACAAAGTTGTGATGTTTCGGTGTGAGCCTTAATCATACAGACACAAAGGACGAAGAATTAGAGAGAGGAGATAAAGTATAGATTCATATGAATCCTATGTTAAATAAATAAATAAAATGAATAGAGCACTTAGCTTAATTTGAAAGAATATGTAGCTTTTCCAACGTTCGTTCAGAAATGCCTATATTTCCAATGTTCATTCAGAAATCTGTAGCTTTTCCGATGTTCGTTCAGAAATGCCTATATTTCCTACATTTGTTCAGAAAGAGTTTTAAAACTGGAGAAAACTGAAGGGTTACTCATTGTGGTCAGAAAATACTACTTGCTTCTTGGCGAGATTTCTGAGTTCTATGATTTTCATGGCTGCGGTTTTTATTGCTTCTTCCTCTGCTGTACGGAACAGGCGTCTGATGGTAGAGCCGTCTGTAGTATTTGTTTTTGTTTTCGTTTTATACATTTGCTGCTCAGTCCATTTTCCTTGGTGTGTGTAGTTATTGATTCAAGAGATCTATGTGGTCTGTGACAAAGTAACATGGATGTAGCAAAGTATATTCATCAGAAATGGCAGCTGCATAATTCAAGCAGGCCTTAGCCAGACTTAACTCAGTGCAAGAGAATCCATACATTGATGCTGAAAACCAGGGACAAACTTCTGCATTTGTGAGAGAGATTGGCGCCATTGACCAAGTGAATGACAAAGAGGGAGGAAAAAAAAAAGGAAATAGATGATGGTGATGATGTAGGAATGTTCTGGAAAAGAAACCATATAAATATGTACATTATCAGAAGATAATGAAGGACCCACAGAAGTGGAAATCTCTTGCTGTGATGTGTCTTGGGCACCAAAGGGATGTACTGTAATGTGCATTATCAAGCACTTTAAGATGTTAAAACAGTAGTTCCCAAACTGTTCCGGGCTGCCACTCCTTGTTTCCCAGGCCACATCTCTAACACATGCCCCCCCCCCCCTTTCCAAAACATTTTTTTTTTTCACTTTTTTAGCTCTGAAATCACTTTAATATTACCTGCTGCTTCCTTTTCCTTACTACCCCCTGTATCTTCCCAACATCTATTGTGGGGGGGGGGACCCACTTTGAAAACCACTGCTTTAAAAGAGTAACGACTGTTTGGAGAATATTAAATGTGAGTTTCCGTTATTTACACTGTCGTAGATGCTCTGAGGGATGAGCTGAGTTGCTCTGGTGTCGAAGGGGTGACTGTCACGACCGTGTTTCCTTACCAAGTTGACAACGACATGTTTGCCGGAGCTTCCACTAGGTGAGAGTTATCGTTTTGTTTCTCCAGTTTTTGATTGGTCGATTATGTGGGGGGGGTGAAGACACCATCTGTTCTGGCAATCAGCAGCCCATATCTGACATGTCAGAATCGGGGTTGGCGAACCATAGCTGACCAACAGCCTGTTCCACTTCTCCATTGGTACCCCCGGTAACACATCTAGCCTGGTTAAAGGGGCAGATATCATCGTAGTCCCTATGGTGGTGGAGTCTGCTCATGCCGTGCTTTTTACCTGAACTCGGGTTAAAAAAAAAATAGCCACCATAACTTGCTCCCAAGCTGACACGATGCTGTGCCCCAACGCCTTCACAGCATCGGCAGCAAACAAACACCAGCTCACAGTTGAGACAGAAGACAAGACAAGTGCCATGCAAGTGAGTGATGGCGGCTGCGCTTTTTTTTTCCAAATGTTAATATTCCTTGGTGTTTCAGTCAGTTCAGCTTTCTCTTTCTTGTGCCACCTGGTCAGCAAATTAAGTTAATTTTCTCCTGATATGGGCTGAGCAGATGGCTTGGATTCTGTTTTTTCATCATACACTAATTGGAGGACAGATTGAAAGATATTTGAAGTACTAAACATCATTTTTTTGTCTTTGAATATTCATGTGATATAGTTGGTGTGTCATGCAAAATCTGGAAAGTGTGATGAAAGTTTAGCTGAGTCATTTTACTGTTACTAGTAATTATTGTTAAATGTTCATTCTCTGGGCATTTCATAAGAAGAAAAGGTGGACAGTGTCACCAGATACGCAGTATACAGCACAGAATAGAGAAATATCAGCTGCAGAGATACCAGCAAATTACGATATTCCTTGTAAGAACGGGGCACTGCAGAGTACTAAGCCACCTCTGTCGTTCTAAAATGTCACACAAGGACAAATGTCCCCATGGCTTTGATGTTGAGATGCAGTAGCATATACTTCAGACCTGCCCAACCCACTCTAACCTCTGAGCATAGATCTGGCCTGAAGGGAGAGGAAGTGAAAGAGAAGCTATAGGGCTACCACGTAAGCCCGGAGAAGATGGCAGACGTCATCAAGGCAACAGGGCCAAGATGTAGCATGGCCAGCCAACACTCAGACACAGAAGAAGAAGAAGCTAATGAATGAATATGCCATTTTTGCATCTGGAATCTGAGCAGACACTGCAGTGTAGTTAACAGCAAAGCAGGACCTAGTGATGATCAAGCTTATGTCATGCATGGAACTAGGAAGTAACACATCCTCTGTTCATCTAGTGAGCTGTGTTAGTTATTTTCACTGTCAGTACTAGAGAGTTTCTTAAGTGTTGAAAGATGATTGTTATCACCTACACCAGGTTTCCAAAGCTCTTTCCAGCTATCAGTGAGGAATACCTGTCTGAGGAGATTGTAGATGCAGTTCTAAGAAACAAGGAGAAGCTCATAGTACCAAGATCCTTATGCCTATCAGCATTATTTTACAGGTGAATTTTATTACATGTGTGTGAAGTTGAGTGTTTTTAGTCTGATGAATTTTATTAATGCGTGTGAAGTTGAGTGTTTTTAGTTTGATGAATTTGATTACATATGTGTGTGAAGTTGAGTGTTTTTAGTTTGATGAATTTGATTATATGTGTGTGAAGTTGAGTGTTTTTAGTTTGATGAATTTGATTATATGTGTGTGAAGTTGAGTGTTTTTAGTTTGATGAATCTGATTATATGTGTGTGAAGTTGAGTGTTTTTAGTTTGATGAATTTGATTATATGTGTGTGAAGTTGAGTGTTTTTAGTTTGATGAATCTGATTACATGCGTGTGAAGTTGAGTGTTTTTAGTTTGATGAATCTGATTACTTTTAAACATGTAAACACTGAGTTACTGCTGTTGAGGGTAACTTTAACAGAAAAAAAAAAAATGATGGTGATAATCTCTATCAGTGACATTATCAGTAACAATGTGAACTCATTGCAAGATAAAACAGATATCCTGTCTTCACTGGTTAGCAAAATAGGACTTGAGATTAACAAGGAAAAATAATGAAACTTCCTGTTAATCAAGTGAATGGAGAGAATCAATACTGATTTCCCCCCCCCCCAAAAAAAAAGGTGATAAGAGCAAGTATGAAAACTACAGAGGAATATCCTTCCTACAAACAAGCTACAAAATACTATCTTTTATAAATAGATTAACTCTTCCCTTGCCTAATGACTAAAAATGATCACTTCCAGTATTAACTCTTCCCTTGCCTAATGACTAAAAATGGTCGCTTCCAGTATTAAGCCTAATGACTAAAAATGGTCACTTCCGGTATTAACTCTTCCCTTGCCTAATGACTAAAAATGATCAATTCAGGTTTGTGCCTATAGTGCTGTATGGCTATATTTCGCTACTTGCTTTGTTTCATTAAAAACCCGGTGTAACGTTTAGATTGTAAACATTTAGTGCACATGCCCCGTGACCCTGTTCATCATGGCCAAAGAGTGCCTAGTAACAAGGGAGAAAATCAAAGTGATTGTCGTGAATTTTCAATTTTTGGTGATGTAGATAGGAATATGGACACACTTTGTGACCAGACCACTGTTCTTGAATGTATCCCAAGTAGATCTAGATATATTAGACAGCTGGAGAAGTAGTTAGAAGGTTATTTCAGACATTATTTTAGGCAGAAAGGCACATACATTCACAAGATGAGATCGACAGGTAGTCGAAAGCATCTCAGATGTACGTACTGTACCTTAGACCTAGCCGATGGTAAGTTGGACACAGTTGTTGTCTAAAAACATCACATTACTTCTTTTTTCCTCAAAAAAACTCTGCATTTATGAAATCTTCATATATTTTTAGTTATTTTGAAACATAATAAGTACACATAACATGGAAATACCGTATTTCATTCACTTTTCCAACCATACCCCCGATACATGTCAAGACCCGCGCTTTTACTCCGGCACCAAACAGAACGTCCATGTTTCTTCCTGTGGCATGGAAAGAGTTAAAACCATACAGCGAGAACGTACTGGGGGACTATCAACCGGGTTTCAGGAGGAATAGATCAACCGGAGACCAAATATTTTATCTACGTCAAAGAGCAGAAAAGTACTGGGACATACATATCTTCATTGACTTGAAGTAAGCTTATAACAGTATAGATAGGAGCAGCTTATGGAAAATTATGAAAGAATTTGAGATTCCTAATAAATGAATCAGTTTAACCAGAATATGCATGGAGGATGCACAGAATATACTAATATATAAAGTCA
This sequence comes from Achatina immaculata, assembly GCA_009760885.1. Lineage (NCBI taxonomy): Eukaryota > Metazoa > Mollusca > Gastropoda > Stylommatophora > Achatinidae > Lissachatina > Lissachatina immaculata. The sequence goes on along the minus strand of CM019712.1, from coordinate 14,150,409 downwards.
GAACCCTTTATAAGAACTGGTTTAGAACAGGGTGATGCATTATCTCTATTACTATTCATCCTAGTGAAAGACAGTGGCAGTGGTTGGGACATGTGGATGACCGACTCCTCACTACTAAAAATAGCACTAAGATGGACACCACAGGGGGACAGAGTTAAGGGTAGACCAAAGGAAACATGGAGAAGGACAACAGAGAGGATGTTGAGCAATAGAGGGCTCACCTGGGCAAGAGCGGGAAAAAAAGGCAAAGGAAGCACAGGCGTGTTTGGAAAACCCTTGGGGAAGTTCCATGTGCCTTGAACACCTAAGGTTCAGAGAGAGATTCAACCTAGTACTAGAAAAAGTGATCAGAAAATGAAAGAAAAAAGTAGTACAGAAAAACAATCTAAAATACAAAGATGTACTGATGACACTGACCTAGTGGGGGAAACTGTGCAAGAAGTCATCAGTTCCTGAGAGATGTGGCACTAAAAGTGGGCTTGACCATTAACCAAGATAAGACAGAGTATATTAAGTTATCAAGAGACCAGAGGCAGAATGATCCAGATTATATAAATGTTGGAGATATGATTATTAGGAAAGCAGAAACATACAAATATCTAGGCACAACCTTCAACAGAAGCAACATAGGAAATTAAAAGCAGAGACAGATAGGGAATAAAATATATTTTGCCTTGCAACACCTGTTAAAATCCAAAATCCTGTCCCACAACACCAAAATAACAATCTACAAAACTTTAAGACCAGCCATCATGTATAGATCAGAAACATGGAGTACAACAAAGAGAGATGAACAATTGCAGATCTTTGAGAACAAGATCCTAAGAAGAATCTTTGGTCCCATAAAGGATACCAACAGTGGAGAATGGAGAGCTAGAAAGAACACTGAACTAAACAGCTTATTTAAATCCCAGTGAATTATAAATGTCTTGAAACTGAACAGACTACACTGGCTGGGGCATGTAGAAAGAATGGAAGAGAACAGACAAGAGAAAATGATGTATGCACAAGAGATGAGGGAAACAAGACCCAAGGGTAGACCAAGACAGAGATAGAAAGACAACATAATAGAGGATATAAAAGAAACTGGTGTCACCAAATGGAAAGAGAAGATTAGGAATAGAGAGGAATGGAGGCGAACTTTATCTGCAGCAATGAGCCTTAATGGCTTGGAAAGCTGAAGAAGAAGAAGAAGAAGAAGAATTACTTGTGTAGAAAATAATTCTGTTTCCTTGATCTTTACAGAATTGCCCCTGTTCCAGTAATCACTACTATAATGAAGTTCATAGGAGTGCACAAAGTTATGAAGATGGTTCAAGAACACAAGCATGCAAGGTCTTGTCACAGCAGCGGCAGCTGAGAGGTCAGGAATGTTCGGAACACATAACTGGCGGTGTTGAGAGTATGCCGCAACTCTGCGTTACCGAGCACTTTCAGGAGATTAATGTGTATTGAACAGTGGAGCTGAGAATTTTTTTTTGTTATTAAGTTGTGTTTGTTGATTTTTAAAAGTCATCTAGGATATTTTTAACTGTCAGTCTAAGATTCTGAGTGCTAAAAAAAAAAATATTTAAGAGGGGCAATATTTGATCCTTTTTATTTTCGGTTTGTTTTGTTTTTTTTTTCAGTTCCCCAGTTTTATGACTTTTCTTCCCTTGTACCAAGTGACAAATTGTACACTCTTTTTTTTTCTTAAAGTTATTTTGTATCATTGTACAGTGTTGGTAATGAAGGAATTATATGCTTAAAATCCATTTTATATTTTCTGCCTAGTTGGCTGAGTGGTTAGGCGCTCGGTTTACTAATCCGATGGTCCGGGTTCTGGTACCAGCAGTGATCGATTTTTTTTTTATGGTACTGCCACACCTCTGAAAATAAGTACCAGAGAATTCTGGGAAGATAAATACGGTCAGACATGATGCTTACCACATCGCACTTTCATGTGTCGAAGGTCTTGGAAACACGGGCCTAACGCCGTATCCCCAGTATCCCTTAATGGCATGGAAACGGGGATTTTACCTTTATCTTTATGCTAAAAATAGTTTTGTTCATGCACTCCAAAAGGATCAAAACACCATTGTTAGACATGTAAAGTGTATTATAGAGAGCCTTTGAAAAATGTGAAGCAGTTTATCTGCAAGAAAAAGAAAAATTATAAGAAAGTGGTGATGACTTAAACCACAGACTCCAGCGGGATGAATGGCATCTTAGCTGTGAGAGATCAGCTTTTCTAGAACAGTGATGCAATGGACATTGTCTGTGGGGAGGAGATTCTGCCAAAGCACATATTGAAGTTGAGACTGACTGCATGCAAGACAATTGGCAAAGGCTGGCTGAAGGCCATGAGAAATGGAGGAAATTTTTTGCTGCTCTGCACAACTGTAAAAAAGTATGATGGGCTTTTTGTTGTCAGTGTCTGTGAACAGAGAGTGATGATGACGATGATGATGATGATGATGATGATGATGATGATGATGATTTGTTATTTCTTTTGGTCTAATTGCTTTTTTTTTCAGCTTTTGTACCATCAGATGCATGAACATTTTTTTTTTTTTTTCATTTAGTTTACTGACAAAGTGCTAAATTTATTTGCCTCCCAACTCATCAAAAACTTGCTAAATATAGATCTCAGCTCTGTTGGATTAATAGATTCCATGGCTGTGTCGGAACTGATTAGTAAACTACCAGCTTGTAAGATTTGATTGGGAGTTTATGGTTATGAGGTCATTTGTTTTATATGATATAGTTTGCCTTTCGTTTTTGTCTGTGTTTATCTCTCATGATTTATGGATTATGGATGCAAAGCTTAGACAGTAAGTGAAGAGTTACAAAGAAGGCCAGAATTAACTGAAATGTGGTTCTTGAGAAGAATGCAGAAAATACCATGGACAGCGAGAAAATCAAACGAGGAAGTTCTGAATGAGACATGCTATGAAAGTTATAACAATGATCAGAAAACGATGATCTAAATTTGTAGGGCATTTTTAGAGGAGAGGCGGGCTGGAGCACCTAATGACAGCAGGGAAGATGGAAGGTAGAAGAGGCTGAGGTAGACGGAGAGAAGAGATGTTTGATGGTTTGGCATCCTGGCACGGGAAATATTCAGTGGCAAGCGTGTTGAGATGCACAAGGGATCGAGGGTTGTGGAAGGACATGATATCTTACACCTGTCCTTGAGAGATAGAGAGAGGGGTTTATAGTCTGGATAAAATATAATTCTTGTGTTTATGCTTTAAAAATTTTATATAAAATTTTATGTAAAATGTGTGTATTTTTCATGTGATGATATTATAGTGGAATTTTGCATATAACTTTAAATACATTATCATTTGTCATGAATATTATCAATAAATATGTTACAAATATTATCAGTTTCCATCACCTTATCATTTGTATATTTGTACATTTTCCTTGCTGTGTTTATAAGAAAGGAGAAGATGAGAGAGAATAATTATGTGAAATAGTAAATAAGGGTAATTGGTTTGGTTAAAAAGTAGCTGGGGGAGTATGAACAAAGTTTAGCACTTGCTGGCCTGAATTTCAGTTTCTTTATTCATTACGTGCTGTATGAACATCGTTGCCACTCATATTCATTTATTCATTACATGCTGTATGAACATCATTGCCGCTGATATTAATTTATTCATTGCGTGCTGTATGAACATCATTGCCGCTGATATCAATTTATTCATTGCGTGCTGTATGAACATCACTGCCGCTGATATGAATTTATTCATTGCGTGCTGTATGAACATCATTGCCGCTGACATTAATTTATTCATTGCGTGCTGTATGAACATCATTGCCGCTGATATTAATTTATTCATTGCGTGCTGTATGAACACCATTGCCGCTGATATGAATTTATTTATTGCGTGCTGTATGAACATCATTGCCGCTGATATGAATTTATTCATTGCGTGCTGTATGAACATCATTGCCGCTGATATTAATTTATTCATTGTGTGCTGTATGAACATCATTGCCGCTGATATTAATTTATTCATTGCGTGCTGTATGAACATCACTGCCGCTCATGCTTCTCGCATCTTGTGTGGTCCTTGGCAGTTTTTCCCCCAATCAGTTCAAGTGCTGTTATGTTTTCCTCCATGCTGTTTGATCGGCCTATTGGTAGCTTATCAGTCTCCCTCTCCTTTTTCCCCGCAAGTTTTCAAGCTATTGTTAAAGGCATTCTCTTGTTTGTTAGTATCTTCTTGGTGCCATAAAAAGCTGCCTTTGCCTTTCCTGTTCATAATTTGAATTTTCTTTATGCTCGTGAAGAAGCAGCTGAATTTATTTGCATCAGTGTCTTCCTATTTGATTCACAGAGAAGAGTAATGATAGGAAAGGAATGGCTGAATTGATTAAAAACAAAAGAGGTAATGAGATGCACATGTAGAAGTGTAAAACAAACAATAACAAATTAATATTTTGGGTGTTGGTAGGGTCCAATACTTAATATTGAAGAAGGCTGGCTGGTAAAGAGGTTTAAACAAAGAAAACTTAAATATTGTGGACACATTAAACATCATGATAGTATAGAGAAGACTGCCTTGGAAGGGTACGTAATAGGAAAAAGAAAGGAGGAAGACCAAGGCGAAGATGGCTGCAATACATCGTTGATAATCTGCAAATGGATGCATCAGCAGCAGGCCATCTTGCTCACAGGAGAGCTGTTAGGGAGGCAATGTTCCGCAAAGGACATGCAAATGACTGACTGGGGGGGGGGGTTTCCAGTTGACGGTCTGGGAAAAAGAAAGAAAGCCATGAGGATGGGGGGACATCAGAACCATGTGAGCAAAAACACATTGTTTTGTGGTGCTAGGAATGTCACAAGACAAGGAAACGCAGTCAGAAAAGATATGAGAACCGCTGATCTACTTGACTGAGAATTATACACTGGAATGGGTAGCTCCAGTAACTATCTTACACATTCTTCTTCTTCCTGTAACTGTGAGCCGGTGTTCTTTGCAGCCGATACAGTGAGGATGTTCAGGCACAGCGTTGTATCGAACTGGGAGCAGGTCATGGAACCTATTTATTCAGGTCCCTGAGTACAGCTAGAAAGTAGCGGGTGTGTGCAATACTTCTTTAGCAGACTCCACCACCATGGGAGCTATGTCGATCCCTTCACCATTATATCAAGATAAGCCTGCTACTCCAGGGTACCAACGGAGAAGTGGGACAGGGTCTTGTTCAGCAATGGTTCGTCAACCCTGACCCCAGAATGCCAAAACTGATAGCATCTTCCCATCCGATACCTTCCTAAGTTGACTAGGATAAACTACCATGCGGGCCCTATGTGACGTTTAGCGGCACGGGAAGGATGTAAGATACTGCCACAGTTACAAGTGAAATATAAAAAGTAAAAAACAAAAGCCACACATACCCAGTTATACCTTTCGTGTAAACATAAGCGCTATGATAAACAGAGCTCACTGGCCACCGTATTCATCTTTTTTTCCTCTATATGACTTTCTTTTTTCTTCTAAGCTATAAACTAAAATGGTTATAGAAGATGGAAAACCGAAATACGGAGCAGAATAGCACAGGCCAAGTCAGCATTTATGAAAATGAAAAACTTACTGTGCAACAAAGCTCTGTCGATGAACACCAGAAAGAGAGTTATTCAGTGCTACATCGAACCCGTATTGTTATATGGATATGAAGCATGGTTAAGGTTATTCAATTCAAATGTAATATCCACCCTCATTTATGCATGCGAAAGCTGGAAAACTAAAGAAATAGAAAAGAAATTAGACTCTTTTGAAAACAAATGCCTAAGGAAAATATTCGGCATCAAGTGGAACGAATTCAAAAACAATGCAGAGATAAGACAGATGACTGAACAACAACCAGTCTCATGGGTGATCAGGAAAAGGAGATAGACATACGTCGGTCACTTGATGAGAAGAAATGATCAGAGAATCCCAAAACAAGCTGTCAAGTGGAACACAACAGGCCAAAGAAAAATAGGCAGACCGCGTGAAACTCTGAAGAGGACATTGTTAAGAGAGGGCAAATAACAGGCATAAAATCCTTTGATGAGGTTGAAAGACTCGCAGAAGACAGGAAAAATTGGCGAACTACTTTGCGAGCCCTATGTGACGCTTAACGGCACGGGAAGGATATAAGATATAAGAAGGAAGCATGGACAGTAAGATCAAGAGGAAGACCAAGAGAAATGATACTGGACAGTCTGGTGGTGTGAGAGGAGATCACCAACTGAACTGATGGCCTGCATGAAGGATCGTGTACTGTGTAGAAGCATAATAGCCAACGCCAGTCGGCACGGCACCTGATGATGATGATGGACAGTAATCAAGAGCAAACAGAATCTACTAGAAACAGCGGAGTTGTGGTTCCTAAGGAAATTGATAAGACATGGACGGCCAAGGTTCTAAGTAATGTTAGGCAAATAAGAGAAATGGCGAAATTCAGAAGATGAAAGTCCAGATTTGTAGGACATGTTTTAAGAAGAAGCAGATTGGAGCATTTAATAACAACAGGAAAACTCGAAGGAAAAGGGGGACAGGAAGAAACAAGATACCTGATAGACTAAAAGATTGACACAGAGTACAGTCCAAAACAGCTTATAGAAAGAGCAAAAGATTGATGGTTGTGGAAATCAATGACGACCAACGCCTGGTTGGCATTGACCAGAGAGCGAGAGAGAGAGAGACGGACTTCTCAGTCAGTCATTTACATTTCCCTTGCTGAACTTTGCCTCCCTAACAGCTCCCCTGTAGGCCTCTCGGTTGTAAGCAAGATCCCCTGCTGCTGATGCATCCATTTGCAGATTATCAACGATGTCTTGCAGCCATCTTCGCCTTGGTCTTCCTCCTTTCTTTTCCCATTATGTACCCTTCAAATACTGTCTTCTCTAAATTCTCATAACGTTTAATGTATCCAAAATATTTATATATCCAAAATTTTCTCTGTTTAATCCTCTTTACTAGCCAACGATCTTCAATAAGTTCTTGTAGTATGGATATATTTGTTCTTTTTTTGTGTCCATTATATTTCTCTTCTGTAGGTGCTTTATTTTAACATCGATGTAAGATGACAGTGTTTATGTAAGGCCCAAAAAAAAAGTTTTTTTACACAAAGTTCCTGTTTTGCTCATATTTGTTGATAATGACAATATTTTGACGTAAATGACTGAGCACAACGATTGGGCTAATAAAGTGTGTTCAGTTTTGCTGTTTGCACTGAAGACGTAAAAATAACTTTAAAATCTGAACGTCATGTCAGCCTGGATTGTATCCTTTCTGTTTTTTTAAATAACTCTTATTTCCCCCGTCTTAAGTTATACTGAACAGAAATCTACTAGTGTGTTTTTTTTAAAAAATAGACTAATGTATAACATAGCGTAACAAAGACACAGTGTTAAACTGTGAAGACAACTAACATAAACACAAAAACTGAAGAGTTCACAAAATTATAAGAGTAATCTCTCCTCTATTTTTGCAGTTATTAAGCCCGTTGAAGAGCTCCGATATATACATTGCATCAAACTTTGTATATAACATTGACGTCTTTATGACTATTTCTTATTGAGTTGTATAAGAACTATCAACATAAGTTACTAATTTCAAATAAATCTTATGAGTCCGAAGATATGTCTATCAATTTAAATATATGGATATATTCATTGTAATTCTACCATGAACACTTTTCACGAACAAAGAGTGCTATATACAAGGTCCGACAGATAGGTGATGAGACTAATTACATAAAAAATAAAATTATGTAAAATTTTTGGAAGGTCAAAGTGCCGCACTTTGACCAATATTTTGAACTTGACGAGATACCCCCAGACCCACACCACACATTGATGAAGATACACCTCCAAACCCACACCACACATTGATATATAGGGCATACCCACATTACACATTGATGGAAATGCACCCACAGACCCACACTGAACATTGATGGAGATACACCCACAGACCCACACCAAACATTGATGAAAATACACCTCCAAACCCACACAACACATTGCTGGAGATTCATAAAACAGCGAGGACATCTCCAGATGATAGAACTAGAAACAAGATAGATTTTTTTTTATTAGAAAGTAATACAGAACATCTCTGATAGATGTAAAGACATATGGGGGTCAACAATGATCACAATCTGTGTATAGGGAAAATAAGACTCAAACTGAAAAGGCGAAAATGGCTGCAAGACATCGTTGATGATCTGCAAATGAACGCATCAGTAGCAGGCCATCTTGCTCACAACCTAGAGGCCTACAGGAGAGCTGTTAGGGAGGCAAAGTTCTGCAAGGGACATGCAAATGAATGAATGAACAACGGATATATTTGCGCAGTCAAAACAGAAGAAGGGATGCGCGAATGGTTCAAGATTGAAACAGGCGTGAAAGAAGAATGTATACTGTCTCCTTTGCTTTTTGGAACTGCAATAGACTTCATAATGAAAAAAATACTGCACAGGTAACACAGGTATTGACTGGGTACATGGGACCCAACTTGAAGATCTTGATTTTGCTGATGACATTACTCTTATCAGTAACAATGTGAATTCCACGGAAGAAAAAAAAAACCAGATAGACTGTCTTCACTGGCTAGCAAAATAGGACTTGAAATTAACAAGGAAAAAACAACAATAATGAAACTTCCCACTCATCAAAATGGAAAAATACACGTAGAATGGACAGATATTGAAGAAGTCAATCAATTTGCGTATCTTGCCAGCTACACAGACCAGGAAGGTGACACCAGAAAGGAAGTTAGAATTAGAATTGCAAAAGCAACATCGATCTTCAAGAATCATGAGAACATATGGCATTCAAAAGTTATAAGCACAAAAACCAAGTTAAGACTATTTAATTCAATTGTAATATCCACACTCATTTATGCATGCCAACGCTGAAAAACAACTAAAGAAATAGACAATAAATTAGACTCTTTTGAAAACAAATGCCTAAGGAAAATATTCGGCATCAAGTGGAACGAATTCAAGAACAATGCAGAGATAAGACAGATGACTGAACAACAACCAGTCTCATGGGTGATCAGGAAAAGGAGATAGACATACGTCGGTCACTTGATGAGAAGAAATGATCAGAGAATCCCAAAACAAGCTGTCAAGTGGAACACAACATGCCGAAGAAAAACAGGCAGACCGCGTGAAACTCTGAAGAGGACATTATTAAGAGAGGGCAAATAACAGGCATAAAATCCTTTGATGAGGTTGAAAGACTCGCAGAAGACAGGAAAAATTGGCGAACTACTTTGCGAGCCCTATGTGACGCTTAACGGCACGGGAAGGATATAAGATATAAGAAGAAGCATGGACAGTAATCAAGAGCAAACAGAATCTACTAGAAACAGCGGAGTTGTGGTTCCGAAGGAAATTGATAAGACATGGACGGCCAAGGTTCTAAGTAAGGTTAGGCAAATAAGAGAAATTATGGCGAAATTCAGAAGATGAAAGTCCAGATTTGTAGGACATGTTTTAAGAAGAGGCAGATTAGAGCATTTAATAACAACAGGAAAACTCGAAGGAAAAGGGGGACAGGAAGAAACAAGATACCTGATGGACTAAAAGATTGACACAGAGTACAGTCCAAAACAGCTTATAGAAAGAGCAAAAGATTGATGGTTGTGGAAATCAATGACGACCAACGCCTGGTTGGCATTGACCAGAGAGCGAGAGCGAGAGAGATGGACTTCTCAGTCAGTCATTTACATTTCCCTTGCTGAACTTTGCCTCCCTAACAGCTCCCATGTAGGCCTCTCGATTGTAAGCAAGATCCCCTGCTGCTGATGCATCCATTTGCAGATTATCAACGATGTCTTGCAGCCATCTTCGCTTTGGTCTTCCTCCTTTCTTTTCCCATTATATACCCTTCAAATACTGTCTTCTCTAAATTCTCATAACGTTTAATGTATCCAAAATATTTATATATCCAAAATTTTCTCTGTTTAATCCTCTTTACTAGCCAACGATCTTCAATAAGTTCTTGTAGTATGGATATATTTATTCTTTTTTTGTGTCCGTGATGTTTCTCTTCTGTAGGTGATTGCTGCAATTGCTTTATTTTAACATCGATGTAAGATGACACAGTGTTTATCTAAGGTCCCAAAAAAACCCCAGTTTTTTTACACAAAGTTCCTGTTTTGCTCATATTTGTTGATAATGACAATATTTTGACGTAAATGACTGAGCACAACGATTGGGCTAATAAAGTGTGTTCAGTTTTGCTGTTTGCACTGAAGACGTAAAAATAACTATTAAAAATCTGAACGTCATGTCAGCCTGGATTGTATCCTTTCTGTTTTTTTAAATAACTCTTATTTCCCCCGTCTTATGTTATACTGAACAGAAATCTACTAGTGTTTTTTTTAAAAAATAGACTAATGTATAACATAACGTAACAAAGACACAGTGTTAAACTGTGAAGACAACTAACATAAACACAAAAACTGAAGAGTTCACAAAACTATAAGAGTAATCTCTCCTCTATTTTTGCAGTTATTAAGCCCGTTGAAGAGCTCCGATATATACATTGCATCAAACTTTGTATATAACATTGATGTCTTTATGACTATTTCTTATTGAGTTGTATAAGAACTATCAACATAAGTTACTAATTTCAAATAAATCTTATGAGAACGAAGATATGTCTATCAATTTAAATATATGGATATATTCATTGTAATTCTACCATGAACACTTTTCACGAACAAAGAGTGCTATATACAAGGTCCGACAAATAAGCGATGAGACTAATTACATAAAAAATAAAATTATGTAAAATTTTTGGAAGGTCAAAGTGCCGCACTTTGACCAATATTTTGAACTTGACGAGATACCCCCAGACCCACACTACACATTGATGAAGATACACCTCCAAACCCACACCACACATTGATATATAGGGCATACCCACATTACACATTGATGGAAATGCACCCACAGACCCACACTGAACATTGATGGAGATACACCCACAGACCCACACCAAACATTGATGAAAATACACCTCCAAACCCACACAACACATTGCTGGAGATTCATAAAACAGCGAGGACATCTCCAGATGATAGAACTAGAAACAAGATAGATTTTTTTTTATTAGAAAGTAATACAGAACATCTCTGATAGATGTAAAGACATATGGGGGTCAACAATGATCACAATCTGTGTATAGGGAAAATAAGACTCAAACTGAAAAGGCGAAAATGGCTGCAAGACATCGTTGATGATCTGCAAATGAACGCATCAGTAGCAGGCCATCTTGCTCACAACCTAGAGGCCTACAGGAGAGCTGTTAGGGAGGCAAAGTTCTGCAAGGGACATGCAAATGAATGAATGAACAACGGATATATTTGCGCAGTCAAAACAGAAGAAGGGATGCGCGAATGGTTCAAGATTGAAACAGGCGTGAAAGAAGAATGTATACTGTCTCCTTTGCTTTTTGGAACTGCAATAGACTTCATAATGAAAAAAATACTGCACAGGTAACACAGGTATTGACTGGGTACATGGGACCCAACTTGAAGATCTTGATTTTGCTGATGACATTACTCTTATCAGTAACAATGTGAATTCCACGGAAGAAAAAAAAAACCAGATAGACTGTCTTCACTGGCTAGCAAAATAGGACTTGAAATTAACAAGGAAAAAACAACAATAATGAAACTTCCCACTCATCAAAATGGAAAAATACACGTAGAATGGACAGATATTGAAGAAGTCAATCAATTTGCGTATCTTGCCAGCTACACAGACCAGGAAGGTGACACCAGAAAGGAAGTTAGAATTAGAATTGCAAAAGCAACATCGATCTTCAAGAATCATGAGAACATATGGCATTCAAAAGTTATAAGCACAAAAACCAAGTTAAGACTATTTAATTCAATTGTAATATCCACACTCATTTATGCATGCCAACGCTGAAAAACAACTAAAGAAATAGACAATAAATTAGACTCTTTTGAAAACAAATGCTTAAGGAAAATATTCGGCATCAAATGGAACGAATTCAAGAACAATGCAGAGATAAGACATATGACTGAACAACAACCAGTCTCATGGGTGATCAGGAAAAAGAGATGGAGATATATTGGTCACGTGATCAGAAGAATCCCAAAACAAGCTGTCAAGCGGAACACAACAGGCCAAAGAAAAAGAGGCCGACTACGGGAAAATCTACAAAGGACATTGTTAAGAGATGCCAAATTAATAGGCATAAAATCCCTTGATGAGTTTGAAAAGTTCACCGAAAACAGGAAAAATTGGCGAACTACCTTGCGAGCCCTATGTGACGTTTAACGGCACGGGAAGTATAAAAGATGCAAGAAGCCCTTTGTGCATTGCTACAGCAAGTGCCATGATCTAACAAACGCTGGAAAGACTTCTCCAGTTCTTATGTTGGTATGGCGCTTAAACTCGATGTTACGGCCCTTTGGATGTCATCAATATCGTCAAAGAAGCGTCCTTTCAATGGTAACTTTAATTTTGGGAATAGAAAATAGAATCCAGTGAGACAAGGGGAATAGGGTGGATGGGGCAAAAATTCCTGTACAGCTACCGTCAGGTGAGCCGGTGCATTATCATGAAGAAGGAAAAGACTGCCAGCTGTTGAATACTCGGGTCGGACTCGGAGAATCCTTTTCAACAGGCTTTTCAAAATGCTTTAATAAAATTTGGCAGTGACAGTCTGTCCCTCTGGAATAAATTCATTGCGAATAACTCTTTTGTTGTCGTAGAAGCACATCAACATTGTCTTCACTTTCGACTTTTGAAGACGAATTTATTTTTCCTTTTGGTGATGATGGTGACTTCCACTGAGCACTTTGGCTTTTGGCTGTGGGATCATAGCGTAAAATCCATGTTTCATCCTCTGCAACAATCAAATTTTTAAAAAAAATGTTTATTTCTGCAACACGTTTTGATGATGTCTTTTGTGTACTCAACGCATTGATGTTTTTGGTCATCAGACAACTAATGTGGTAGAAACCGGCAAGCAATTTTTTTTTTCCTTGCCCAGTTTTTTCCACTACAATTTTACGAATGGTCTCTCAATTAACACCAAATCATCTGCAACCACCCTCACAGTCAAACAACGATCTTCTTGTATCCGTTCTCTGACTTTTGCAATGAGTTCCTCATTACGAACAGAAATTGGGCGTCCATGTCTAGCTGCATTTGTAATCGTTTTCACACCGCTTTTGAATCGTGAATACCACCTGAATATCTGTGCACGAAATAAACAATTATCCCCATAAACTTTTTCGTTTCAATTCATCTGTCTCAATAGCACTTTTCCCGAGTTTTAAACAGAATTTAATGTTAGCTTTTTGCTCCATGCTGATTATGTAACAATGCACCCCTGACTATGTCAAAACATGGCGATTTGTTTGTCGTCTGCTTATCAGGCGGCGATGACAAGTTACCAGGTCATAGATGAAGACTGCCTCTTTGGATTCCATGCTTTGCTTCATAGATGACATTTTTGTCTTGGCCATAATAAAATCAGTCTCATTATCTAATTGTCGGACCTTGTATAAGCAAGTCAGTGTACATAGTATTTGTTCAGCCTTCTCGGGGAAACCCGGTTGGTTACCGGCTTATATCCCATACTGTGTTAAGACACACGATGAGTCAAGGTCCTTGCAAAGTCAATTCGAGCCTGTTTGATTTGGAAAACTTTGGGTCGCCCGAGGTTTCTCCCATAACACACGGGTCGAGGGTTATAATGCTGGGGTGGTAAGGTAGGTGGTGGTGGATCACTACACGCGCAACAAAACATCACCATGAGACTGGGGTGGCTTCTAATGTGTAGGCAGTATCCCAAGTCCGTCCCGTTGTTGTTTCACGCTTCCTGGTACTTGTGACCGCATTCAGCTTTGGGCAGGGAGGGTATTCGTAGCTGGGGGCGCATTACAGCTTTTTTTTAAATTAAAGAATCTTGCAAAACAGGCTAGAAGTATTCGTGTTTGAAATCTGCAACTGCTCATTTTTGAAATTTGCATTACTGATATCATATCTTGAGTCTTGACTGTGTAAAGTGTTGTTACTTATGTGTTATTTAAGATTTGTGAAATAATTATATAAAAAAGCAACTGCATAAAACATTAACTTGTGTATAAGAATAATCTTTTCAATGTGCTCGCGCGCGCGCGCACACACACACACAGGCACACTTTAGAAAAGATGGCTTCAACAGTATTAACTGTTAATTAACTGATAGTTATTGATAAAACAATTTAACCCCACCCCAACACCATCACAGTTCTAATAAAATTATTAATATAGCCAGAAAAAAGCTTTCTTCTCAGTTTATCCTTTTGAGGAGGCCACTGAAAAGATGAATAATTAATTCTATTTAAAAATTACTAATCAAAATGTTAAATCAGGTTTATCGCATGTGCAAAAGTAGGATCCCCCCCCCCCCCCCCCCCCCCCCGAGAACTAAAAATGACTTTTTAACCAACCAGTCTTGAACAAAAAACAAAAGCCCTAGGGTTCCGTGAGACTTGCCTAGTAGAGATTTTTCAGCCACAATCTCTAGCGGAACCCCTTGCAGATCCGCCGAGGAACCCGCGTTGAGAAACCATGTACGATCAACATGAGATGAGTAACTACTCATTTCGCTAATTTAGTATCGATATATTTTAAGATATGTACCGATTACCGTCTGCTTCCTGTTTGTGACCTTACATTTGGAACATATTTCATTTAGGATGACAAGTGAAGGTATTTATTATATTGCATAATCAGCGTCAATGGTTTCTTTGAAATAACATTAGGAAAGTAATTTAATTATAATATGCGAGCAAATCTAGCATGTGGCTGTCGAGTTAAGGCAGCGTAAACTTGGATTCTTCGTGGTCGAAAGGTTAGTTTGCTGTCTGCTTGTAACGAAACGGGTGACGGTCCTCAACTAGAGTACGAAAGTTGAACTTCTGATCACTTTTCCTTCTCTAACGTTATAGTTATATAGGGTCAGCATCCTTGGAGACCTTTACTGGATACTAGGTAAGACCAAGCTCTGTTGCTGGTCTGAGGGAGCTGTTCATTACACTCGGGACATGCCTATAAGTGTTTTGCATTCGACACAGGATTTCCTTTAGTGTTCTGGCAGATACAATACCAGTACTACGTTGGTTGTAAATGGCTCGTGTTTTAGCGTACAACTGGGATTTGCTTACGAAATTATTCATTGAGAAGGGCGCGTATTATGTACCTCTAAGCAAGGTTAAATTTTGCTGCTTGAAAGATTGATATGTCTTGTTTTTCCAAATTGATGTTTCCTAGTGGGTTAGCCGTGGCTGCAGGTTGATCAGCTTTGTTATTGCCAACAATGTCAGAGTGTCCTGGACAGTATACCCATGTGATATTTTGGATCTGTATTTTGGATATTATGTCAAGCCACTCTCCTTTGAGGCGGCCTGGTTAAATGAGTGGTTAGGCGCTCAGTTTAATAATCTGGTGGTACCGGGTTCAGTCCCAGCAGTGGGATTTCTTTTTCTGTACACACCAAAAAGGCCCTAGGGTTGACCCAGCCTCTAAAAATAGGTACCAGAAAAATCTGAGAAGGTAAAGCAGCCAGGCATGATACTGACCACATTAGACTTTCATGTGCCAAAGGTCATGGAAAATATGGGCCTAACACCGTATTCCCCCAATATATGCCTTAATGGCATGGAAATGGAAATTTTATCTTTTTTTTTTTTTTTGCTCTCTTCTGAGGGTACATTGTTCTGTCTTTCTTAATAGACATTGAGAGTCTGTGATGATTGTAGTTTATTGTACTTTCTGGGTCATCAGCCAATTCAAGGCTTGCATAATGGGTTCAGTTTCTATCCACGTGCTTGGGCAGGTGTTGTGGTATGCTCCGGCCGTGATCTTGAGTAGTTTTCCTGAGGAGTATGCTGCGAAACTCCATCCCGTTTTAACACCTCTGTGAACTGATCTATCTATGTAGATGATGATGCCTTCAGATGTAATGTGTAAAATACGGAAAGGGACCTTTGGTGGCCCCAAGCCACTCCTCAATATATCTTCCAATCCAGTAGTTCCCAACTTATGATATTGCATGTAAGAGAGGTCTTCAGCTTATATGAAGTTTGGTCTTTGTGTGTAAAAAGGTTGGTATCCATTGCTACAGAGTATAAGGACTGATAACATAGTTCTGTGTTCATTTACAATTTCTCTTTTTTGCACAAGATGATGTTGACGTTCAGCAGTGCCACATTTTGCTGCCTGATCTGGATTGTTGACCCCAGTAATTAAGCTGTTTGTCCAGCACAGACATTGTTTCTGTTTTCTGATGTATGTTTTACACATGCAGGCCACCTGAGTGGTGAATGTCACAGGTATTCTTTAATGTTCATGCAGCTAGTTTTATACTACAGGGACTGTCCATTAATCAACAATATTTAGCTAATTTTTCAACTCGTCCTTCCCTGTCCCCTCTTTGTGTGGTTAATAAAATTTAATGGATGACCTGATATATTAATTTTTTTACATATGCCTCTAAATTCATATACCCCGCCCCACCCAAATACCAATATTTTCCTTGGCTAGTTGGCACACAACAAATCTATCTATGCTACATGAACTTAATATTGAGGAAGGCTGGCTAGTAAAGAGGATTAAACAGAGAAAACTTAAATATTTTGGACACATTAAACATCATGAGAATATACAGAAGACCGTCTTGGAAAAAGAAAGAGAGGAAGACCAAGGCGAAGATGGATGCAAGACATCATTGATAATCTGCGAATGGATGCATCAGCAGCAGGGCATCTTACTTACAACTGAGAGGCCTACGTCAGACCTGTTAGGGAGGCAAAGTTCCACAAGGGACAGGCAAATGACTTTCTGACTGAATTGGCACACTGGACAGCCACCTTTCCTTCCCCAGATCAGAAAAGCCAAGTGCCCATTTCTACATCTAGGTGAAATGGGTACTTCTAACTAGATTCAAACCACCCGCATTTGCCATAAGAGACAGATGTGTTAACCACTTTGCCACCAGGCACCCAGGATAATGTCATGGCTGGTTTTGATTCCTTGTCCCTGATATTTGCCATCCATCTAACACAGATGCTTCTGCCACCAACATAACTTGGTGAAAA
The DNA here is from genome assembly GCA_009760885.1 of Achatina immaculata. Classification (NCBI taxonomy): domain Eukaryota; kingdom Metazoa; phylum Mollusca; class Gastropoda; order Stylommatophora; family Achatinidae; genus Lissachatina; species Lissachatina immaculata. The sequence continues at coordinate 14,133,286 of CM019712.1, read as the reverse complement.
TCTGCTTCCAGGAGATTACAAGCACGAGCCAAGCAAGGAATGAGGATAGGATGATGGTATTGTGGCTTAAAAAAGAAGACTCTTTCACACAGATGCTGGAGGACTGTTTCGCAAGCCATGTGTACCACCTGAGATCAAAAGGACTGAGTTGAGAACTGTTATCTGACTCTACATCATGTGGTATTAAATGTCCTTGACTGTTGAAATGAAGTAGAATTATACACATAAGGTTTAATATTATTAATTAGTTAAAAGAAAGTGATGGTACTTCTTTTCTGTACACACACTGGCGATGATGCGTAGTACCTTGATTTTTGTGATGTGTATTTTGGCTGCATACCTCCAACTTCAGCACCTTTCCTTGCAAGGACAGACTGTGATCTTGCTCGGACTGCCATGAAGACAGTCTCTGGTGGCTGTACTTATGCTCCTTCTCCACGTCAGATCCAGCATGTAATGCTGGCTGGCCAGACGGCTTTGAGACAGTTCCACAGAGACACTCCGACTTTGGGATGAGGAATCTGATGAGTGCCTCAACGATATCCATTCCCCGCCACCTGTAGTCTGCTGGCTCTGTTTTGTTTACATTGTTATGATAGCCATTGTTGTTAAAACCCATAGGCTTGTCACATCCTGGATTCTTTGGTTTCACACCAGATTTTCTTCATCCTTGCCGGCAATCTCCATGTCCCCATCCATCCACCAACCTGACATTACATTTTACAAAAATAACAATTACAATTAGTGTTGATTGCTACAGGTTTATGGGCTACAGAAGTAGGTCAGAGTTTTTAAGCAAACAGATCTATGTTCCCTGTTTCACAAAGACTATGTTAAGATAAGCATGTTCTTAACACAGTTGTTCCCAGGAGAAGTGATGGTACAATTTTTTCTTTCTCGCACCCACTTGCTCCCGACTTGGATAAAATCACATGTTCACTGTACTGCCCATCATGTGATATCTTTATTCACTAACAGCACTATTCAGCATGCATCACTGTGCAAGCAGTTATTTTCCATTTGTGGAGTCTTGTTTTTCTATAGCTCTTGTCTACAGTACCCATTTTGCAGATAGGTCAATTGGGCACAGTTAGGTTAACTTGGTACAGATAGGTCAGCTGGGTACAGATAGGTCAACTTGGTACAGATAGGTCAACTGGGTACAGATAGGTCAACTGGGTACAGATAGGTCAATTGGGTACAGATAGGTCAGCTGGGTACAGATAGGTCAGCTGGGTACAGGTAGCTCAACTGGGTACATATAGGTAAACTGGGTACAAATAGATCAGCTGGGTACAGATAGGTCAACTGGGTACAGATAGGTCAGCTTGATATATATAGGTCAGCTGGGTACAGATGGGTCAGCTGGGTACAGATATGTCAGCTGGATGGTGTGGGAACAGGTCAAAGCTCTGTGACTTTTCTGATGAGAAGGCAGGTAGCTGTAGTAAAATAAAACTTGTGTGTGGATTCTTCCAGGGGCAGCCACTACCATGGATGATATCAGTGAGCAGTTAGACAAAACAGTCCTCCAGATATTTCAGGTCCTAGAGGACATATATGCAAATCAGTACAAGTTGGAACAGGTAACAAGTTGTCTTTTTTAGTTTTGCTTTTTTTGTTGGGTTTTTTGGTCTTTTTTTTTTTGGTGTACAAGATTTTAATGTGTCGATATTCAGCATGTACATGCAGTGTATAGTCAGCCTCTGCTTCTTATTTTCACCAGCATTTCCTAGACCTTCCTCTTTTGTTATTTTAGCTGTGCTGTGTAACATTTTTCTGAGAGACCAGTCCCTGCTGTCCCCAGTCAAGAGAACTGTTGCACTCAGTTTAAAATAGACATGAGCAACCTTGTTTTTTCTTTTTCGGTTGGTAGGCCAAAACTTGGATAAAGTCGCCAAAGAAAGTGAATAGAAAGGCCTTACTTTGAACTTCAAAAAGACAGAGACTATGGTTATATCTAAGAAACAAAATCCACTGGCATGCAGTATTAAATTAAACGGAACTATTCTAAAACAGGTGCAGAAATTCAGATACCTTGGAGCAGTAATAACTTCAGATGGGAAATGCAGAACAGAAATTAGGAACAGAATAGGCCAAGCAAAGACTGCATTTCAGAGAATGAGAAACATATTAACCAACACATCCTTATCAATGAATGTTAGAAAATGAGTCCTAAAAGGCTATATTGAACCTATCTTGTTATATGGAAGTGAATCATGGACAATAGGCAAGTCTGCACAAAAATCATTGGAAGCAGCAGAAATGTGGTTTATTAGAAGAGTGTTGCGAATCCCCTGGACAGCAAAAATAACTAATGAAGAATGTATGAGAAGAGCTGGAGAGACAAAAAACCTTGTCAGAAAGATAAGAGAGAGACAGTGTACTTTCACAGGACATGCAATGAGAAGAGGGGGCATTGAAAATATTATAACAACAAGAAAAAAAGGAGGAGGAAAATCAAGAGGAAGACCAAGAGAAATGATACTGGACAGTCTGACGGGATGGTGTGAGAGGAGATCACCAACTGAGCTGATGGCCTGCATGAAGGATCGGATACTCTGGAGAAGCATAATACCCAACGCCAGTTGGCACGGCACATGATGATGATGAGGCCAAAAGATATTTTGACTGACTGACTGATGGATCTTTAGTTCCAAAGGATGTTGAGAGAGAGAGAAGGAAGGGGGAAGGGCAGAGATAGGATATATTTTTTATATTTTCAAGTTTTCAAGCCAGACTATTGTAACTCTATAATGTAAAATCAATGTTGTTACTGTTCGCAGCAAATTACAGTTTCTAAAGAAACTACCTAGATCAGCTACAGGCCACACAGATAATGTTGGTGTGAACCAAGGGTTACCCATATGTAGTTTGAAGTAGTGCAGCCTTTGATCAAATGGTCAGGGTATTAAGTTACTGTATGATCTTAGTGCTGCGAGCCCCCATTCTTTTCTATTTCGCAGGATGTTTGGGTTATGTGGATTGGCTGATTCTTGAGTTTAGAGGTGGATGCAGGACCTCCCAGTAGGAGCTCCGTGTAGTTGATGCCATGATGAAGAAAGTATAACATAGTGGCAGTGTGTTACTTGCCAGCACGGTCTTTAGAATCTGGATTCATATTTACTGCTGTAAAGAGCACAATACATATATCATTAGCATATATGCTGTTCTGCAGCTTGTTAGCTGGAGCACTGTGTTGTATGAATGATTTGATTCAAACCAGATTTGGTTAGCTGTCCACTTTGGTACCTTCATCATTTGGTAACATCTCTCTCTCTCCCTCTGAACTTTAAGTGCCCAAGGCACATGGGGCTTCCACAAGGGTTTTCCACAAATGCCTGCCCTTTGCCTTTTTTTTTTCCACTTTTGCTCAAGTGAGCTCTCTTGTTCAACATCCTCTTTGTTGTTCTTCTCCATGTCTCCTTTGGTCTGCCCTTACTTCTGTTCCTCTGTAGTGTCCATCTTAATGCTGTTTTTTGGTAGTGAGTCATCGGGAGCATATGTCCCAACCATCAACTTGGTAACATACTGATATATTTTGATATTGTCTTCTACATAATATATTATATGCCATGTCAAAAAGGGGCTGAAGACATTGTCTGTTATGCTAGTGTCAGGGTGACAAACCATAGCTGACCAAGACCCTGTCCCATCTCTCCATTGGTACCACCAGTAACAGACCTGACCAACAGGGCAGGGATAACCATATTTCCCATGGTGGTGGAGTCTGCTAAAGAAGTACTGCACATCCCCTTGCTCTGTATCTACACTCAGGGACTGAACAGATGGCAGCAGTGACCTGCTCCCAAGCTGACCTGATGCTCTCCCTCAGCATCTACATTCATCAGCTACAGAGAACACCAGCTCGAAACTCCAGAAAGATGAAGAAGATACTGTGTCAGATCTGTTACTGAAGTAAAATAATTGGTAAAGGTGGCAGTATCATGGCATAGGTTCATGCAGGAGAAATGCTGTTAGTATCCATTTTCTTCTTTGACCATTTGGTGTTCTAGAGGGTGATGTGATCAACATCATGTCTGACTGCAATAACTCCTTAACTACAGGAGGAGCCCGTTAACTCATTTCTACAGCTGGGTGACTCGAACACCTTTGGGCAGTCTTGAACCACCAACTACACTATGTGAGACTAATGCACTAACCACTTGGTTACTCAGTCACTCAAATTTTTTACTGATATAGCAAAATAAATGCTTTGATAGTCTGCCTGTCTATAGAACCAAAGTGTAAACCTCTTCTTCTTCAGCTTTCCAAGCCATTAAGGCTCATTGCTGCAGATAAAGTTCGCCTCCATTCTTCTCTATTCCTAATCTTCTCTCTCCAGTTGGTGACACCAGTTTCTTTTTTATCTTCTTCTATGTTGTCTTTCCATCTCTGTCTTGGTCTACCCCTTGGTCTCATTTCCCTCATTTCTTGATCATACATAATTTTCATTTGTCTGTTATCTTCCATTCTTTCTACATGCCCCAGCCAGCGTAGTCTGTTCAGTTTCAAGACATAATTCGTTGGGATTTAAATAAGCTGTTCATTTCGGTGTTCTTTCTAGCTCTTCTGTCTCCACTTTTGGTAGCATAAACCTCTTGTCTATAAATATTATCTCTTCATCCCATTGTTTCTTCTTTTGCATTCACTTTCATATGCTCAGCATCCATGAATGTAACAGTTGATAGTTCTTCAAGTGTGTCCCACATTTTTTCCATATGTGCTCTTTTTTTACCTGGGGCCAGGTTTTGGCTCTTGGGTCTCTGTAGAGAGTACAGATTTGCAGGATGTGTTTTTAAGTCTGGAGTGTTTTGTCATTCGCAAAGTGGGGTGTGAGCGGTCTGAAAATTGGGGGGGGGGGGGTGTTGTTCTGTTTAGCTTCAGAATGGGGTCTTTGCTGTCTGTACCCTGTCTCTGTGCAGTGTTATACTTTATCTTGACCAGCATCCAGTTGTTTTATTAGTGCCATTACATTTTGTCATCATGCTATGCATGTCATCCATGTTTCTTTGCATTCTCGCTCCCTGCATGTCATCCATGTTTCTTTGCATCCTCACCCCCTGTTTGTTATCCGCCACATTTTTTGCATTGTCTTAATTACCGTTATACATCAGTGTATCTAGGATTCTGTTTTTTGTATAGATTAAATAAGTGTGTTTGTTATCTATCAACAGGTTATGAGAGAAGGGTATTTTGGTATTTCAAGAGCGAGATACATGCTGGGAATTAAACGAGTGTCAGCGGACCAGATTGTTGATGCAGAACTCAGCGCAAAATATACGGCTCTTTGCGATGATCTCATATCAGCCAGTGACCCCAAAGCAAAATCAGAGGAGCATTCCATTTCATCAAATAAATTTGATAAATCAACTCTTTTTCAGTTGTGTAACATAACTGAACAGACAGATGTCGATAAGAGTGATAATGTAGAGGAAATTTCATTGAATACAGACAGTGGCAAAAATAAAGATTTAAGGAGGAGACGAGTCAACATCGAAGACAAAAAAGACTCTAAAGTAGCTCAGGAACCTGATGATGATGGCAGAGAAGCCAGTCCAAAGAGTGGCAGAATACAAAATAGCGACCCATCTTCCAAACGAGAAGGGAATTCACTCTCATTATTTGGAGTTTTGATTCCACAGCCTTTGCGACAAAGTCAGAAATGTTTTGAGGAGGCAGTCAGAATATCAGTAACTTTAGCGGACCTAAGAACGAAGTTGAGCTTACTCAGAAGGCATTATGGACAACTTGGCAATAGAAAACGGCACGTACAAGACATTTCAAGTGAGCAATAAAGGTACACTATGTTGACCGAACAAACATTTTATAATAGATAAATGTATTGCTCTAAGTAACCGGATATTATTTCTGGACAAAAGATAATTTACTGTAACAGTTGATTTTGTTTATGGTTCTGTTGGTTGTTTGTGAAGCATTCTTTATGTTTTAATCAGTTGAGGAACAGTGCTGAGCCTGACGGTAGATTGTGGCGAAGGTGAATCTCCTTACGGCTGTGAGCTGAAAGCTCTTGCCAGTAGTGAAGAACTTGGCTGTATATTGTAGTTGTTTAGTTTTACTGTATAAGTCGTGGGGGGTGTCCTTGGAGCAGTTTTATTTGTAGACTGAGAGAAGTGGAGAGAATTAGCTGCTGCACAAGAAGAAACTTTGAGGCAGGCTGGATGGTAAATGACGTCTCTGTCCATGGATTTTGATTTGCTTGCTGTTATGTTTAGCAATATCTGCATAGAAATTTTACTTGAAAGTTGTACTGGTGTTGAATAATGCTTATTTTTCTATTTTTGGCACTTTTTGTCTAATAAGGTGATTGTGGAGTGGATGTTGCAGTTTTTTTTGTTTTTTTTTGGCCAAGTGTCATCTTGCGGAACAGCTCCGCCCTCCATGACTGACTCTACCGGTTCTTCATTTTCTTCGTCTTGTGCGTTCGAGGTTGTTGGTCACATCAGATCCTGATCCGTGTCCTACAGAGCTTTTGCCCCATGCTTGTGTTCTCAGGCTATGTCTCACACCTCAGGTCAGCATTGTTTGGGCTCTCTTGAAGGATATGTTCTTGAGTCTGGACTCCACTGCCATATTAACACTCGTCTGTGTGAGACATTGTGAGTCAATGTAGGTGGCTCAGTAGTCTGCAGTGGCCTGTCCTTAGGCGAAAGAGGATGGTTTGCTGATGTCACCAGTGTCAGTTTGCATAATCAAACTTAGCAGCAAACTATGTTTGTGTTGTAGGGTCCAGTTTTCTTCTGTCTGATTTTGTCAGAGTTTGGTCCTCTTTTCCTCATCAGATGGTGCTAGCCTTTGCACAGAGTTTCTTTCCACATGATTTGGACTTCCACAGGTTCTTTCCAGACCTCACAACTGACTGAAAAATCTGGCAGTAGTGACTTAATATATCATTGTATCGCGGTCTCCTTATGCCCGCAAGTTTGCCATGCAAAACCTGCTGGGAGTTCAGCTATACTTTTCCTTAGTATTGCGGTATCACATATTTCTTTCTATATTGTTACATGCAGAAGCTTCTTTTGAGAGCAAAGATGTCCAGACTTATCAGGGCTAGCAAACTAAAGCTGGTTAAGATATTATCCTATCATCATGCACTGTTCTTCAAAATGACCTACTGTGTGAATTTAGACAGGTCAACAGCATAAGATAAAGGTAAAGGTAACCCTTTCATGCCCTTGAGGCATATAGAGGATGTGGTGTTAGTGCCAATATTTTCCTTGACCTGTCAGCACACTAGAGGGTGATGAGGTCAACATCACGCCTGGCCGCCTTTCCTTCCCCAACTCCATAATAAGCTGGGTACCCATTTCTACAGCCTGGCTGACTGGGGCGTCTCCAGCTGGATTTGAACCCCCCAACCTTCATTATGAGAAACTAATGCACTAACAGCTTCACCACACAGATGTCCAGCAGGATGAGGATTTAACTCTCAATCTATGAAGCAACATCCACAACTCATGAACATTTATTTGTGATTTTAAAAAATCTTGTTAATAATACCTATTTTTAGAATTTACTGTAGTTTAATATTATGAACTCCTGAATATTGAAGAAAGCAAGATTTTTGTTTTTATGTTTTAAAAAATCATTTAAATGCCTTATGGTAGGCTAAAAGATAAAAGTACTTTGTTTTGGAGGTTTGTTTGTTTTTTTTTTCTGTACTGTACCAACAAAATGTAATATATGTGTACAAGTTTTGTCCGCACACTTTACTGTACTGTGCTAGTATGTGTGTTTGTTGCAGCTAACCGAGACTTGAAGTAATAAATCTGTATTCTTCATTCACTGTGTTACATAACATCAGTATTTTCTGAGGCAGATTTGCTTGACTGTTACGTGAGTGACACAACAGGCGTTACATTGATGAACACCGTGTAACAAGACAGCCATCCAGGATGAACAACCACTATAATTCCGTACACGAACATGATCAGTTTACGTAAGTACAACTCAACTCAACACATTTGGGGCACTCTGCATGAATCCAAAGAGCACAGTATTCCAGCAGTTACAAAATATAAACAATTATAAATATAATGATGAATTCTTAATTCGTGATGAGTGTTGTAAATGAGCGTGGTGTGAACTGATGGAAACAATCAGCAATGAAAATACACTGAAACTATCTGGCCGATTACCATGGCCGTGGGACAGACGCATTCGGACAACACTGAAAAACATTCTGACCTCATGTACACAGAAAAACTCTGACCTAATCTAGCATCTCAAACATTGTCCAAAAAGGGAACACTCAACTTACAAGTACTACATGACAAACTTCATGCCCTAAAAAAGACAAATTGACCACAACTACTACATGTTAGACTCTACACCAGTTTCTTCGTGAAAAGGACAACAAAACACAAAAACTTACATTATGAAACGAGGAATTGTAACAGAATAGCAATTCTGTTCAGAGATTATTTGTGTAGTGCTAAAAATTGTGTTTGCGTAGACCACAACTCATGTCGTTAGGAAGGCCCGTGTGCAAAACGTTGTTAGAAAGGTCGGTGTGCAAAAAGCCGGTCGTTAGGCAGTCTTTGTGTGAACGTTGAACTGGATGGACGTGTTTGGGCGAACGAGAATGGGGTAGAGCGAGTCTTGTCGTTGTTAGAATTAGTTTAGTTTGCTTTTTTCTGTGTGGCTGCAGTCCTTGGTAAGCTTGTAAGTATAGTTTTTGGTATGAATAAATCATTGTAAGGTTTTCTTTGTCCATGTGGCGTAGACATCTCACGCCGGGCATTTGTTACTGTGAATTTCTGTTCAGCCTGATGGCTACATTCCCATCATCATGATTTCATCCCTCATTTTGGTCCATTAATAAAGGTGTGTTGTCTGATGATAAACTACACCAATTGGCTTTGTGGAAATTCTCATTGTTGACCAGTTTGTTTTGGTCGGAAGACTGCCAAGTTATGTTTAAGTTGTTGTATTCGTACTATCTTTTGTGGAGTGGAAAGCCTGGGTGTCTTGTTGTATTTTCTTAGTGTATAATACAGAAAATTAGGTGATGGTTAGAACACCAGCAACAAGAAGAAACTTATAAGTTGAAACTGTACTCCACAAGAAGAATCAATCATTCCAGTAGTCATACATATCTGTTATAGTGGCTGCTATAAATAGTCACAGTCACAGTCATAGGCGCACAATTCTGTTTCACTGGCGCCGTGACCAGCCCTTTCTTTCACGGTCTGTCACAAAGTGTTTTAGTTGTTGCTCGTGGGCTGCTGGTTTCATGCACGGCTCATACTTCTAATTGTGAAGTCATGGCAAGTCTCCAGGTTGTAGTAATTTTTGTCTCCAGTTGTGTAGTACACACAAAGTTTTGTCTATTGTTACCATGCCCTAGATTACGATTGTCGATCGATGACCTGTTTACCTTGGCCTCGTTTTCGGCTTTCAAACATGGTAGACTCTGTTTTGGTCAACAGCAAATATGTTGTAGAGTAAGGATAGCTAGCTTAGGTGTTGGAAGCTGACTGCAGATAGATTAGGAGTTGATAGGTTTGTAGTTAGTTAGGCAGTCAAGATTGGAGTTGGTTAGCTAGCTAGCGTTCGAATTTCGGTTGGTAGTTCTGTCAGCATTGGCTTCCCGACATCTTCTGCCGGAGAAGAAAAGGAGTCTAGATTAGGACAGGGTTGAGTTGCATTGGCGTCCTTTTTCTTCCTTCGAATTGGCGTCAGGGGTGTGTTGGCGAGACTTGGTGGCGTCTACTCAAGGCGGCGACGATGTCCAGCTTGCTCAGAATCTTGGTGGGCACCTCTAGCTCCTGTGCCCGAGGCAGCATAGTGGATGAAGCCATACCAGTAGCTTGTATCCGGTCCAGTGGAGCTGATCCTGAACAGTATCCTGCCAGGAACCAGTGCAGCTTGTACGGTACATTTCGCTGGTACTATGTGGGAAGGGACAGGTAACAATTTGTAACTTAACTGTGACCTCTGAAATTTCAGCAAGAAGTCAAGCCAGATCGTGCAGACTGAACATTATTCATTATAGCAAATAGTGAATGTTGGATTTATTTACTGTCATTCTCTTTGGAAGTTTGTTGGACAATTGAGTAGTTCTGATTCATCCAGTCGCCAGACATTCATACGGAGGGATATAGTAACTTTTATGGACTACCTTCACCTGTGGAAAAAATTTGTTTTTGGAAATGAACATTCTGTTGATTGGAAGTTGCCAGATATGCTTCTTCTGGATAGATTATCTAGAAATTTCAGGAACATTATTGTGTTTATACATTAGGGAGAGTTAATTTGTTCTGATGTGGAATTTTGCTGACGATTAAGCACATAGCCACATTAGAAAAAGACCTACAGCAGAACATGGATAACTTAGCAAGGGCATGTAGAAGCCACAACATGAAGGAAGATCAGCGCTGAAAAAGACGGAAGTCATGACCATAACAAAAGAAGATAATCCCAGCAAAGATCTTCCTAGACAACCAGCCCTTGAAACATTTCAAATACCTAGGGTAGCACAATATCATCCTCAGAGAAAACTGACACTGAAATTGAGAACAGATGCAATAAAGCAAAAACAAGTCAGTGGACAAATGACTCCTTTACTGAAAAACAAATACATCATAACTGAAACAAAAAGGGCACTGTGCAACACAGTTTTCCTCCCAACTCTATGATATCAATGTCAAACATGGACACTAACAGCCAAAGACAACAGAAATGAGATGTTTTAAGGAGAATACTAAATGTGACAAGAAGAGACCAAATAAGAAATGACACCATCAGGGCAGAGGTTGGGTATCCAAGTCAAATGGTTTGGCCATGTTACACGGCTACCACCAGTCAGTATATCACAGACAACATTCACACTAAGATTTGTAGGTAACAGAAGAAAAACCCGCCCACACAGGAGATGGAGAGAGGAAATTGCATTCATTCATTTGCATGTCCCTTGCGGAACTTTGACTCCCTAACAGCACTCCTGTAGGCCTCTCGGTTGTGAGCAAGATGGCCTGCTGCTGATGCATCCATTTGCAGATCATCAACGATGTCTTGTAGCCATCTTCACCTTGGTCTTCCTCTTTCTTTTTCCCGCTATGTACCCTTCCAAGAGGGTCTTCTCTAGATTATCATGACGTTTAATATGTCCAAAATATTTAAGTTTTCTCTGTTTAATCCTCGTTACTAGCCAGCCTTCTTTAATATTAAGTTCTTGTAGTATGGATATATTTGTTTTTTTTTTTTTTGTCCATGGTATCACAATCAAATGCCTTTGGGTAGTCTATAAAAGAGAAATATAGATTCACATTAAATTCTTTGCATTTCTCTATTATTAACCTTATATTGAATATATGATCTCTTGATCCTCTTCCTTGCCTGAAACCAGCTTGGACCATACTGACTTCTTCCTCTGTTTTCTTATGAAGTCTACCCATTATGATTTTTAACAGAATTTTACTGGCATGACCAATCATGGCAACAGTTCTGTAGTTTGTGCATAATTTCAGGTTACCTTTTTTTTTTTTTTTAGGAAATTACAGAAACATTAAATATCCCATAATATGAAGCAAATCGCATAGCCCAGTCAAGACGTCTATTTGTCCTCTCAACACTGAAAGGTATATGATGAAAAAGACAACACAAGGTGCAAAACTATCCTCCCACCTTCTTGTCTTTCTTTTTTTTTTTTTGCGCTATTGGTAAACTATTCTGTTTTCGTCTTCTAGGTTGGTTCTTAGAACAGAGAAATCTGGCAGGATCCCGGAACAATGCACCGACTGGCCCCGGCCACCCCACCCCCACCCCAAAAAAATTAGCATGTAGACCAGTGTTTCCTAAACGAGGGGCGTGTGCCCCACTAGGGGACTTAGAATATATTTATATTATACTTTTTCAGAACTTGGTTTATTGTTATGGGGGGGGGGGGCCGAGGCGTCAAAATCTTTGAGGTGCTAGCTCTTCCCGTGCCGCAGAAGAAAAACGCGGACGTTCCCGTCAGTACCACACAAAAAGCACGGGTCTTGATATGTATAGGGGGTATAGTTGTAAAAGTAATGTACAAAGTACTTTAAAAGTATACATATTATGCATGAAAATAGTTGTAAATGTAAGAGGATTTTATAAATGAAGAGTTTTTTTTAATGAGAAAAAGAAGTAGTGTGCTGATTTTAGCTGATAATTGTGTAGTGCTTACCATCGGCGATGCCTAGATGTACAATATTTATTTACCATCGGCGACTTCCAGATCTACTTAAATTTTCGTCCGATCTCGTCGTATGGTGGCATTCTCACTAAAATAATGTCTGAAATAACCTTCTAACTACTTCTCCAGTCCATTTAATAGGTCTAGATGTACTTGGATTACATTCAGGAACAGTGTTCTGGTCATAGGACATGTCCTTAAGCCTCCGAAATCACAATAAATATTGAAATTTCTCAGTTAAAAACATCGATTCCACTCGGTTGTTAGCCACGCTTTGGATTGAACTATGAAAGGTCACCAGACATGCGCAGATAAGTCGTGTACAATAAAAAAAGTTACAGTGGTTATACTTTGCAACGAAACAAACCTCGTTATAACGTGGATGGCAGTCACTAGACTAACAGGAAGACTTCACTACAATGTCGATGGCAGAGAAAGAACATGATTTAAAAAAAAGGGCGCGAAACATCGCTCTAGACGGTCGCCCATTCGTGAAGGAAATACACAAACGAAGACTGGCACGAAATAGTGATCAACGTAAGTGTTTGTTTTACCAACCAGCACAAGCGCAGGTCAGCCATCCTGAAAGAGAAAGATGACTGCTGTTGTTTTATTGCCCAGGACCTTCGATCTGGACTTCGTTGTGCAGCAGACGTCATGAAGACGTTTCATCTTGTTGAACCGGAAGTGGATTATCGTGGCCTGCTTAATGACACAGAAAGGGCAACAAATAAACGCTTCAGCTTTTCTTGCTCTCTCTCCCTCCCTCCCTCCCTCTCTCTTCCCCATCCCCTTTCTCTCACTCTTCCCCATCCCCTTTCTCTCTCTCTTCCATATCCCCTTTCTCTCTCTTCCCCATCCCCTTTCTCTCTCTCTCTCTTCCCCATCCCCTTTCTCTCTCTTTCTTCCCCATCCCCGTTCTCTCTCTCTTCCCCATCCCCGTTCTCTCTCTTCCCTATCCCCTTTCTCTCTCTCTTCCCCATCCCCGTTCTCTCTCTCTCTCTCTCTCTCTCTCTCATTCCATCAGTACCCAAGACACACGAAGCTGCTGGTAGCAAAAGATTTCCACTTCTATCGGTCCTTCTCTATCTTCTTGATTGTCTCTCATGTCTGGCCTTCGTTTACCAGGATTTTCTCTGCTGTATGTCTCCATTTAGAGCCGCCGTGGTGTAGTGATTAGTGCACTTGCCTACCGATCAGAAAGCCCCTGGTTCGATTTTCGCATTCGGGCGAAATTTTTTTCGGACCGACAGACACCAGGGCCAACCCAGCAGGAAGAAACGCAAACATTCGGCTGGAGGCCGAAGTAAAAGCCCGGGTCTTGGTAGCAAAATTTGAATGAAACAGTTTTTCCCGTGTGAAAAGTGTACTTGTTATGTTTCAAAATAACTAAGTATGTATGAAGATTTCGAAAATGCAGAGTTTTTTTTTATGAAAAAAAGAAGTAATGTGATGTTTTTAGATAATGATTGCGTCCAACTTACCATCGGATAGGTTTAGAGGTACACCATCTGAGATGCGTAGATCTACCTGTTGATGTCGTATTGTGATTCTGTTGCACTATCGCTAAAAATAATGTCTGACATAACTTTCTAACTACTTCTCCAGTCGTTTAATATGTCTAGGTCTACTTGGGATACATTCAAGAACAGTGGTCTGGTCACAGGGCATGTCCATACCCCTATCTGCATGAATAGCAGAAAACTGTCGTTTTGTAAAACGGAACCATACACCTCTATCAGCCTTTATTACTGAACCAGTTTTACCGCAGTCATTATTTCTTGTATCTGAAGATGTGAAGTGTACGCACCGTTGTTTAGATGTCTCGGTATAATCCACAATAATGATGTCTACAGCGAGCCATGTAGAGTTTAGCCAACTCTATCGTGTTCTAGAAGTTGCCAGACTAATTAGTACCACTGCTCAGGCTGGTAGAGTTAGCCAACTCCATCGTGTTCTAGAAGTTGCCAGACTAATTAGTACCACTGCTCAGGCCGGTAGAGTTAGCCAACTCCATCGTGTTCTAGAAGTTGCCAGACTAGTTAGTACCACTGCTCAACATTGTAGAGTTAACCAGCTCCATCGTGTTCTAGAAGTTGCCACATTAATTAGTACCACTGCTCAGGCAGTGTCCCCTCATCGATACAAAACCTATTGTCGCCCAAAGAGCATCTAGTAAGAGACACAATACAAATACTCTGCATGCTCTCTCAAGAAAAGGCGGTTGTGATTCAGTGTATCCTATCATAGTTGATCTGTTGGAATATGATGAAGCTGACAGACTTGCCAAATTTGGTAGCAGCCAACATCGACATAAACACCCCGTCTCATACAGCGAAGCAAAAACTGTAATCAAGCATCAGTACATGAAGTTATGGACTGACCAACACAATTCCCCATCTAAAAAGACCCAGCATCTAACCACCCAGCCAACTAGGCCGCTATCCATTGTCCTTTGGGGCTGTTTTTCTTGTAATATATTAGGGTACATACAGACGCAGGAGTTCGTTTGTTATTGTGTATTATTTTTTAAATAGAACGGAAAATATAGGTGGAAAAGTCTCGTTACCAGATCTCGTGTGAGTTTGAAACGAAATGAAGAAGAAATCTTGATTTCTGATAGAAGCAAGAATTCACGGGTACATGTAATTGCAACAGCAAGTGAATTAAGAAATACAGTATGCTATATATAGAGCTTACTTCTGCTTTATATATAGAGCGAAAACTGCTTAATTTAGTTCTCTACAGACTGCTTTATCTGTTCCCAATTTTTTTTAAGTGTGACCCTAAATCAACAATGATACGTGACCAGCGATCAGTGTAAAAGATTGATAAAAAATGAAATTAATTTATGCTAAAATTAACTAATAAACTACCAAAGAAGGGTGACCTCAGAGATTGCGGGAACTGGAGAGGCATTACCCTACTGCCTCTCACCAGTAAAGTATTTTGCAGAATAATCATCAACAGAATTGTACCAACACTTGAGGAAAAACTTCGGAAAGAGCAGGCAGGATTTAGGAAAGGAAGATCATGCATAGACCACATATTTGTACTTAGACAAATATTAGAACAGGCAAATGAGTGGCATAGCACAACATATGCATTATTCATAGATTTTGAGAAAGCCTTTGACAGTGTCAACAGAAATGCACTGTGGAAAATCCTAAGATGGCATGGCCTCCCCCATAAAATAGTTAATGTAATCAAAGCCCTATACGAGGGTTTTCAGTGCAAAGTTATCTGTGGAGAACATACCTCCAGCAGCTTTAGGGTACAAACAGGAGTGAAACAGGGATGTGTACTATCACCAACATTATTTATCTTGGCAGTAGACTGGTTAATGAAGGAGGCAACATCAGACAAACGCAGAGGATTACAATGGACCATTGACACAGTGCTGGAGGACCTTGACTTTGCGGACGACATTTGTCTATTATCAAGCAGTCACAAAGATATGCAAGATAAAATAAACAAGCTAACTCAGAATGCAAACAACATAGGACTAAAGATCAATGTAGGAAAGACAAAGTTAATGAAACAAAATGTGAACAACAGAAATGTACTCAGAGTAGATAACAAGTTAGTGGAGGAGGTCAACGAATTTGTATACCTTGGCAGCAGAGTAGTAGAAAATGGAGACAGCACAGAGGACATCAACAGCAGACTTACTAGAGCAAACCAGGCTTTTGCAATGCTGCAGACTATATGGAAATCAAAAAAACTAAGCATAAATATGAAAATCAGGATATTTAAGAGTAATGTTCTAAGTGTACTACTCTATGGAAGCGAATGCTGGAAAATCACCAAAACCATAGAAAACAAGTTGAATTCTTTCCAGACTAAATGTTTACGAAGAATTAGAAAAATATTTTGGCCACACACTATAAGAAATAACAGATGAAACCACTGACAATAATTATTGAGGAAAGACGCTGGCAATGGTTGGGACATGTGCTCCGAATGACTGACAACTCACTACCAAAAATAGCACTAAGATGGACACCACAGGGGAGCAGAAGTAAGGGTAGACCAAAAGAGACATGGAGAAGAACAACAGAGAGGATGTTGAGCAATAGAGGGCTCACCTGGGCAAGAGCAGAAAAAAAGGCAAAGGACAGGCATTTGTGGAAAACCCTTGCGGAAGCCCCATGTGCCCTGGGCACAGAGAGAGAGAGAGAGAGAGAGAGAGAGAGAGAGAGAGAGACTGACAACTCACTACCAAAAATAGCACTAAGATGGACACCACAGGGGAGCAGAAGTAAGGGTAGACCAAAAGAGACATGGAGAAGAACAACAGAAAGGATGTTGAGCAATGGCAAGAGCAGAAAAAAAGGCAAAGGACAGGCATTTGTGGAAAACCCTTGCGGAAGCCCCATGTGCCCTGGGCACTTAAGGTTCAGAGAGAGAGAGAGAGAGAGAGAGAGAGAGAGAGAGAGAGAGAGAGAGAGAGAGATAAAGAAATCTAACAATCCTTCTAAAGAGTCTGTGTTATCGGAATCGTTGTCCTGTGAGATAATCGTGGGTCATGTGAGGAATGAGTATACTTTGACAGAAGAAATAAGACAGAAGGAGGCTAACGCAACTCTTTTCCATCCGTATTTTAGCATTCCTTTAACTCAGTTTAAAGTTACAGAGTACGTTGGAGTGAAGGCGATGTTCAGTTTAGTAGTAAGCTACCCATGAATTACATGCTAGTGTCTGGGTCAGCGAACTATAGGAGACCAAGACCCTGTCCCACCTCTCCGTTTTGTACACATAGTCCACCATGATGGTGGCGTCTCTTTAAAAAATATTGCATATCTCCCTGCATTTTATCTCCACTCAGAGACTGACTGCTCCCAATCCGACACGATGCCGCGCCTCAACATCCCCACAACATCAGCTACAAAGAACATCAACTCGAAGTTCCAACTAGCAGTAATAGCACCAAACTTACATAGTAATCGTCTTGCCAAGAAACAGACACACATAGGAGTATCGTAATCGTGCAGCGAGTTGCGCAACAGATAAAAATAGAACAGTTCACAGAAAACTTGCAGATAACTTTGTTAACAGGCAACATCCCTCCCAGTGACTGTATATACAGAGCTCTAGCGACAGAGACACAACACCTTTTTTTCCCTTAGAGTTGTTGGATTCTAAACAGGTGAATTATTCCTTGCTAGTTTTTAAATGTGATGGGCGAACGTTAGATGATAATAATGAGAAGTTGCTAAATGAAATATCTGTAAGCAATCAGTTTGAACACTTTACTCTAAGAATAATACTCGAAGAATATATTGAAAGGCAGAAACCATTAATCCTGAACTTCATAGACTTTAAAAAGGCATTTGATAGCATACACAGAGATTCATTGTGGAGAATTTTAAGACTATATGGAATACCATCTAAAATTGTCAACATCATTAAGGACTTCTACAATGGATATATTTGTGCAATCAAGACAGAAGAAGGGATAAGTGAATAGTTCCTGATTGAAACAGCCGTGAAACAAGGATGTATACTGTCTCCTTTACTTTTTGGAATTGCCATAGACTTCATAATGAAAAAAATGCTGCACAGGTAACACAGGTATTGACTGGGTACATGGGACCCAATTAGAAGATCTTGATTTTGCTGATGACATAACTCTTATCAGTAACAATGTGAATTCCTTGCAAGAAAAAACCGATACCCTGTCTTCACTGGCTAGCAAAATAGGACTTGAAATTAACAAGGACAAAACAAAAATAATGAAACTTCCCATTAATCAAAATGGAAAAATTCACATAGAAGGGACAGATATTGAAGAAGTCAATCAATTTGCATACTTTGGCAGCAACATAGACCAGGATCGTGACACTAGAAAGGAAGTTAGAATCAGAATTACAAAAGCTGGAAAACAACTAAGGAAATAGAGAAGAGATTAGACTCTTTTGAAAACAATGCCTAAGGAAAATACTCGGCATCAAGTGGAATGAATTCAAGAACAATGCAGAGATAAGACAGATGGCTAAACAACAACCAGTCTCATGGGTGATCAGGAAAAGGAGATGGACATATATTGGTCACTTGATGAGAAGAAATGATCAGAGAATACCAGAACAAGCTATCAAGTGGAACACAACAGGCCAAAGAAAAAGAGGCAGACCGCGTGAAACTCTGAAGAGGACATTGTTAAGAGAGGCCAAATTAGCAGGCATAAAATCCCTTGATGAGGTTGAAAGACTCGCCGAAGACAGGAAAAATTGGCGAACTACTTTGTGAGCCCTATGTGACGTTTAACGGCACGGGAAGGATATAAGATATAAGATAAGAAATCAGTTTGAAATGTACATTTACAAGAGACATGTTTTTGTGTGTGTGTGTGTGGTAGTTATTGGAGCCAGTTACTTGTTGATTTTTTTCAAGATCTGGATGTTATGGGATATTGTGCATTGTTTGCAAACTCATTGGTAATGATAGCGCTTCGGATTATAGTGTTCATTATCATCATGTGCCATGTCTGGAGGCGTTGGCAACCATGTCTCATTTACTTAATTTGCTTTATCTTTCCTCTTGTACCGTGAGGTGTCGAGAGGAGTTATAGTTGATGTCTTTGGGCCATATGAGTTGCCTCAGTGATGTGTGAGTGTTTCTATAACTCCGTCTATCCATCCTTTCCAGGGTGTTCCTCTTGATCTGTGGTTTCTAGTTATTTGATTGAAGGGTGTTGTGACTGGCTGTGTATATGTCATTCTCATTAAATAGCCAGACCACTTATTTCTTTGTTTCTCAGTATGTTGTATGCATGGTCTCTCTACACATTTTCTATCTTTCATGTTTCCCATCAGTTCTGTTGTTGTGCTTCTCCCATGCTATTCTGTCAAGCCAACTAAGATTTTCACTTTCGGTCTGCCTCTTCCTTTCCTGTCTCCAATTTTCCTTGTCACCATATTTTCAATTCCTCCTCTTCTCATTATATGGCCAGTGATCCTAGTCAGTCTCCCTCTTCGTGCTGTCACTCATATTTTCCTTGAAATGTCAGCATACTAGAGACTGCTTTTCTTTACCTGCAGGTACTTTTTTCTATGGCTTAGCTGAGTAAGATAGGTTATGCTCAGATTAGACCACCAATCTTGATCATGAGAGACGAGTACACTAACAGTTTAGCTACTCAAGAGTCTCGGTGCTCTTAGCAGTAGATGATAATAGGTTATCAAGATTGTCTTGATAACTTACTAAAAGGTATCCCTAACAGCCCATAAAGACACCTAGAGGATGTAGCATTAGTTACATTCACCTTGACATGATGGCACACTAGGGGATGACGTGGTCAGCATCATGCCAGACTGTCTTTCTGTTCCCAAATCCTCAGTAAGTACACAGACTGGCCAGACCATGCTGCGTGCACTGGAATAGACATGAAAAAAAAAAAGAGTTGGAATGCAGTGCATTGAAAGACCTCAGGAATAAAACCCACTACAACCAGACGTTTCCATCGGTGACATACTGTATAGAGATACAGAACAACTGAATGAGATTCGTACATTCAACTATCTGGCATGAAAGAAAAAAAACAGAGTGAAAACTTGTAAACCCAGGGATTGGAAAAGCCAAGACAAGTAATGTTAAACCAACACAAACCAGGGGTATAAATTTAGGGCCTCCAAGAGATTGATCGATTGATATTTATTTCAAAAAGGTTAAGAATTCATGCAGGCCCATCTGACATTCTGTCCTTTATCATACAATTTTCACTCTGTTCCAGACATTCTACAAATATACTGCTTATATAATCAATCATAACTAACACTGGAAAGCTGAGAGATACAAAATAAAATGAAATAAAACATTTACGTTTCGCTCTTATCCATTCACTCAGAAGTAACTACATACATATATAAATGACTACCAAACAAACATTTCAGTACTATTCAGAATAAACAATTAACTGTATTCGGTGTCTGTAAGAGCAGTCTAAAATAACGTTTTAAGTTTTATGATTCATGGAGGCATGTAGTTGACATCAAATAGATATTGGAAAAGTTTGTAGTTGTAGGAAGGAGTATAGTTTATATTTGTTATACAGGATGGGAGGCTATTCCAAAGATGAGGAGCAGAATAAGTAAAGCATTTCTTGTAAAGGTCAAGTCGAGGTTTTGGAAGACATATGTTATTGACTGCACTTTGGGCTAAATTTAAACAGGTTCCATAGATAAGGCGGAGCATGCTGTGAAAGAATTTGATGTACCAACTTGGCTTTGTTGAAGAGGAACCAGTTCTTAAGAGGCAGTATTTTGATACGTTTGTCAAATTTTGTAAGCTGGTGCTAACCCCCTCCCCCCCATCTTTTTATTCGTTTTCATCCATTATGGGCCCGCTGAAGCCTTCCGGGCACACCCTTAAAGCAAAGAAAACCCTATACTGGCTAGAACCCTTC
Organism: Achatina immaculata; assembly: GCA_009760885.1. Taxonomy (NCBI): domain Eukaryota; kingdom Metazoa; phylum Mollusca; class Gastropoda; order Stylommatophora; family Achatinidae; genus Lissachatina; species Lissachatina immaculata. The sequence continues at coordinate 14,112,695 of CM019712.1, read as the reverse complement.
TTTCATAGGACCTGGGCTAGAACTCATAGGGCCTGGGCTAGAACCCTTCTTTCATAGGGCCTGGGCTAGAACCCTTCTTTCATAGGGCCTGGGCTAGAACCCATCTTTCATAGGGCCTGGGCTAGAACCCTTCTTTCATAGGGCCTGGGCTAGAACCCTTCTTTCATAGGGCCTGGGCTAGAACCCTTCTTTCATAGGGCCTGGGCTAGAACCCATCTTTCATAGGGCCTGGGCTAGAACCCTTCTTTCATAAGGGCCTGGGCTAGAACTCATAGGGCCTGGGCTAGAACTCATAGGCCTGGGCTAGAACCCTTCTTTCATAGGGCCTGGGCTAGAACCCTTCTTTCATAGGGCCTGGGCTAGAACCCTTCTTTCATAGGGCCTGGGCTAGAACCCATCTTTCATAGGGCCTGGGCTAGAACCCTTCTTTCATAGGGCCTGGGCTAGAACTCATAGGGCCTGGGCTAGAACCCTTCTTTCATAGGGCCTGGGCTAGAAATCATAGGGCCTGGGCTAGAATCCTTCTTTCATAGGGCCTGGGCTAGAACTCATAGGGCCTGGGCTAGAACCCTTCTTTCATAGGGCCTGGACTAGAACCCTTCTTTCATAGGGCCTGGGCTAGAACTCATCTTTCATATGGCCTGGGCTAGAACCCATCTTTCATAGGGCCTGGGCTAGAACCCTTCTTTCATAGGGCCTGGGCTAGAACCCATCTTTCATAGGGCCTGGGCTAGAACCCATCTTTCATAGGGCCTGGGCTAGAACCCATAGGGTTTGGTCTAGAACCCATCTTTCATAGGGCCTGCCTGAGTCTGACATAAACAATGTCATAATTTGTGTTATTCTGTTCCAGGATTTCAGCAAGCTTCTAACTGATCTGTCATGATGTCTCCGGTGCGGATAGAACTCCGGCGCTGTGACATTTTATTAACACCGGTTAAGTTTTTTTTTTTTTTTTTCTGTAGTTGTTGTTCATTTTGAATTTCATTTTTACAGTTAACATTTTTTTCTCTCCCCATTGTTAACCTCATTGCTTCTGTTATATACAATACTGGGAAGTTAATTTAGCTGCTTGATGACTTCAAAATTTGTTTTGCAGTAATGATCTTGTTCTTTCTTCCGAGAACAACAAACAAGATGTTCTCCACAACTGATATGATAACAAAAATCTAATCCTGTCGTGTCTTAGAGGCACATAGGGATATGGTGTTAGTGCTCATATTTTCCTTGACCTGTCAGCACACTAGAGGGTGATATGGTCAGTATCACACCTGGCTGCCTTTCCTTCCCCAACTCCAGAAAAAGCCGGGTACCCATTTCTACAGCTGGGACGCCTCCGGGCGGATTCAAACCACCGACCTTCACCATGAGAGACCAGTGCACTAACCACTTCGCTATTCAGATGCCTAAACATAAGCATCATATTAAACTGGAAGTGGGCTGTGGTGGCTGTCCTTCACACTGAGAGTGAAGATGCTATCAGCTTCTGCAGTCAGCAACCAGTACCTGACATACTGGCATCATGATTAGATTGGACCCTGTCCCACCTCTCCTTTGGTACCCCAACCCCCCTCCCCCCCCCCAAGTAACAGGCCTAGCCTGGCTAACAGGGTAGGGGTCACCATAGTCCCAGTGGTAGTGGAGTCTACTAAAGAAGTACAGCACACTCCCTGCATGTAAACTCCCATCAGGGACTTGCCATAACCCACTACCAGACTGACATAACTTTATACCTCAACATCCACCTGCAAAGAACACCAGCTCACGGTTCCAGGGAGAAGAAGAAGAAGAAGAAGAAGATGATCCTACAGACTTGGAGTGAAACTTAAGAAAAAAAACATACTTCCATCACTCCATAGAAGCATTTAGGCCCATATTATCTGTGACCTGATGACACACAAGAAGGTGATGTGGTGAACTACAAGGTGATGTGGTGAACTAGAAGGTGATGCCGTGAACTAGAAGGTGATATAGTGAACTAGAAGGTGATATAGTGAACTAGAAGGTGATGCAGTGAACTAGAAGGTGATGCAGTGAACTAGAAGGTGATGCAGTGAACTAGAAGGTGATGCAGTGAACTAGAAGGTGATATAGTGAACTAGAAGGTGATGCAGTGAACTAGAAGGTGATGCAGTGAACTAGAAGGTGATATAGTGAACTAGAAGGTGATGCAGTGAACTAGAAGGTGATGCAGTGAACTAGAAGGTGATGCAGTGAGCTAGAAGGTGATGCAGTGAACTAGAAGGTGATGTGGTGAACTAGAAGGTGATACAGTGAACACCACTCCTGCTCACCTTTCTTTCCCCCATCTTCAGAAGGAGTTTGGTGTCCTTTTCTGTAACTGGGTAACTGGGACATCTCCAGTCAGACTCAAACCACTGACCCCTGCATGAGAAGTGAATGCACTAACCACTGCACCTCTCAGGCTGCTAAAAAAAAAAGGCAGAAAAATGCGTGAAGCTTCTTCATTGAGGCCATAATAATCCCTGTTGGTCAGGCTGAGTTTGTTACTGAGAGCTGACAGAAAGGTAGGACAGAGTCTCGGTTAGCTGGTCTAGATTACTATGCCATCAGTCAAATGCTTTCTATCTTTGCATCCTTTGTAATAATTGTATAATGTAACTTAGGGTTGGACAAGGCCGAGAGTTTTGAATATCTTGGATCATTACTAACTCCTAATGGAGATACAATGAGAGAAATTAAAAGGAGGATATCTATCGCTCTTCAGAAAGTAAAAGAATTAAAGAATCTGTGGAGAGGAGCAGACAGAAACTACAAAAATAAGATTTTTAAGGGTATGCATCTTTCCCATTGCAACATATGCCTGTGAGACCTGGACACTTAACAAAACAGCTGAGAAACACATAAATGCCTTTGAATGTAAATGCTACAGAAGAGTTCTTCACATATCATGGACACAAAAAAGAACAAATATATCTATACTACAAGAACTTAATATTGAAGAAGGCTGGCTAGTAAAGAGGATTAAAGAGAGAAAACTTAAATATTTTGGATACTTTAAATGTCACGAGAATTTAGAGAAGACTATCTTGGATGGATACATAATGGGAAAAAGAAAGAGAGAAAGACCAAGGCAAAGATGGCTGCAAGACATCATTGATGATCTACAGATGGATGCATCAGCAATGTGGAATCTTGCTTACAACTGAGAGGCCTACAGGAGAGCTGTTAGGGAGGCAAAGTTCCCCAAGGAACATGCAAATGACTGACTGAAACTTGTGGTTTGTAAAAAAATAATAAATATAAAGAAGGAAAATTGAAGAGAAAATGTTAGACCTTTATAACAGATAAAGAATTAATTTTTTTATTTATGTTATTTTGTAAACTGATTGTCACTGAAAAAGACATATGGCTGAAAAATTAGTTGCTTTCTTTGCTGTTTGTTTCTTTTCTTTTCTGTAATCACATTTTTTTTATAGAAAAATATATACAAATTAAATTACTTGTACTTTGCTATGCCATAAGCTTTAGAGAAGTCAGTGTTCCAATCAGTTTCCACTACCACAGTAATCTTATATAACATTACACCTTGTAATTTAATCGATATAGTGATATGATCTGTGTTAGTTATATTTATCAAAGTGTTTTTTTCATTATGTCTGTCACGCAATCCCGCTTCCGAGACCCACCAAGAATACTGGCTAAAGCACTGTGATACTCTGAACCCCTTGTGGTCCTCTCGTGGATCTTGTGTGGTCTATTTTGGACCACACAGGGGACCACGGGACCTAACGAGGACCACAGGCGTGAATTCAGTAGGTTCACAGTGCGGTTTTTGGTGGTAGAAGTGAACGAAGAAGAAGAAGAAGAAGATTATGTCTGTTCCTAATGTTTTTTATATCTTATTTTTTTAGGCGGATGTCTGTGTCATTTCCATACACCGCAGTAAGGATATGAATAAAGGACCTCTAGCGAGACACATTCTCAAACATGGCGGAAAAAACATCCAAGATGAAATTTACAAGGTTAGACTACAGCACAAATCTTTTCAGTCTTCACTAAAAAATATGAAATGCTTTTGACATGTTTTGAAAATTTTGAACAGTTCGGAAGAAAAGGACTGTTACATGTCTCTATCTTTCTCTTGCTCTGAGCATTTAGGTGCCCAAGGCACATGGGGTTTCAGCAAGGGTCGTCCACAAATGCCTGTCTTTTTGCCTTTTTTCTGCACTTGCCGAAGTGAACTCAACATTCTTTCTCTTGTTCTTCTCCATGTCTCCTCTTGTCTACCCCAACTCCCGTTCCCTTGAGGTGTCCATCTCAGTATTCTGATGTATATTTGTGATCTTCTTCTTCTTCTTCGTTCGCATATATTTGTGATGTATAGTATGATTTAAAATCTGTTCATAGATTTGAGATTCATTCATTCATTAGATACTATGCTGATACCTTGTCTGTTTTGTGCAAACCCTGGTATTTTCCATCAGATACATAAACTGTTGAAGCTTGATTTTACTATAAGTGAACATGTGGTGGTTTTCCATTTGTTTTCTGTCCGTTTATGTACGGCGTTTCTTTGCTAACCAGGATCTGCATAAATTAACCTTCAACTTGGAAATCTATCCCTTTTGATCTGCTGCTGTTTGTCATCAGCAGCCATCTTCCACTCAAGAGCCAGATGCTATGCCTTTGAGTGGTTGGTAGGCCAGACTTATCTCTGTAGCTGATACATGAGGATTATGTTTATTATTATTATGTTTATTATTAATAAAACTATGAATAATATTTGTTTCACTTAAGTCAGTGGTCGGCAGGCTGTGGGTTGCAGGTATCCTACCCCTGCACTAAACTATTGCTAGAACAGTAGTACTATGGATGCCTGAAAGGAAGAAGAAAAAGCTTCCATTACAGCACTGTTTCCCAACCTTTCTTTGGATCATGCCCCACCTCAGCACCTCAGAGATTTTGATGCCCTCTCCCGAAGCATAATAGTCAGCCAAGTTCAGAAAAAAGTATAAGTATATTCCAACTGCACTCCCCACCTCCCCCCCCCCCAAAGTATTATAATTGCCCCCCCAAAAAATATTTGAATTGCCCCTCGTGGGACATACACACCATGTTGGGAAACACTGCATTACAGAGAACTGCCAAAGACAGAAAGCATTATCTCAGCTCCATACAGTAACTGGATGAAGGTCATGGGAAGTGGAGAGTTTATTGCATAATGCCATGAGGCATACTGGATAGCATGTGTTTAGTTCATGACTGTCCAAGAACAAGGTTAGGTGGATTGGCTTCAGTGTTACATCTTTTTTTTTTTTTTTCAACATTTTCATTTATGGTTTTGTTTTTCTTATCCACAGAGGGAGTCTGGGAGTGATCTTGCTCATGGCCAGGTTGAAGTTTTGCCACCAGGAAAGTTAAAAAGTTTTAAAGAGCTGATGTTTATATGTCTGTACTGTTACAGACTTGGCAATGAACAGGTACGTTCCTCAGAATTCAGTTTGGCTGTTAGAGTAACAAAAAAGAGGTTACATATTCCCTGAAATGAAGGTAGTTAATTGAATGACCTTGAATAAGTTGACGAAAAAGAAAACAGAGGCCCTCGAAATGTGGATATGCAGAAGAATGGGTCAAAAGAAGTGGACAGAAAAGAAACCAAAGAAGTACTAGATCAGCTGGAATTGAAAAGAGAAATGTTGAAAATCATAAGAATCAACGGGGATACTTTGGGCATGTCGAGAGGCATAATACTTGAAATTTGAAGGCAAGTTCGAAGGGAAGAGAACAAGAGGATGACAAGGGCATGGAAGGGTGGACAGCATCAAGAGTTGGACAGAAACCAACTTGACTGAGTGCACTGCAAGGGCAAGAGGCAGGACAGACTGGAGACTCATTACAATCAGCCTTCTGTGGGGAGATGACACATGATGATGATGATGATTATGAATTAAATAAAATGAAAAAAAAAACAGAAACTTGTATATTATTTTGTTGGAATAAATCTGAAAGTGTCTAAAATCATGACATTTGTTGATATTTTATTTCAGGGCATTTCAACACAATTGGGTTATGAAAGTTTTTGTTCACTTTATGGTTGTTTCCATCATTTTTTTGTATAGTACAAAAATGGTTTTAAAATATTTTTTCTTATCTGCTCTCTTTCTTTTCCTTCTTTGTTTTGTTTGCTCTTTTATTCCCTTTTTTAAAATTCTCCCTCCCTACATGATGAGAAGGAGAGAGAGTTAAGCCATTATTTATTTGCGTGAATGTGAATAGACTGTATTTAGATAAGATAGTGAAGTTGTCAGAAGATAAATAGTGAAGATTTCAGAAGATAAATAGTGAAGTTGTTAGAAGATAAATAGTGAAGTTGTCAGAAGATAAATAGTGAAGTTGTCAGAAGATAAATAGTGAAGATATCAGAAGATAAATAGTGAAGTTGTCAGAAGATAAATAATGAAGTTGTCAGAAGATAAATAGTGAAGATGTCAGTAGATAAATAGTGAAGTTGTCATAAGATAAATAATGAAGATGTCAGAAGATAAATAGTGAAGTTGTCAGAAGATAAATAGTGAAGTTGTCAGAAGATAAATAGTGAAGATGTCAGAAAATAAATAGTGAAGTTGTCAGAAGATGAATGTGTGCCATCTTTCAAGTGAATTTGACATGAGAAAAGACTTTAATGAAACCTTCATTCTTCTTGTGATGTTTTCTGTTCCAGAGTATTGTCCCTGAATGCAATACGGTCTTGTACCAGTTGACCAGCATCTCTCAGTGACATATTCAGACTTTCCATCATGTTCTGATTCCACCTGCGGTGAGGTCTTCCCTTTTCCCTTTCACTGTCCACTATGCCAGCAGAATGCTATCAACCTCTCCAAATCATTGTGTTTCCTGATACGGTCGAAGTATCTCATCTTCCTAATTTTTTATGGTGCTGATGAGTCAGTTTTCTGCAACACCTAATCTCATTATCGTCTGTTTATTTGATTTTCTTTCTGTCCATGATAATCTAAGTGCCCTTCTATAACATTTCATTTCAGATGCTGTTATTCCCTTTTTTAGTGATTTGTTAAGTGTCCATGTTTCACATTCATGTGTTGCCACTGGAAATATGTAAGCTCTTAGTAAACAGATTTTTACGAAACTGTTTCTATATAAACAACATCACTCTCTCCAGATTCTAGAACAGAGTATCGGAGTGCCTGGAACTAGCTGCAACCAAAGGGCACAAGACCATATCATTCCCAGCTCTGGGCTCAGGTCAGGGGTATCCCCCAGAAAAGATAGCCTCGTGTATGATAGAGGCAGTGGCCTTGCACAGTTTCCAGTACCCACACACGTCGCTAGAGACTGTGTACATTGCTGTGCTGGATAAGGATATACACGTGATAAAGGTTAGAGTCCACCTTAGAAGTAAAGGAACATGTAACCTGAATCTGGCTTTAACCATTTCTGCTCCTATCAGAAATGGAAAAATCAATTTAGAAACAAAGGGTATTGTTAATAAATTATTCAGATTACTTCTCAGTTCATGCACAACATTATATTTAATCCTATCAAAACAATGCCCAAGACACACAAACACTTTTGCAATCAAACAACACATCTGCCATGTTTAACAGCGGAATGATATAATGTTTATTTTTAGCATGCACAGCATGAAATGTAAACTCTGTACTATGGAACAAAACTGTATGACTGCGGTTATTGTATTTTTAATTTTTGAATTTTTTTTGTGTTTTGTTTTGTAAAGACATTTGTGTGACCAGCAGGACAAAAATAAATTTCACACTGCAAATATACCTGGTTGACGGAGTGGTTAGGTGCTCAGTCTGCTGATCCAGTGGAACCAGATTTAGACCCAACAGTGGGGATTTTTTTTGGTGTCACCATGTCAAAAAGACCCAGACCCTAAAAATGGGTAAAGGTAATCTTGTCATGCCTTAGAGGCACATAGGGATATGGTGTTAGTGCCCATATTTTCCTTGACCTGTCAGCACACTAGAGGGTGATATGGTCAGTATCACGCCTGGCTGCCTTTCCTTCCCCAACTCCAGAAGAAGTCGGGTTCATTCATTTGCTTGTCCCTTGCGGAACTTTGCCTTCCTAACTGCACTTCTGTAGGTCTCTCGGTTGTGAGCAAGATGACCTGCTGCTGATGCATCCATTTGCAGATCCTCAACTATGTCTTGCAGCCATCTTCATCTTGGTCTTCCTCTCTTTCTTTTTCCCATTATGTACCTTTCCAAGATGGTCTTCTGTATATTCTCATGACGTTTAATGTGTCCAAAATATTTAAGTTTTCTCTGTTTAATCCTCTTTACTAGCCAGCCTTCTTCGATATTAAGAAGTTGGGTACCAGAGAAATATTATTTAACCCTAAAATTCCTTTGTGTGGGCGAGGGGGGGGGGAGATTCCCACAGGCTAAGAACCTTGCCCTAAAAATAGATCCATGAAAGAAAATGAAAAATGACCACAGTTGCAAAGGTTGACGTTTTGACAATTTGGGGTGCTGGAACAGCATTCCAGCAGTAAAAAAGAACCCCTAGTTAGTCGTCTATCAGCCAAAGTTTGAAATTAAAAAGACCATGTTTAAATTTTATCCTTCCACCGACCATTTAAAAAAAAAATAAAATAAAATGGAGTCATGTATTTTTCTTCTTAGTGCATCATTAGTTATGTGAGTGGTGTTTTTATGTGAGTAGTGTTTTTATGTGAGTAGTGTACTCTGCTCAGTTTTCAGTTTTTTGGCAACACAGGTTTTTTTGTAACTCCTTTTTACAGCTGGGTCTGCTGAGACCAGCAAACTATAACTGGCCAAGACCCTTCTCACATGCTGGAAGTGCTGTCCGGGAAAAGACAGTCTATCACATCAGCTTGTGAACAGGATTTGAGATCAGCCTGCTCACCATCAGGGTGGAGCTTCATAAGAAGCTTAGCAATTCATTTCTTTAGAAATGTATATAATTTCTTATACAAAGGAAGCTAGATGGGCAGGTTGACGTCATCGAAACTTCTTGGATTGAAAGCCATGGGTTCAGCCTGACTTGCCAATGTTTCCTGCCAACAAAGGGCAGAATTTCAGACAGGCCTGCAGTTCTTAACCCTTTTGAAATAAAGGCCAATCAATCATTCCGTTCTTCAAGAGTCTCATCTGTGCATTGGGGTACATGACCAATCTGAGATTCTCCTTCGCAGAAGGAAACTAGAGCACTTATGGGCTTAACTGTAAAGAAAAAAAAAAATAAAGGTAATAATGAAAACTCTTGTAATTGTTATTTTTGTAAAATGTAATGGCAGGTTGGTGGAAGGATGAAGACATGGAGATCACTGGCAGGGATGAGGAAAATCTGGTGTGAAACCGATGAATCTAGGACATGACAAGCCTATGGGTCTTTACAACAGTGGCTATCAGAATGATGTAAACAAAACAGAGCCAGCAGACTATAGGTGGTGGGGAATGGATATCATTGAAGCACTCATTGGATTCTTCATCCCAAAGCCGGAGTGTCTCTGTGGAACTGTCTCAAAGCCGTCTGGCCAGCCAGTGTTGCATGCTGGATCTGACGTGGAGAAGGGGCTTAAGTACAGCCACCAGAGGCTGGAAAACAAAGTTTTGGCCAGGCCAGCCTACACCACTGTCTTCATGACAGTCTGAGCAAGACCACAGTCTGCCTTAGCAAGGAAAGGTGCTGAAGTCGGAGGTACCCAGCCAAAAGGCTCATCAAAAAAATAAGGGTACCACGCATCATCGCCATTGTGTGTCCGAAGAAAAAGAGGAATTAAAACTCTTAACATTTTTCTGAAACCAGTACAACAATTTTTTTGGACATAAACTGAAGAGTTGTGTTAAAAATAATTTCTTTCAGGCATTCTTGCTGATTTGCTCAAGGTCAAAAGATATTTCAGCAGAAGAAGTTGGGGATGACACGGAGCATGATGCAGACTTAATGGCAGGACTCTCTATTGAAGGTAATGAGAAATTTTTATTGATGGAGAAAGCTTCTCAGGCCAGTTTATAGTCACCCCTTTCTTCAGTTATTCTGGCTCTATATTGCTTTATATTTTTTGGTCCTCTGTTTATACAGGAAAAAAGGGACATATGATTTCCTGGTAATGCATGATGACCATGATGTTTGCTTACAAAGAATATTTGTATACCATGGGTGTTGCTTTGTAGGATTTGTGTTAAAAAGTATCGTAGAATTATCCCTCTCTTGTCCTGTCTTCTTTCTGGAACTGTGAGCTGATGTTCTTTTCAGATGATGCTGTGAAGGTGTTGAGGCAAGGCACAGCATTGTGTCGGCTTGAGACCAGGTTAAGGCGGTTATTTTTTTCAGTCCCTCAGTGGAACTGAAAAGCAAGGGGCGTGCAGTATTTCTTAGCAGACTCCACCACCACGGGAACTTCTTAGCAGACTCCACCACCATGGGGACTGTGGCAATCTCTGCCCTGTTAGCCAAGCCAGGCCTGCTACTGGAGGTACCATCAGAGAGGCAGGACAAGGTATTAGTCAGCTGTGGTTCGCCAACCCTGATGTCAGCTATGGTTCGCCAACCCTGATGTCAGCTGTGGTTTGCCAACCCTGATGTCAGCTGTGGTTCACCAACCCTGATGTCAGCTGTGGTTCACCAACCCCAATGTCAGCTATGGTTCGCCAACCCCAACGTCAAACATGCAGCGTGTGATATCTTTGCTGGTAGCAAGAGATTTTCACCTGTGTCGAACCTTCACTAATTTTAGAATTAGAATTTTACCGTGGAGTAACTTTAAATCTGATTTTGTTTGAGAAAAGTTTGAGTAGCAAAATCGTCCCTCTCAGCAGTGCTTAAGGGCACTAGTCGCCCAACTGTAGAACTGGGCATCTGGCTATCTCTGAAGCTGGAAAAGGAGAGGCAGCTGGGCATGTTGCTGACCACCCACTATGCCAAAATATCAAGGAATTTGGGGGGGGGGAGAGAAAGCACTAAATCCCATGATTGCCAGTTTAGCATAGTGGGGGCTACCTTTTTTTTTCTTTGAATTTGACAAGAGAGTTATCAAATTGAAGAAATACATATTCAAAAGTTTCCCTGTTGCAGTAGATCTATCCAATATGCCACTGATCCAATAGCGATCTTGCATTTTCTTTTCGTAATGCACTTTCTTCAACATTCCAAAACTCACTCGTTCTAAATCAGTGCGTCTATAAAAGTTTACAGTTATCTCCAGGTTCTTTTGCCATTATAATGGCTTTTGCACACTTTGAAAATTGGGGGGGGGGGGAAAGGGGGGTTAAGCAAAAGTAAAGGTAATCCTGTCATGCCTTAGAGGCACATATGGTGTTAGTGTCCGTATTTTCTTTGACCTGTCAGCACACTAGAGGGTGATATGGTCAGCATCACGCCTGGCTGCCTTTCCTTCCATAACTCCAAAAGAAGTTGGGTACCCATTTCTACAGCTGGGTGACTGGGGTGCCTCTGGCCGGATTCAAACCCCCTGACCTTCGCCCGGAGAGACCAGTGCACTAACCACTTCGCCACTCAGACATGGGGGGGGGGGGTAATAACATCATAGCATTATTTTACCTTGATTCTAGGTTTTGAGATCTTCATTGCAGATGTCAGCTGTAAAGTTCACATAGAAGAGAGATGGCCAACCAACAAATAAAGAGATAAATAAAGCAGAAAAAGAGAAAAAAGAGAAAACCCAGATAATATTATGATCATTTTCAGTGAAAGATGATAATCAGCAGATGAAAGGAGAGGTAGCAGGTTATGGAAGTACTTCTTCTTCTTCTTCATATATATTTACTATCTGTATCTGCACTTTGTCTCTCTTGGATAAATTGAGGGGGGGGGTGTTTGGTAATTCAGCAGAAATACGTTATTGCCAGCATCATCCAGTAGAGATTTGAAGAAATAATCAACATGCCTATATGTTATTTCATTTCATTTGTTATAACAGTGCTTGTTTATTATTTCAGAAGTAGTTCATGAGCATGGCATATTTTTGACTATCTATGTTGCATTTGAAAGTCATTCAGTTGTTTATTTGCTTGGCACAGATAGAACCAGATCTGGTACTGGTCAGACACCAAATGTGCAGCAAACCACAGGACAGAAGACAGCAGGATCACAGAAGGGTGCGGCTTTGTCTAAATTTGGTGGGGTCTTGAGTACTCTGTTTTCAAGGGTCGTACGAAATCAGGGTGTGTCATTTAGCCAGGGATATTTTTGCTTTCAAGTTCGGCCAGATATATCAAAGTCGAGGGTTGGAGTTAACTTTAATGTTAGCATTGACATTTCCTTTTTTAACACTTTTATTCCTGAAGTACTCGGTGCTTTTTGGAAAAAAATTACAAACAAGCATTAAAAAAACCCCCACTAAAATGTTAATATCTAACAGTGTGCTAAGTGCCTTCTTTGGAAAAAAATTACAAACAAGTGTTAAAAACACTAAAATGTTAAAATCGTGCTAAGTGTTTTTTTTTTTGGAAAAAAAATTACACAGTGTTAAAAAAACCACCACTCAAATGTTAAAATCTAACACTGTGCTAGGTGCTTTTTGGAAAAAAATTACAAACAAGTGTTAAAAAACTAAAATGTTAAAATCTAACATCTTGGTTTTATTATTTTTTATTTGTAATGAAATAGAGTTGGCATGCATAAAACCTGCTCCAGCCTCACAGTACACTTTATTATTTGCTAATAATGTACTCTACAAGGTCTCTTAGAATATCGCAGATAGAAAAGAAAATCATATAAAGAGATAATGACAGTATTAGGTGTCGTAGAAAACTGCCTTGCAAACACCATAAAAGTTAGAAAGATGAGATGCTTCAGCCACATCGAGAGACATAATGGTTTGAAGAGGTTGATAGCAGAAGGCATGCTGCCCGGCGAAAGGGAAAAGGGGATGACAGTACCGCAGACGGACTCGAGTCTTATAATGGAAAGTCTGAATATGTCACCGCAAGATGGTGTCAGCTTGTTTGAAACTGCGTTGTATTCAGGGAGGCAGTGAGAGGAACAAAATCCTGGAAAGGAGACGCCTTATGACAGCAGTGTACTGTGCATTAGAGTTGGTAGAGTCTGACATGACAGCGGTGTACTGTACATTTGAGTTGGTAGAGTCTGACATGACAGCGGTGTACTGTACATTTGAGTTGGCAGAGTCAACCATGACAGCAGTGTACTGCACATTAGAGTTGGTAGAGTCATAGAGTCAACCATGAGAGGAGTGTACTGTACATTAGAGTTGGTAGACTCAACCATGATAAGAGTGTACTGTACATTAGAGTTGGTAGAGTCAACCGTGATAGGAGTGTACCATATATTAGAGTTGGTAGAGTCAACCGTGATAGGAGTGTACTGTATATTAGAGTTGGTGGAGTCAGCCATGATAGGTGTACTGTATATTAGAGTTGGTAGAGTCAATCGTGATAGGAGTGTACTGTACATTAGAGTTGGTAGAATCAGCCATGATAGGAGTGTACTGTACATTAGAGTTGGTAGAGTCAACCGTGATAGGAGTACTGTACATTAGAGTTGGTAGAGTCAACCATGATAGGAATGTACTGTACATTAGAGTTGGTAGAGTCAGCCATGATAGGAGTGTACAGAGTGTACTGTACATTAGAGTTGGTAGAGTCAGCCATGATAGGAGTGTACTGTATATTAGAGTTGGTAGAGTCAGCCATGAGAGGAGTGTACTGTATATTAGAGTTGGTAGAGTCAGCCATGATAGGAGCTGCTCAGTAAACAGATGCTCAGCAAAACCCACAACAGTTGATATCTGTCTGCTTCTAAACTGGCCCTTAGATTGAAAATGCCATTATATTTAAGTTACATTTGGTATGGTAAATAAGGAGTGCTTGTAACTTTAAAAGGCCTTAACAATTTACACATTTATCAGTATTTTTACCTCTTCATTGTATGCATGGGAAATGGTCACCAATGGCCTGTATTTCCCAGCTGGGGCAAGTTTTATGTGTGCCAGTTTGTATTTTGTTTGTGGAACTTATCTGCCATATTTTTTTAATATGGATGCTCACAGACATTTAGCAGAAGCTGCCTTTGTATCACAAAGAAATTTTTGTTCCTGTAGTAGATATTGCCTCATTTTCACATGGGTTGGTATTTTACACATTTTATTTCTTTCTTTTTTTTATGGTCATTCCTTGACATAAATTATACTTTCTTAACTCTTTTAACTCCAGAGTTAATTTCCATGCTCTGCCAGACTAAATTTTGATGTGAAATTTTAGTTGAAGGAAAGTTACTCTAAAAATGTGGATTGGGTTAGAAATGTACTACTGTTCATTTTATGTTAGACTGTGCCTAACAATCATTCTAATGAAAATATGCAAAATATATACAAACAGAGCCAGTACTGTTGCGGAATGAAAGCGTACAAAAAGTGCAACAATTGATGTGTCTTTACTGTAACAGAATTGATCTATAAAACTCTTTTCACATGAAATGTTTTTCAGGAAATCCTGAACTGGCAGAGTGATTAATTTTGCAGGATAAAAAAAAAAAAGTGTATTATGTTTAATGTGAGGAAAGCACTTCTTGACTGCATGTAAAAGAAAAAAGCTTTAAAAAGATGTAAATGTTGTGCATTTTGAAGAAAATAGCGTGAACTGTGAACCAGTGTCAAAAGGTCGGTGATGTCTTCCAAAGTTTATGAAGTTTTTAATCAGATTTAAAAGAGTTTTAATGTTTTCATAGCCACTCCTGAAATGATTGCGATTTATTTGGCCTTCATACTTGTTCATGAAATATTTGGAAAACTTGGAATATCATTTTCCGTGTGTTATATTTCTAAATCAAAAGTCCCTATAGACAATATTTAAAACTGACCAATTAGAGACTCTAAAGAGGAGATTGTTGAGAGAGGCCAAATTAGTAGGTATAAAATCCCATGATGAGGTTGAAAAGCTCGCGGAAAGCAGAAAAACTTGTTGAACGACCATGCAAGCCCTAAGCAACGTTTAACAGCACGGGAAGGATGTAAGAATTAATGTGCAGGAGATAAAGGTTTGAAATTTTCCACAAATGATGAAGTTTTTTTTTTCCCTTTGGGAGTGAAGACGCCTGATAAGGTAGTCAGCGACCCATAGCTGATATGTCAGAGTCAGGGTCAGCGACCCATAGCTGACCAAGACCCTGCCCCATCTCTCCGTGGTACCCCCAGTAACAGGCATAGCCTGGCTAACGGGGCAAGGATTGCCATAGTCCTCATGGTGGTGGAGCCTGCTAAAGAAGCATTGCTTAACCCCTACTCTTTAGCTGTACTCCGGGACTGAAAAAGTAGCCACCATAACCCTCTCCCATGCTGATACGATGCTGTGCCTCAACATCTCAACAGCATCGGCTGCAAAGAACAATGGCTGTCAGTTACAGGGAGTTCGTACAAGTTTTCCCCCTTTATTATTAACTATGAAAAAAAAACTACGAACAATAACATTTATTCAGGTTGGTAATTATTTTATTTGTTGAATTGAAAATGTTATTTAATCGTTTTCATATAGCAACAAAAAATTCTTGAGATAAAAGAATATAATTGATTAAATCTCATAAAATTGAATGTGAACCTGAATGAAATGAAAAAGGACAGAAAATGGTTAGTGTTTCTTTTTTTTTTTTTAAATTTATAATTTTATATAAATTTTAACTTTTTTTTTTTTTTTAAATTTTGAAATTTAGTCTATTTTCTTTCTTTTTTTTAGTATTTTTTTTTTAATTTAAAATTTAGTCAGTAGTTTCGATATATATTCATACATTAAGTACAGTCCAGTTAGGCATGTTCATCATGTTTTTCTGATCTATGCTGGTACCTGGTATTTTCAGTTTTTCCATTTCCGTGAAGACTTGTTCATTCGTAAAGTTTTTTTTACATTTCCAAGTGTTCGTTCATTTAATAATTTATGTTTTATGTGTTGGACAACCAGACAGCAAACAAGCTAGTTAACACAGTTTAAATGCCATGACAGTGAGTTTGCCATAAATCAGGAAGTAGAAAGCTGAAATGCTCAGACATATTCGGTGATTGCATTAGGATTTTTTAAAATAACTGGTACAGCTGTACCTGTCTTCACCTTGCATAAAGTACGAGGGTCATACTGAAAGTTGTGAGCAAAATTTGTTTAAAAATAAGAATTTATAGATAGAGAAAATATAAATGTATCACCCTAATCTGCATCCTTTTATTCATGTTTTCAACATAATCTCCATTTCTCTGCACGCATTTTTCTCATCACTCTACAAGTTTGAAAATACCCTCCCAGTATAATTCTGTTCCAGCTGACCAATGGCACAGATGCACTGCTTTCTGGATTTCTCTCCTGTGGGAGCCAGCTGGCATAAATTTTTCTGTAGCCTAGGGTTTCAATCATTTCCTGTACTGCATTGTGTCCTTTTCCAAGATTTACAGTGACTTCAGATACTGTGACAAGTCTGTCTTCTTTAATGATGTCGTTAACCCTTTCCAAGTTGCGTTCAGTGGAGGCAGTTCGAGGGCAACCGCTGCGAGGCATATCTTGGATGCTCGTGTTTCCATCTTTGAAATGTTTCACCCACCTCCTAACACTGCTAGCACCCATACACACATCTCCATAAGCAAGTTGAAGTCTGGTGAATTTCAGCAGCGAGGATTTCCTCTTTAACAAGGAACTCAATAACAGTACATTGAGGAAACGAAACTTCAGCACCCACCATTTTGTTTATGCTCCGCGTGGTCATATGAAACACATAATGGTGACGTCATGTGACCTCTACATGAAGTGCAAAGGATGCAGATTAAGGTGATACAATTATATTTTCTCTGTCTATAAATTCTGATTTTAAAAAAATTTTTGCTCACAACTTTCGGTATGACCCTCGCACTTTAAACACACTTTACAAACTTCAGCGGAAAGTAAATGTTTATATGAAATTTTTGTTCTTATCTTATTCGTGGCCAGATTTAACCTTTATAAAAAGTTCACATGCTAAATTAAAGACAAAACTGGTTGATGCTCCTCCATACAAATGGAGCATTATCAGTCAAATGGCCCAATTATCCTTCCAGCCAATTTCACTGGTTTCTTTTTACTAGTTTTTCATAATAATATAAACTGGTTACAGTAACTGATGACATCCAAAAGTTTAGATTTTTCTCTCTTTTAATGAGTAATTGACCAGTAATTACCAGTTAATGCAAGCATATACTCATGTTGTATTTTGATTCTTGGAAACAGACTTACTAAACTTTTATTCAGGTATTTTATAATTCTTGAGCTTTATAATTCATCATTCATTCTGGGCATTGCACTATTTATCAGTCGAATTTTGACATTTTATAATTCCTCGGTCACCATAGTCAGCACTTTAAAAAAGAAGTTTCATATAGTTTTTTATTTGAAACAAATAAAGCACTTCAGTGACTTCATTAGTCATATCTATAAATTTTCATTGATCATATCCATAGATTGACTTCATTAGTCATATCCATAAATGTTCATTGATCATATCCATAGATTCAATTCATTGATCATTTCCATAGATTAACATTATCAACTTAGCCATATATTGACTTTATCAACTTTGCCTTAGATTGACTTTATCAACTTAGCCATAGATTGACTTTATCAACTTAGCCATAGATTGACCATAGACTGACTTTATCATTTTACCCTTGATTGACTTTATCAACTTAGCCATAGATTGGTTTTATCAACTTAGCCATAGATTGACTTTATCAGCTTAGCCATAGATTGACTTTATCAGCTTAGCCATAGATTGACTTTATTAACTTCATCCATATACTGACTTCATTAACCTTGTCCATAGACTTTTTTTTTCTTCATTAATCCTATTTACAGATTGGCTTCATTAAATGTATCCATGGATTGATGTGGTTAACCTTATCCATAGACTTGCTATTCAAACGTCATTCTGATTATGAATGTTTCAAATTTCAGATAATCAGCTGAATATGGGTTCAAACCAAATAGTTGAACCATATTTAAGTCAGCCTTCACCTTCTGTGCATTCCTTTTCTGTGGTTGCTGTTTTTATTCTTGATTAGAAATACAAATAGAAACTCTGCGACATAATTGTTATTAACAAAATGATGAATGTGCTAGTTTTTACCATCAACTTGTTTTGAATTAACCCTATATATCATTTTTTAAAATTGTTGTGTTTACATATCTGCTTAATGTACAACTAGTTAATCAGAATTATCTTTATATCATTCATTCATTCATTTGCATGTCCCTTGCAGAACTTTGCCTCCCAAACAGCACTCCTGTAGGCCTCTCGGTTGTAAGCAAGATGGCCTGCTGCTGCTGCTGCTGCATCCATTTGCAGATCATCAATGATGTCTTGCAGCCATCTTCGTTTTGGTTTTCCTCTTTTTCTTTTCCCATTATGCATCCTTCCAATACGGTCTTCTCTAAATTATCATGACGTTTAATGTGTCCAAAATATTTAAGTTTTCTCTCTTTAATCTTCTTTACTAGCCAGCCTTCTTCAATATTAAGCTCTTGTAGTATAGATATATTTGTTCTTTTTTGTGTCCATGATATTTGGAGAACTCTTCTATCTTTATATACTTCATCTTTATATACTTCATTTTATATACTTCATGGATTTACACGACCAGTTCCTATGGATATTATATACTTGTATATGTAGCACCGCAATAATTCATACCTTCTTACAGCTTTCTTCATCTCAGAATTGGCACCAGAGTGGTGAAGTGGTTAGTGCATTAGTCTTTCATTTCAAAGGTCAGTGGTTTGAATCTGGTCAAAGGTGTCTCAGTTGATCACCAGGGTACCTGGTTTCTTCTAGAGTTGGGGAAGGAAAGACAGCCAAGCATGATGCTAACTGCATCACTCTTTAGCGAAGTTTAAGAAAAATATAGACATTAACACCATGTCCCTTAGGTATCTCTGTGACATATTTGGGGTACCGATACCTTTTTTTTTTTTTTTTCACCTTCAGCTCAAAGACAGTTTTGAAGCAAGTAGATATTGGGGATCTGGATTTGGATAGTGGTAGAAGCAAGGCTGATGTGGGCAGATTTTGTGGGGATGAAGAACTAGTATGGGAGAAGAACCCCCCCCCCCCCTACACTCACATAGGAACTGGAGATTAGGCAGGCGAGGGATGAATAAGCTTTCTCTGCAGATGGTAGCAAAGAGCCTGCAGTCAGCATTTGACAGGGATGATCAGTACACCCATCTTGCATTTGTTACTGGAATGGACAGCAGAGCAGATATGGGAATGTCTTGACTGCAGAGGCGCCACCTCCTGAGATCAGTCAGTCAGTCACCTAGTCAAAAGCATCCACTTTAGATGGATTCCAATGTCCTCATTATGGATCCAGCTGCCTGTGTACTTAATGATATTTGTAATTTTTTTTCAGTTGTTTTATTGTTCCTTAAGGCATATCATGTTTGTCATGTTATAGAGGAAGAAGACATCACAGAGGGTTAGGCAGTCAAACAGTTGGTGGTTTATAAGTTCATTAGCTGGTCCCACAGTGGACATTGTGGAGGGTGACATGGTTAAATTCTTGTTATGTGATTATTTAGCGATATATGTCCAGCTCACGTTAAAATAAATTGCTCAATAAATACAACATATACCAGGAATAGATCTCATATTGGAAGTCTCACAAGTAGATGGAATTTTTTTCATTATCCTGTGATATACAGCCTCTTTTTTTTTTTTAATTACTATTTTTAAGTTCAGATACCCACCTTGAAAGCAGAATGTGAGATGCCCATTGACCCACCTTGAAAGCAGAATGTAACATGCCCATTGACCCACTTGAAACCAGAACATGAGATGCCCATTGACCCACCTTGAAAGCAGAACGTGAGATGCCAATTGACCCACCTTGAAAGCAGAATGTGAGATGCCAATTGACCCACCTTGAAAGCAGAACGTGAGATGCCCATTGACCCACCTTGAAAGCAGAATGTGAGATGCCCATTGACCCACCTTGAAAGCAGAACGTGATATGCCCATTGACACGCCTTGAAAGCAGAATGTGAGATGCCCATTGACCCACCTTGAAAGCAGAACGTGAGATGCCCATTGACCCACCTTGAAAGCAGAATGTGACATGTCCATTGACCCACCTTGAAAGCAGAATGTGACATGCCCATTGACCCACCTTGAAAGCAGAACGTGAGATGCCAATTGACCCACCTTGAAAGCAGAATATGAGATGCCCATTGACCCACCTTGAAAGCAGAATGTGAGATGTCCATTGACCCACCTTGAAAGCAGAATGTGAGATGCCCATTGACCCACTTTGAAAGCAGAACGTGATATGCCCATTGACACGCCTTGAAAGCAGAATGTGAGATGCCCATTGACCCATCTTGAAAGCAGAATGTGAGATGCCCATTGACCCACCTTGAAAGCAGAATGTGAGATGCCCATTGGTTGTAGAGGAGTTAATGTGTGAGAAAGCTGTGCAGCATGAGACCTTTATGAGGTATGGGAAATTGTCAGGTATCCGATTTGTTGCTGCCCTGTAAGATGTCACAAGGCATATTTGACAATATCTGTGCTTGTCTATCATTGTCCGAGGACATGAATGGAAGAATCTGTCTGAGACTGAGTTCATCCTTGGCAAATACAAGAAAAATTTTTTTAAAAAAGGTTGTTTCCTGTCCAAGGGGTACAAAAGTACGAAAACAAAACCCTTCAGGAAATGCAAAGGTAAACATTTGTTATAAACATCTTCTATTGTCACAATCAACAGTTGCATTTTAACTGGATGATTTGATTTTACCCGCTGGCTATAGTTTTTGCTAGCTTGACTGGCCTTATAACCCTCATTTACAATGCTCATGTATGTGAACAAGATGCTTTAAAATAAACAAATCTGCAATATTTTTTTTTCCGTTATTTTTTTTTCTGACTGTCCATGATTTGGGTGAAGTACTGAATCTTTAGACATGAGTAGTTTCTCATTCATCCATGGATGAAGTGTGAGTCACAATTCAGCAGAAGTCAGCCATTTTCTGTGACAGTTTTCTTCAACATGGTGCATAGAGTCCTCTATGCTAGGTAGACTTGATGTTAATGGTATGGGGAATAGAGTCTGTTGCCTTTAATCCATGAAACACTATCTCTGTTGATTCTGTCCGCTCTCACCTTGTGATTATCTTGTTCTTTCTTCTGGAACTGTGGACAAATGTTCTCTGTGGCTGATGCAGTGAAGGTGTTGAAACACAAGCACTTTGTTGAATAGTGGGTGGGTTACAGTGGCTTGTGGATCTAGAGTGGAGCATATTTCTTCTTCTTCTACTTCCCTGGAACCACAAACTGGTTTTCTTTGCAGCCAGTACAGTGAAGATGTTGAGGTACAGCATCATGTTGACTTGGAAGTGGGTTTCGGTGGCTATTTTTTTTTTCAGTTCCCCCAGTGGAAATAAAAAGTAGGGGTTGTGCAATACTTCTTTAGCAGACTCCACCACCATGGGGACTATGACAATCCCTGCCAGGCTAGGCTTGTTACTGGGAGCATCAACAAAGAGGTGGGACAGGGTCTTGGTTGCCTTTGGTTCACCAATCCTGATGCTAGCATATCTGATGTGGGTCACTGACTGCTGAACTGGGCAGCGTCTTTTCTTTACCCCACCCCACCCCCACCCCGTAGAGGAACTACAAAACAAGCAAGGAGCAATCCTTCTTTATATACTCCAAAGCCACGGGGATCATAGTAATTCCTGGCCCATTTGGCATGCTGAGCCTGTTTCTGAGAGTACCAATGGAACTGACATTTGGGATTGAGCCTCGGCCAACTTTGATTTGATGTTTTTTTGTTGATTTTTTTGATGTGCCGAAACTCAAGCTGTCACTTGCACATTGGCCATTTTGTGGTTAAAATTAACTAATTTGTGCAAAAGCAACACTGGCAGTGTAAGGAGGTGGGGTCTGTTTATGAAAGTACTCATGGAAGGAAGTAGAAAACAATCCAAGAACAAGGATGACTGGAGAGACTTTATCCGTGGCTTATACTCTCAGGAGAGTGATAGGCAATGATGATGATGATGATAAAATCCCTATATACCTCTGTGGCGTGATAGGACTATGTTTTCTTGTGATTTATTATCGAGCTGATCTGTATAATGCTTTTAGTTGGAAGAAAAGATAATATAAACAATTCCCATAATTCTCGCCTACTTACTGGTAAATCTTGCGCACCCGTGCGAATCAGAATTCTGAGTGATGTTTAGCCAGTCTGAATAATGACAAGTCTTAAATCTTACATCCTTCCCGTCAGTGTGTTAGACATCACATAGGGCCGGCCGTCATGGTAGTTCGCAAAGATTTCCTGTCTTCGGCGAGTTTTTCAATTTCATCAAGGGATGTTATGCCCACTGAACTGGCCTCTCTTAACAATGTCCTCATTAGAGTTTCACATGACAGCTTGTTTGAGGATCCTATGATTGAAATAATGAAAATCTCTCTCTCTCTCTGAACCTTAAGTACCCAGGGCACATGGGGCTTCCGCAAGGGTTTTCCACAAATGCCTGCCCTTCGCCTTTTTTTCTGCTCTTGCCCAGGTGAGCTCTATATTGCTCAACATCCTTTCTGTTGTTCTTCTCCATGTCTCTTTTGGTCTACCCTTACTTCTGCTCCCCTGTGGTGTCCATCTTAATGCTATTTTTGGTAGTGAGCTGTCAATCATTCGGAGCACATGTCCCAACCATCGCCAGCGTCTTTCCTCAATAATTGTTGTCAGTGGTTTCATCTGCATTTCTGCCAATAAGATGTTATTTCTTACGGTGTTTGGCCAAAATATTTTTCTAATTCTTCGTAAATATTTAGTCTGGAAAGATTTCAACTTGTTTTCTATGGTTTTGGATAATGAAAATAGCACATGTTTAATCCACTTCATATTTTTTTAAAATTGTAACTTCCCTCCTGTTTCTTTTTATTAAAATTTCTATCAAATATTTTTATTACAATATTTTATTTGTGTAATGTTATATCTACTCTTTTTTTTTTACTGTATGGAGCAGAAGCCTAGACTCTAAGCAAAGAAGATGGAGAGAAATATGGTTCTACGGAAAACTAGGTCATCTAACATGGAGTATGAAAAGAACAAATGTACAAGTTTTACAACAGCACCATGTGCAATGTGAACTCATAGAAATTAGGTTCAAGAAAACAAAACACTCTGTCAATATCAAAAGACATAACAATATACTGAATGCCACACTAGAAGGAATGTGCCGATTTGGTGTGGTGGTTTGATAGCGTGCTCTTCTGCCCATCAAAAAGTCCCGTTTTTTGTACTTGGGCGGAATTGTTTTTTTCAGACTGACCGGCACCAGTTACAACCCCCAGTTACAACCCCCAGTTAAAACCCACCGACCACATGTCACAGGTCTCTATTTAAACAGTCTCCACGTCCTACTAGATCCATTCCCGACACACACCGCCGGACAAGCCACACCTTACAATTTACAGCTAAGTACCCTTTTTAAAGAACTGTATTCATACCACTGCCAAAAAAGGGTAACCTGAAATTATACACCAACTACAGAACTGTTGCCCTGATTAGTCATGCCAGTAAAATTCTGTTAAAAATCATAATGGGTAGACTTCGAAAGAAAATAGAAGAAGAAGTCAATATGGTCCAAGCTGGCTTCAGGCAAGGAAGAGGATCAAGAGATCATATATTCAATCTAAGATTAATAATAGAGAAATGCAGGAAGTTTAATGTGAATCTATATTTATCCTTTATAGACTACTCAAAGGCATTTGATTGTGTACAACACCAGAAACTTTGGGAAATAATGGAAAAAATGGGATTTCCAACACAATTGATACAATTAACATCACTGCTGTATTTAGACCAACAAGCAGCAGTCAGAATAAATGGTGAAACAACAACTTGGTTTGACATAAAACAACGGGTCCGTCAGGGGTGCATATTGTCACCCTACTTATTTAACTTGTATACTGAAAATATAATGAGGAATGTTAGAGAAGATGTAGACAAAGAATATTACGATGCCATAACAGTTGGAGGTTATGAAATACCAGAGATTAGATATGCTGATGACACAGTATTGCTGTCCACAACACAAGAAGGAATGGAAAAACTAATTATGTCAGTCCGCAAGAACAGCGAAGAGCAGAACCTCTATCTTAATGCAAAGAAAACTAAAGTGATGACAACTGACAAAACAAACAAGGCAACTGAAATATGTATCAGTGAGGAAAAACTGGAAGAAGTGGAGAGTTTTGAATATCTTGGATCACTACTAACTAATAATGGAGATACAATGAGGGAAATTAAAAGGAGGACATCTATTGCTCTTCAGAAAGTAAAACAAATAAAGAATCTGTGGAGAGGAGCAGACAGAACCACAAAAATAAGATTTTTAAGGGCACGCATCTTTCCCATTGCAACATATGCCTGTGAGACCTGGACACTTAACAAAACAGCTGAGAAGCACATAAATGCCTTTGAATGTAAATGCTATAGAAGAGTTCTCCAAATATCGTGGACACAAAAAAGAACAAATATATCTATACTACAAGAGCTTAATATTGAAGAAGTCTGGCTAGTAAAGAGGATTAAAGAGAGAAAACTTAAATATTTTGGCCACATTAAACGTCATGATAATTTAGAGAAGACCGTATTGGAAGGATACATAATGGGAAAAAGAAAAAGAGGAAGACCGAAACGAAGATGGCTGCAAGACATCGTTGATGATCTGGAAATGGATGCAGCAGCAGCAGGCCATCTTGCTCACAACCGAGAGGCCTACAGGAGTGCTGTTTGGGAGGCAAAGTTCCGCAAGGGACATGCAAAGGAATGAATGAATGAAACCCTTTTTAAAAAAACTTTAAAAAATTTTTTTTCATGTGAATCTATACTTTATCTCCTCTCTCTATTTCTTCGTCCTGTGTGTTTTTGTATGATTAAGGCTCACGCCGAAACGTCACAACTTTGTAATCGTTAAGTAATAAAGCTGCTCCTACTTTTTTCCTATTTTATACATTCTGAAAGAGTGAGGAAAGCGCCCAGAAACAAGAATGGCAGAAGGTAAGCTTTGCACGTATAAATGAACGTACGGCAATCCAATATTTCGGTAGCAGTCTTTTTTCAAGGTATAATGTACCTAAACAGAGGATCCATAAACAACAACAACAACAGATAAAAACACGAAAAAATGGATGAAAAACTAAACGCTTTGCCCAGCCCCTTCTATTTAGCACAAGCCAGGCACCAAAATGACGTCATCAAAATCTCTCTCTCTCTCTCTGAACCTTAAGTGCCCAGGGCACATGGGGCTTCCGCAAGGGTTTTCCACAAATGCCTGTCTTTCGCCTTTTTATCTGCTCTTGCCCAGGTGAGCCCTCTATTGCTCAACATCCTTTCTGTTGTTCTTCTCCATGTCTCTTTTGGTCTACCCTTACTTCTGTTCCCCTGTGGTGTCCATCTTAGTGTTATTTTTGGTAGTGAGTTGTCAGTCATTCGGAGCACATGTCCCAACCATCGCCAGCGTCTTTCCTCAATAATTGTTGTCAGTGGCTTCATTTGCACTTCTGCCAATAAGATGTTATTTCTTATGGTGTTTGGCCAAAATATTTTTCTAATTCTTCGTAAACATTTAGTCTGGAAAGAATTCAACTTGTTTTCTATGGTTTTGGTGATTTTCCAGCATTCACTTCCATAGAGTAGTACACTTAGAACATTACTCTTAAATATCCTGATTTTCATATTTATGCTTAGTTTATTTGATTTCCATATATTCTGTAGCATTGCAAAAGCCTGGTTTGCTCTAGTAAGTCTGCTGTTGATGTCCTCTGTGCTGTCTCCATTTTCTACTACTCTGCTGCCAAGGTATACAAATTCGTTGACCTCCTCCACTAACTTGTTATCTACTCTGAGTACATTTCTGTTGTTCACATTTTGCTTCATTAACTTTGTCTTTCCTACGTTGATCTTTAGTCCTATGTTGTTTGCATTCTGGGTTAACTTGTTTATTTTATCTTGCATATCTTTGTGACTGCTTGATAATAGACAAATGTCGTCCGCAAAGTCAAGGTCCTCCAGCACTGTGTCAAGGGTCCATTGTAATCCTCTGCGTTTGTCTGATGTTGCCTCCTTCATTAACCAGTCTACTGCCAAGATAAATAATGTTGGTGATAGTACACATCCCTGTTTCACTCCTGTTTGTACCCTAAAGCTGCTGGAGGTATGTTCTCCACAGATAACTTTGCACATCAAAATCTGAGTAGTTTTTTATTGTTTCGTCGGGAACAGCAGAAAGCACTTCCGGGAAGCATCATTTCCGCTTTTATGTTTTTCAAAATAAAGAGCAAAGACGTTTTCAAACTTTTAATGTTGTATTTTGAATTCGGGGCACTTTAATTCATCACAGATGTTACAGGTAGTGCTTTAAGCTTAGAGTGTGATTTCTGTGAAACCGATTACAGTTTTTAACGAAATATAAACCGTCATTTTGTTGGAAAAGTAGTTGGGTCCAAAATGGAGACAAGTCGTTAAGTTAACGATTTTGTAAGAAAATGAGGATGATATTTGAACCACAGGAATTTAGCACCGCGAAGCAGTCAGTGCATATAGAAAGAAATTAAGATTGCGGCACTGAAGGTATTTCGCTTTTATAAATACATAGCGACAAAGACTTTTGTCTGCATTTATCTGCATCAATGAGTCTAGTAAAGTGCTATTTGTTTAAAAATAATAATTGGCATATTCCAGGGGTTGCCAAGCATAGTTAAGCTAAGAGTTACATGTATTAAACTTCAGATGTTTGAGAACCGCAGGTAGGCGCGACGTGTGTGGGAGAGGGGAGCCTAGCACTCTGACTTTCTCTGCTAGAAATAGTTTTTGCAAAACTACACCATACACCTCTGATTTTTTTGC
The DNA here is from genome assembly GCA_009760885.1 of Achatina immaculata. NCBI lineage: Eukaryota > Metazoa > Mollusca > Gastropoda > Stylommatophora > Achatinidae > Lissachatina > Lissachatina immaculata. The sequence goes on along the minus strand of CM019712.1, from coordinate 14,085,817 downwards.
AAAACTACACCATACACCTCTTATTATCTCTACTCTACTAGAACTTGTTCTACAGTGGTCCTCAACTCATCTACATTTCATCTTGTGCCCTTAACATAATGTTCTCGTTGGACATTACTACATGTTACTTCCAACCCTTTCACGCTAAGCATAAATGTTATGTTACTGTGTGTGTTGAAATCTTCTGCCCCATTTGACTTTATGAGATTGTTAGTATTGTCTCTGCCCTGTCTAGTATCCTGCCAGATGTAGATGTAGCTAGCTCCTCCAGTCGTTTACTTTCCAAAGCATGTGAGTCTGGCCACTCAGTTTCTTTATTGTGATTCCTTCATAAATATCTCTTTCTCTCTCTTCGGTGCCAAAGATGTACATGGTCATTGGTAGCAAGAGATTTCCACTTGTCGGTCTTTTACTATCTTGGTTGTCTCCCATGTCAGTCCTGTGTTTACCAGCATTCTCTCTGCTGTAGCTCATCCTATGCTTCTCTTACCTTATGGAGCCACATCAGAGCTGTTCATTGTAAAGATTCATCTGTCATTCTGTATGCCAATCCATTGCCACCTCCTAGTTTCAGTCATCAACAACACAGGTGACATGTCTGTCTCATTTAACAAGAGGTCATTGCTTACGATATTTGACCACAACACTCCTTTTGATTTTACATAGACACTTGGTTTGGACGGTGTTAAGTGTACATGCAATTGTTTGTGTTATTTTTGGAAAAATGATGGCCGAAGCTGAAGACAGAAGATACAAGTATAGAGACTGGACCTTGCAGAAGAAGCAAGGTATGTCTTTACTGTGGACAGCAGTCTTTGAAATATTTGTAGAGCCACCCACAAGAAGCTGAACAACAATAAAAGATCTTTGGCAGCTTCCATGAATGGCTAACATTTGCTTTCTTCTTCAAAACTGTCTTTAAAAATGAATAAGTGATGTATTTTGTTTTGTTTTCTTTAGGTTGGACTCTGAAAGTATCACTTGTGAAAAAAAATCATCTACCATACATGTGGAAAGTTCTTAAGAGTGATTCGCTGGACTTCAGAAGTTCCAACATTTTATGGAAAAACTGAATTGTGAAAGTTTCAGTATTTGAAAGATCAGATTCCAGAAGTGTATTACCTGGGTGAAGTCTTCATCTCATTATTTATCTCATGTCATGTCATATGACGTGCTCGTGTTAGAAGACTCGTTGTTGAGTATGGTAGACCTTGTGAATTCCGTATTTGTCTGAAAAATAGCATCATGGGAGGAAACCAGTCACGTAATTCTGATGATGAAAGTGTTCCGAGATACAGCTATCATGAAAGCGTTCTGAAAGAGGCGGAGGTTGGATTTGTCAGTTGTGACGCAAACTCTGCTCAACATGCCAATGACGATGAACAGTATTTTAGTACAGAGGAAGGTGAAAGCGTTCACAGTATAACACCTGAAAGAACTCGACCAGAGTCATCATCAGGTGATAACTCGACGGATGAATCAGAAGGTGATGAGGATGACAGTGCAGAAGAGAGCAGCAGACACGAAGCAGATGACGGAGCTAATATGTCTCCTGAGCTTCAAGTACCAGGAAGCCCAGATACAGCCAAACCTAATACTGGGGCTGGTATAAGGCAGGAACACAATCCTGAAAAGAGCAGCCTGGGTATATTTCATGAAAAAGAAATAATCAGACCTGAAATTGAAACCACTAGCAACGTTGTTTCAGAATTGGGTAATAACTCAAGGTTGAATCGGAATTTTAACAACAGAAACGCAGCAACGCCACAGCCATCAAGAGATCAACCTGTTCACATCTCAGATTCAAGTCCAGATATTTCCATTCAGTCATCTCGCAGTTCAGCATTGGACAACACAGCATTTGAAAATAAGGAACCCGTTGTTAATTTAGGCAAGAGGAAGATGTTCCAGGATCCAGCGGCACCTCTGGGAGAAGAATCTGCAGTGCCTAGGAAGGTGATGTTGACAAGAAACAGCTCTAAAAGAAAGCGACTTGGTTACACAGAGTCCACGGACTCAGAAGTGGATGAGAAAGTGGAAGAAGAAACCAGGAAACAAAATAAAAAGGGAAGAGTGGACACGAGAAGCATAAAGGAAGGTAGACGACGTGGTCATGATTCAAGAGAAAGGGATTCAGATGAAAGGAGGTATGGGCCGCAGAGACGAACTAGAAAAGCAAGGCATAGTTACGGCAGTGGGAGGACAGAGAGTGATGATGAAGAAGAAGAAAGTGATGTTTACGGCAGAAAATTTAGAGGTCACAGGAATAAGACATCAAGACGATCAAAAAGAAGCAAGCATAGTTCAGATGAGAGTAGCAGTTGCTCTCGTAGAAGATCAAGAAGCAGGAAGAGACGTAGATCTTCAAGGTATTGGAGAAGAGAATCGGACAGTGAAGAAGACAGAGTAGAGCACAGGCAGGCTTGTGATAATGTGGTCATTAATAATCGTGATAACGAAGATGAGCCCGTCCATCAAACACGAGTCAGTGTGTCCGTGCAGGAAAAAGCTAAAGACACGGCGGAAACAGATTCATTAAGTGGTAAAGTTATTGGCGTCATCGACCTGTCAAGTCAGTGTCACACGTGTAAAATGGGGAACCAGAGTTTTAGAAACGTTTTCGGGAAAGTTCTTCCGTTACGCCAACAGAATCAGGTTAGCTCTGGTGGCTCCATTGTATTTAGCTCGAAAAGTGGTCGGTCTGATATTTTTGGCCACGGCAACAGTGAGGCCGAGATCAGAAACTTAAAATTTGTTAACTCGGATCTTACATTACAGGAGCAGATCTTGCCAGTGGTTGAGCGAACTTCATTGAGTAATTTGAAAGGACTTCAGCAACAAAAAGATATAGAAGAGATTCATTCAGTGCAGGGGAATCTTCAAGAATCACCGTTTAAAAATGTTGTTTTAACACCTCCTAGTGTTAATCATCTTGACAACGGCAGACCACTTTGCTCATCAGTAATGAAACGAGCAGCAAATAATGATGTGGAGGAACATAGTTCTGACATGGAAGTGGAGGAAGTAGATGTTACTGTGGAATCTCATACAACTAATAATCCGTTCTCAAATTTAACATCGCCCAATACAAAGGTTATGCCTCAAGGTAAACGTCGGGTGAGAACTGCGGCAGCACAGTTCAGAAAATTCTGGTTAGAGAAGAAGAAGAATATTGGCCAGAACTTGAAATCGTTGTGGTCTAGTGTCAGTTCCCCTCCGGAAAGACCTTTAAGCTCCAGTAACCGTGGCTGGCAGACATTCTCCTCTCCATCAGACAGGACGCAGAATATGTATCCGTCCTTAAGGAGTTCTCATAGTTTACAGGTGGAGTCACCTACCACATACTTGAATCAGGATAACTGGCAGGGGTTGTCAGTGTCATCTCCAGTGCTGGACCAGAGATCCCTAACACAGCTTCCTTCTGTAAGGAGTCTGTCAGCCTCTCAGGTACCAAGCACCCACTTATCTCCAGCGCTGGACCAGAGATCCCTGACACAGCTTCCTTCTCTGAGGGGTCTGTCGGCCTCTCAGGTACCAAGCACCCACTTATCTCCAAGCACTTTGTCAGCCACAGTGCTGCAGCCTCATCATCCTAGGAAGAAGATGAGCTCATGCAGTGGGCCACAGCTTGGAAGTTTGAGTACTGGTAGGTGGGTTTCCAGTTTTGTTTTAATCTGCTATTTTGGATTTTATGTTTTGTTTTTTTTTTTCAACTTTGAGCTTTCCTGTTGTTTGTTTTTAATCTTTCTATTTTGGGCTGTCTGTTGTTATTTTATTCTTTTTTTTTTTTTTCATTTTCCTGTTTAGAACTTTCTACTGTTTGGTTTTAACGAGGCTAGGTAGAAAGTAACCACAATATATCTTTGGTTGCAGCAGTGAAGATTGTTGCCACTCCTTGCTGGCTTGCTTTGTATTTGACTGGAAGTAGTGCACTCAGCATTCATCTTCAGTGGCTATGTATTGTAGAAAGCTAAAGCTACCTCCTTCAGTTTCAGAACATCATAAAAGAGTTTCGCAGGCATCTTTCAGATCTGGGGTGGGGTTGTTTTAGAACCAACCTGATGGAAACTTTTCAGTACTGCAGCATGTCGTGAATGATGTTGTCCAACAAGCCATGACTGATCCTCAGTTCTCTAGCTACCTCATTGATTGTTACTAGCTGGTCTCCCTGTATCATTCATTCCACTCCAGTATTAGTGTCAGGTGTATTTCAGACATGAAGATAAAGATAAAAAAGACAGTTATGGGATCAAGACCACACCGCTTTGATCTTTCAAAAATACCAGAACAATACGGCATAGAAGTGAAGAACCGTTTCGGAATCCTGATGGCTGTACAGGAGAAGATGACACCAGATGAATTGGCTACACATGCCAAAGATATCTTAATAACAACAGCTAAAGACATGGTTCCGGTAATGAAAACACAAAAGAATGGATGGATTACAGCAGGTACACTAGAACTGATAAAACAACGTAGAGAAATGAAGACACAGTGGAAAGTGACAAACAACAACAACAAAGAGGAATATAAATCTTTAAAAAAAGAAGTATGAAGAAATACAAGAAAAGACAAAAAACAATACATACAAGATTGTTGTGAAAGAATAGAACATCAGAAGTGTGGAAGAGATAGTGAAATGTTTAAAGAAATGAAGACATTGACAAGAAATGTCACACCTAAGCTAAATGTAATTTGTGACGAGATGGGGAATACCTTGACAGAGACAGAGGAAATTCTAGAAAGATAGAAGGAATATTGCAGAGGAATGTATGAAACAACCAACTGTGGAAGCAGAAATCAACAGTGTGAATTATTATTGGAGGAGAAAACCCGAACCGACAATAGAAGAAGTTTTATGGGCAATAAAGAATCTGACAAATGGTAAATCACCAGGATGTGATGAAATAGCAGCTGAATTTATTAAAACAGGAGGAAAGGAATGTGCAGCAATCTATCATGCACTATGTAAAAAGATATGGCATTCAAGTATTTGGCCAAAAGAATGGAAAAGAACTGTATTCATACCACTGCCAAAAAAGGGTAACCTGAAATTATGCACAAACTACAGAACTGTTGCTCTGATTAGTCATGCCAGTAAAATTCTATTAAAAATCATAATGGGTAGACTTTGCAAGAAAATAGAAGAAGAAGTCAATATGGTCCAAGCTGGTTTCAGGCAAGGAAGAGGATCAAGAGATCATATATTCAATCTAAGATTAATAATAGAGAAATGCAGAGAATTTAATGTGAATGTTTATTTATCCTTTATAGACTACTCAAAGGCATTTGACTGTGTACAACACCAGAAACTTTGCCAGATAATGGAAAAAATGGGATTTCCAACACATTTGATACAATTAACATCACTGCTGTATCTAGACCAACAAGCAGCAGTAAGAATAAATGGTGAAACAACAACTTGGTTTGACATAAAACAAGGTGTCCGTGCATATTGTCACCCTACTTATTTAACTTGTATACTGAAAATATAATGAGGAATGTTAGAGAAGATGTAGACAAAGAATATTACGATGCCATAACAATTGGAGGTTATGAAATACCAGAGATTAGATATGCTGATGACACAGTATTACTGTCCACAACACAAAAAGGAATGGAAAAATTAATTATGTCAGTCCATAAGAACAGCGAAGAGCAAAACCTCTATCTTAGTGCAAAGAAAACTAAATTGATGACAAATGGCAAAACAAACAAGGCAGCATCAGTGGGGAAAAATTGGAAGAAGTGGAGAATTTTGAATATCTTGGATCACTACTAACTAATAATGGAGACACAATGAGGGAATGAATGAATGAATGAAGGAATAATCTTTATTTTTCAAGGGTAAAGAATTGGGCACGCAGGCCCATCTTACATTCTGCCCTTCATCACTCCATCTTTCATTCTTCCCACACACTTGATTTAGTACAAATATACAAATTAAATTAGGAAAAAACATATCAAAAGAGTGTAAGATTTAAGTACTACATTCAAAGTAAAAGAGAAGAAGTAATTAACCTAATAAAATTATTTTTTTTTTTATTTAAAAGGGAAATTAAAAGGAGGACATTTATCGCTCTTCAGAAAGTAAAACATCTAAAGGATCTGTGGAGAGGAGCAGACAGAACCACAAAAATAAGATTTTTAAGGGCATGCATCTTTCCCATCGCAACATATGCCTGTGAGACCTGGACACTTAACAAAACAGCTGAGAAACACATAAATACCTTTGAATGTAAATGCTACAGAAGAGTTCTTCAAATATCATGGACACGAAAAAGAACAAATATATCTGTACTGCAAGAGCTTAATATTGAAGAAGGCTGGCTAGTAAAGAGGATTAAAGAGAGAAAACTTAAATATTTTGGACACATTAAACGTCATGATAATTTAGAGAAGACCATATTGAAAGGATACATAATGGGAAAAAGAAAAAGAGGAAGACCAAAACGAAGATGGCTGCAAGACATCGTTGATGATCTGCGAATGGCTGCATTAGCAGCAGGCCATCTTGCTCACAACCGAGAGGCCTACAGGAGAGCTGTTTGGGAGGCAAAGTTCCGCAAGGGACATGCAAATGAGTGAATGTATTTGCAGTGTGAGGCCAGTAGAGTTGCAACTGCATCCACCAAATTTGACACCCCACTTTAAATTCCAGTGCTACGTATATCTTCCGAAGTGGCACATGTGTCCTCATATTGCCTTTGCATTCTGTGATGAATATCTGCTGGTTTCACACACCCTCTCTCCCCCCACCCCACACAAAGAAATGAATAACAGTCATCCATGAGAATTGTCATCTTTGGTATGATTTGCTGATGTCATTTCCAAATTGACTGATGTGCCTCCATGCACATGTATCTGCAGAAGGAGTGCATAACGTGTGTGTCTATTTGATTTAGCGTTTTTAAAGCAAAATTGGTGTCACTTTTTTAAAATCACTCTCATATTTTTCTGTTTCAGCACTTCTTGCTATTTTTTTTTTTCTAAAATGTTGAAATTTATAGAATTCATAAGTTTAGGAGTTAAATATTGAAATCTGTAGAATTTATAAGTTTAAGATTTAAATATTGAAATTTGTAGAATTTATAAGTTTAAGATTTTCTAGAGTTTGCTTCTTAGAGTTTCTGAACATCATTCTACACGTAATGTAACTGCTGGAAGAAATATTCCGTTTTCTTTTTTTCTCGTTCTTATGCTGTGCCTCTGTTTTCACTCAGGTGTGAAAGGTAACCAGTTTATCAGCCCTATTAATAGAACAAGTCAGGTGACCTGTGAGGTCTCTAGTCCCACCAACAGAAAGATACAACAGTCCTCTGTGATGCTGCCAGCAAAGGATGCTGTAGAGTGGCTGCCACAGACAGTGCAGTATCAGGTATGAAGGGTCATTTGCTGTGCTGTATTTTTTTTTTTATTACTGAGTGTTGAAGGGGTAGTTATGGTAAATTTGAAGTTTTGTCTGTGTTCCAAGTCCTAGGTCATGCTAAATCTGGGGTCTTGTCTGTGTTCAAGTACTAGGTCATGCTAAATCTGGGGTCTTGTCTGTGTTCAAGCACTAGGTCATGCTAAGTCTGGGGTCTTGTCTGTGTTCAAGTCCCAGGTCATGCTAAATCTGGGGTCTTATCTGTGTTCAGGCACTAGGTCATGCTAAATCTGGGGTCTTGTCTGTGTTCAAGTACTAGGTCATGCTAAATCTGGGGTCTTGTCTGTGTTCAGGCACTAGGTCATGCTAAATCTGGGGTCTTGTCTGTGTTCAAGTACTAGGTCATGCTAAATCTGGGGTCTTGTCTGTGTTCAAGTACTAGGTCATGCTAAATCTGGAGCCTTGTCTGTGTTCAAGTACTAGGTCATGGTAAATCTGGGGTCTTGTCTGTGTTCAGTTGAAGCTGTATCCTTGTCTAGGGGTGCTAGTTGGCTAAGTTGATAGTACGCTGTTCTCTCGTGGCTAGATGGCTGCTCGTCCTACCGGAGTCCGTGTTCGAATCCCAGGTAATTCTCTTGTGATTTTTCTTTCTCTCACGTCTCACTAAAGTGCTTTGTCTACAATTTTTTCGAGGTCTAATCCTACAAAATTTGTTCTCTTACTTTATCCTTGTCTGTGTTCAGTTGAAGCCATATCCTTGTCTGTGTTCAGTTGAAGCTGTATCCTTGTCTGTGTTCAGGTGAAGCTATATCCTTGTTTGTGTTCAGCTGAAGCTGTATCCCTGTCTGTCTATGTTCAGTTGAAGCTATAACCTTGTCTGTCTATGTTCAGTTGAAGCTATATCCCTGTCTGTGTTCAGTTGAAGCTATATCCTTGTTTGTGTTCAGTTGAAGCTGTATCCCTGTCTGTCTATGTTCAGTTGAAGCTATAACCTTGTCTGTCTATGTTCAGTTGAAGCTATATCCCTGTCTGTGTTCAGGTGAAGCTATATCCTTGTCTGTGTTCAGTTGAAGCTATATCCTTGTCTGTCTATGTTCAGTTGAAGCTATAACCTTGTCTGTCTATGTTCAGTTGAAGCTATATCCTTGTCTGTGTTCAGGTGAAGCTAAGTCACCAGGATAAAGTCCATGGTTTCTTCAAGTTCTTGTAGCAGTCCCATAAATCTGTCCCAGAACTAGACCATGTATCTGGATTTAGTTTGCAGGTCAGTGTGTACTGGATACTCCTGGAGTAGATGCTCTTCATGCTGTTCCTGCAGGGATATTTCTCACAGTTTTGAGTTTTGTCTGAGAATTATTCAGAGCTGAATGGTTAGCTATAGTATTTACCTGAACTTTTGTCAGTTGTCAGGAATTGTATAAGGCAGTAAGTCATAGAGCTGAAACTGTGAAATAGAAGCGGTTTGCATCTGATAATCTGGTGAAGACATTGTAAAGCAAACATCATATCAAACAGAGGGTAAAGGTGTTGTAACACTGATATCATGTCAGACAAAGGGTAAAGGTATTGTAACACTGATATCATATCAAACAGAGGGTAAAGGTATTGTAACACTGATATCATATCAGACAGAAGGTAAAGGTGTTGTAACACTGATATCATATCAAACAGAGGGTAAAGGTGTTGTAACACTGATATCATATCAAACAGAAGGTAAAGGTGTTGTAACACTGATATCATATCAAACAGAGGGTAGAGGTATTGTAACACTGATATCATATCAGACAAATGGTAAAGGTATTGTAACACTGATATAATGTCAGACAAAGGGTAAAGGTATTGTAACACTGATATCATATCAAACAGAAGGTAAAGGTGTTGTAACACTGATATCATATCAAACAGAAGGTAAAGGTGTTGTAACACTGATATCATATCAAACAGAGGGTAGAGGTATTGTAACACTGATATCATATCAAACAGAGGGTAAAGGTATTGTAACACAAACATCATATCAAACAGAGGGTAGAGGTATTGTAACACAAACATCATATCAAACAGAGGGTAGAGGTATTGTAACACAAACATCATATCAGACAGAGGGTAGAGGTATTGTAACACTGATATCATATCAAACAGAGGGTAGAGGTATTGTAACACTGATATCCTATCAAACAGAGGGTAGAGGTATTGTAACACTGATATCCTATCAAACAGAGGGTAGAGGTATTGTAACACTGATATCCTATCAAACAGAGGGTAGAGGTATTGTAACACTGATATCCTATCAAACAGAGGGTAGAGGTATTGTAACACTGATATCATATCAAACAGAGGGTAGAGGTATTGTAACACTGATATCATATCAAACAGAGGGTAGAGGTATTGTAACACTGGCGTCATATCAGATATATTTAACATGGATATCTTCCCCTAGTAAAAACTGTATTAAGAGCACACTTATTTTAACATAGTCTTTGTGAGACAGGGAACATAGATCTGTTTGCTTAAAAACTCTGACCTACTTCTATAGCCCAGAAACATGTAGCAGTCAACAATAATTGTAATTGTTATTTTTGTAAAATGTAATGTCAGGTTGGCGGATGGATGGGGACATGGAGATTGCCGGCAAGGATGAGGAAAATCTGGTCTGAAAGCAATGAATCCAGGATGTGACAAGCCTATGGGTCTTTACAACAATGGCTGTCAGAATGATGTAAATAAGACACAGCCAGCAAACTATAGGTCGCGGGGAATGGATATCATTGAGGCACTCATTGGATTCCTCATCCCAAAGTCGGAGTGTCTCTGTGGAACTATCTCAAAGCCATCTGGCCAGCCAGCATTGCATGCTGGATCTGATGTGGAGAAGGGGTTTAAGTACAGCCACCAGAGGCTGGAAAACAAAGTTTTGGCCAGGCCAGCCTACACCACTGTCTTCATGGCAATCCGAGCAAGACCACAGTCTGCCCTAACAAGGAAAGGTGCTGAAGTTGGAGGTACCCAGCCAAAAGGCGCATCGCAAAAATCAGGGTACAGCGCATCATCGCCATTGTGCATACAAGGAAGAAAAACTTAATGATGGCGTGCTGTTTGCCAGTATTGGTGATAGTTTATTCCCCTAGAGAAACCAGTAATCTTCTTTATCATCTTTCTTTCTTTAGGTTTTAAATTGTCGCTTGGCAGATGCAGTGGATCTTTCCATCAGCACCGGTGACCTTGCTGATCAGAAGACAGCAGCGATTGTCAACTGGACTGATGGTGCGCTCACACATGCAGTCACCAACTGCAGCAGAAACATTGCCGCGAAAGCTGGTGCGCTGATGAGAGCGGCTTGCAACGATTACATCCAGAGTAAAGGTACTCGCATTCTTCTCATTTAATAACTATAACAAGATAAAAATAGCTCTTTTCATCTTAGAAATGAACCTGTTAATGGAGCAGGTGAGTATCGTCTTTATTGTTGATGTTGACAGACATTTCTCATGAACGTCTCTCATGGCTGATTTTACGAATATTTTGTTTGCCGTAATTGCCAACAGGAAACTCGTATTCAGGTTGCAAGGCGAAGTTTTTCTTCCCAACTTGTGTTTCCCGTTTTCAAGTTGAGCGCTAGGGGTGAAGATGCTCTAGTCAAGCTTAAATGAGATCTGGACCTGTAGCCGCCTACTTGTGTCAGGATTGGCAAATTAAGCTGGCCAAGACCCTATTCTCTACCTCCCAGTCTGTGGTTCTCCTGGAAATGGACTGGCCAAATGAGCAGAGATTGTAGTCGGAAGATTAACCCAGTCATAAACATGTGTAGTGAAGTTGGATGCATTGGGCTGTCACATAACTGTGACACAGTGCAACCAGTGCCATTTTGAGGGTCAGTGACGAAAAAATTTGTTTTCATTGCTTCATCAATTTACATATTCATGGCATGCTCATATGGAAAGGTTTTCAAGGAGGCCAATAGTGCTTATGTCAGTATACCAAGCAGCAAACAGCAGTGGAAATAATGATTGCCATAAATGCCCTGGATTAGTTGGCTAAACAAAATTATGTTCATGCCTTCATTTTGAACAACTTGGTGAACAAAAAATTCAAGCCGGTTAAGTACTTAGAGAGTGGCTTGTGTCAAATCAGTTTATTTTTGTCCAGTGACATTCATGTACTTCTGGAAAAGACAGCACAGATCATTTAATGAGCTAGCTACATCTGTTATTCCAGTTAACCAAGTACTGGACAGGAAGGACAGTGTTAACTTTCTCATGGCATCTGGCAATACATAGTGTCATAACATAGTTTAGGAATAAATTGTGACGATATTATGGTTATAAGAATAATTATAAGACAATGTAGAGCTGATATCATCATATGACGCTGTGATCTTTACACAGACATGTTCTCCATATGACATGGTTATTTGTTCACTAAAGGTGGAAGTGAAGATGTCTGTTTTAGATACACTGTTGTAGTGGAGATTACAGTCCGACAAATGATAAACCTAGAAAATTATGGTATTAGAATTTATCCCCTCTACAGTTAATCACCGAGTTTACAGTTTACAAAAAAGATTCTGTTTTCATTTTGCCAGGCGGCAACCTCGAAGCTCCAGATGTTTTGATAACACCTGCAGGCGGCCGATTTGAACGGGCAGTGGAGGTTCTTCTTCACGTGGTGGAGCCAAACTGGGTTCAAGGGGATGAAGAAGGCAATAGGCGCGCCTTGATGGAGGTTTTTGCAAACTGCCTTAGATTTGCAAGTGAGAGGTTGGGACTGGACGGCATTTCGTTTCCACTTATAGGAGATGGTAAGGATCCGGTCATAGTTAGCAAATGTTTGAAAGTTAATGCTAGCATAAGCTAGCGAAAAACAAGATATACAAGTCACTTGTAATCAGATGAAGAACATCTGACATTCAGGGTTTCTTGTATGGTGACTACCAACATGTTAAGTAGAAGTGAATAACTTGTCATTTTTCTGCTGCAGGACCTGGTTGGCCCAGAAACCACATATATACGGTGATTAAGGTGGGCAGTTCTGCCCTTTGTGTATGTGCCCAGGCACAGCAGACTGTAGAGCACATCCTCCAAAACGGTACCTGCCCCTGTGAAACCACACAGAAAGCCATGTTCTGTGGTTTTATACAGGAACTACAAAAAGAGTCCAGTTTATCCAAGTGTGAACTAGAAGATATGCGTGTTATAATAGCAAAAAAGAACACTGGAAATGGATTGATCTTGTGCTCCAAAGAGACCCCAGCAGCATCACTAATACAGCCATGTGATGGATATCCAAAGGAAAAAAGAGAGTCTGACCAAAGGCTACCTGGTTTGGAACTGTAGAAGCGTAAATGATCAGCATGCAGCACAGTACACAAACTGGCCGCAGACTGTGAGAGGTGGAGAGAATTTGTCGATACCCAGAAAGACATCACAGAATATGCCAGGTGGTGATTGTTTAGTCAGTAGCTGACCAAGGACACGGATGAAGGGATCGTCCAAGAGATAGAACGACGGTAATATCTTAATATCTGTTGCCCCGCCAGCTGGCATTGGCTGTCATGCATTCCCACAACTCCCTGCTCCGAGTGCTGATTATAAGCTGTGCTGGTGTTATTTGTCCGTGCCATCTTGTTAGTCCGTCCAACATTTTCTCTCTCTGTCTATTTCGATTATTTTTGCCTTCCGTCTTTCCTGTTGTCACAGTGCATTCTATCTTGCCTTACTGTAGAACGTGCCCTAAGAATTTGGATTGCCCTTTTTTTGACTTTTGTTGTTGTTATTTATCATTAATGTTTATGGAGAAGAAAAAATGCAGAAACTTGAGTTCCTGCGTAGAATGAACTTTTGAAAAGAAAGATAGCAAGGAAAAAAATAGAAATAGTTCTGCTTAAAAGACTGGGAAAAGGGCAACATCTGCTGAGCAAGTTCAAGGCCCACAGCAGGACTGGCTCAGCTACATGCGGTTCTCTGACAGATTACGTGTGGCTTGCAGAAATATGTTGGCTGGAGTCCTTTCTTTTACATCACAATTAATATAAAAGTAAAATTATAAACATTTTCAAACTGAATAACTATCCGGCGGGTATAAACTGAGATCCCACTCAACACACCAGGGTCTGGGGTTATTCCACTGCTCACCAATACTTATCTGTGACTCTTAAACATCTTAAGTTGTTGTACATGGCGCTTACCAAGTTTGGCCGCCCTTGGCTTATTGTATAGTTTGAGATTAAGCCCATGTGTGCAAAAAAATTCTAACGTGATTGTGTTGTCTTACAACATTCATTTGCATGTCCCCTGTGGAACTTTGCCTCCCTAACAGCACTCCTGTAGGCCTCTCGGTTGTGAGCAAGATGGCCTGCTGCTGATGCATCCATTTGCAGATCATCAACGATGTCTTGCAGCCATCATCGCCTTGGTCTTCCTCTCTTTTTCCCATTATGTATCCTTCCAAGACAGTCTTCTCTAGATTATCATGACGTTTAATGTGTCCAAAATATTTAAGTTTTCTCTCTTTAATCCTCTTTACTAGCCAACCTTCTTCAATATTAAGCTCTTGTAGTATGGATGTATTTGTTCTTTTTTGTGTCCATATTTGAAGAACTCTTCTGTAGCATTTACATTCAAAGGCATTTATGTGTTTCTCAGCTGTTTTGTTAAGTGTCCAGGTCTCACAGGCATATGTTGTGATGGGAAAGATGTCTTATAACGTTCATAAATTTACTTGCTTCACTGCTAAAGGAATCAATGCTTCTGATTTTTTTTTTTTTTTAGCTAATGAAATTAAAGAAATAATTATTATTTTCTATATCTTTTAGGGACTTTTCCATTTGACACGTGTGCCGAGAGCTTCCTTGATGCGGTACTAGTTTTTCTGAGTGAGCAGATGAATTCCAAAAGCAGCAACCTTTCTCATGTGCAGCTCATTATCCCTGATATTGCAGCTGCCAACTTTGCTGCAGACCTAGTCAAGTCTCGGCTGCAGCAGATCTGTTCCAACAGACTTGAGAGTATTGTGGCAAGTGTGTACAGTCGATATTATTCTCAGAAACAGTTGGAGACACATCAAAGTGCCGATGACAGGTCTCTGTCAGGTCGCCCGAGACTGAAGCGACCTAGGTTGTAGATTAGCACTTTTTTAATATGCTGAAGATGATGTTATTTTCATATTGTAATACCAGGGTGCTGTGAAGATTACTGTTCAATGACTTAGCTTCTATTTATAAGGTCTCCACTGATTAGGAACATGAATATCATGTAGCTAGTTGTGGCTGACTCAAGTGCCTTTCTATGAAAAAGTTAACTCTCCAAACGTTGTATTGCTCCTACTGGTACAAATTATAACTTGATGTTCGATGTATTGAAGATCTCTATCTACCAACACCTCACCACAGAACATCAAAACTTCAACTCAGGACTCCGCTGCCAACCAGCTTCTTCTTATCCGCCTGATTATGCTTTTAGCATCGAAGGGAGTTGCAGACATCAGTCCAGAGCAGGGTTTGAGGCTTGGGTAGCTGTCATGTTATGCTTATTCAGTGTGTCTTTCACCTCCATCTATCCACTTTTTTCTTGGTTGTTCTTGCGTACTATATCCAGAGGTTTTTGAGTTGTATGATGCATGTCACTGGTTGTTCTGCATTCATGCGTATCAAATGCTCGAACCACTTAGGTCTGTTTTTCGATGTAGTCCTTGACGGGTGTTGTTCCCACCATTTGCCAGATCCCTTCTTGTCTTGTTTACCATTTCTCTTAAGCCATTGAGGTGCTACACCAGCCATGAAGGCCAACCTGGGTCGCTCTGAAACATCCTGGCAAACGGAGCTGTGGTGAAGTTGCGATAAGATGATAATGCCCTTATGGGGGAAGTGGGAAGAGGAGCAGCAGGGGTGTTGGAACCAGTTGATCAAAAAAAGTTATTTAGGGGGGCACTATGGATGTGACCTGGAAGGCTGCAGTTTTAGAACCATTGGTAGAAAAAAAATAGCTGTAGTCAGTACAGAATTTGGTGGAAGAAAAAGCTGGGGGTAAACAGTGACTGCATAAACAGTTTGGAAGGGAGAGAACAACATGGGGTATTGCAGTCAATGGTGAACTGGCTTTTCATCAAAGGTAGTGGATTGTAGGCCTGCTGCTGTAGCAATTTTAGCAGTCAGGCTGTGAAAATTGATACCAGAGTGCATGCAGGGTGAGGTACACCAGATTTTGCTGTACAGACTATTTTTCAGTGCTTAAGTGGAGAAACTAGTACATTTTTGTAAAAATATTTTACAATGCCTGCCTATGAAAAGGTACCTAAACTGTTGTAGATTTTTCTAGAAGGCATTTATGTCACAATTTTTTATTTAGTTTTTTTTTTTTTTAACTTTTAAAAACATTTTATCCAATTTATAAGTGGCATCTTATATTTTATCTAATTTATAGATATCATCATATTTTATCTTTTATAAGTGGCATCTTATATTTTATCTAATTTATAGATAGCGTCTTATAAAATATTCATTTTGGAAGTGATGTATTGCTGCACTTTCTAGTATTTTATCATAGTGGTATAGTATTGATTTTTATATAGGTCTCAATACTGGATCTGTCCATTCTGTTTTTTTTATTTTTTTCTTAACTGTAGGCTGCAGGTATTTGAGTGTGTAATGATACAGTAGGAATGGATGTATGGTTAGTTAAGTACTATGTTGTTTCACTCTGGGTGAATACAGAGGCGCTTCGGTCTTCTCGATATTCCCCATGGGATGAGGGACTTCTCGATATTTCCCATGGGATGAAGGGACTTCTTGAAACTATGCGGAGTGAACTTTGGAAACAAACAACAAAAAAAAAATAAATAAATGTTATGTACCCAATGTAGAATTTGTGTAACATATGAAAAGCACAATATAAAAACAAGCAGCAAATATAGTGCCTTGGATCAAGCTAGTGTGTGACAGGTAGAGCTCCATATTGCCATGTAGTGTTGTGATTTCATCTGGATTAATAGGTGCTTTGCCGTTAATTTCTAGAAAGTTGGCATGCAAAACTGTATTGGCATAAAATACTTCCGTCTTACGTGTTTAGATTTTTATTTTTGCCATGTAGTGCATATGTCTTGCCTCCTTCCTCGTATGTTTCAGTGTTTAGGGGAGAAAGGGCTCGTTGATTTGCTTCAAATCATAGGATATTACACTATCTGGTGGTAGTTGTGTAATGTGGCCACGCAATTTGACTTCTTGTTTCTGGATATAGTGTAATATTGGTGTCATTTCATTATTTGGTCTCTTCTTGTCACATTTAGTATTTCCCTTAAATGTCTCATTTCTGTTGTGTTTGGCTGTTATATGGAAGTGAATCATGGACAATAGGCAAGTCTGCACAAAAATCATTGGAAGCAGCAGAAATGTTGTGAATCCCCTGGACAGCAAAACTAACTAATGAAGAATGTAGGAGAAGAGCTGGAGAGACAAAAAACCTTGTCAAAAAGATGAGAGAGAGAGAGAATGTACTTTCATAGAACATGCAATGAAAAGAGGGGGCATTGAAAATATTATAACAGGAAAAATAGAAGGAAGAAGATCAAGAGGAAGACAAGTTTTCTCTGTTTAATCCTCTTTACTAGCCAGCCTTCTTCAGTATTAAGTTCTTGTAGTATGGATATATTTGAACTCTTCTGTAGCATTTACATTCACTTGTAGTATGGATATATTTGTTCTTTGTTTTAGTGTCCGTGATATTTGAACTCTTCTGTAGCATTTACATTCAAAGGCATTTGTGTGTTTCATTGTGAAAAAATTTCACCATTAAAAAAAAAAGGGTTTGGGCGATAAGTAATATGTGCATCACATGAACCCACAATAAATATTTGTAAAGGGTGATAAGTAATATGTGCATCACATGAACCCACAATAAATATTTGTAAACTGAGAAAGATCAAGTGTTTGGATATAAATTGAAACTGATCATTCAGTGTAAATTGAGAAAACTGTTAAAGTTTGTCAGATGTTTGAATGTAAACTGGGTAAATTTAAGAGATGTTACAAGCATAAACTGAAAAGGATTAGATTATTTGCTAATGAGATAATGCATGTACCAACATCTCCAGCACAGAGGGCAGTACACCCTTTACATTTGCAATCCTTTCATGTTGTTGATAGATGCAAGCACCCCCACCCCCCTCCCAAGAAAGCTTTTTCTTTTCTAAGATTATTCACAAACATCCATCAAACTCTGAGGCAGATGAATGCATGTAGAATAGTTTTATGAAAGACGGGAAGACATGAAAAAAAAAGAATGCAATGGCTATAAATAAAAACCAATATCTCAGCAAAATGGCTTCTTCCATGATGACAGCCAAGAAAACGATGCAGAATGATGGGGGACACACCTTCTTTTACAACTTCAGAATCTTGCAGTAGTGTAAAAATCATCTGTAACACTGAAATGCAGTCCCCTTTCTTGTCTGTGCGAAGGTATTTGAGAAAATGAAGTTAAGAGCTGCGCATGCGGACCTGGTTAACATTCATCAAATGCAGTTTTGTCACAGCTATAACTTCCACTACACTGACTTATAAGCCACAACACTCGGCCAGCTGTGCTGTGTGTCACATTTATTTTCTCTGGCTAACTGGAAAATTTCTAGCACTTGTATCAGAGACATCATCACATTACCACAAACACTACACCAACCAAATCTTCACAGCACAGTTCATATTTAGCAAACCTAAGTAAGAAATAAAAATGAACACATGGATGTCTATGCATGCAACAAATGTTCAGATCATCTGTACTATAAGACTGTAAATCAGTTTTCTCTTACATCTGCCCAAATCACATTCACCACACTCGTATTGCCAGGTCTGATGATACTAAATACGCCGAACAGAACTTGCCTCACAGGCTATGATGGCGGGCACAAGCACACAAATTTGCTAGTACATAAAGTTCATATCTGCTTTTATCAGAACGCTGTAATACTTAAGTATTTTATTAACATGTTTTGCTTTCTTAAACAATTCATGGAGAGTTAAAATACCAGAATGACAGTTTATACTGCAGGAGCGGACAAAAAGAGATTCATTTATACTTCGGAGCAGAATCAGACTCTGAATTATCCTACACTCTCTCTTGCAGGTGATCAAGGCTTCTTGAGCACTTGCCCAGGCGAGCCCTCCATTGTTCAACATCCCCTCTGTTGTTGTTCTTCTTCTTCGGGTCTAGCTTGGTCTATCGTTACTCCTGTCGTCCGGTGCAAGCATCTCAACCATCGCCTATTAATAATCAAAGTCAATGGCTTTATCTGCACTTCTGTTAGCAAGGTGTTATTTGTTACGGTATTTGACCAAAATGTTTTGGTTTTTTTTAAGCATTCACTTTCATAGAGTAGCAGACTTAGGACGTTACTCTTAAATATCCTGGTTTTTGTTTCTGTGCTCAAGTTTTTAGATTTCTATTTATTGTTCAGTATTGCAAAAGCCTGGTTTTGCTCTAGTTCGCCTGTTGTTGAGGTCTTCTTTGAAATGTCCACCTTCTGTTGCTCTGCTTATTCTGTAATTTGTGCCAACCCTTTGTTAAACACAAATTTATCAGTAAAATGTGATATTTTTAATGATACTTCTTAAGGTGCTATCTGTCATTTAGATATGTCTCAGTTTAAGTTATGGAACTGACACTCTATTTTTAAGCTATAAACCTGACAGTCCATTCATTCCTTTCTTTTTTTTCCCCAAACACTTTAAAACACACAGCACATAAATCTGACTAATGGCAGTAGAAAAAAATAGTTTCCAAACACTCATAAAAAACTTGATTGTACCACAAACAATGCCACCCGGCAATTAGTTAAAAGTAACCAGGATTTGAACATAACCATATAGACAACAGAAAATGTTGAGATAATAAAAACTTCTGAAAAGCTTTGTCTCTCCAATAAACATGGGTTACCCAGTCACATAATCTTGACCCTTTACAAACCTTCTTTCTGTTCAAAGCTGAAGCTGTGGTGGTGATACAACAAATCCAAGATTTTTTTTTTTTTTTTGCACTCTGTATCAAATCAAGAAACTGACGTCAAGAGAGAAGACGGGAATGGAGACAAACTTTATTTGCAGCAATGAGCCTTAATGATGTGGAAAGCTGACGTAGTAGTAGTGGTATCAAATCAAACTTCTCCATAATTTCTACTCAAGACAGTGGAGGCTCAAGACCCTGCGGCTGACACAGATTTGTTGACTGATCGTTTCAGTACCAGGTCATGCAGGGGTTAAAGGGAATGAAAGTGTAGATCAGCCGACTGTTTCAAAAAAAGAAGCTAGTCAAACAAAAAAATTCCAGTAACTGAAATAATCATCCTTATCGAAAATGAAGGAATTGGAGTGAAACAAACATGTTATATCACAAGGATGGTCGACACAGAGCTGGCGTCTTCTATCACTATACGCTGTTGGAAAAACAAATGGTGACTGGAGTGCTTTTGTTCGAAGCCAAATATTACAGTCCATTCTATGACCTCTGTTCTACTGACCCTCCATCTAAAACTACTTTGAATGCTACAGCCCTGGTTAAAAGAAACAATCTGTCACAAGAAGGCCTGGCTCATGACTGTGATCTCTGGAGCTTTCTGGAATGCTTGGGGACAAATTTCTGCAGAAACAAAATTTATACATAACACTTCCACTAGACACTTTTAGCATATTATATTTTCCATCTCCACAGATGGATCCAAAAAAAAAAAAAAACTCTGTTCTCTGTTAACACACCGTGAAGTTCTATACATTTAGAAAGAAGAGAACAGTTAGGGTGCAAGATGACGGTTAGGAGAACATCTTGCCATCAACTGTTCCTCCTGAACTACTTCAAAATCTTGGAAGATCAGATAAGAAAAGAAAAAAAAAACTGCAATCACAAATAAAAAAAAAAAAAAAACTTCCAGGACAACATGAAGAAAAAAAAAATCAGATTTTCCTTTCTGCATTTATCTGTTCATTTTGTCAATTTTTTTTTTTTTTTGAGGAAACATCAGCTTCGCTGTTAAGACCCTCTGACTCCAGTTCTTCTCTCTTTTTCTGCGCCGGCCTACTCACACTTCATACAACTACGGAGCAAAACTTTCACTTCGGTCGGTACTACAACAGCCATACCTCACACAAAATTTTATTCCGATGATCTTGATGTTACCTCCTGTGCTGTGCAATCACACTGTCATCATCATCATCCTTTCATATAAAAATAAAGAATGAACAAATGCCTACAAACCCTATCTTTCTCTCCTTGCTGCAAACTTTCTTTTTTTATACTTTAAAAATTTCAACCATGGTTTTAATTCACCAGTTTTTCACATCACATCTCAAGTTCTGTAACAACCTAAACACATCATCATCATGACGCACTGCCCCCTTGCCCTTTTGGTCCTGATGGTGCTGAAGAAGGAGTGTCTTGTGATGTTGGAACACTCTGCGACACTCTGGGAACTGCCAGTACCTGTGGCATCAACGGTGTCTGTTTGCCTTTACTGGATCTGTAGAACACGTCTGAAATTGCCTCCCCATGCTGCCACGCCACCTTCTTCGAGTGCTGCTCTATGACATCTTTGACAATGTCATCAATCATTGCCTCCGTCAGAACACCATCCTCTGATGCGTAAGCTCGAGCCTGTGCAGAAAAAGATACAAAAATCACTTCAAGAAAATGATAAACCCTGTTTGGGGAGTGAAGTTCACTGAGAAGCTTGACACTGGAACTTACTGTGTGAGCACCAACCTATCTTCTCACATCCTGGGAAGTTATGAAACCTATCTTCTCTTGTCCTGGGAAGTTATGAAACCTATCTTCTTATGCCTTGGGAAGTTATGAAACCTATCTTCTCATGTCCTGGGAAGTTATGAAACCTATCTTCTCATGTCTGGGAAGTTATGAAACTCATGACGCTATCATTCATCATTACTGAGCCTAAAAGGAAAGCAGTCAAGCAGGGCTGAGAATAACAGGAACTATATAGCTCTCAGGGGGTGGTGCCCAATATTTGGGGACCAGTGCTACAAGAGATTTTACTAAGGCATGACTGGAGAAACTTTTAACTCTTTGACTACCATAAGCTGTTTAAGTGACATAAAAAAAGAATTGTTTCAATGATTTTGTCCCATCGTCAGGAGTCTATAAATTAAAAATAGGTAATGCATCATTTCTCAATAAAACCATCATAAATTGTAACAAAAAATGTTCATATACTGTGCAACATTCCCTCTAAGGAATGACTGAACACGTGTAAAAATATTTTTGCCTGGAAGTTATTAGAAATCAAGAACTTTAATAGTGTAATATTTTCTAGTGCAATAGTCGTATCTTTTTTTTTTTTAAATCATCAGCATCATGTGCACAAAGCTCGTGGTTACAACATCATCTCGAATGTTTAAAGAGACAGTGACAAATTCATATAAAGACATAACACTAACCTGCCAGGCAACACCTAGTTTAGATATTTCTCTACCAGACAGTCCCTCGCCCCGCTGCGCAATTTCAGCACATTTTTTACCATAATCAAACTCCGCTACCCGAAGACGTCTGCAAATGATATGGAAAAAAAAAAAGCATATAAAGGAAATATCAGTGACACAATGTTGCATGAATTAAGTTACTATTTAGTACAACTGGAAACAGTTAGGCTTGAACATTGAAAAACATGAGAACAAAGTAGTTAGTATTTACCTGAAAAAATTATACATGAGAGATTGAAAAACACAATGAGAATCACACACAAATGAATGTCCCTGTGACTTTGGTACACTGATGCCAGAGCATATCCTGCAGACCTGTCCAACCACATCAGACCTTCAAGCACAGATCTCGCCCGAGAGAGAGAGAGAGGAACTGAAAGAAAGGCTGTGGGGATCCCACTGAAGCCTGGAGAAATTTTTCAATTTTTGACGATGTAGATAGGGGTATGGACATAGCCTATGGCCACCCCGCTGCTCTTGAATGTTTTCTAAGTAGATCTAGACATATTTAGACGACTGGAGAAGTAGTTAGGATGTTAGTTCAGACATTCATTCAGCGAGAATGCAATACGGAGTCACAATACAAGATCGACAAGTAGATCTACACATCTCAGATGGTAAGTAGGGGTAAGTAGCGCGGATCTAGACCTAGCCAATGGTGAGCTGGCCACAATCAGTGTCTAAAAACATCACATTACTTCTTTTTTTCCTAAAAAACTCTGCATTTATGAAATTTTCATTCATTTAGCTATACTTTGAAACATATTAAGTATACGGAAGTACATGGAAATACTGTTTTCCATTCCATTTTATAACTATACCCCCCTAACATATCAAGACCCGCGTTTTTACTCCCGCACCCAACAACACGTCTGTGTTTCTCCTGCCGCACGGAAAGAGTTAACTTTCTTCTCTCTGAGAGAGAATTTCTAACTCAATCACTCCAATATTTTTCAACTATGGCTGGAAAAAGAACTCACAGAACAGTCCGAGAAAGATTCACCCTTACCCAGCTTTGGACGCTGCCGGCTCTAGAATAAATTTCTGAAAGTAATGCCTAACTAGACGCTCCCTCTCTTCGTAGCCTGGAAGTTCAAATTCAACCATTTCATCCAATCTATCGTTGATGGCCCAGTCAAACTGCTCAGGCTGGTTGCTTGCCAGGACCAACATAAATCTGAAATTTGAAAAAAAGTGTTGGAATAAGTGAGTCTGAAAACTTCACAGTGACAACATAATTCAACTGATGGGGACTTGAGTAGGCATCTTAAGTCAACCAATGGGACTTGGGTAGGAATCTTAAGTCAACCAATGGGACTTGGGTAGGCATCTTAAGTCAACCAATGGGACTTAGGCAGGCATCTTAAGTCAACCGACAGGACTTGGGTAAGTATTTTAAGTCAACCGACGGGAGTTGGGTAGGCATCTTAAGTCAGGACTTGGGTGGAGTCCTTTATTTGTGGGATTGATCAGATAATATCATGTTTTCCCTTCTTTCAGTGAGTCCTGTGTGTGTGGTGTAATCCACTGTGGGTAAGCTGTACAGCCCCAGCATTTGGTCAAGAACCAACCCATGCCCTTCCATTTAAGAGAACAGGGCACCACTGGCTAGCCTACTCAATCCAGCCAGTTTGTAATAGTGAAGATACACTGGGAAGCCGTGAAAAATCTAAAAAAAAAATTTGAATGATTACATTCTTCTTACTAAAATTTCAAGAGGCTTCATTGTGAAGCTTTTTCAAAGCATACGTCAAGAAATACTTACCGTTAATATATTTAACCATCACCATAAAAAAAAAGTAACTCCCAGCGACATCACTGCATAATATGGACATAAAACCCTGGGATTCTGGTTGTTTTTCTTGTCATGCCTGATTACTTTGCCGTCTGATACAAGGTCATCAATGACCTGAATATTAAACTTATGCATAAAACATCCACAATTAAAAAAAAAACAAAACTGAAAAAAAAACAAAACAAAAAAAATTATCCTTTAACCGAATGATTAACAGATCCAAACAGAAAAAAAAAAGCCTGTAAAGGTCTACAAATTGTGCACCTGTCACAAATTTCACAGGCTGGAAACTAGCAAAGTACAAATTAGTTCTGATATGATTTACATCACCGAAAAAAAAAAAAAAAAATTAACTGTGAAACTTGACTTACTTCTGTGACTGCTCGCCTGTCCTGTACAAGAAAGCGTTGAGGGCTGCTCTCATATCTTCGCTGATAACCTCCTGAAACATAAACAAAAGAATCGGGACAGTTATCGGCACAGCTATATTTATTTTTTGACACACCTTAACTCAAATTTCAGGGACCTCATCTTCTGTGTTCAAGTGCCAGGTTACCAGTTCTCTACAGGCCCTAGACCTTAAATGGAACAGGATGGTCTGTTGGCGTCTGTGTAGCTGATGAGACTGGACTGGGGTCAGGAGCACTGTCTATATTCAGCCTCTTTGCCCACTGCTCTCTGTACTGGCTACTTATTATGGTCTTAGCCTCTTTATATGTGATTTGACAGCTAAGTTGTTCCATTCCACTGCCATCAGGGACCTCAAAACAACAGCTGATGGCAGAAAAATACAGCTGAAATCAAATCATGAAACAGGAAAAGCAATGAGCATTTTTTTTAAGACATGAAGAAGATAATAAATAGCAGAATGTACTTAAAAGTGAGAAAATGATTAGAATGTGAGTAGAAAGTCTTTCCCTGATTAAAAAAAAAAATTATTACGCCAAAACTATGCTAGCTACAGACTTTTTTTTTGCTTTGGAAGTTTTACTTCTTTTTTTTTTTACTTTATTCGTAAACTTCAGCATGTTCTGTTTGTTGCCTGGGAATCTAAACAATACCCAATTTCTTGCCATGTGTTCTCCAACGTCACTCTAGTCACTGCTGCTAAAATATCCATTATCCTTGCCTTCAAAGTTTCAACATTAGGAACTGTTGAACCTTACTTGTTGAACTTTGTCCTTACCATGCTTCTATTAAAAAAAAAAAAGATGAGGTAATGTCCTGTGCACATGTTAGCCATGGTGTTGGAACATCCTTCTCAATCCATTGGTTTGGAAAGTTTGCAATCAATAAAAGACAAACAACTAAACTCCAGCGTGGCGGTGCACCATCCTGCTGGAAAATAATGGCCAAGGCTGAAACTCTTCTAACTGAGCTTTCACTAACATTCACTGAAATAGTGGTCTCTATTTTTAAAAAAAAGGGTCCAATAGCCTTGTGCATTAGACTGCACCAAACATTCACGTTTGGTTTTGTCCCTTAACAAAAGAAGCACATACCGAAATGAGTAAAGTTTACCAAAAAAAAAGTCTTTAGAGCTGGCAAGGTAAAATTTGCAAGAAAGCAAATGTTTGTCCCTAGCATAGTTTTTGTGTAAGAAATATTTGAAACTGAGGAAAGACTATATGCTCACCCTGTATTAGTGCTAGTATTACTGTACACTTGTGTGATTTTCACAGTCAGTCATTTGCATGTCCCTTGCAGAACTTTGCCTCCCTAACAGCTCTCCTGCAGGCCTCTCAGTTGTAAGCAAGATGCCCTGCTGCTAATGCATCCATTTCCAGATTATCAATGATGTCTTGCAGCCATCTTCGCCTTGGTCTTCCTCTTTCTTTTTCCCATTATGTACCCTTCCAAGATGGTCTTCTCCAAATTCTCATGACGTTTAATATATTAAAAATATCCAAAAGTTTTCTCTGTTTAATCCTCTTTACTAGCCAGCCTTCTTCAATATTAAGTTCTTGTAGTATGGATATATTTGTTCTTTTCTGTGTCCATGACATTTGAAGAACTCTTCTGTAGCATTTACATTTACTTTCACAATACAGGGGGGAAAAAAAAATGGAAGAAAGCTGGAAGAAAATGGGAATTATTATTTTTTAAGAAAAATACAAAATGTCTGCAGAAAAATAAATTAAGTTCTCAGAGAAACTGCAACGCAGAAAGCTATTTCAAACCATATGGAAAAAAGACAATCCACCACATTCTTCAACAAGCCTGATAACCACTGGAAAACTCCAGGTTGGACTGAGTGAACAAGTGACACAGGAAGAAATGGCAACCAAACTGAACAGAAACAGCACAGGTTACACAAAAAGAGAAGCATGATCACCAACATCAATCAGAATGTCACAAAATGAATTTTTTTTTTAAAAATGTATTTTTTTACATGAATATTCATTTTTCTTATAATATACAGACAGCCAAGCATACAGCATAGTCTGGCATATCTCTCTACATAAAAATTGTGCTCTCTTTCTATAGCCTATAGTATCACACTAACACATATTGTCTTGGGGAAACAACCCCAAGAAAACAGCATACAAAACAAAGATCAAGAAGAAAACAGTCTTCTTACAGTGCTTCTCTTTCTGAGGAATGCATCTGCTTCGTCAACAAACAGTACAACTCTGAAACACAAAAAGAGAAACACTATAGTTGCTATTTCTATTTTTTTTTTTTTAAAACCTCCAAAAGTATGAAAAAATACATCAGTATTAAAAATAATAAAACAAACATCTTGTGTGGTACCCGGGACCTGGGCACATGTCTGGGAAGCAAATAATAAGACCGCTGTGCCCTACCAGGCATGATCATAAAAGGTAACTAAGGAGGGTTCGGCACAGGGCCAGCAACCCTATCTGGTAAAAAAACTAACAGACTGCTACAGAAACAGAAGCAAGGGAAAAAAAAAAAATGCAGGTGGAAGGAGAAACACTTAGCAGGTAAACTAAGCATGAAGATGAAAATCAGGATATTTAAGAGTAATGTTCTAAGTGTACTACTCTATGGAAGTGAATGCTTGAAAATCACCAAAACTATAGAAAACAAGCTGAATTCTTTCCAGACTAAATGTTTATGAAGAATTAGAAAAATATTTTCGCCAAACACTGTAAGAAATAACATCTTGTTGGCAGAAATGCAGATGAAGCCACTGACAGCAATTATTGAGGAAGGTTGGGACATGTGCTCCGGATGACTGACGACTCACTACCAAAAATAGCACTAAGAGGGACAACACATGGGAACAGAAGTAAGGGTAGACCAAAAGAGACATGATGAAGAAGTACATAATTAAGTCTTAGTTTTTTTCTTTGTCCTTTTCTTATTTTTGTAAAGTAATGAAGGTTAAACATAGTTCTTGATGATTGGGTTGTTTGGTCTAATCTATAGATTAAACATTGTCTTTTGCTCTGGTTTGCAAATTAAACATAGCACTTGATGACTGTGCTGTTTGTTCTAGTCTATAAGTCACTTAATGTTCAGAGAGAGAGAGAGAGATATAAATATGAATCTAATCAACTGCACTTTACAAAATATGAAGGTACTGTACATATTTCCAGCATCTGTCTCTCTCCCACTCTGAACCTTTAGGTGTCCTTGCCACATGAGACTTCCACACGGGTTTTCCACAAACGCCTGTCCTTTGCCTTCCCCCACCCCCCAATGTGAGCCCTCTATTACTGAGCATCCTCTCTGTTGTTGTCTTCCACCCTTTCTCCTGCATTTCATATACCCATCATACTTGGAGATAAGTGATACCAATTACTCCAACTGGACATCTTACAGAGCAGTAGATTACTTTCTCTGAAATGTTGGAGAACCAAAGAATGCCCCCTCCTTTTTTTTAAAAAAGCCTCACTAATAATTCAACATTAATAAGAAGCCACTAGATGCCAGCACCTCTGAATGAAAAAAAAAAAATTTTAATTTCATAATCATCATCTTGTGCCATCTCCTTGAGAAAAGTTAGCTGAGATGGACCTCCAGCTTGTTCTACCCTCTGCCTTTTTTTTTTTTTTTTTGTGCATTCATCCAGGTTACTTCCCCATCATCTCTTGATGCTATCATCTTGTCTGTACTGCTATAATTCCCTTAGCCTTTTCCATCAAGCATGGTTTTAATTATAGCATTATGTCTCTTGATATAACTAAAGTATTGTAAGTGACTGAAGTTTTCCACTATTTCTCTCAATTTCAGTTGATCTAGTTCTTCTCCGATTCAGTTCTTCTCTTCCTCAATATTTCAAAGGCTTCCTGCTTTCATTGCCTGGCCCAATACTACAAACTTGCAAGTATATTTCTAATTTATGAAGATATGCAAGCTACTTTCTCTAACATGCTGAAGAAGACAAAACTAATTATTCTTCTTCTTCTTCAAGGAGTTGCTGAATTCAACAACTGCTCAAGCCACTGAGGCTCATTGCTGCAGATAAGACATCTCCATTCCTCTCTGTTCTTTTCTTCCCAACTGTCGACTCCAAGAGTGTGCATATCTTCTAGGTCATCTCATCATCGCTGTCTAGGTCTACACCCTTTCATCACTTCTGCTTAGGCCATTCTTTGTTTGTCTATCCTCCCCAATTCTCTCTGAATGCTTAACCCACCTCAGCCTTCTGTTTCTCATTATGGTGGTTATAAGCAGAGAGTTAAACAATGTATCTCTCTCTCTCTGAACCTTAAGTGCCCAGGGCACATGGGGCTTCCGCAAGTTTTTTCCCACAAATGCCTGTCCTATACAGTGTATAGACTCCTTAAAGCCAAACCTCTGGCTGGCAAATAAACCACAACATTAAATTGTTCACTTACCCCTTTCTGCTGGTGCGGGCCCAGTCAAAAACTTTGTGCATGGCTGTGACCCCCTCCTTGCCCAAAGGAGCAACATCACCCCCCGTCATGATGGCGTAGTGCATCCCAGAATGCTTGGCCAAGCTCTGAAATATATTTGAATACCTTGAGCACTGCGTTACTTCCTGCCTTACCAATGAAAACAATAACTATGTCGACTATTTATCATAATGAAGTTTTTGCTTTAACTTTGCAGCTAAAGGTATTATATTTTGTTTATCTGTCTATGACAGTGACGGCTCTATTATACAATGGTGCACTTTTAAGATTCATAACTTTTGCAGATATATTAACTGTATGAAGTACATCAATATCAGATATTTAATCTTGCTACTGGCAGAGCTGGTAAGCATCATTTTGTTCAGCAACTTCCCTCATGCCTATATCTATCAATATAAGACTGCCATAATCTGCTGCTATAACTACAACCCATAAATGTCACACAAAATCAGTCTCTCTGCAGCAATGCACTTAGCATAAAGACCTACAATTTTTTTTAGGTCTAATCCTATAAAACTGTGTTCTCTTACTTTACTATGCCCTTAGCCTTCTATAAAATCTTCCCTGATGATTTTCATTAACTCTTATCCAACCATCAGTCATTTTATCAACCTCGAAAACTAAACTCTCCGCCATTCATTATGCTGTGAAGAATCTGTCATCTTTAAAGTACCATAAAAGCTAAAAACTGACATTTTTTGGGGCAGGAAAACCAGAGTTCATTTAAAAATTTATGCAAGATTATTTTGGTCTGATGGTAAGATTAAATAACACAGACAATGGTGAACTCGTTACAGTAGCAGAGCATTATGGAAGTCTGTTTCTCAGATCTTCCAGGAACTGAAGTAAGCAACTTAGTTCTCTGTACTGTCCAATAAAATGATTTGAGTTTCATGATCACCATTGGCATGAACCATCACTAACTTCTAATCTGCAGTTGCTGGGAAGAACATCGTCCTGAAGTGCTTGAATATTTTTGTGCATGAGAAAACTGCGTAGGATGATGCTTCATGACTGAGTTAGCAATGCATTTTTCTCTCTTGGCTGAATGGTCGCTTACCCTACACCCTACTGAAGTATGGGGTTCGATTCACAAACATTCTCGTACTATTTTTCCTTCCATTATCCTCAAAACTGTTTTGTTTACAATTTTTCTAGACTAATCACACACTTTTCTCCAACACTTGGATTGTCTTTTTCACCTCAATAAAATTTACAATACTGTCATGCAGTACTTATATAAATTTAGCATAAACGCTATTGGAGCTGGAATTACCGTAGCTGCAGGCACCAAAATAAATAAACAAAACATAAACTGAGAGCCAAGCTAGTAGAGTGGATTACTCGCCTGCCAAGCAGGTGCCTTAGTTTTGACTTCCACCCAATAGCGACGGCCAGACAACGGCTGGCAAAAAAAACTCCCGGGGTTTAACCAGCCTCAAGAAAAAAATGGGTACATTTCGGGAAGGAAAAGGAAAGTCGTTCTCAGCGATGGAGTCTGTGCTAACAACAACACTAGTCAGCAGTTTCTGGTCAATTACTGATTAGGCAGTGCAGCACTTACAGTTTTGGCGCGTGTGATAATGTTGATTCACAGCAACTGCCTTGACATAAATTATGACTGTAAACAATGAAGGACCGAAAATACGCAAATACTTATAATAATTAAACATTCCCATTAACACTTCGTGGACCACAGTTATTTACCCTAAAAACCCCCCAGTTTCCAGCCATTTTTCTGAAAAATGAACTTTTTAAGCGGCCTTAGAAAAACACTAATATCTCTACTCACCACTGAGATAATTTAATCTAACTTGATAGACAGACTCCCAAGACCCTCCTAGTACTTCTTGAGTGTGTGATATCTGAAACAATTATCTGGATGCAATGGGACTTGACAACTTTTACAAATAAATCTTGTTTCACTCCTTTTCCCATTCACCAAGCACACTCTGCACTTCCTAGATGGTGCTTTTTTAGTGCCTTGACCCGCAAGCTTCACCAGGACATGATCCTTTATTATTCCAGATAATCTTCCTGGAGGATCCTGGCTTGGGGCCCTTTTGAGCTGTTTGGTAGGGGGTTCATTCTCATCATCTGCTTCCAAGTTTTCTTGAACAGCAGAGTTCTGGTTTCACAGAGCCAGAATCCTGCCACTTCAGTCAAATACTGCTTGTAGGTCTTACTGCTGTTGTTTAAGGCTCAGTAGACTGTATGAGTTAAATATTCCACAACTGATGAGACAGAATTCTACTTTTTTTGTTCCACTTCACTGTCTTCCTCAAGATGTAGTATGAAAGATACGGATCCCTTCATGTGCTTGTTGTAATCAAGAATGCAAATATATTTCATCAGTGGCTATCCAGTTTTTCTATCAGTCTTCTAGTAGCAACTACTCTTGAACTGTGCATTGCTGATATCATGCGGACAACTCTTTTGTCTTTCCACACCTGAAGAAGTGTTTGGTCTTTCTGGACATCGTGGTTCATGAAAGTAAAAGTAAAGGTCTCAGTCTGAATAAAAAGAAGACTGAAGTGATGGTTATCTCAAAGAAAAGAATACCACCAAAATGTAGCATTACCATTGATGGCACAGAACTGAAAAAAGTTGACAGAGTCAAGTACTTAGGAACAATTATAACAGCTGATGGGAAAATACAATGCAATAAAAGGCAGACGTCGTCAGGTCAGCATTCCAGAAAATGAGACATATCTTGTGCAACAGATCCGTATCAATGGAAACAAGATTCCGAGTACTTAAATGTTACATCGAGACAATTTTGTTAGTATGTATGTATCCTGTGTCACTCTCACACACCAGTCTCATAAGGATCCCATAGTTCGGTTTGAAGGATTATATGTCCTAAATTTCAGTCTTCTTCTCCAAGGAATCATTCCTTCATCAAGTGAAAGCTGCTGTTTCGGTTTATACAACTTCTGAAACTTAGGCAAAAAAGTAATCCGGCAGAGGTTTTATTTTGCTGATTCTGCCTGCTTCTAGAAGTGTCTGAGAGTTGTCAGAAGATGATCAAATTTAGCTCTGCTCATTGTTTTTGAAAATACTGATGTTTCCAGAAGAGGGTCTGTTGCCCAGTACTCTTTCCAGTGTGGCTTCCTAGTCTGGCCCATCAAAATGGAATTCCAAGGAATTTTTTCATGTCTGCAGGTGTTATATTTTCAGACAAAAAAGGCATATGTTGGGTCTGTATAAATTTTCATGATGAGCTAACAGTTCAATAAAATCATTGCCAAACATTTTACTGCAAATTTCTTCTATGCTGTCTGGTTTGTTTACACTTACTGTCACACTGGGATTTCCTAGAAATTTTTCAAGAATTGGCACAGAATCAATGTTACTCCACACACCTGTTATCACTACCAACTATATCATATGAAAAATGTGAAACATTGCCAAAAAATGTAGGAAAATATGCACTTTCATTCTGTATCTCACCGACATGGAACCGGGCTATACTTTTTTTTAATGTGCATAAAGAAAATTTGAAGATAATCACTGGTATAAAAGAAAGAAGAGCCAAAAATTATTTATTAATATAAATGAAAGGATCATTTTGTGCTTTCCTAATGAGATACAGAAAATTCTATAATCTTGCTCTTAGAATGATTAAGATACAGAAAATTCTATAATCTTGTCCTCAGAATGATTAAGATACAGAAAATTCTATAATCTTGCCAGTAGAATGATTGAGATACAGAAAATTCTATAATATTGCCCTAACAATGATTAAGATACAGAAAATTCTATAATATTGCCCTTAGAATGATTTGAGATACAGAAAATTCTATAATATTGCCCTAAAAATGATTAAGATACAGAAAATTCTATAATATTGCCCTTAGAATGATTTGAGATACAGAAAATTCTATAATATTGCCCTTAGAATGATTTGAGATACAGAAAATTCTATAATATTGCCCTAAAAATGATTAAGATACAGAAAATTATATAATATTGCCCTTAGAATGATTTGAGATACAGAAAATTCTATAATATTGCCCTAAAAATGATTGAGATACAGAAAATTCTATAATCTTGCCCTTAGAATGATTTGAGATACAGAAAATTCTATAATATTGCCCTAAAAATGATTGAGATACAGAAAATTCTATAATATTGCCCTAAAAATGATTGAGATACAGAAAATTCTATAATATTGCCCTAAAAATGATTGAGATACAGAAAATTCTATAATCTTGCTCTAAAAATGATTGAGATACAGAAAATTCTATAATATTGCCCTAAAAATGATTGAGATACAGAAAATTCTATAATATTGCCCTAAAAATGATTGAGATACAGAAAATCCTATAATATTGCTCTAAAAATGATTGAGATACAGAAAATCCTATAATCTTGCTCTAAAAATGATTGAGATACAGAAAATCCTATAATCTTGCTCTAAAAATGATTGAGATACAGAAAATCCTATAATCTTGCTCTAAAAATGATTGAGATACAGAAAATCCTATAATCTTGCTCTAAAAATGATTGAGATACAGAAAATCCTATAATCTTGCTCTAAAAATGATTGAGATACAGAAAATCCTATAATCTTGCTCTAAAAATGATTGAGATACAGAAAATCCTATAATCTTGCTCTAAAAATGATTGAGATACAGAAAATCCTATAATCTTGCTCTAAAAATGATTGAGATACAGAAAATCCTATATCTTGCTCTAAAAATGATTGAGATACAGAAAATCCTATAATCTTGCTCTAAAAATGATTGAGATACAGAAAATCCTATAATCTTGCTCTAAAAATGATTGAGATACAGAAAATCCTATAATATTGCCCTAAAAATGATTGAGATACAGAAAATTGTATAATCTTACCCTTAGAATGATTCCTTTCATAGGATCCTCAGGTCTCTTGATCAAAGAAGCAACAGTCTGAGCAGAGAAAATGTTCATATATTTCCAGTAATTATAATTTTAAATATACAATCAGTCAATCAATCTATCTGTAGCTGTACTTAGATACTCTGTAACTAAAACAGGCAGAAGTAGAAATGACATCACTGTCAAGGGCAGGTAACTCATGACCACAAAACATACAAAATGTGGAATTCAAACCAGAAAGCAGAGAACTGAAATCAACAGTGTGTGATTAACCATAATAGTGAATTTCCCAAAAGAATTAAATGAAAAAGATGAAAGCCTGATGATAACTAGCAACTTATGGAACAATACTGTAAAGCGCCATTTCCATGAAAGTCACAGATGTATGAGAACAACATTTTAATGTGCTAGACTTCAGAACATTAGGCTAGGTACAATGGCTGGAGTGAGAGTGCTGTAGGGACACAACAGGAGAATATTTATGAGTTATCCATCAAGCAGGGGCATACTTGTGAGCTGGTGTTCTTTGCAGCCAATGCTGTAAAGGTGTTGAGGCACAGCATTGTATCGGCATGGGAGTGGGTTATGGCAGCTATTTTTTCGGTCCTGGAGTACAGGTAAAAACCAGGTGATATGCAAAGCTTCTTTAGCAGACCCCACCACCATGGGGACTGGCAATCCCTGCCCCGTTAGCCAGGCTAAGTCTGTTACTGGGGGTACCACGGAGAGGTGGGACAGGGTCTTGGTCAGCTATGGTTCGCTAATCCTGAAGCTAGCATATCAGCTATGGGTCGCTGGCTGCCTCATCGGACAGCATCTTCACCCTCAGCAGGGGCATAAAAAGAGTAATGAGTTCACTCAGCTTATTTAAGAGGCAGCAAGGTTGACAGCAAGCGGTCAGAGGCAGAAGTGAGAGTAGATGTTGTGATGGGAATTCCAGTGTGTGAAATGTGAGAGGAGCTTACAGGAACACTGTAAGCAACCTGTAATCTTGTGTACATAATTTGTTTCAGTACAACGGGAGACCCACGACTGTGCTGACAGAGCCTGAAAGTGTTTACATGTGTTGAAGCTGAATAAACTTGTGAGTCCAGACAATCTCTCGGTTTGTGATGGACTGGGCAGCAGAATCCTAGCTATTGTAACACTGACGATTACTCTGGCCAGAATTTGGGCCACTCCAGTGCAGTGAGCCTGCCTTGGTTAGGTTTATCAAAGGCTGTATCAAATCCTAACAGACATAATTCCAACGTGTACCACACACTGTCAAACACCACCACCACTGCTACCTATCTGTCTGACTGTTTATATACCTGTCTGGACACATACCACAGACCATATAGCAGTATAGGGGATGTAATAGTGTAAAATAGTGAGCAAGCATTGCCCTGTTGGAACAAATATCGTTCCCCCATGTTCTAGACTACCAGATTGAGGATTCACATGACTGCTTTGGATTGGCTGGTTGGAAGTGAGACTGTGTGTGGTCATGTGATCAGAGGTACACAAATTTTGAGCTCAGCTTGCTGACAGGACAGGTAGTTTTGTTATGGAATTTTTTGACCGTTTTGGTGGTGGAAGTTTTAAGTATTATGTCGTGGTTGTAGGTTAGACATACCTGCTATGTTTATCACTGTGAAGTCACACAGTTGTTCATGATTCTCATGATGCTGATAGAGCAGTTTAGTATTTGGTTTGTGGCCTATTGTTTTCGCCTGCTGCGTATCTGAGATGTATAAGTTGAGAGCCTGGAACTCATAGATGTTTACAGTGTTTTATCAATGTGAACTCGTAGCTGTTTACAGTGTTTTATCAATGTGAACTCGTAGCTGTTTACAGTGTTTTATCAATGTGAACTCTTAGCTGTTTACAGTGTTTTATCAATGTGAACTCTTAGCTGTTTACAGTGTTTTATCAATGTAAACTGTTTCTGTGGACAGTGTTTTTACACTACAAGTTCTCAGTAGGCAGCAACACATGTCAACTGGCAGTGTCGCACTGTTACCGTCAAGCGCACACTAATCTTCTAAAATCAGTACCATTTAAGGCAACACATACACACATTTAAAGTTGGTGCTGTGTTGTGCACCCAGAGAAACTAAAGCATTCAACACAGCTAAGGCACTACTTTAAAAAAAAAACAACAAAAAAACTGGCAGATGGTGAAAAATGGAGAGAATATGTTGTTAGCCTATAAAGCACCACTAGGGTACTGAAGAGTGACTGCTCTATCAATCAGTACTCAAGGACTTGGATAAATAACTAGAACAAACTAAGTAACGATTAAACCATTAATAACCCGGTTTAGACAAAAAATGTCCACTAGCAATTAAACACAGTCTCTCTTTATGTAAGAATTACCTTTATAGGATGTTTGACAGCATTTCCAACAGTGAAACGGGAAGTTTCCCTCACCAAAGATGGCTTGCCTAACCTTGCCTCAACAGTTCGGAAAGCAAGACCGAAGCTGTATTTGACACCATAATAGCCGCCTACTATCAGAGTGACACCTCCTGCCTAAATTAATACGCCAAAAATGTACATTCAATTATACTGTTGAATATAACAACTTTGTAAAAATCTAACACTATGTTAGTCAGAAATGTCACTACCATTTATAACACAAAAAGTAAAGAGACAAAGTAGCTTAGCAGGTCGAAAAAACCAAATTGTCTGGCAACGACTTTCTCCCTGATGGACCTCAATTTCTGGGATAAAACTCTGGATAATCAATACTAAACAACAACACTATTAGCATATCTATTTTTACATATGGTGTACTACAAAATCCTTATATATAATGTATATGCGTTGTGTATACACCATCTATTAGTAGACCTCTCTGAACCTGAAAAAAATAATAATTAAATTAAAATCAAATCAATTTCTAGCAGAAATGTGTGTGTGGATATTATCAGTGATATATGTTCATTTTTCAGAAAGCTGCTGGCAAATCTGCCAGTACAGCATCATCTACTGATGTACATCCACATCCACTTCTCCTGATCCTGTTCCAGCTATATCATCGTCAGATCTTGAGGTGATGTCTACCCCTAGTGTAACAGTCTTAAGTGTGTATTTTTTCCCCTTGAGAGTGCCGTGGTGATGTGATTATACACTAACCTACCTATCAGAAGGTCCCAGGTTCAATTTTGCACTTGGCTAGAATTTTTTTCGGACCAACTGGCACTGGGGTCAGCCCAGCCTCAAATAAAATGGGTATCTGGGATTTCCCTACGAAAACAAAGGCAGCAAGGCAAGGTGCTGGCATCCCTACCTCGAATGCTGTAGCGGCCTAGAAAAGCGAAGGCACTAACACTTCACATCCCTATGGTATGCAAATGCTACGAGACTTAAGTAGTTACAAAAATTATGTTTGCGAAGTTCATTAATGAAAAGTTTATCAACCGCCATTTAAATAAAATCGCACATTGCATTCACAAAGCTGTTTTTATAATAAAACCTCTTACATTAAGTTTGTCTTTTATTTGTCTTAATTTGCTTGTAATTACTGTATTTCAATATTAATACCAAGTCAAAGCAGAGTTTACTGTACAGTATGGTCCGGTACGGGGTATAGTATTAGACCTATTTTTTTAATAGTAACTCTCAAGCAACTAGAAATCACATTTATCCAGCATCTACTAATCCCCATCATCATCATCATCATCATCGCCTTTCACTCCCTTGAGAGCACAGGCCACAGATAAAGGCTCTCCAGTCATCCTTGTACCAATCCCCATGGTTACCGGGTAACTGTCTACTGTGAATTTTTTTTAATATAGTTAAAATGTTACGTTAATTATTCATTTAGAACTCCCTGATTTTTTCTAACAAACCTTCCACCTATTAATTTTCCCAAACTGAAGACCATCAGTTTTTAACTGACTTTAAATGATTCATATTGAAACATTTTCTATACAGAGCCATATTATAACAGTTTGTAAGACAACACAACAGGTCTTTCACACAACATGTGAGTTGTCTTCTTCTTCTTCCTCTTCGTTCGCATTGTCTGTCTATACCTGCAGTCCTGTCTCTTGGATAAATTTCACTGTTTTTTTTGTAATTCATGTATGGAACCGTAGAGCTCATCTTCTTTAGTGGTTTCACTACATGTGAGTTGTGAGTTGCTACTGCCATTATGGCCAGTTCCAGAAATAAAAGAATTTTGTCAGAGTCATCAGCAGTCTGACAAAATGAAAAAAAAAAAAAAATACGACTGCACTGATACTCAATACCCGAAACTACGATACTGTTTAAAGCGTATGGAACATCATATTCTCCCACAAACTGACATCCTGGCTCAACAATGTGATGTTTTCAGAATGGCTCTCAAGTGAGGAATGCTCAATAATCTATAATCAGAGATTGGCAATCCTCCACTCCATGCATTCCCATACGTGCTCCGCCTTCCGTTCCAACACCCACTGAAGCGTATGTCTGCTGATGGAGCCAGTCACACATTGGTTGTGGGTAGCGTCCACCCTCTCTCTCCTCCCCTAACCAGACCATCCTTCTGATGTGACTGCTGTCAATCAACCCAATGTCATCCCTCATTCGCAGCCTGTCCAAGGTCGCACCTGCACTCTCCTCCTCGTCCATTCTTAAGCTGCCCTGAATCGATGCCGTGCCTGCTAACTTTTCTGCTTTCTCACTGGCTTTGACTCCCACATAACCTGGACAGTAGATCCACATCAAACTGGATAACCGAGAGCCCTCTATAAGCTGGACCTACTCCCTACTGAAGAAACACCTCTCAATTCTGTTATATGCTTTGGGAGTTTATTACAATATCAAAAAGGATCACATGACTTCAATGAATGGATGGATATGTGAGGAAATGGAAAGCAGAGGTAGAGCTAAAAATTCAAACTTACAAATGCTGTTATCATATTCCAGTTGTTCAGGAATGCTGACAAACCTGTTCCTAGAACCTGGCCATAGGTACTTTAATAGAGAGAGAGAAAGAAAAAAGAAAAAAACAAGGGTACACAAAATTACTATGGGTAATGTGGAAGAATTAAATACAGGTAATGTAGAAACAGTAAATATAAGTAATGTAGATGCAGTAAATACAGGTAATGCAGAAACAGTAAATATAAGTAATGTAGATGCAGTAAATACAGGTAATGCAGAAACAGTAAATATAAGTAATGTAGATGCAGTAAATACAGGTAATGCAGAAACAGTAAATATAAGTAATGTAGATGCGGTAAATACAGGTAACATAGAAACAGTAAATATTAATGTAGAAACAGTAAATATAAGTAATGTAGATGAAGTAAATACAGATAACACAGAAACAGTAAATATAAGTAATGTAGATGCAGTAAATACAGGTAACATAGAAACAGTAAATATTAATGCAGTAACAGTAAATATAAGTAATGTAGACACAGTAAATACAAGTAATATAGAAACAGTAAATAGACACAGTAAATATATGTGATGGAAAAACAGTAAATGTAGGTAATGCAGGCATAATAAATACATGTAATGTAGAAACAAATACATGTAATGTAGAAACAAATACAGGTAATGTAGACATAATAAATATATGTAATGTAGAAACAAATGCAGGTAATGTAGACACAATGAATACATGTAATGTAGAAACAAATACAGGTAATGTAGACATAATAAATATATGTAATGTAGAAACAAATGCAGGTAATGTAGACACAATGAATACATGTAATGTAGAAACAACAACTTCAGGTAATGTAGTCACAATAAATGCAGGTAATGAATAAAAAAAAAAAAAACATGAAGGTGAATGAATGAAAGTTAGAAAATGTGAATTACATAAACATTTTATTTTGCACTCCTATTTTTCAGTATATGAAGTAGTAATGGAAATATGCTATATTAGCACTGCAAAATAATATGGTGGCGATATATGAGTTTATTTTAAAAATTTATTTTATTACGTCTTTTTTTTTTAATCAGACCTGTAAATTATACTTTGTAAGCTGATGTTACGACACATACTTGCACACATTTTGTGAGAATATTTTTGCATACAGGTCGAAAATTTTGCACACAAGGTGCAAAACCTTAGAAGGCACACTGCTCAAGCCCGCTGGGTCAGTCTGCCATCTGATTTCGTACTGTATACACACGTTCAATTTGTCAATTTATACATGTGACTGGGTGCGCCCTGTGTTAAATTAAGGCTCTGCAACTCTTACAAAGGCTGCATCAAGTTCTGCATGAAGCCCAGCAAATCCGCTACCGAAACTCTCGAAACACTTCTTCAGGCTTGTGGTGAACATCTTTAGATCAAACACAGGTTTCCGAGTGGCATGCGTACTTCAAGGCCAATCGAGTTTCTGTTCAATGTGTCAACCATTCAGATAAACCAATCACCAGTAAAGCGCCAAAAAATATTGAATAAAAAATCTGTGAACTCATCCATGAGGACTGTCACCGAACAATCCACCAGCTCTCACAGGCGGATGGAACTAGCAACTGGGTCTGCCAGGAGACCCTCACATAAAACCTGAACACACACTGTATTGCTGCAGTCTGTTGTGCTGACACCTGATCAGAAGCAGCAGCAGCATCTTAATGCATGCCTTGAATTTTGCCAAGATGGCTAATGGCAACCAACCTTAATCTCTAGGATCATTACAGGTGATATCTGGGTTGACCTACCCACACCCCCCCCACCCCAAGACTTCATCTTACTTCCCAAAAAGAAATTAAAAGCTGAAGGAGCACCACTCTGACACCACAAATGAAATCCAAACAGAATCACGGGCAGAACTGGATGTCCTTCGGGAAAAGGACTTCCGCTGTGCTTATGAGTGTAGAAGAAGTGCTGGGATCGCTATGTACTTCACTTACGGGGCTATTTTTAAGGGAATGGTGGCCAAATGTAAATAAGATTAAGCCTGTAGTTTTGGTAAGAGCCAGTCTGAAAACTTTCTAATACCATTTCATAGTCCTTTTGCTTTGAATCAGCACCTAAGTTCCAGTGAGAGGGGAAAAACCCCTTTTCTCCTGACTTTTCAGCCACAAGTGCACAGCATCCCTTGTCCAGGACGTTTGGCATCATGTAAGCTTACTATGCCTCTCTTGGGCTTCATAACCCAGTTGTAGACTTGAGCACTGCACATCGCTCTTCATCATACACTACAGATACTTCACAGCAAATTGTCCAAGGGGTTCAGTCCTTTGGCAAAGAAGAATCGGCTGACAGAAAGTACTTTTTCCTTACAGCGGGAAGATGGGAAGATCTCGAGAGGTGGTTAGGGAAAAGGTCATCATAGGGAATCGGATCCAACTGAGTAAAAAATGTTTTGGTGATGTGGCCTGAAACTCTCTGGGAGGTGCAGCAACCCATAACAGTTTTGGAACCACTGGTCTAGCATCTTCCATGTGTCTGAATCAGCTCAAGACAGACCAGATACTACAAAAGGCAAGGACAGTAAAATATTTGTATAAAAGGAAAACACTAAGACACACTATCCATAAGGAAGGTAAGTCGAGCTTAGAGATAAGGTTTCCATGCCATTAAAGCATATTGGGGAAAATGCGCTTAAGTTCATATTTTCTGTGACCTTCAGCACATAAAAGTGTGATGTGGCCAGTATCATGCCTGGCCATTTTACCTTTCCAGATTTCTCTGCTACCTATTTTTAGAGGATGGGTGAATCCCAGAGCCATTTTCAGTCTTGTACCAGAAAAAAACCTCACCACTGGGACCGAACCCAGCAGCACCAGCACCTAACCACTCAGCTAACCAGGCTGCCCAGCTGCTTACAGATACTGAAAAGAAATGGAATGCGACAAGGGAACATCCGACAACTGGTCCAGATCTTTACATCTAAAGAATGAACATTAAACCAACGGTCACAAAGTGTGGTAAAGCTCATAACACTCACGTGATGGACTCTAGCTTTGTCTTCCTGTCTTCCTCTGCCCTGAGTTTTATTTGCTCTTTGATGATGTCTCTGTTCTCCCTCTCCATTTTGCCCCTGGCCCTCATCTCAGCCTCAATCCTCACCATGTCGTTCTTGTGTCTCAGCTCTGCTTCTTTCTCCAAAGTGGCTATTGAGTATCATTTACAAAAAAAAAAGAAGCTTACCACAACTAGAAAATATCCTATGTTTGATCACATATTTTGCAGCACATGCCTATCAATGAATGTTTGAAAACAAGTCTTAAAATGCTATACTGAGTTTATCTTATTAAGTGAATCATGGACAACAGGCAAGTCTGCACACAGATAAATGGAAGTGAAGTGTTGAGGAGATGTAAACACAAGCCTTGAAGGTTAGTTCTCATTCCTATCTCTTGCAGTCTGATTTTGAGTCTGATATCATAAAGAAAAACTGCAGCACACAAGATGTCTTGGTGAAAGAAAAAAAATATGTATATATATATATATATATATATATATATATAAGTTCTGTAGAATTTGCATACAGTAGAGGTGTGAAGTGTTAATGCCTTCACATCTCTAGGCCACTAAAGTATTTTAGAAGGGATGCCACCAACTGTTCTTGCTGCCTTTGTTCTCCTGGGGAACCCCTGGGTACCTATTTTTTTTTAGGCTGGGATGACCCCGGTGGCTGTCTGCCCGAATGCAAAATCAAACCAGATGACTTCTGATCAGCAGGTAAGTGCACTATTCACTGCAGCACACTGATGACCTAGTAGATAATGCTCTGCCAACTCAGCAAATGACAGTGGGTTCACACCCCAAAAAAGTACCTATAATCAGTGCTCCAACTTACCCATCCTTATTGCTTCCTGCTTTTTCACAGACTCTTCCTGCTTCCGAAGGTTTTCCTCATTCATTCTTGCCTGTAAAAATAAAATTAATGAACTAGCGAATGCCATGCTTGCTTTCTTATCATGCATTATACCATTTACATCACCCCTGCATCAAGTTTCTTATACAAATTTCTTGTCAAAATCTGGCATTTCTTCTTCTTTGTCATTCACTCAAACACCGATGCCAGTCTGTCTTGCTAATATGGCAGTTCATATCAGGTTTTCAGCATCGTGATAGGTTTCTCCTGTAGGGGCCTGGGGTCTTAGGCCTGGCCAGGTCCTTTGCCTGAGTGAGTTGTGTAGCTGGCAACTCTGAAGGACATGATGCAGCTTCTGTTGCTCTTTGCCGCTGACACGCAGGTCTGTTGGGTCAATTTTCAGCTTCTGATACGGATGTAGTATTTGTCCAGTTTGAATAATACTTGTAGGCCAAAGAATCAGACTGCACTGAAGAAATGGATGCCTTTCACAGGACGCTACATAATAATCATTCAGGGAAACATAAGAAATAAGCTACAATGTTCTGGAGAAGTCTAATGAACAGTACATAAAAATTTTTTGTGCTTGGATAAGTCCTTTATTCATGAGATGGGCCTCCAAATGATACCCTATTTTCTTTTCATTCACAAATAACTGTGTTATCTATACAATCTCATCACTGTACAATCTTGCATGGTTTGTAATATAAGTAAATGTTCCCCATTTCCATTTTTCTGAGGTCAAATCCTTCTGGCATTAATACATCTAGTAGGCCTTTACTGCTGGATTAACAGGTCATCCATAAACTTCTGAGTGTGAGTACAGATCACTATCAACTATTCTACTTACACATTCCCCCCTCCTCCTCCTCTTAAGTAAGTACTTGCACCCTTTCCCCCTCCCAAATCCTCTTAAGTAAGTACATCTGAGTCATTGTGTAAAATGACCTGGAGAAGTGGAATGAAAACTACAAATTCTTCAGCAAAGAACTTTTGAAACAAGCTCAAGATCAGCCTGACCAACACATGCACATGTGGCAGTAGTAAGATAACAGGAAAATACTTTCTACAGGAGTGCCCAACATATGAGAAACTGAGAAAACAGCAATGGCCAATGTCTGCACCTGTCCAAGAAAAAAAAAAAACTGTATGGGGATGCACACAAACTCCAATGACCAACAATAACTTCAG
This sequence comes from Achatina immaculata, assembly GCA_009760885.1. Classification (NCBI taxonomy): domain Eukaryota; kingdom Metazoa; phylum Mollusca; class Gastropoda; order Stylommatophora; family Achatinidae; genus Lissachatina; species Lissachatina immaculata. The sequence continues at coordinate 14,042,520 of CM019712.1, read as the reverse complement.
AAGTACACAGGCTGACATCTGGAAAATAATTCAAGAAGCAGCAAATTGTAACTAAAGAAATAAAGACTTCTAAAAAAAAATACCTCAATTATTAAAACACTGGTACAATATACACACAGCTGCTGACCACCATAAAACACGGCATAAAATCCGAGTTTTCCAGAAAGACAAAACTAACCTGCTGGGCTAGCTGGTCCTCGTAGCGTTTGCGTGCCAGCTGGTCATCGTACTGTGCTTTATACTGATGCTGTTTGGTTTCTTCAGCCATTGTCTTTCGTCTCTCCTCGGCGACTGCTCTCACCTGCTCCAGCTTGAGCTGCTCCAGATGTGCTTCATATTCCTGGAAGACAGAAAAAAAAATGTCTACATAAAACTTGACATTGTAGATAGTGGGAGGCCTTTACAAAAACATCTGACACTGCAGACAGCTGGGGGCCTTTACAAAGCACTTGACATTATAGACAACTGGGCAGCCTTTACAAAAACACTTGACACTATAATGGGCCCTTAAAAACGCTTGACATGGCAGATATATGAGGCCCACATAAAAACATCTGACTGCAGATAATTAGGAGAATTACAAAAACACCTGACATTAGTGATAGCTGAGGCCTTTATAAAATACTTAACGCTGCAAATAACTAGGGGCCCTTACAAAAACACTTGACACTGTAGACAGTTGGGTTCTCCTCAACAGTAAACTTTTTTTTCAGCTAGTTAGGAAGGAAGGACCATCATCCATGCATTCTAGACACATCCATAGATGCTACAATCTCCTCTTCACTATCTTTTTCAGCACACAGTAACTGATGACAGCCATTCTTTATAGGTTTGCCATGACAGCCATTCTTTATAGGTTGGCCATCCGTCTGGAGCTCTTGATGAATCATTAATTTTTTCCACTCCCAAATTTCATCCTAGCTCCTTCATTCCTGACAACATCGTCAATTCACAGCTGTCAGTGAAGTCCTTTGTTCGACCAGCTTCTCTTACACCGCCGATGATATTTGGTCAATCCACTGCCTTCGTTTTATGACAGGTGAGTCGACCAGCTGATCTTCTCTTTCATTTCTCCTTTAACTTGCATGAACTGGTACAAAAACGAACCTCAGTCAAAGGATCTGTGACATCTGCTGGGATTCAAGCCACTATTGCCCTTAGAGATCCAGACAGAGTTTTCTTAATGTTCATCACGACGTTCGAGATTCACACCGCTATTTAGTCTTGTGACTTGAACCAGCTCAGAGCTTTTGTCACGGACTTGGTTTCTACTGCTGCTTGCTGCTGCAGCATAAACACTGCTGGCTTCTTTCACTGTTCTGTCATCTGAATTGACCATAAAGGCCCTGGCACACCCTCTTGCCACAAAACCATTGATCTGTCTGTATAAATAACGACATCGCCATATCTGGTGTTTCTACTAATTAGTGCTTTAACATCAGCATCTACTGCAGCAGAAATATGTTCTCTGAATCTTCTGTCCAGTGCAATACGGACAGAGAGAGGCAATTTGAAGTCTGACAGTGCAGGTACTCATACCAATCCAGGGTCTATATTTTTAGGAGGACAAACCTCACTGATTACACCTGCACAGCAATTCCCCCCTCCCCCCCAGTAGTATCAAGTAACATGTTTACAAAAAACAAAAAAAATGTACCTTGATTTGTTTCTGAGCTTCCATAGCCTTTGTTCTTTCTTGTTCTTGAATAAGTAACAATGCATCTTTTGCATGTTCTGTCACAAAATATAAATACATATGTGAGAACCAAAATTTAAAATAAACCAAATAAAAAAAAAAAATCCACGGGAAGCAAAGACAACTGTAAGTCCCTGAATAGAGATAAAAGCAGGGAAATCCCTATTTATTCAGCTAGACATCTGTCTATTATCAGCAGCACTGTGTGAAGACAGAACAGGGTCTTGGACATCTATGCATCACAGACCACTAACTCATTCAGCTCAAGCTCTTTGTATTTAGTCCCCACCAGTCAGTTGGTCAGTCAGTCAGTCAGTCGGTCAGTCGTTTGCATGTCCCTTGCTGAACTTTGCTCCCACCCCCCTCCCTAACAGTAGTCCCCACCACAGAGTACACATTTTTTAATTGTGTTGGTCATCTAGAAGTATACCACTTATAAAGGAGTCTGAGAGCATAAAAACAGGAGTCATGAGTCTACATGTTAGTTGATGGACCATCCTCACAGTATCTTCCCCAGCATGCAATGACTGATGACAGCAGTTCTTTATTGGTTTATCAATGACTGATGACAGCAGTTCTTTGTTGGTTTATCAATGACTGATGACAGCAGTTCTTTGTTGGTTTTATCAGTCTTCTTTGTCTCCCTACACAGCGTTCTCATCTGGCTACAGCCTGTCTAGCACTGTCCTCAAGCAGCCTGTCCATGGTCTCAGATTCACAGTCCTTGCTGGGATCCCTGAAGCAGCCCAACCTCCTTAAGAGTATTTTGATTATCAGCCTGGTTCTCTGCTCACCCATTTTCCACAGTGGCCAAACCGGGAAGTCTGTTATCTTTCACTTCCACATGTCCTGGCACAAAGATAGAACAGATTTTTGTCAGTCTTGACCTCCTCAATTTCGAAGAACATTAGATGAATGTTGCGAATTCACTGGACAACAAAAATTAATGGAGAATGTATGAGACGGGCAGGACAGACAAAAAAAAATCTTGACAAAAAAATAAGAGACAATGTACTTTCATAGGACATGCAATGAGAAGAGGGAGCATTGAAAATATTGTAACAATAGGAAAAATAGAGGGATGAAGAGCCAGATGAAGACTGAGAGAAATGGTACTGGACAGTCTGACGGGATTGTGTGAGAGGAGATCACCAACTGAGCTGATGGCCTGCATGAAGGATCGTGTACTCTGGAGAAGCAAAACAGCCAAAGCCAACTGGCACGGCACCTGATGATGATGACTGACCTCCCCTGAGACTCCAGCCGCTGCTTTCAAAACCAACCCAACTTGATCTTTCTGAGCACTGTCACTGAGAACACATGTGGAGATCTTTGTCTCCAGCCATGTTATTGCCTTGGTGACTGTCATGACCTTAGTTTTTGGTGTACCAGTTCCACAGCCCTAGTTTTAAATATGGTACTTTATGCATTCAAGTATTTGAGTTATCTGTTTGCAAGCATGCAACGTGAATACATCATTAAAATACTCCTTGCAAACCACTAGAATGTTTGGAAAGACTAACTGAATGCATAGAATTTTGGTTCAAAGATGTGCATAAGTGAGATAATGAGGAGCTGGATATAGACCTACTGTCCTTTTATGATCATGCTGCCAAATATTACATGTGGGAAAAGATTATAAAAATCAACTTCAAGAAAGGAGTGAAGAGAAATTCTTGCATCAGAAAAAGAAACTAGGATGATGAAACGGTAGAGTTTCTTCAAAGACATATGACCTCATAATTAGAGATTACTGAAAGAGGCTACAACAAATCTTACATGTATTCTAGATTTCTATATCTCACCAGCTTTGAAAAATGTGTTTGTCAAATCTGTCAACTATATATTAACAGTATTGGGTAGTGCTAAAAACTAGCCTTTTTCCTCTGTTTTATTGGTGAGGTACCCAAACCAGGTTTTAAAGTTGTTGTTTACTAAAAACAGACAATTATGCCAATCTAACAGTAGTAAAATCAATTATGGCGAAGACGTTCGACAGAACGATGTTTGAAAACCTACACAAACATTCACTTGCTTCACGATGGTCTTCTATTAATAAGAAAAGAGCAATTTTTTTTAAAAATGCGACCCTCTATCTTTCTCTTCTATTCCATTTCAGTTTATACAACCGGTGGGGTATGTGCGCATATTCAGAACACTTCACAATCGAAGAATACTCTACATCAAACAATAACAGGACCCACTTGAATTCTCCAACTCTTTGGCCGCTTTCGCTGCCCTTTCCAAGGCAGATGAATCAAACGAGTACTCCATTTTAGAATTTTTCTTATCGCCTCCACCTGAATCTCCAGGTGGTGGTGGAGATGGTATCTGAGGAAATCCACCCGGCCCCTGGGGCGGATTTTTGACGCCGAATATCCAAGACATGTTGTGATTCTGCCGGTCTATCTCGCCATCAATGACTTTCAGACTTCGGTCTGCAGAAGTTAATTTCACGTGGCGGAAGTGGAAGTTTGCGCATGCGCCATTTCTTGTTTTTAGTTCCAGTTGTTTAAAAAGGTTGACCAATCTGAACCAATATTGCTATATGGTTCTGAAACTTGTAGCCGATATTGCTATATGGTTCTGAAACTTGTAGCCGATATTGCTATATGGTTCTGAAACCTGTAGCCGATATTGCCATATGGTTCTGTAACTTGGGCAGTCAACAAAGGCAAAGAAACGATGCAAATGAGATGTGATTTTGGATGCAACAAATACCCTGGACGGACAGATAAACAAACGAAGAGGCCATCAAAGAAGTTTCAGAACAACGAACCTAATTAAAATGATAAGAAAAAGACAATCAAAAATTCTTGGATATGTCACGAGAAGACAAAAGCTGGAGAACCTAGCAATGACTGGAAAATTCGTGGGGGAAAAGCAAGAGAGGAAGGTGAAGAGAAAAATATCTCAGTGGGCTGACCAAATGGCACAGAGAAAGAAAACCAACTTGAACTATCCAGAAACACTAAGGACCATGCAAGATGGAGAAACACAATCCGGCATGGCACATAATAATAAAATATAGTACAAGCATGCTTGTGGATGTTTTGGGTGTTTCCTAATGATCGGGAAAGCTCGGTTTGCTGTTACCCCTTTCTCTTACATAACACAGTAGAATTAATTAATTTAGTCCTTTTACGTCCAAAAATATTGCCATTACCAGCGAATATGAATAGCGTAGAAACTTTACGACACACACACACACACACACACACATGTGCAGTTCTTTTAACCAAAAATCTAAATACCACTGGTATACTTTGTCATACTTTGTTATATCTAAGAAACAGAATCCACCAGCATGCAGTATTAAATTAAACGGAACTATTCTAAAGCAGGTGCAGAAATTCAAATACCTTGGAGCAGTAATAACTTCAGATGGGAAATGCAGAACAGAAATTAGGAACAGAATAGGCCAAGCAAAGACTGCATTTCAGAGAATGAGAAACATATTGACCAACACATCCTTATCAATGAATGTTAGAAAACGAGTCCTAAAATGCTATATTGAACCTATCTTGTTATATGGAAGTGAATCATGGACAATAGGCAAGTCTGCACAAAAATCATTGGAAGCAGCAGAAATGTGGTTTATTAGAAGAATGTTGCGAATCCCCTGGACAGCAAAAATAACTAATGAAGAATGTATGAGAAGAGCTGGAGAGACAAAAAACCTTGTCAAAAAGATAAGAGAGAGACAATGTACTTTCATAGGACATGCAGTGAGAAGAGGGAGCATTGAAAATATTATAACAACAGGAAAAATAGAAGGAAGAAGATCAAGAGGAAGACCAAGAGAAATGATACTGGACAGTCTGACAGGATGGTGTGAGAGGAGATCACGAAATGAGCTGATGGCTTGCATGAAGGATCGTGTACTCTGGAGAAGCATAATAGCCAACGCCAGTCGGCACGGCACATGATCATGATGATGATGATACTTTGTCAAAACTGTGCCAGTAGTAACAAAAGTTCAAAGGTTTAAAATTCATGCCCCGGCTTCAATGTATTCGGGACAACCCCATATATGCCCCGCCGCATCCCTCAGCATCCATCTAAGAGTATGTTTGTTAATAGTTCGTGTCAGCTATTGGTTGTTTACGATGTATTTTCTGCCACACAGTTCGGATTTCCTGCCAGAACCTTTAATTTGTCCTAGCTCTAGAAATCTCTTTAGATCTACATTGTTCTTCCATTCCCGGTCTTCATTTTCCTGCAGTATGTCTAATACAGTCTTAGAAATGTTCCCCCCTTGTCCATTGTTAGTATGTCATTTATTTTAGCCTGTCCAGCAAGTCTATTTGCCACTTCATTGCCATGTACTCCCGCATGCCCTGGACAGTAAAGCCACTTTAGGCATATCACATCTGACTGGTTTAACAGATGAACCCATTCTTTTCGAAGCAATTTCTTCTCATTCTTACGAAGCATACTCTGTGAAATCCGTCACAATGACACCATTAACTACATCATGAGCAACTAGCTATTCCATTGCTGCCGACATAGCCTCAATTTCCATTCGTATGCTTGAAGTTGTGATTTCAAAGGCTTCCGAACCCTGTGCCACTATTCTTCCATTTCGCGGTAGACAACAAAACCCCAACTACTTCTTCTGTTCCGAGTCACTGAGCCGTCTATATATAATACCGTGTCGGAAGACCCACAGTGATGCTGGATCAAATCTTGAACCCAAAGTTCATCTGCTCCCTGTGTCCAATCTCGACATTTTCAACCCTTTATTAGCTGAGGCTGGTCCTGTACCTGTAACCAACCATCATCTTTAGGCACCACATCTAGACTGCAAATTGACTTTATTGTATCCTCGGCCTCAGCCATTCTAGAGCTGCATCGTTTGATGCGTCTTCCCTTTATCAGCCCCAACTCCGTATGGAGAGGGATGATCTTTCATGCCAGGAACTCTGATGTATGTCTTTACCTGAGCATGCTTGTGTTTAGACCTCACACTCAGCATATCAAGCAGAAAACTCATGGCCGACACCGGAGTATCCCTGGTGCAACCCAAGACAACTCTCAATACACGCTCTAGTCTGTTCGGCTGTGCATTGGACAGGGTGAGCAGCCCAGGCCAAGACCTTACTCCAGTGGTAACAGCACCAGCTCCTGCATCAGCAAGAATAGAGTGCGCTGTGGAAAGTCCGCTGCAGCCATTAACCTAACAACCCATCTCTTTCCTGACTTTTTCGTATTGCATTGTCCATATGGGTTGCAAAGGACAAAGAACGATCAAATGTGATCCCTAGATACTTCATGAAATGTGTTTTCTTAATATCTTGGCATTGGCACTTCACAATCGAAACTTCAGATCCTACAATGAGCACCACAGGATGCTAGCTTTTTCTGGGTTTATCACCAATATACATTGACCATATGTGTTTTCTATCTCACCCTGACCATGTGAGTTTTCTGGCTTACCCTGATCTGAAGTGTTTTCTATCTCACCTGACCATATGTGTTTTCTATCTCACCCTGACCATATGTGTTTTCTATCTCACCCTGACCATATGAGTTTTCTATCTCACCCTGACCATATGCGTTTTCTATCTCACATATGTGCCCAGTGTGTTCCTTTACCTCCTATGGATTGCCCAATATGTTCCTTTACCTCCTATGGATTTCCCTATATGTTCTTACACCTCTTATGGATTGCCCAATATTTTCTTATACCTTCTATGGATTACCCAATGTTTTCTTATATCTCCTATGGATTGCCCAGTGTTCCTATACCTCCTATGGATTGCCCAGTGTGTTCCTATACCTCTTATGAATTGCCCAATGTGTTCCTATACCTCCTATGCATTGCCAAATGTTCTTAATCCTCCTATGGATGCATCAGCAGCAGGATATCTTGCTCACAACTGAGAGGCCAAAAGGAGTGCTGTTAGGGAGGCAAAGTTCTGCAAGGGACATGCAAATGAATGAATGAACCTTCTATGGATTGCCCAGTGTGTTCCTATACCTTCTATGGATTGCCCAGTGTGTTCCTTTATCTCCTATACATTGTCCAGTGTGTTCCTATACCTTCTATGGATTGCCCAGTGTGTTCCTTTATCTCCTATACATTGTCCAGTGTGTTCCTATACCTTCTATGGATTGCCCAGTGTGTTCCTTTATCTCCTATACATTGTCCAGTGTGTTCCTATACCTTCTATGGATTGCCCAGTGTGTTCCTTTATCTCCTATGGATTGCCCAGTGTGTTCCTATACCTCCTATGGATTGCCCAGTGTGTTCCTTTATCTCCTATACATTGTCCAGTGTGTTCCTATACTCAGTTTGGCCTGACATCACCAGTCCTGTTAGTTTTAGGCATGACTTAGAGAAAGTGCGAACAGCTTGGTTTTTACTTTACACATCGATAGTTTGTAACAGAACAACTGAAAGAATGGATAGTGAGCTCCATACACCCATCATTTGGCTTCCTTAACCCTAAAGGGTATGGAAACACCATGTTAAGAACTTCTGGTCTGATGTGCCAACATCATCATCATCAGTCCTCTTTACTGTGGAGCATAAGGCATAAACAAAGGTTCCCCAGCCAATCATGTCTTGAGCAAGTCAAGGTACCTCAAAAGATGTCTTTCTTGCTTTCTTTATTTCTTCCTGTTTTGTGCATCTCCATGTTCCTAATGACTTGCCTCTCTTCCTTGAGGTATCCAAGTCAAGGCAGTATAGGGGGTGACTTGTCTTTTTACATTTGTAGCATGTGGCCCAGCCATTTCCATCTTCATTTTTTTTTTTTAAACCTCTTTAAAAGTGTTAACAGGTTCAAGGAAAATATGGGCACTAACACTCTACCTCCTATTTATCTTTGTGGCATTTTTGGCCTACCTTTATCTATCAAAACACTTATGTTCCTAACAGTGGCTTTGTATCAATATCTTTATAAAACCATGGAATGAAACCTTTAGCAGCTGATGCCCATAGCAAAAAATCATGCATCAAACTGAACAGAGACTTGGTTCACTGGTTGTTTTTTTTAATTCCTAGAGCGGATCTAAGAAGCTTTTCAGAAAGCTCAACTCCACCTCTTTGGAAAAACTAAAAATAAAGCAAGACAAGACTCATCTATATCCTAAAAGTGGCATTAACATCAGCGTGTTTCTGGCAGCTGCTGAAGATGACAAACATGTCGGACCAAATGGCACAGGTATCGCAGTCTATTTGCAAACAGTGACCCAACACTTTTTTAAAAAGTGAATGCAGATGAAATAGAAGAGTTTCTGGCAGCACTGTCTTGAGGTGAATTTGGATTATATCCAGCAAAATGTTCATCAGTCCAAACAGCGGTGTCATCTTTATTTTTTAACGCAGTCATGTTGACTTCCATTAGTGTGTGAAAAGAAAAAAAAAACAACCAAGAAAAACAAACTCAACTTTTATGTAACATCAAACAACAAACAAACTATATTTTGACATCACGAGTTTTAATGTCCAACATCATCAGTCAAAACATTAATCTTAGTACACAACAACAACAATAAATTTGTAAGTACAGATGTTTTTATATTTTTCTTTTAAAAAAAACATCTTTCACATACTCTGGTCACCTTACAAGCACAAACAATACCTTACATTTTACTCTGTAGTGTTTGGTGACAATGATTACAGTCAAATATTTGTTTCAGTCTCTGTCACTGTGATATATGTGAAAATACTGTATCCCCAATATCCTTAATGCCACGGAAAATGGGGATTTTACCTTTTACTGTGATATATGGGTAATGCTGTAACTGAAAATTATGTTCAAAACCATGCTTTCTCTCCCCACTGTAAACTTTTAAGTGAATTTTTCATTATATTTATTTATAATCTTTTCTGCTGATCCTGAAGAATGCATTTTGCCAAAATATTGGTTATACTAGTTAATTTCTTTTTTTTTCTCCCTAATCTCCTTTCCCTATTCCATCTGATCTTCCTATTCCCTAACCAATGGCAATACAAGATTTGGATAAATTTTCATGCAAGATAAGAACCACGAATATCAGGCTGGTTTCTTCTAAATTTTATCTTTTATACTCAATATTTTTCTTTCTCATGCTTTTCAATTAAAAAAAAATAAAATCCACTTGACTGGGCACAAACCAAAACAAATGTAGAATTAGGTGAATATGAGCCAGTTTGGTGTGAAAATATTACCGGAACTAAACGATGCTGGTACAGGACGCATGCCGGCACTTTTTAAAATATAAGTTTCTGGTACACAGGTAAAGAAAAAAATGCTTAATTGGACAGGCCTCGTGTTCCATGAACTAGTCCAGATAACATAGCCTCTCACTGGACGGGCCATGTGTTCCATGAACTAGTCCAGATAACACAGCCTCTCACTGGACGGGCCATGTGTTCCATGAACTAGTCCAGATAACACAGCCTCTCACTGGACAGGGCACGTGTTCCAAGAACTAGTCCAGATAACACAGCCTCTCACTGGATGGGCCATGTGTTCCATGAACTAGTCCAGATAACACAGCCTCTCACTGGATGGGCCATGTGTTCCATGAACTAGTCCAGATAACACAGCCTCTCACTGGACGGGCCATGTGTTCCATGAACTAGTCCAGATAACACAGCCTCTCACTGGACAGGCCTCGTGTTCCATGAACTAGTCCAGATAACTCTTGAATGAAATCTTCAAGGAGAAAGAAATGTGAAGCAGCCTAAGACCCAGAGAAAATGGCAAGACAATCAATAAAAGAAATTTTGTTAAAAATGGTCGTAGAATGAGGTGACTAGAATTGAAAAAGATGGCCATTATAGAAGTCTCTTTTTTAAAAAGAATTGAACTGACCAAGTTAAACAATCCATTCCTCCTGATGTGGCTGTTGTACATCAATGTGGAGTCAGTACGACAAACTTTCAACTCAAAGCTTTTTCATATGCGGTGAGTTTCTATAGTCCGCCCGAAAACCGCTTCCAACTCTACAACTTCGAATCCACATCATGGTGGCCATCCAGTGGCGTTTTAAAAAAATTAGCCGTTATCTACTGCCATGGAATGTGAAATACGTCATAGATAACTGAAAAATCAAGCTATCAAAGGCAACTATATCTATCATTACACACAATGAAGAACTGCCTCCAGCTGAAACGATACAGAAATTACATCTTCCTCATGCTAACATACCCTACACACTTTGCCCAGACTACAGTTACAACAAGAAGCTACTGCTTCCGGCATTAACAGTTAACTACTTATGAAGACCATATCTGTAAAAAACAATATCATTAACTTTCTTGCTTCCAAAGCAGAAATTTATTAATCACTGCCAACTTTAACACTCCTAGTATGTCAATAATAATTGAAGAAAGGGAAAACAAAACAGTTTTAACATAATGAATTATATTCAGATTACTTCGACTGGTTTACATCTTTCACATAAATATTTGTTTATGAAGATAAAAAAAAAAAAAAATCAGATCTGCCAGTTTGTCTGTCTTTTAATTTTTGGTTCAGAAATGATGATGGGAAAAAAAAAGGCCAGTATAACAATATAAAACATAATATGATTTATGTCACAAACTGAAACACTGAAGGAAATGAATAAAAAAAAACATTATGTGCAGAATATGTGAGTGAATTTAACCATTCAGATGTAAAATTCTGGATTAACAAGAACATGGAACAATTACATGAAAAATGAGTGCATCGCCTTCAAGCTGTTCAGTATTTCCTTTCACTCGGCTTTCTCTGATGAAGGGGCATCGGATTTCTTAGAAGATTCATCATCCTTCTCTGAAAGTAATTTTTGATGTAAAAGACAATCAGCCGTGATGTGTACAGTTTCGAAAGCAGATGAAACTTGAAGATGAGTGATGATGAAAAGGCCAGCTAGTATTGATGTGATCAAGTCAAAGATGGGGCTGTTGTCTTGCCATATGAACCAAAGCTGGCCAAGATCCTATCTAATACGGAGCATAGTTAGACGGAGGAATGTGATGTATTTTCAAGAAATTTCTTATTTCGTCTCCACTACCCCACTAGTACCTTATATACACCTCCGTCTAACACTACCCTATTAGTACCTTATATACACCTCTGTCTAACACTACTCCCCTAGTACCTTATATACACCTCCGTCTAACACTACCCTATTAGTACCTTATATACACCTCCATCTAACACTACCCCACTAGTACCTTATATACATCTCCATCTAACACTACTCCCCTAGTACCTTATATACATCTCCATCTAACACTACCCCACTAGTACCTTATATACATCTCCATCTAACACTACCCCACTAGTACCTTATATACATCTCCATCTAACACTACCCCACTAGTACCTTATATACACCTCTATCTAACACTACTCCCCTAGTACCTTATATACACCTCCATCTAACACTACTCCCCTAGTACCTTATATACACCTCTAACACTACCCCATTAGTACCTTATATACACCTCCATCTAACACTACTCCCCTAGTACCTTATATACACCTCTAACACTACCCCACTAGTACCTTATATACACCTCCATCTAACACTACCCCACTAGTACCTTATATACACCTCCATCTAACACTACTCCCCTAGTACCTTATATACATCTCCATCTAACACTACTCCCCTAGTACCTTATATACACCTCTAACACTACCCCACTAGTACCTTATATACACCTCCATCTAACACTACCCCACTAGTACCTTATATACACCTCCATCTAACACTACCCCACTAGTACCTTATATACATCTCCATCTAACACTACCCCACTAGTACCTTATATACACCTCCATCTAACACTACTCCCCTAGTACCTTATATACACCTCTAACACTACCCCACTAGTACCTTATATACATCTCCATCTAACACTACTCCCCTAGTACCTTGTATACACCTCTATCTAACACAACTCCCCTAGTACCTTATATACACCTCCATCTAACACTACTCCCCTAGTACCTTATATACACCACCATCTAACACTACTCCCCTAGTACCTTATATACACCTCCATCTAACACAACTCCCCTAGTACCTTATATACACCTCCATCTAACACTACTCCCCTAGTACCTTATATACATCTCCATCTAACACTACTCCCCTAGTACCTTATATACACCTCCATCTAACACTACTCCCCTAGTACCTTATATACACCTCTGTCTAACACTACTCCCCTAGTACCTTATATAAACCTCTGTCTAACACTACTCCCCTAGTACCTTATATACACCTCTGTCTAACACTACTCCCCTAGTACCTTATATACACCTCCATCTAACACTACTCCCCTAGTACCTTATATACACCTCCATCTAACACTACTCCCCTAGTACCTTATATACACCTCCATCTAACACTACTCCCCTAGTACCTTGTATACACCTCCATCTAACACTTCTCCACTTGTACCAGTTTTAAGGCAGTTACTATCATAGTTTCCCTAACATGGAGAACTTCTATTAATAAGCTTTGGAGCAGCTGAACTGACAGTGATCCAGTTTCTCACCTGAAGGCAGTGGTTGTTACCTTCAGTGGACACTGATGCTCTGAAACTGGAGAATGCTGGTCTGCCTGCTAAGTCATGCTGTTCCTCATGAATGAGATAAAACCAGGAGTTCATGTGCTACTGTTTCATGAGCATGTGGCACTAACATTTTCTCAAAACCAGTACACTTGTATCTGTCGGTTACCTTGCATGAGGTAGCTTCCCAGACAGCGGTTTTGTCAATACAACCGTCTGGTATCTTATACTTACTTTTTTAAAATGTGAAACTTTACAAACATCAATGGAATTAAATGTTCATGTCAAACTTTTCCTACCTGATCTGATACGAGATTTACTCTTTACAAAAAGCTCACGTATTGGACCAAAGCAAAAACTGACTGAGTCTCCTTCAAGCTAACTGAGCTTCGTCAGCCAAACGGCTCAATTAATCTCCAACCTATTTTGCTGGTTGCTTTTTTTTTTTTTTACAAAGTTTTCGATAATATAAACTGGTTACGGTAAACAACAACCTTCAAAAGTTTTGATTTTTTTCCTCTTTTTTTATCGGTAATTTATCTGTAACTGTTGGTTAACACAATCGCTGATGAATATAATATTTTGCCCAAATTTACAATAGTTTTTATTATCCACTCATGTTTAAATCATCATCTTGTGCCACCTTCACTGAGAAGTCTGACTGCAAGGGATCCCCAGCTTGACCTATCTCTTGCTCTCACTGCATGCCTGGCCAGGCTGAATCCTATCTTCTGATGTGGTCCACTTCCATCATTCCTTATCCATGCTCTACCTTGAACTTCAGTATGGATTTTCATGACAAAATTATGCCTCATTAAAGGACAAAATATTTTGTTCTTATGTCTTTATTTCTCTTTTATTTTCAATCCATTTATTATTCCTTTATTTCTTTTTTTTTTTTCCTCTATAAAATATACTCCATTCCCCTGTACTTCCTCACTTCAAGTACTTTATTTTTCTTTTCTTTTCTGTTCTTTTTTTTTTTTTTTTTATCCTTGCTTCTGCACTATACAGAAATGTGGCACAGAATTCTCATCTTCAACCGTTGTGTTATTTGTTTGAAGGTAATGGTTGTTTTCGTTCTATTTTTGGCCATCCCTATTCTTCTGTATTTTCCAATCATCTGTTTTGTGCGTCCCAGATATTTGAAACTTTTCACGTGATACAGTATTTAAAAAAAAATACTAGTGCGTTCATTTTTATACTTATGGATGTGGCTTTTGTTCTTACTTTGATTACCACAACCGTCACCTTTTTGGTGTTTATATCTAGTCCATACTCTAGGCTTCTGTCATTTATTTGTGTCACAAAATTCTCTAAGTCTTCAAGCTTAAATGTATACAGCACTTTTTTTTTGGTGACCACCAGCTATGAACTGACACAAGCTGGCTTATAAATCGTCTTGTTACGCTGGTCACATATAAGCTACATGTGGGGGTAAAGATGCCCAATAAGGTAATCAGTGACCCGTAGCTGATATGCCAGCATAAGGGTTAGTGACCCAAAACTGACCAAGACCCTGTCCCACCTCTCCATGGTACCCCCAGTAACAGGCATAGCCTGGCTAACGGGGCAGGGATCGCCACAGTCCCCATGGTGGTGGGGTCTGTTAAAGAAGCATTGCCACACCCCCGTTTTTTAGTTGTACTCCGGGACTGAAAAAGTAGCTGCCATAGCATGCTCCCACGCCGATACGATGCTGTGCCTCAACATCTCTACAGCATTGGCAGCAAAGAACAGCTCGCAGTTGCAGGGAGTTCGTACAAGTACAGATAAGCTACATGTTTAACTTTTTACCTTGCACAGAGGGTGGCACTGGTGACTTGGATGTGTTGGCTGGTGAGTTCCTACCATTTGATTTAGCAACAGCTGAAATACAGATTTACAGTAGACAAATTAGTGATGGTAAGAAAAAGAGAGGACCGGAGGAAGATGGACAATGACAGCCTATACAGAAGTGATGAAAGACAACGATGGTGAGACAACCCAGAAGACATACGTACTCTTGGAATCAACAACTGACAACAAAAGATTAAGAACAGAGGAATGGAGTTGTGTTCTGTCTACAGCACTGAGTCTTAATGTAATGGAAAACTGCTGACAGAAGAAGAAAAAGAAGAAAATGTAAATGTGATTATGGCATTTATTTGACAGAATATTACAGGAAATCACTAACATATTCTTGCTGACACTACACTCACTGGATATTCAATGAGAAGGGGTGTGGTCTTGAAGACAGAATGACAGCACGAAAGACAAAAAAAAGAAGAGAGGCATTGCAGACAATTTAATGCAATGACATGATAGAAGGTCATCAAATGAGCTGATAGAAAATGTAAAAAATTGAGAACTATGGAGAAAAATGATGGCCATCAACTATATGATATGTTAGTAAAAACAGCTCCAACAATCAACATAGCCAACTATTAAAAATTCTCCTTATATAAACAGTGTTTATGCAGGTGTATAGTCTTTAACCTTTCTAAGATTAGACTGAAATAAAAACTGGCCATAAAAAACTCCATGAACTGTGGAAAATTTTTTTATCCCTTGAAAATTATTTCAAACTGAAAACTGGTCAGATTTAAATATTGTAGATACTGACCTCTTACTACAAATAACACAAGAACCTCAATTTTCTACACTTCTATTGGCCGGCCTTAAAGATTGTGGCTAATGATCTCTGACTAAAAATAACACACGAACTACTATCTTTTTAACTCTCATCTGTCATGTTAAAGAAGTCGACAAGAAATTAGACTCTTTTGAAAACAAATGCCCAAGTAAAATACTCAGTATAAAGTGGAACGAATTCAAGAACAACGCAGAGATAAGGCAGATGAGCAAACAACAACCTGTCCCATGGATGATCAGAAAAAAAGAGATGGACATATAATTGGTCACGTGATGAGAAGAAACAGTCACAGAATCCCAAAACAAGCTATCAAGTGGACAGAAAGAAAAAGTGGCTGACTATGTGAAACTCAAGAGGACGTTGTTAAGAAAGGCCACATTAGTAGGCAGAAAATCCCTTATGAGGTTGAAAGATTCGCAGAAAACAGGAAAACTTTGCAAACTATCATGCAAGCTCTATGTGATGTTTAACGGCACGGGAAGGATGCAAGATGTCATGTGTATATCATATATGAATTTTGATTAAAATAACAAATTATATTAGACATTTTTAAAACATACCCGAGACGGCTGGATTGACAAGCACCGGGCTGCTGGTTCTCGATGTGGATGTCTGCTGCTGCTGTAGTTGACTCGCTGTCTGCAGTGACTGCTGCTGTGGCATTACAGTTGGGGTGACAAGTCTATTGAGGATGTTCCTCTCAGACATCTGTAGCCGCTGTGTGACTGGCGGCACCCGCGCTAACGTAGCTGGTAATCTGGACACGTCCTGCTTCATGTCACTTAACAGCTCCTCCAGCTGGTTCAGCACTGCATAAACAGAAAGAAATGTTTAGTGCTGTCATTTAGTACATGTGTCACAAGAAAAATTTATTAGTCACAGACAGAAATGTTTAGCGCTGTCATTTAGTACATGTGTTACAAGAAAAATTTATTAGTCACAGACAGAAATGTTTAGTGCTGTCATTTAGCACACATGTTAGAAGAAAAATACAGAAATGTTTAGTGCTGTCATTTAGTACACGTGTTACAAGAAAAATGTATTAGTCATAGACAGAAATGTTTAGTGCTGTCATTTGGTACACGTCACAAGAAAACTTTATTAGTCATAGACAAAAATGTTTAGTGCTGCCATTTAGTACACGTGTCACAAGAAAACTTTATTAGTCATAGACAGAAATGTTTAGTGCCGTCATTTAGTATATGTGTTACAAGAAAAATTTATTAGTCATAGACAGAAATGTTTAGTACGCTCATTACTAGAAAAATTTATTAGTCATAAAAAGACAGAGAGCTACAGCACTGTCATAAATAAACAGACAGGTTTTGCAGTCAGACAAAGACAGAAAAGTTCAGCTCACCTGTAGAAAGAGAAAAGTTCAGTAGAGATAAACTGATCAAAGCGTTTAGCACTAACACAAATAAATAAAAGGTGTAATACTCTTTCCTCTTTCTCAGCGTTCTGAGCCATTTAAGCTCATTACTACAGATTTGTACTTGTACTTACTCCCTGTAACTGTGAGCTGTTGTTCTTTGCAGCCGATGCTGTAGAGATGTTGAGGCACAGCACCGTATCGGCGTGGGAGAGGACTATGGCGGCTACTTTTTTCAGTCCCGAAGTACAACTAAAAAGCAGGGGTTGTGCAATGCTTCTTTAGCAGACTCCACCACCATGGGGGACTATGGTGATCCCTGCTCCGTTAGCCAGGCTATGCCTGTTACTGGGGGTACCACGGAGAGGTGGGACAGGGTCTTGGTCAGCTATGGGTCGCTGATTACCTTATCGGGCATGTTCACCCCCTATTACTGCAGATAAAGTTCACTTCCATTCCTCTCTAGTCCTAATCTTCTCTCTCCAGCTGATGACACCAAACTCCTGTATATCCTATTCTATGCCGTCTCTCTACCTCCGTCATCTCTCGTACATGCATCATTTTCATTTGTCTGTTCTCTCCTACTCTTTCTACATAACCCACAGAGCATAATCAGTTCGGTTTCAAGACATCTATAATCTGCAGTGATTTAAATAATCTGTTAAGTTCAGTGATCTTTCTAACCCTTATTCCCCAGTGTTGGTACCTTTATGGACCTAAAGATTCTTCTTAGGATATTATCTGTTACAAAAAAATTTTAAAAAATGTTTAACACTGCCATAAATAGTTAAAAACATTCAGCACCATAAAAAAAAACCACAGGATAAGCAGTGTCATAAAGCCAAAAGATGCAGCACTGTGGCAAACTAACAAAAAGGGGCCAGTACTGTAAAAAAAAAAAAAAAAACAGATGTGCAATGGTTGTACCATAAACACTGAGAAAAACCTTGTCCTTTTCACTGCATCCAAGGTCATCAAGATCTAAGTTTAATCTACAAACCTGAACAAAAGACAATGTTTAATCTATAGACTACGTTTAACCTTCATTACTTTATAAAAATAAGAAAAGGATGAAGAGAAAACTAAGACATAATTACATACTTCTCTCTCTCTGAACCTTAAGTGCCACAACCACATAGGGCTTCTGCAAAGGTTTTCCATCTTCTTCATTCACACTGTCTGTCTATATCTGCAGTCCTGTCTCTTGGACAAATTTCAGTGTTTTCTGTAACTCATGTATGGAACCACAGAGTTTATCTTCTTTAGTGGTTTCACTGGGTCAGTAATTACTTCTCAGTGTCTCGTAGTTGGTGTAGTTCTGGAGGATATGTTCCACAGTCTGGGGCACCTGGGCACATGTACATAGATTAGTAGTACCAACCTTAAACTTTGTATACATATGACTTCGGAGTCGGCTGTGTCCTGTTCGGAGATAGAAAATGGTGACTTGTTCCTTTCTGTTTAGCATGTGATAGTCATCATGTGGTGGTGTTTGTGGCTTCCTGTAGGTTTTTATCATGCTTTTCTTCTGATTATAGGTGATCAATATGTCTCGTTGCTCCATTTCAGTGCCCTCTTTGGCCAGATGGTCAGCTTTCTCATTGCTTGGTATCCCACAGTGGAAGGGAATCCAATGCAAGGTGACTCCATGCTGTAAGCCGATTTTTGACAAGGCATCCTTAAGGTCTGGTAGTTTGTTGCACTGAAGAGCTTCCAATACTGATCTTGCATCTGTGAGAATTACTACGGGGCACGTATCAATTCTGGAGTCTGATAGTTTTTCAAGGTTTTCCATAAATGCCTGTCCTTTGCCTTTATTCTGCTCTTGCCTTGGTGAGCCCTCTATTGCTCAACATCTTCTCTGTTGTTCTCCATGTCTCATTTGGTCTACCCTTACTTCTGTTCCCCTGTGGTGTCCATCTTAGTGCTATTTTTGGTAGTGAGTTGTCAGTCATCCAGAGCACATGTCCCAACCATCGCCATCATCTTTCCTCAGTAATTGTTGTCAGTGGCTTCATCTGCATTTCTGCCAACAAGATGTTGTTTCTTACGCCAACAAGATGTTGTTTCTTACGGTGTCTGGCTAAAATATTCCTCTAATTCTCCGTAAACATTTAGTTTAGAAAGAATTCAGCTTGTTTTCTATATTTCTGGTGATTTTCCAGCATTCACTTCCATAGAGTAGTACACTTAGAACATTACTCTTAAATATCCTGATTTTTGTCTTCATGCTTAGTTTTTTAGATTTCCATATAGTCTGCAGCACTGCAAAAGCCTGGTTTGCTCTAGTAAGTCTGCTGTTGATGTCCTCTGTGCTGTCTTCTACTACTCTACTACCAAGATATACAAATTCGTTGACCTCCTCCACTAACTTTCTATCTACTCTGAGTATATTTCTGTTCATATTTTGCTTCATTAACTTTCTTTGTCTTTCCTATGCTGATCTTTAATCCTATTTTGCTAGCATTTTGAATTATGTACTTAATGACACAAAAAATGTTGTTTTTTTTTTTTTTAGTAACAAGAATAAAAAAAAATTAATGTTTTTGACTTCCACCATTCCCACACAAAACAATTCAAATAAGAATTTTGAAAATATAAAGTGTAATGTAACTCCTTATGTATCAGAGTACAATATACATACGAAAAGCCATAATTCTTGGTTTAAAGTTGTGAATATACAACACATGGAAGCACAAGGGAAAAAGTGAAAGTGGAATACAGATTCAAGAATATATACTGCAGTGGTGAACTATTTAGGCAGACCTAGGCAGTGAAATCTGATCACAGAATCTCAGTCTATAGGGTTGTGACTTGAATCTGAAGGAAACCATAGGATTTCATCCAATATAGATATTCCAGATTTAGCATGATCTATCACAGCAACATGAAAGATGAAGAAGAATAAAGAATATTTTAGGGGAGGGTACAGAACTCACCCTTGTGCAGGACTGCATTAGCTGGCTTGTTGCCTCCAAGAGATTCTTTGCTGAGATGTTGGTGGCTCTCTGCCAGACACTCTAGCTCTGCAAATCTTATTGAAAGAAAACATTACTTTCAATGACAGCCCTTATTGAAAGAAAACATTACTTTCAGTGACAGCAAATCTTATTGAAAGAAAATATTACATTCAGTGACAGCCTATTGTAACACAAAGCACATGGTCTGATCTTAATTTTTTGTTATTGTTACAGATATAACACTGTAGTACAATATCTAGTTTCTGTTTACACGTGTAGTGAAACACTGCAGCACACCATCTTGAGTTTCTGCTACTGGTATAATGTAACATTATAGAGTGTCTCGTACATCTGTTACAACAGGTACAATGGAACACTGCAGTAGATCTCAAAAGTATAAGCATTAAGTTAGATGGGAAGTGGGTCACAGAGATTCACTGGAGTTCCCACGGTGGAGCAAAGATGAACTCTTCTTAGCACACTTTACCAATGCTTTCACTCCCATCAATCATATTGTTGCAGTTAGATAGCAAGATACTGGAATGTATAAACTAGGAAACAAAAAGTAGGAGCAGCAAGTAGTGGTCGTTAAGTAACAGCTTTATTACTTAATGACTACAAGTAGTAGCAGTTAAGTAATAAAGCTGCTTACAAGTCACAAAGTTAGAGGCACTGAGGGGATATACAAGTCACAGAAGTTAGAGGCACTGAGGGATATACAAGTCACAGAAGTTAGAGCCATTGAGAGGTATACAAAATGTCACAGAAGTTAGAGCCATTGAGGGGTATACAAGTCACAGAAGTTAGAGGCACTGAGGGATATACAAGTCACAGATGTTAGAGCCATTGAGGGGTATACAAGTCACAGAAGTTAGAGCCATTGAGGTGTATACAAGTCACAGAAGTTAGAGGCACTGAGGGGTATACAGCCAAAACTTACCTTGCATTCAGTGCCATCGCTGGATGTGCATGATCCTGGGTGAGATTCAGATATGCTGCACGTCGGAGTTGCTCCTCGATGACTAGAGCCTGCTCCAGAAGCTGGGAATAAAATAAAAAAACCAAAAAATTGTTGTTGCTTTCTTTCAGTTTGTTCTCTCTTGGACACAGTGAAATGGATGAAACAAGAGAAGTGTGAAAGATATAATATAAACCTCTCACTGGATAGAACACCACCTGAGAAGGTCCTCAGAGAAGCTGCAAAATAGAACAACACTTGAGGAGGTAGTCAGAAAAGCCGCAGAATAGAACAACACCTGAGGAGGTAGTCAGAAAAGCTGGAGAATAGAACAATATTTGAAGAGGTAGTCAGAAACGCTGCAGAACAGAACAACATTTGAGGAGGTAGTCAGAGAAGCTGCAGAATAGAACAACACTTGAGGAGGTTCTCAGAGAAGCTGCAGAACAGAACAATATTTGAGTATGTTCTCAGAGAAGCTGCAGAACAGAACAACAACCGAGTATGTTCTATGAGAAGCTGTAGGAAAGAACAACACTTGAGGAAGTTCTTAGAGAAGTTGAAGAACAATGAAAACCACTTACAAACTTCAGTAAAACTTCTCTGGAATATCACGAGAAGACAGAAGTTAAACAGCCCTATAGTCACAGGAAAACTCAGAGGAAAAAAAGAAATAGAAAAACATCAGAACAGACAGACTAAACAGCACAGGAAAAGAAAAGCACTAATCCAATAAGAAATACCAAGGACCACACAAACTGGAGAAACACGATCACCGATGACTGTAATGAATAAGTGGCCATAACTTTCATTTCCTAGCTCATCACTTCTGACTGGTTACATCCAACAGTCGCAGAATTTTCTCACCTTAAATCTCCTGGCCAAAAATTTGTTCTTGATTTCCAGGAAATTACCCTTGCCCTGCTCAGAGATAAATGGTTCATTGATGATCTGGAAACGAGCATCATTCTGGATGTCTTGCCAGCGACCATATCCATGTCTGAATTTTCATGTCAAAGAAAACTTTTATTCTGCATTTCTTTTTAAAATATATAAAACGTTCAGTTAAATGCAATGGTCAAATTAATGGCGGCAAACACATTTAAATGAAAAAAAAAAAAAAATGACCATAAATAGATATGTATAAATTTGACATGGACCAGTAATGTACTTTGATATAAAAAAACGCTAAAGGATACGTTATAATTCCGGCAAGGAGCCAGTAGTCATGACGACGATGCCACACTTCATGCTCTCTTCCTTTAGAGAGGGCCCTCTGCTCATTTGACCAGAGAGTGTGTAACTCAGTAAAGCCCCCATCAGCAATGTTAAACATGAACTTCTGAAACAAATCGTCCTGTTTTCTGGAATCTTCTGTAGCATCTTTCTCCTTTTTGTCATCGGATTTTGCCTCCAATTTTTCATCTTTGCCGTCTTCACCGGTGTTCTTTTCTTGTTTCTTGGCATCATCATCTGTCACTTTTGATTCTGCACAAGAAATAAAAGCACTGTTTGCAAATCTACACTGTTATATGAGCATACATATAAAATTAGTGAACATCATTTTCACTGGCCAGAAGGTTATAGTGCTCAGCTCAAGCAGTTACCAGACTAAGAACACAAAACACACCAACTTGTACTTGTACATACATCTGTACAACTCGAAAATTCAGATTTTAATCAGGATTGTAGAATAGGAGCTGTGGCGGTGGATGTAATTTTGGATGGGGTCAAAGTGAAAACTAATGCATTTTTTATAAAGGTGCCAGAGTTGGACAGCAGAAAATGGTGCCAGAGTTGGACAGCAGAAAATGGTGCCAGAGTTGGACAGCAGAAAAAGGTGCCAGAGTTGGACAGCAGAAAATAGTGCCAGAGTTGGATAGCAGAAAATAGTGCCAGAGTTGGATAGTAGAAAATAGTGCCAGAGTTGGATAGCAGAAAAAAGTGCCAGAGTTGGACAGCAGAAAAAGATGTCAGAGTTGGATAGCAGAAAATGGTGTCAAGAGTTGGATAGCAGAAAATAGTGTCAAGAGTTGGATAGCAGAAAAAAGGTGTCAGAGTTGGACAGCAGAAAAAAAGTGTCAAAGTTGGATAGCAGAAAAAGGTGTCAGAGTTGGATAGTAGAAAAAAAGGTGTTTGAGCTGGGTAGTAGAAACGTTGGAGTTTTGAGTCAATGGTTTGGTACACTGACTCCATGTCTCTAATTTTAACAAATGACATACAAAAAATAACAGTTCTCAACTTCTGAAATCCAAAGATCATTTTTTCAACTATATATAAGTTGCAGGCCACCGTCTTATGTGTAATATGGCAATCCTATAAACTATTGTTTTTAATTATTGTTTTTATGCTATAGATTGCATTTAATAGCAAATCAACAATGCAGCCTTGGACTACTTGATAACACTCTGAGAACCGCAGGTTGGAAATTACATAACATTTTCTAATTTCCATTTTCTCAAAGAAGAATACACCAGTGCCACTTGGTCTATAAGGAAGACAAGTGCTCTTAGTGCATCGGTGAGTGAGGTGTTTTGAGTATCAGTGTTATACTTCTTTGAACATTTTCAGATGTCAGCTTGAATACCTCTGAAGAATGCTGCCATCTGTCTTAGCCTGTCAAGATCAGCGTACATATTGTCATGGACTAGTACAGCTGACAGCCAAAAACACCGTCTCGGTTCTTCAAATGAAGGACAGTCCTGTAACGGGTGCTGGGCTGTCATTCTGTTGGCACCAAAAGGTGCCTATCTTGAGCCTGTAAAACATATGATGTCTCAATCTGTTGTGACCCATCCTGAGTCTAAAGATCCTGACTTGTTCGTCCTTGCGATGCTGGCATCATTCTTTCGGGTGTCACGGATGTTCACATTTCTATTTGGCTTTTATCAGCATTTTGACTTCGTCATATGACAGACTTGTGTAAACCTAGGGAGCTCTCCATCTCTCTCTGCCAGCTCTTCAGTCTCCTAATTCCCTTGGATGCTACGGTGAGATGGTACTCACTGTATGACAACTCTTGTAAAGATATAGGGCCGTCACATGTAGTTCTCATTGACAATACTAGGTTTACTATCTTCTCAGTTGCCTTCTTTCTTATTTCCCACGACCCATACTCTCTAGTACTGTTCTCTCTAGATCAGTGATTCTCAAAAGTGAGGCAGTGGTTCCTAATGGAGGAATTTCAAGTCTAATAGGAGAAATTTTACTACAAGTACAGTACTGAAAATTCTTTCTAGATGATCATTTTATATATCAAGGGGAGGATTTAGGGTAGGGAGACCAGGACCTGGGTAATTGAGAACCACTGCTCCGGACTATCATGTAGAGTTATAAATGCTGGATAAAGGTAAAATCCCCATTTCCATGCCTTTAAGGTGTATTGGGGATATGGTGTTAGGTCTGTGTTTTCAAGACCTCTGGCACATGAAAGTGTGATGTGGTCAGTATCACACTTGGCCACATTTACTTTCTCAGATTTCTCTGGGTATACATTTTTTGAGGATGGGTGGACTCACGGGCCTTTTTGGTGTGGAGGTACTGCTTGCAGAACTTTGTCTCCCTAACAGCTCTCCTGTAGGCCTCTTGGTTGTAAGCAAAATGCCCTGCTGCTGATGCCTCCATTTGCAGATTGTCAATGGTGTCTTATAGCCATCTTCGCCTTGGTCTTCCTCTCTTTCTTTTTCCCATTATGTACCATTCCAAGCCTGTCTTCTCTAAATTATCATGATGTTTAATATGCTTAAAATATTTAAGTTTTCTCTGTTTAATCTTCCTTACTAGATAACCACCTTCAATATTAAGTTCTTGTAGTATGGATATATTTGTTCTGTTTTGTGTCCATGATATTTGAAGGACTCTTCTGTAGCATTTACATTCAATCGCATTTACGTATGTGTTTCTCAACTGTATTGTCCAGGTCTCACAGGCATATGTTGCGATGGGAAAGATGCACGCCCTTAAAAATCTTTCATTTTGTAGTTCTGTCTGTTCCTTTCCACAGAATCTTTAGTTGTTTTATTTTTTTTTTAAGAGAAATATATGTTCTCCTTTTAATTTCCCTCACTGTATCTCCATTATCAGTTAATGATCCAAGATATTCAAAACTCTCCACCTCTTCCAATTTTTCCTCATAGATATATATTTCAGCTGCTTTGTTTGTTTTGTCAGTTGTCATCAATTTAGTTTTCTTCGCATTAAGAAATAAACTGAGTTCAGTTACACAAGAAAACTAAATAGACAAAATATGTAAATTTGCAATACCCAATACCTTCTTTTTTCTCTTCTTTTTTCTCCTCCTTTTCCTTGCTTTTCTCTTCTCCATCTTTTCCTTCTGTTTCCTTGCTGCCTGACTTGTCATCATCTGCAACAGAATTATCATGTCAGAATTGAACAAAATAGATCTATGCAATGATCTGTGCAAGATTAACTCCTTCCTATCTCTTGTGAAAGAGTGCTTTAGTAGTGAAGTGGTTAACACGCTTGTCTCTCATGACAAAGGTTAGTGCTCTGAATCCGATTAGAAGTATTCCAGTAATCCAGCTGGAGAAATGGGTGCCTGGCTACAAATGTTGGGGAAATCAACACAGTCAGACATGGCACTAACCACATCACCATCTACTGAGCCACTGAGTTAAAGAAAATATGGGGCACGAACACAGTATCATCTTGATACTGGTATGGCACGATCAGGGGTACCATTATCTGTCTTCTGAAAAAGTAAAAGTCCAACGTCAGGAAGTTAAAACTTAATAAGCTTATTGTTGTTGTTCTTCTTCTGCGTCCACGGTTCTAGCCTCAGGCTTTATATTTACTGTCTGGATAAATGTGCAGTCTCCTGGAGGTCAAGCTTTGACAGGCCCAGGGTTTTGTCTTTCAGCGTTGCTCCCCGTGGC
This sequence comes from Achatina immaculata, assembly GCA_009760885.1. Taxonomy (NCBI): domain Eukaryota; kingdom Metazoa; phylum Mollusca; class Gastropoda; order Stylommatophora; family Achatinidae; genus Lissachatina; species Lissachatina immaculata. The sequence continues at coordinate 14,016,495 of CM019712.1, read as the reverse complement.
CAGAGTCCAGGCTTCTTGGCAGAGCTACAGGATTAGCTCTGAAGCGTGCGTGCCTGTTCTGCATAGGCAATCAGGGGCGTGTAACAGGCTGAGGTGATAGAGGTGTGCTCGCAATTAGCAAATATCCTGTGCGTAAATCTCTCTGTTTCATTTAGATGTTTATTTTCTTTTTTTCCATTTTCAAACTACATTTTCAGTAGCACTTTCACTGTGAGGTAAAATTTATAAAGATATTTTGATTTACAAACTGAAAACTAACCTCAATGATCATATTTTTTTTCCTATATAATTTGTTTTTTCACCTGTCTACAGAAACTTTGACTGAGATCTGATAGACACAATTTTTTGTCTAAGAAATCATGGACAAAGGGTAGGATTACAAAAGTATGCTTTAATACAAAGAATAAGATATTTGAAGATATTTCAATGTGGTGTCATTTTTTACTTCTTTTTTTTTTTCTTCTGCACTAACTTTATGCTTACAGATGTATTCCCATGTTTGAGAAACTCACATTATTTCAGACACTCAGGTACTACAACTTTTAGTCCATGTTGATATATAGAAAAGCTGAAAAGCTCAGTGTCCACACTCACACTTCTGATGATCTGAGGAGCTGTTTCCCTCATTTCAACAGTTTCCTGCTTATCACAAACTAAAGACACAAGACACAAGTGCAAAAAGAGACCAGGCCCTGCAGCACAAGCATAGATGGCTCTGTTTCTGTGGCGCTATATCAGTTGTATATTGGTAGAACTAGCCAATGGGAGAAGCTGTTTAGCACTACGATCAAAGTTCAGCAAACGGTCAATAACTGCCCTCATCACGTCCATCATGACTAAAAGAAACCTTACTACAGTGTATCACCGTCTATCCCCCCACCCCCACAAGATCTTTGTACCCTTTATACAGTGCGTTCAGAAAATAACCGCACTAACCCAGCATAGATTCCAGTATCGCAGTGATATCTTAATGACTGTGGATACAGCCACATCTACCTGCGTACGCTAGTGTATTGAAATCTGCTGTTGTGTAACATTCGCTGTATTCAGTCTGTCTTTGTGTATTCATTTCTTAAGCAGACATTATGATATCACTACAACACGGGAACAGATACTGGGTTAGTGCACAGTTACTTATGGAACACCCTGTATAACTACATGACACACCCTCATCTGTCTTTAATTCAATGTTGTATGACAGATTTCAAGGCAATAAACTGAAAGTCTTCTACATTTCTACATACCTTTAACATCTGCATCTGTCTCCATCCGCTCCTCTTTAATCTCTTCAGTCTTAGTATCATTATCTTTTTTGTCATCACTTGCTCCATCCTCTTGTTTTGTTTCTGCTGAGGCCGAATTATCCTCCATTTGCTCGCTTTTCTCTTTAGGTCTCTCATCTTCTTTCTTCACTTCTTCTGCATTTTCAGTCTGTGGAAGTTGGAAAGACAGGGGAAGAGTTATCATCTTGACATTGCTAAAATTATCACAGAAGAATAAAACGCTTAACAGGTGCGTGAGTAGTACAGAAAACAATGACCCAGTCTTCGAGCCTGAAAGAATATGGGGTCCAAGACCTGTAACAGTTGGCAGTTGTAAAAACCGGTACTGCACACATCAGTGCTGGGGAAAAACAGCCCTTTAAACAGGGAAAATATGGACAAGGCACAATCGACTGTAACTGTCAGATAATGATGGGAAAATTGGATATCATGTAAAACCTAGTTCCATAAATAAGGGACTTCACCAAAGTCCACAATGGGGGAAAGGGGAAAAAAAAAAAAACCATAATAGTTTTAACACCCTGATTCTTGTTTTATACATCATAAATCATACATCGGTGTTTAAGGGAAAACTTCCAAGTCATGTTTACTGTAAATATCTGAAGTTATAAAAGTTTAAAACTGCAAAAGGACTTTGGGGACATTTATAAGCTGTTTTTACAGGGAATGTGCGATACAACAGTCTTCTCTGTTAAAAAAAGAAATTATATTCACAAATTCTTGGCATCTTTTACCGAAGACAATAAATGTCTTCTTCTTCTTCGTTCGCTTCTACCACCAAAACCGCACTGTGATTCTACTGAATTTACGCCTGTGGTCCTCGTTAGGTCCCGTGGTCTCCTGTGTGGTCCCCAAAAGGACCACACGAGATCCACGAGAGGATCACAAGGGGTTCAGAGTATCGCAGGGCTTTAGCCTGTATTCTTGGTGGGTCTCTGAAGCGGATTGCGTGACACCGTGGTTTTCGTTGCACCAGTTTAGTCTAGAGTTGGACGTTCTCACCAGAAGACCTCGACGTGTTTAGGATATCAGTGCATCCCCGCTGGGTGAGAGGCGGTAGCCCACCCAGGCCAGAGTTGGATCTTCTCACCGGAAAACCTCGACGTGTTTTGTGATATCCGTGTATCACCACCGGGTGAGAGGTGGTTGCCCATCCAGTCCAGAGTTGGACTTTCTCACCGGAAAACCTCAGCGTGATTAGGATACGCAAACATCCCCGCCGGGTGAGAGGTGGTTGCCTATCTAGACTGCCCTGGTCCAGTGTCTCTGACTTCAGCATTTTGCGGTCGAGGCCGCTACCCTTCCTAGTTGTGACCAGGTTGGAGCTTTTGTCCAGGAGGACGAATCCTCGCCACTAGTGACTTCCACCCCTGGGTTGAGCCGGTTTAGGCATATTATCCCAGTATGGGTGTGTTTGGGACGTGACCGACCTCTAGAGCAGAGGTACTGTGACATGCATAGCCTTCAGGATTCATCCCTGGTGTGAGCCGGTTTAGGCAAAATTCACCAGTATGGGTGTATATCAGGCGTGACCGACCTCTAGAGCAGAGGTACTGTGACATGCATAGCCATCAAGTTCCACCTCCCGTGGTGTGTGCCGGTTTAGGCATAGTTCACCAGTGTAGGTGTATTTCGGACGTGGCCGACCTCTAGAGCAGAGGCGCCGTGGTATGTATAGCTCTTGCAGCGATACTACTGGACATACCGATTAAACTTCACTTTATCCTTTCCACCACCTTTTCACATCGGCACCGCACAGCAACCATTATTTCTTTTCCGCATTTTCTTCCTTGACCGGGAGGAGCTTCACTCCACACGTGGCATTCGAAGAGTCTCGCCAGCAGTGTCTTAACCTCTGGGACAAACTGGTTCATGCATTTCACCCGATATGACTGCACTCAGGACGTGGCCGACCTCCAGACCAGAGGTGCCTTGATTTGACCGTTTGCTTCGCTTTATCCTTTCTACCACCTTTTCCGCAGTGATGCTGCGCGGCAACCCCATTTGCACCTTTCTTCATTGGCCGGGAGGAGCACCGCTCCACGCACGGCAGCTGAAGAATCTCGCCAACAGCGGCAGATGAGCTACCAAACGTGCCACTCATCTGGTTTTCAGGCGCCAGATATTCGCCCTCGCCCCTTCTCCTGTCAGTTTAAACAGTTCTGCCACGGGAAGGCCAGGAGTTGGACTTGACTGCCAGAGGCTGTTTGAGACACACGCCGTTGGAGTGGAGGTCGAATTCTCCGCCCTACCTCTGGCAATAACGGTCCTTAGAACCAATAAATGTCTAATTCTTAACCCTTTTTGCCCTAAAAATTTACCTTCACAGCATCAACATCACCCTTTGCCTCCTTCGTGGTGGTTTCCTCAGTCTTTTCATCTTCCTTCTTTCCGTCACTCTTCTCCTTTTCACCATCTTTCCCAGACTGAGTTTCTTTCTCTGCCTCCGCTTCCGTCTTAAGTTTCTCTATAGCGTCGGAGGCTTTAACATAAGGCATGCTCTGAGTGCCGTTGATGAGCTCAAACTCTTGAACCTGGAGAGACAATTTTAAAGAAACATGATTAAGTTACATTTAGAAACACAGCTCCTTGGCAATATGCTACTGGTCATTTACATTTTCTCTCTCACCCTCATTCAAGTGCTGGATCATGCCAAACTCTTGTGTCCTCCGTAGCTAAACTGCTAAAGATGCACTTCAAAGTGCAGTGCCAACTCAATCCTAGGACGAAAAAAGCAACAACGCACATGACCTCTGGGAGTCACGACCCAGAGGGCCCCCCCCCCCAGTCAGAAGTTTAACAGGGCTGAAACACTTGTCTGAGGGGGGTATTTCCTCTGATGATCTGAAGGAGTTGTGTTGTTCTGCTCTCTACAGTAGAGAGTTTCCTGCACACAAGTGCTGGATCATGCCAAACTCTTGTGGGTGGAAACCAGGATAAAGTCCATGGTTTTATCTGGGTTTCATGGCAGCCTCATAGTTTCTGTCACAGACACTAACACAGCTAGTGTAGTCTGCCACGGTATGTAGTCAGCTCTTGTTGTATAAACCTTATTATTCCCTCCAACATTTGTTGTATAAACTTTATTCCCTCTAACAGTTGAAGTAATCTATTTAGATATCTCATTTTTGAGATTAGAATTTCAGTTTTATGGGTCTTGGGCAATTCTTGCAACAATTTCTTCACAATTACCATAACTTTTCCCAGATCCACTGTCTACTTTCCCAACTACATGACAAGATTCAAATGAGAAAAAAAAAAGACTTTTCCAACATAGTAAAATTTTACATCTCTAAACTATTATTTTAACTGATGAAGAAACCAAAAAAATAAAGTAATACTATTATTTTAACTGATGAAGAAACAAAAAAAAAAAAAAAAGTAACACTATTATTTTAACTGATGAAGAAACCAAAAAATAAAGTAACACTATTATTTTAAATGATGAAGAAACAAAAAAAAAAAAAAAATAAAGTAACACTATTATTTTAACTCACGAAGAAACAAAAAAAAAATAAAGTAACACTATTATTTTAACTGATGAAGAAGAAAAAAAATAAAGTAACACTATTATTTTAACTGATGAAGAAACAAAAAAATAAAAGTAACACTACTATTCTACCTTCTTTCTAACGAGAGACATAATGCCAATTCTTGTGAGCACATGCTGGCGGGATAATCCTTCTCTTGGCACGCCGTCAGCAAAAGTTTCAGCATTGTCTGCCCCTGGTTCACATAAGTGTCGCATGAAGAGTGAAACATAAGCTCTAAAAACCTTCTCCGTCTTCCCTCTCAGATCTCTGACTAGCCTAAAGGAAACAAAAATGAAATGACTGCATCAAAGAATTCACTAAATTCAGCTTTTCATTAATTTTTTTTTTTCCTGCACTACTAAGCACTTGTATGCAGACTACCAGATGAAATTTATAAGATAAGTTAATGCATATACCGATAACTAATTTAAATAAAGTATTTTTTTTTTAACTTCTACATAATTACTTGATAGAATGACCTCCAGATATAGAAGTTTGCTGCTGATATCTCCATACATAGAAGCAGATTAAAACAGGTACCATCCGTTTTCTTTTAGTAACAGATTCACATGAGAAGAGGGGGCACTGAATATATTATAACAGGAAAAATAGAGGGAAAAAGAGCCAGGGGAAGACCAAGGACAGTCTGATGAGATGGTGTGAGAGGAGATCACCACATGAGCTAATGGCCTGCATGAAGGATCATGTACTCTGGAGAAGCATAATAGCTGATGGCAGTCAGCATGGCACCTGATGATGATGAGCATCTGTTTTGCAGGTTAATATCCTATGACAAATGCTAGCAGATAACAACACAAGCAAAGAAAGAGAAACACTGATAACCACGGCCAACAAAGAACATTCTCCTTATCAGTGATGCCCCTTGAAACACAGGCTTTAATCTGGCAGACTGAATGGGAAGGCAAAGCTGGTTTAAAAATGTGCAAAGGTTAACTATGATGTGTCGGGCTGCAAGGCAGATAATGGTTTTAACTCTTTCGCTCCTGAATTAATTTTGTGCTCTACCAGAATAAATTTTGCTTGAAAAACAAAACTGCAAGTAAGTCACTCTTTTACTTTAAAAAAATGAGCTGGCTTAGAAATGTACTACTTGTCATTTTATTTAAATCAGTTTACTTAAATTAGACTTTTGAAAACAAATGTCTCGGGAAAAAAATTTGGTATAAAGCATAACGAATTTAAGAATAACACAAAGGAAAGACAGATAAGCAAACAACAACCTGTTTCATGGGTGATCAGAAAAAAGAAGATGGATATAAGTAGGCCATGTGATGAGAAGAAACAGTCAGAGAATCCCAAAACAAGTTATCAAGTGGAGCACAACAGGCCGAAGAAAAAGAGGTTGACCACGTGAAACTCTAAAGAGGATAATGTTAAGAGAGACCAGTTTAGTGGGCACAACATCCTTTGATGAGGTTGAAAGACTTGCCAAGAAAAGAAAAACTTTGCAAACAACTATGCGAGCCCTATGTGACGTTTAACAGCACGGGAAAGATGCCCGTTTGCAGGCAAACACTGAAGAAGACGTACCATTAAAACATAATAAAAAATATATAATGCATCACTACTGCTTCGCAGACAAATAAGGAGAAGAAATAACTTTAAAAAACTGGCATAAAATAAAAAAGAAAATAAGAAAAGATGCCTCACCACTGAGAATTAAAAGCATCTTGCGGGGGCATCCCCCACCTCATCACTGCATTCAGAAAAGCTTTCCTCTGTCGTGCATTAAACCCCAGAACCTGAGATTATTTAAACATTAATTGTATTCAGACAACAGTCAAAAGATGTCAAATTGTGTAGAGAACTATTTAAAGAAATAAAAAGATGTATCAAAAAGTTTACATCACATACCATGCTCATATGTTTCATTTTGTTTCACTACAATTTTCTGCACCCACTCCTCTGAACTTGCAACTTTTGCAATGTAATACATGCCCACAAATCCATACCATTTCCTATTTTTTGAAATTCTTTATAGTTTATTCTTTTTTTTTTTCCTTACTATTTATATTTACTTCACACACACTGTCTTTATTAGATACACCTATATTTATATAATAATCTCACTATTTATAATACTGTATACCACTTTACTTATTACTGACACATCTTGAGTTTTGCTTTGCACAATTATCAAGTTGTAGAAAAGAGTTGTCTAGAAATTACGTATAATGCATTAGAACACGTACAGATTCTTTTTTTTCTTTTCCTTATAACAATTTTATTTTCATTTGTGTTACCATCATGTCTGATGGGCTACATTTATTATGCTAAAATTCTTATTACTTATACTGGGGGCTAAGACGTTGTCAGATTTGGCAATCAGCAACCCATAGCTGATATGCCATCATCAGGTTTGGCGAACTATAGCTGACCAAGACCCCGTCCCAACTCTCCATCTGTGCCCAAGTAACAGGCCTAGCCTGCCAAATGGGGTAGTTATTTCAAGAGTCTCCATGGTGGTGGAGCCTGCTAAGAAAGTACTGCATACTCCCGGCCTGTCTTTTTTCTTACACCTCCACTCAAGGACTGAAACATTAATACAGGGTTATTCATAAGTCAGTGAAATATTTTAAAAATTTGCAACAAATAAATTTCGTAACAGATCATGATTATTCTGACGCCAAGAGAGAAACTCTTCAAGTTTTTTTTTTTAAACCCCGCAAGCAGAGCTCCCGTGGTTTGATGCTAGGAGGCAGCAATAGCAAATATGGCATTCGTTAAACGTGAGCAGTCATTTTGTGGTTTGGAATACACAAGAACCTTGTCTGTCATGACTGTGTGGCAACGATTTCAAGTGGAATTCCAGAAGGCAGCACCTGTTTTCAACAGTATCAAGAAGTGGTATGTGAAATTCTGGGATGAAGGCTGTCTGTGCACAGTCCCTCGTCAAGGATGTCCAAGACCAAGTGAAAAAACTGTGAATCGTGTTAGAGTAGCTTACCAGCGAAGCCCCCGACCTTCATCTGGGAATTTCGCATAATACTTCTTGATAATGTTAAAAACAGGTGCTGCCTTCTGGAATTCCACTTGAAATCGTCGCTGCACAGTCACAATGGATGAGGTTCTTACGTATTCCAAAACACAAAATAACTGCTGTTTACCGAACGCCATATTTGCTACTGCTGCCTCCTTAGCATCAAACCACGGGAGCTATGTTGGCGGGGTTTATTAAAAAAAAAAACTTCAAGATTTTCTCTCTCTCTCTCTTGGAGTAAGAATAATCATGATCCATTTGGTAGTTCATTTGTTGCGAATTATTGAAATGTTTCACAGCTTATGAATAACCCTGTATTTGTTTGTAATGTAAGCTGATTCTATATATGCATCCTATGAAAGTTTGCTATTTTTGTTTTTACAAGAACTGGCCTATTACATTTAAAAAACAAAACACAGTTCTGAAATAAAACAGTGGCACCTTCAGCTATTTAAAACAGCATAAATGCTCAGATAAAAAAATGAACTTTCTTGCCTCGATCTGGCCATTCACTCTTGCTAGCAAGGGAGGTAATGGCTTGTCCTTTTCATTTCTTCTTCTGCTTCTGGCTGTGAAAACATACAATTGAAATTCATCATCATCATGTTGCAGTAAAAGTCTGACTCTAATCCCCTTCACTACTACTGATGAGTAGGATTTAATACTGTTCCGACTGTTAACACCAGGAATGTTTAAATACAGACATGTCATACTCCTGGCCACCATGAAGAACACGTTACATTTGTCTTGGCTATAGCCTATCAAACTTACTGTACTATACAAATCTATTTTTAGAATCCTGTAATGTCACTGTGCACTTGTATTCTGCAGCAGCGAAATGGTTAAACAAGCTGACAAGGTTCAAGGGACTTTCAACCAATCATATAAGAACCTTATGATGCCATCTATGCAAGAGACTGTTCTGGAATCTTACTGGCTGAGATATGTATAATTTATGTAGGCAACGGGATGTAATTCAATGAACACGATCAAGAAGAATGTTGTAAAAACAATTCCAAGGATGATAGGAACAAAACTTCAACAAGATATTTAAAAAAAAAAAAAAAGACGGAAAAGAATTAAACCAACTGTTGAGGACTTTGAAAAACAAAATCAACAGGTAAAGTTATGGATTTTGAAAAACACAGTGAGTTAAATAAATAGCAAAAGCTGGGATTTTGAAAAACGGAGAAGCCCTATATCAACAGTGAAAGTTAAAGATTTTGAAGAACGCAACGAGCTAAATAAACAGCAAAAGTTGTGGAGTTTTTGAAGAATAGTGAAGACCTAAACCCACAGCAAAACATAAGGACATTTTATATAAACATAAAAAGGAGATTTTAAAGAATGAAATGACAATATTTTAGTAACAGACAAAAAAAAAAAAAAGAAGAGAATTTTGAAGACATCAAAGATGGACTACATAAGAGCACTGAACTTCAGGGAATTTGTGTGTTGCTTACATTAAACAAGAAAAAAACAGATACTTAAAAAAAGGCAGACTTATGACGTACTTGTTGTCTGGCCCTCTTGTTTGTCGTCAAAGTCATCATCATCCTCTTCGTTCACTAAAAACAAACAGGAAATAAAAACTGAATTGTTTTACCATGATTAAAACAAAACAGAACAACAAAAGACGGCTATAAAAAAGAGAGACTCGAAAAAGACTACAAATTTCAACAAAATTGTAACAACGATGGGACTTTGAGTAGTGCTGTGGTTAGTACACTCATCCTTCACATGGGGCTTGGTGTTTATAAGTCTGGCCAGTCACCACAATCATGGAAATCTGTAACAAGCCGCCACTAGAGCTGGGGAATGACAGATGGCCAGATGTGGCACTGATCATCAGGTCAAGGAAAATATGGCCACCATTTACTAGGTGCTTCTATATCCTGACAGGACGCTTTTTAAAAAATTTTTATAAATAAACAGAAAGTTAATATGTAAACTGTATATTCATTCATTCATTCCTTTGCATGTCCCTTGCGGAACTTTGCCTCCCAAACAGCACTCCTGTAGGCCTCTCGGTTGTGAGCAAGATGGCCTGCTGCTGCTGCATCCATTTCCAGATCATCAACGATGTCTTGCAGCCATCTTCGTTTCGGTCTTCCTCTTTTTCTTTTTCCCATTATGTATCCTTCCAATACGGTATATAATGCTAGAATTACAAAGGCAAGTCAAAAAGTAACCGCAATATTTCATGCAAATGTATATAATTATTGAAATTTTCCTGAAATATTATGGTTAACTCCCTTATTGATTGTTTGGAGGAAAGGCAGGGTAGAGCACCTAATAGCAACAGGGAAGATCAAAGGTAGAAGGGAGAGAGAGAGGCATGAGGAAATGCTCAGTATGGTGCTCAAGGGATCTAGGGTTATAGAAGAAAATGATGCCTACGCCTGTCGGCAGGAGCCTTGAGAAAACGTGAGGGGAAAAAAGCCATTCCTTAAAAAAGGCTACATGAATGTTTGTACTTGGCCACAACATCTCGGGGACATTTCAACGACTGTATAAGTTTGCATGAAATTCTGCAGTTACTTCCCACATTGCAGTTATTTTTTTTTTAATTGCCCTTATACATTCTTCAATAACATTTCCTTGAATTTGAAGAAGAAATCATTACTTAAAAATAATATAGTAAAGATATTTATATAAAGCCAAGGGGGGCAAGGACACTGTCCATTTCTGACAGTCAGTGGACCATAACTGACATGCTAGCACTATGCTTAGTGGATGTCCCACCTCTCTTTTGTTGATACCCCTGGTAACAGCCATAGCCTAGCTAAAGGGATTGCCATAGTCCCCACAGTGGTGGAGCCTGGTAAAGAAGTACTGCACACCCCCTGCTTGTTAGTTGCATGCAGGGACTGCAAAAATAGCTGCAATATTTCACACCATATGCTGCACCTCAAATCTTCACTGCACTGGCTGCAAAAAACACTAGCTCGCAGTTCCAGAGAGAATGAAGAAGAAGAAGATGTAAGAATAAAAAATTAACCACAATATGGGAAATGAATGCAATATTTCAGGGATATTTCACTGACTGCATATATCTACATAAAACAATGGGGTTACTTCCCCTTTTACAATTACTTTTTTAAAAAATTTTGACTTGCTCCTATAAAGCTCAAGACAAAGCTACCGGCATTTTCATCTTGGAATACATTGTAAACCATTTGCTAGTACAGCAGTATTGATATCTGATGAACGGAGAATTCATCTTTTTTCAAACAATAAGAATGCTTCTAACGCTTTTAATCTCTGACAACAAGAGACCACCTCTAACACTGCTTATCTTTCATAACATGAGAAAGCCTCTAATATTCCTCACTTATTTTCACCAATAAGAGAGCATCTTTAACATTTCTTATCTCTGACAACAAGAGAATATTAAAAAAAAAACCAAACAAACAAACTTCCTGGTATAACAACAATAAACTTACCCTGGCTAAAGTCTGAATCATAGTCGGAGAGATTCTCTTTCCAAGCCTCTTCATCATGGCCGTTCATGGCATCATTATAGTTGACCTGCTTTCTTATTCTCTTTCCCTTGCCCAAGGTCCTGGCCAAATCCTCCTGCTGCTGCTCGTAATGATGCCTCAGTAGTTTCTCCCAGTACGCTGGATCAGCATGTTCTGCTTCCTGTTTCAGAACCTCTGTTTCAGGTTCTTCCTGATAAACAAAAATAGAACACGGCATTTAAAATAATACGTACTACTTTGTAACTCAGAAACATCAAAGTAATTTCATTTTAAAAAATTTACAATAAGTGGAAACATTGTACGATCACTGCATTAATAACTTGGTAGAATAAGGCTCTGACCGACAAGGACAAAAAAAAGGACACAGCCAAAAGGAAATACAATTTAAAAATACAGTAACTATACTACAACAAATAGGCAGTTTATATAGGCAACAACACAATAACAAACAGGTAGTTTATTGACAGCAGCAACACAACTACAAATAGGTAGTTTATACAGGCAACAACACACCAACAAACAGGTAGTTTACGGACAGCAGCAATACAACTACAAACAGGTAGTTTATATATAGGCAACAACACAAAAACAAACAGGTAGTTTATTGAAAGCAGCAATACAACTACAAATAGGTAGTTTATATAGGCAACAACAAACAGGCAGTTTATTGACAGCAGCAATACAACAGCAAACAGGTAGTTTATTGACAGCAGCAATACAACAACAAAAATCTCCAGTCAGCTTCTAATGAAAGAAACAGCACTACAAATCCAGGTTATTGTTAACAGTGGAAATAAACTATCGACCTACAGTTTACTGTTTACAGTGGGGATATAACAGCAAAGGCCTACAGTCTACTGACAGAAGAAATGTCCCCAAACAGCTTTACAAACCTCATCCTCTCCTTCTTTGATAGTGTAATTGGCCACTTTGAATGAGCTCAGGTATTCATTCATTGCCATTTCTTTCTCTTCTTGTCCAGCCTGGGTTCTGTCCAGCAACTTCTTTATAGCCTCATCATCATACACAATCCTATCATCAGCACCTGGAACGAACACACAGCTTATGGACTGAGCAATGGACATGCTATTAGCGTAACTTATATTTTGTGGCATACTTTGACGAGCAAAAAAAAAAAAAAAAAAGAAAAAAAAAGTCATTTCTTTTTAAGATTATGAAAATGTTAACATTCTGCCACTAAACTGCTTCATTCATTCATGAAGTGCCATGTCAAAAGGCAATCTTTAATCAAACTTCTCCATTTTGCGAGGTCACTGGTTAAAGGTTCAAAATTTAGCCTCCTGTGTCATTAGTCAGGACGACCCCTTATATGTTTTGCCACATGCCGCTGGATCCACCCAAGAGTTTGCTAATAGTTCCCATCAAGTGTTGATTGTTTACAATGCATCTTTTTGCCGCACATTTCAGATTACCTGCCAGAACCCTTAAGTTGTCTCAGCTCAAGCACTCTCTTCATATCTACACTGTTCTTTCATTCCTGCTCCTCATTTCCCCACAGTCTGTCCAACACAGCTTTAGCAGTGTCACCTTTGTCCATCCTCAGCCTGTTTTATTTCAGCCTATCCAGCATGTCTATCCGCCATTTCATTTCCATGTACTCCCACATGACCTGATCTCTCCAGAGGTACTAATGAGGGAGGCTTTGTCATAGTGGGATTTCAGCATGGGTGGAAAAGCCAAGGAGAGACCATCATCTGCACTGGATTCTGTTTCTGAGCTGGGGGGGGGGGGGAGAGACATCCTCTCTCTCTCTCTGTCCTCCTTCCTTCTGTTGCATCTGGATTCCATCCACTCTGTGTTTGCTTTCTTCACCTGAGAACATTTTACTATTATTGGTTAGCTGGCTGCATACTCTATAGGTGACTGGATCCACTCTGAATAGTATATCCCACCACTGGTATTTCCAGTTGATTCGACTGCATTTTTTTTTTTTGCTCTACTATATCCTCTGCCTTCCTTTTTTCTATTTTTGCTAGAGTTTTCCAGTGACTCTCACACCCTCTAACTATCTTCTCTTGATACCTTGACAAAGCAGTCATCTTCCTTGACATCTAGGGGAAGAAAAAGCTGTTTACCTTTCTCCCTGGCACCCGCTGTTCCAAATTTGGCTTCAACTACTACCTGAGACACCGAAGCCAGAATTTAACAAGCCCACTTACCGTCCTTGACTTCATCCTCTTTGAAGAGCTCCTCTGTGCCAAATTTGAGAATGTCATCCAGCTCCTTCTTGCTCATTGCTCCACCTTTGTTGCCAAGACCTGGCCTCACCACCAAGTGGGTCAACATCATCTTCCGCTTGGCCACTTGTGTAATGCGTTCCTCTACAGAGTTACGTGTCACGAACCTGTAGATCATCACCTTATTGGCCTGGCCTATGCGGTGGGCTCTGCTGAAAGCCTGTTTGTGAGTCAACATTGGAAATACATCAAATAAAAACTTGACACATAAATAACTGGTGAGTTTCAGACAATTAGTTCTCTGGCCCTGTAACCCAGTGGTTCTCAGACTGGGGGACTGTGGGTAAGATCAGGTGGTGGGGCTGCACATGGCCAGTGAACGTAAGGAAAAGCAAGCAGCAGGAAACATGAGAATCAAATGAGCAAAGATAAATGTTATCAGGCTTCAGGGATGGGACAGAACAGATGCAGTAAAGTGAATCAGGTCACTGGACAAATGATGCCATTACTGAAAAAACAAATACACCACAAATGAAACATAAAAAAAACAAACAATGTACAACACAATTTTCCTCCCAAACTCTATGCTATCAATGTAAAACATGGACACTAAAAGCCAAACACAAAAGGAAAATCATCACAACAGAAATGAGATTTTTAAGGAGAATATTAAATGTGATAAGAAGAGACCAAATAGTTGGAGTAACACCAGTATTACAATATATCCAGGTCAAATGGTTTGGCCACATTGCATGGCTACCACCAGGCAGTATATTAAAAAAAAACAAAAAACATTCACATAAAGACCTGCAGGTAACAGAAAAAGATAGAGGAAGGAAATCACACTCTCTCTCTCTGAACCTTAAGTGCCCAGGGCACATGGGGCTTCTGCAAGAGTTTTCCACAAATGCCTGTCCTTTGCTTTTTTTTCTGCTCTTGCCCAGGTGAGCCCTCTATTGCTCAACATCCTTTCTGTTGTTCTTCTCCATGTCTCTTTTGGTCTATCCTTAACTTCTGTTGTGTTCATCTTAGTGCTATTTTTGGTAGTGAGTCGTCAGCCATTTGGAGCACATGTCCCAACCATCGCCAGCATCTTTCCTCAATAATTGCTGTCAGTGGCTTCATCTGCATTTCTGCAATCACATTACACTAAGCAAATTGCCAAGCCCTATCAAGATGTCTATTTGTTCCCTCAACTCTGAAAGATACATGAGGAAAGAGACAAGACAAGACAGTCAGGGATATGGTGTGAAACACAAGGAGATATGGTAGTTGTAACAAGATGTGCTAATAACTGCTATAACCATGCTTCACACGATCTATCTATATGAACTGACAAAATCTGAATTCTTTTTTTCCCTCTACCCCTTGCACCAACACAATGCTATTTTATATAGACTTTGTTTATTTTCATCTCTATTCAGTTTCCCTTTATGCACCCGCTGCCATGGCAGTTAGTGCGTTCATCTGTTGATCAGAAGGTCCGTTGATCAATTCTCCCACTGAGGCATAATATTTTTGGTCAAAATGGCACCTAAGTCAACCAAGTCTCAAGAGATGAGTACCTGGGATTTCCCTGTGAATACTAAAACGGCAAGGCCAGGTGCGTGCTAGTCTTCCTAGATCACAATGCTGTGGCGGTCTAGAAATGTAAAGACATTAACAAACTTCACATCCACACCCCTACAGTATGCAAATGGCAAAGGATATAATTTTTCTTTTTAACATACCTACAGCTGTGTCTACAATAAAAAAATAACAGAACACAGTGTTGTATGACTAGAACTAAAATAAAATCTAGACAAAAATCGTAAAACAAAATACATGTGCCAAGACTGCGAAGTAGCATTGTGTGTCACAGCATGCTTTAGAATATTTCATACACAAAGACAGTACCGAAAAACATTTTTATTTGCTATCTGATTCTACGTAACAATGCTTACAAAAAAAAATATGTGGGTGAGCTATATAATGTGACTTAAACGAGTTGCAAGTGGAAGAATCCAAGAGTTACAACATGTTTATATTCTTTGGTGATAAAAAAACTGTCAGCACTGCCAATGCATCTTAGATTTTGAGATGAGGAAAAAATATTCAGCACTGGGTGAAAGTAGGTCAAGAAGTATGCAGCAGCAAAAAAGGTTAAAGCAGATAATTCTCCACTTTTTCTGAGGCAGTTTCCAAAAGTGCAAGGAGACTGAACCCTAAAACATTAGCAGTGTTGGCTGCAGCTGTGGCCAATATTACAAATCCAACCATGGTAGAATTGTACTGATGCTCAGCAAAATGATTCTCAAATGTTATCTTCTACAACAACATGTAGAGCTCTTTATATAGTTTTACAGTATTGAATGTGTATATCTGTATGAAAATTTCTGGGTTATTTCCACACCAAATTGATAAGAAAAAATCTACTTCAACATAAAGATATCTATTTTATTGAAAGGAAAAGAACTTTTTCTTCATCACATTATAAAGCAAGACATTTACTTCATCTTATTTACTGAAAAAAAAAAAAAAAAGCAGAGAAACAACATGAGGTATCTCAACTTGCTCATGACAGGATTGGCTGAGGAACCTTTGTTGATGTTTTATGCTCCATTGGGAGTACACAGGACTGATGATGATTTATTAAAGCAAAACAACATCTACTCTATAACATTTTCTAAAACAAAATCACATCTATTTTAACATGTTTTAAGTCATTTAGAGAGACATGACATCTACTTCATCATGCTTAAAGACAAGATGACATCTACTTTACTATCATGAGAAATGAAACTACCTGAATGTCATTGTGAGGATTCCAATCTGAATCATAGATGATAACTGTGTCCGCCGTGGCCAGATTGATGCCCAAACCGCCAGCTCTCGTAGACAACAGGAAGACAAAAGCAGGAGCCTCTTTAGCTGTTTTAAAAAAAAAAAAAGAACAAAATATAGACTCACACACGTTATAACCATCCTTCTTACGCAGTTTCTGGAAATTGTTAAATGTGTTATATTTTCCAACCCCTGTTGTTTCGAGGTAGATTATCCTGTACAGCTACAAGCTTGTTCACTGATGCTTTTCACCCTTATTGAAGATAGTGTCACAAAAGAAGTATCAAATGTATGAGAAGCATATCTACTACCAAGCATGTATCCAAGAAACCATTTGTTTCTTTCAAATGTGGTCTGAGATATTACTGTTTTTTTTTCCATGCTGGACAGGCTGTAGGATCACACAGACCACATTCGATATCACTAATTCACATCTAATGTTGTAGGATCCACATAGATCACATTCGATATCACTAGAAGACAATTCGCATCTAATGTTGTAGGATCCACACAGATCACACTCGATATCACTAGAAGTCAATTCACATCTAATGTAGGATCCACATAGATCACACTCGATATCACTAGAAGTCAATTCACATCTAACTCAATACATAAAAAAGAGCTATTCATGAAGTGGTATGTCTACGTACTGCTGTTACAATCTCACGAAAGTTAAACACAGTACTGTTATGCCATGCAGGCATCTAGAGGATATTTTCCTCAACCTGTTGGACACTACGTGGTGACGCAATCTGCACCACACCTGGCCAACCTTTCCTTCCCCATTCTAAAGGACCCATGAAATGAATACATTATTTATACTACTTTCCAGCTGGGTTGACTGGAGTAAAAACAGGGTCATAGATCCATGACTCTTTAGATTAGAAAACTATCGAGTAGCCTAAATTCCAATTTTTTTTTTTTTTAAATGAAACTTGAAAATAAAATAATAGAAAAAAAAAAGAAGTTAAAAAAAAAACTGAAACTTACAGTTAAACCTGTCAATGGCATCCTGCCTCTGTGAGCCAGTAATTCCACCATCAATTCTCTCGTAACGGTAGTTATCTGCTTCCAGAAAGTCCTCTAGCAAATCCAGCATCTTTGTCATCTGTCGAATGCCAAGTCATAAAATGAAAACAAACATTGAAACGCCAAATACAAAATGGCAACTACACAATATTTCTTCAACTTTAAGTGCAAAAATCTGTGGAATGGGCAAAAAAGGCAGAAATCTGTGGGCTAGGTTAAGACATTTACACATTTTATATGTGAATATGTCACAAGAAGACTATATCTGTTGCAAAAGGACATAGATATCCAAAAATAACAGTACTTCCACCAAACAGCACAAAATTTTTAAAAATGCAAAAGAAAGACTAGCTACTAACCTGTGAAAATATAAGCACTCTGTGCCCCGTTGCATGAAGTTCTTTGAGCATTTTTGACAGCAACTCTAGTTTACCGCAGGCTTTGATTAGAGCTGAACCTTCAAACGCATTATTACTTGTACGAGGGGCTTCCTGCAACAGAAAACAGACTTTTTTTTTTTTTTTCCATTTGTCTCTAAAGTTTATTAAGTGAAAACAGTTTATAAATGGTCATTTTAAAAAAAAAAAAAAAAAACAGAAGCTAAAGGCAGTCAACGTCTTGCCATTACCATTTCTTTCACTGTGGGTTGGTTTGTTTTCTGTCATAGCTCCTTGTAGATGATGTTATCTGGCCATCTAATCTGAAGGATTGTCCTTAGGCAGGTGTTAACTTCTTCATACGCACAATGGCGATGATGAGCGGTACCCTGATTTTTGCGATGCGCCTTTTGGCTGGGTGCCTCCGATTTCAGCACCTTTCCTTGCTAGGGCAGACTGTGGTCTTGCTCAGACTGCCATGAAGACAGTGGTGTAGGCTGCCCTGCCAAAACTTTGTTTTCCAGCCTCTGATGACTGTACTTATGTCAGATCCAGCATGCAAACCTGGCTGACCAGACGGTTTTGAGACAGTTCCATAGCGACACTCCGACTCTGGGATGAGGAATCTGATGAATGCCTCAACGATATTCATTCCCCGCCACCTATAGTTTGCTGGCT
This sequence comes from Achatina immaculata, assembly GCA_009760885.1. Taxonomy (NCBI): domain Eukaryota; kingdom Metazoa; phylum Mollusca; class Gastropoda; order Stylommatophora; family Achatinidae; genus Lissachatina; species Lissachatina immaculata. The sequence goes on along the minus strand of CM019712.1, from coordinate 13,998,085 downwards.
CTATTTTGTTTACATCATTCTGATAGCCATTGTTGTAAAGACCCATAGGCTTGTCACGTCCTGGATTCATTGGTTTCACACCAGATTTTCCTCTTCCTTGCCGGCAATCTCCATGTCCCCATCCATCCACCAACCTGACATTACATTTTACAAAAATAAAAATTACATTTTCCCCTGGGAACAACTGTGTTAAGAGCACACTTATCTTAACATAGTGTTTGTGAGACAGGGAACATAGATCTGTTTCCTTAAAAACTCTGACCTACCTCTGTAGCCCAGAAACTTGTAGCAATCAACACTAATTGTAATTGTAATTGTTATTTTTGCAAAATGTAATGTCAGGTTGGTGGACGGATGGGGACATGGAGATCTCTGGCGGGGATGAGGGAAGTCTGGTGTGAAACCAATGAATCCAGGACGTGACAAGCCTATGGGTCTTTACAACAATGGCTATCAGAATGATGTGAACAAAACAGAGCCAGTAGACTATAGGTGGCGGGGAATGGATATCGTTGAAGCACTCATCAGATTCCTCATCTCAGAGTCAGAGTGTCTTTGTGGAACTGTCTCAAACCATCTGACATGGAGAAGGGGCTTAAGTACAGCCACCAGAGGCTGGAAAACAAAGTTTTGGCCAGGCCAGCCACACTGTCTTCATGGCAGTCCGAGCAAGACCACAGTCTGCCCTAGCAAGGAAAGGTGCTGAAGTCGGAGTTACCCAGCCAAAAGGCGCATCGCAAAAATCAGGGTAACACGCATTATCACTAATGAAATGTCTATATCTACAGTTTTCAAACATGGTGCTCGCCCTGTGAAGACTAACCAGGCAGGTGCAGTGCCGGGCCCCCTGCCTCGAAAGGGTCCACCCAATGCTACTGGAGGTCCTCTCAGTTCGTCTTGTGGAGTCAGGAGACATGAGAGTAGAGCTACTGGCCAAAGAATACAACAGAAGAAAACAGCCAAAAAGCAAGAACTTAAAATAATGCAGTGGAATGCTGAGGGTGTCAGCAGTGTTAGAGATGGCTATAGCAAAAAGGTTGAACTAGAGAACATACTTTTTGCAGAGCAGGTAAGTATATGCTGCATACAGGAGACACACCTAACCAAAGATGCCGCCTTTAAAATCAGAGGCTACCAGTGTTTTAGATCAGACCGACAGGACAGAAGAAAAGGAGGAGTACTCACACTTGTTAAGAATAACATCAGCGCATGTCAGGTGGGAGTGTACATGGAAGGAGCCGAATACCAGATGATCCATCTAAAAAGTAGTAATACAGATTTCCACCTCCTTAACTATTACTGTCCTAATGACCGCCCACTTGCTTTAGGAACAATCCCACACAAAGAGAGACTGATGGTCTGTGGTGATTTTAACAGTCATTCCCAGAGCTGGGGCTATGACCACATAGACAAGAGAGGAGAGGAAGTTGAGAGCTGGCAGGATGATAATGGACTTCTCCTGATCAACCAGCCAATGGATGCCCCAACATTTTACTCAAGGGCTTGGCATACAAAATCAACACCAGATCTGGCATTCCACTCTCCAGATCTGAAGTGGAACATTACACGTGAAGTTGGAAAACAACTTGGAGGTAGCGACCATCGACCAGTCTTCCTGACAATAGAAAATGAACTCCTTAACACCAGTAACCCTCTCCCCAGATGGAACTATAAAAAAGCAAACTGGACAATGTACAGACATCGTACAGGTACCCTGGTGGGACAGCTGTCCATAGAAGGTAAGGATATTAACAGCATAGTGAAGGAATTCAATGCTTGTATCCTTCAGGCCGCTCGTGAAACCATTCCCAGAGGAGCTCGCAGGGACTATAAACCATACTGGTCTAGTGAGCTGGGAAAACTCCATGATGACGTGGAAGCAGCTCGAAAGCAAGCAGAAAATAGACCATGCCAAGAACACCACAATAATTACCAACATTCTAAGGCCAAATTTCAGAGAGCAAAGCTGCAAGCCAGACGGGAAAGTTGGAGAGAGAAAACAGAGTCCCTAAACTTTGAAAAGGATGGAAGGAAACTGTGGAAACTAATCAAACAGTTAAATGATGAGAGTACTGGAAGAAGTACAAAGATTACACTAATAGAGGATGGGAAAACTCTTACAGGTAAGCAGGTAGCAGATCACTTTGCTCGCATGTTTGCACAGGACTGCAACATTGATATCCATCCAGAGAAGGAGCGTACAGTGCGCATCGAGCCACAGAAAGAGGAGGAACAAGTCAGAAAAGTGGAGGTCATGGATGCACCAATCACACGCAGTGAGTTAGACCTAGCAGTTAGTAAACTGAAACCAAGGAAATCACCAGGACCAGATGGAGTGTCCAATGAAATGATCAAGAACCTGGGAATGGCAGCAATGGGAAAGCTGTTGGATATTTTCAATATGTGCTGGAGCACAGGTAAGTTACCTCAAATCTGGAAGGAAGCAAGCATGGTACCACTGCTAAAACCAGGAAAAACAGTGATACTGCCTCCAGCTACAGGCCAATCAGTCTCACTAGCTGCCTATGCAAAACATGGAACGCATCATTGACCTGAGGCTAAAATGGTACCTAGAAAGTGAAAACCTTCTCGTTCCACAACAAGCAGGATTTAGGCAGTACTACAGTACGGAAGATCAAGTGACCTATCTCTCTCAAGAGATTGAGGATGCATTCCAAGAGAAAACCTTGTACTAGCAGCGTGGATAGACCTGAAGAAAGCCTTTGATAAAGTATGGAAAAAAGGTCTGTTGTGGAAACTAAGAAACTGCAATGTGAATGGAAGACTGCACAACTGGATAAAGTCCTATTTACACAATAGAAGAGCTAGAGTAGTAATGGATGGACACAAAAGCCAGAAAGTACTTCTGCGACACGGTGTACCACAAGGAGGAGTCCTTTCACCTACACTATTCCTTGTATTCATTAATGACCTGGTCAAGGAACTTCCCTATGGAATCAAAGCAGCACTGTATGCAGATGATCTGGTCATGTGGTGTACAGATGAATATGCGACAGTTGCTACACAGAGACTCCAAAGAGCAGCAGACATCTTGACATCATGGACAAACAAATGGTGTGTAAGTATCAACACAGAGAAATCAAGCACCACTCTGTTCACCCTCTCATCTAAACAGAAAGCAGGTAAGATCTTTGTAAATGAAATACCCTTAAGGATGGACAACCAACCCACTTACTTAGGAGTGACTCTTGACTCAAAACTGACTTGGAAGCAACACATCAACAGTGCAGAAGCAAAAGCCAGAAGAAAACTAGCCATATTAAGAAAATTGAGTGGGACTACATGGGGAGCTAGTGAAAGAATCCTCAAGAATGTATATCAGCAAAGTATTCTACCACATTTAGAATATGGCTCAACATCTTGGTGCACAGCATCAAACACTACGCTGCATAATCTAGACAAGGTTCAAAATCAGTCACTACGGATTATCACAGGTGCCATGAGGTCCACACCAATAGTAGAAATGCAGAAAATAGTTGGTGTTCAGCCGCTAAAGGAACGTAGAGACACAAAGGTCATGACCATGGGAGAAAAATTCCTTAGCTCTGTAAGCCATCCCCTGAAGGAGAGATTCAATAACTTGGCATTAGGACGGCTTAAAAGAAGCAGCTTCATTCATCAGGCCAAGCGTATGCGTAAGCTGATACCTGACCTTCCAACTGTAGTCACTCCATTATCATCTGTACCAGAGCATACACCATGGAAAGAAGCAGATTATACACAAATAACTATTCAGACTGAAGTGAAAGGTGTGCAGAATGGTGAGATGCAGAGCAGTCTTGTAAGATCAACAGCCACACTTAGTGTTCTAGATGACAAATATCCATGTGACACCTGGATACGTGTGTATACAGATGGATCTGCACATAATGCCATAAAGAATGGTGGGGCAGGAGCATATATTGAATATCCAAACAACACCATTGACAAGATTTCCATATCCACTGGAAAATACTGCAACAACTTTGATGCAGAAGTTAGGGCAATTATTGCTGCAGTTGAAAAACTATCAGACTCCAGAATTGATACATGTCCTGTAGTAATTCTCACAGATGCAAGATCAGTACTGGAGGCTCTTCAGTGCAACAAACTACCAGACCTTAAGGATGCCTTGTCAAAAATTGGCTTACAACATGGAGTCACTTTGCAATGGATTCCCTCCCACTGTGGGATACCAGGCAATGAGAAAGCTGACCATCTGGCCAAAGAGGGCACTGAAATGGAGCAACCAGACATACCAGTCACCTATAATCAGAAGAAAAGCATGATAAAAACCTACAGGAAGCCACAAACACCACCACATGATGACTATCACATGCTAAACAGAAAGGAACAAGTCACCATCTTCCGTCTCCGAATAGGACACAGCCGACTCCGAAGTCATATGTATACAAAGTTTAAGGTTGGTACTACTAATCTATGTACATGTGCCCAGGTGCCCCAAACCGTGGAACATATCCTCCAGAACTGCATCAACTACGAGACACTGAGAAATAATTACTGGCCCAGTGAAACCACTAAAGAAGATAAGCTCTACGGTTCCATACATGAATTACAAAAAACAGTGAAATTTATCCAAGAGACAGGACTGCAGATATAGACAGACAGTGCGAACGAAGAAGAAGAAGAAGAAGAAGAAAAATTACATTTAGTGTTGATTGCTACAGGTTTCTGGGCTATAGAAGTAGATCAGAGTTTTTAAGCAAGCAGATCTATGTTCCCTGTCTCACAAAGACTATGTTAAGATAAATGTGCTCTTAACACACAGGTGTTAACAAAGGCTGGCATTCTCTTGGTACTTTTGTCAGATGCTGTCCATGTTTCTGATCCATACAACAGGATCGATTTAGCTTTGCACTGAACAGTCTAAGCTTTAGAGAAAAGTCATTCCACAGTAAAACATTATGGTAGAGTTATTTGCAGTTAAAAAGTAAACAAAAATGTCATAAAAATCAGCTGACCTGAGCAGCCACTGGAAACAGGTATGGGTGGTTGCAGCATTTTTTCAGATCCATCATGATGTTGAGCAAGGATGTCTGGTTGCTGCCTCCCTTGATGTTCAAGGCTTCGTAGTTTCTGGCAAGTATGTACTTGTAATATTTCCTGTTGGACGAGAAATGGTATCTGGTCTAAAAGATTCGTCATTATCGCTACTGTCAAATTTTAATATCTGTCATACAACAATGTTTTCATGATCAGCTGTATTTTTGGATGTGGAATTTGTGTTAGACAGCAATAATGTTTTCTGAAAGGTATAAAAGCCACATTATGAAAGATCCTAGAAGCCAGCCTGAAAGATCCTAAACAACACCATCAGAAAGATCCTAAATGACAGATCCTAAATGACACAGTTTAAAAGATCATAGAAGCCAGCCTGAAAGATCCTAAACAACACCATCAGAAAGATCCTAAAAAAAGACAGCACAAAGATACCAAATAACAAACTCTAAAAAACTAAACAACAAAGCCTGAAAGATCTTGAATGATGCTGTTGGGAAGGCTATCCTTAATGCCAACGCTTTTAGAAACCTGTAACTTCAGAACATTTACAGCATTTTTCAGACAAGACTTTCTCTCATACAGTAAAATGATACAGAGTCTGCCTTTTTTGATCAGTAATGGAAGAAATAAACCTGCACTCTCTACAGAGAATTACTGAATCCAAGTCTAGCCCAAATAAAAATGGTGTGGACAAAGAGCAATGGCACATTCACAAAGAACTCCTGCTGACTATGGGATTCAAGGAGGCAACCCATCTGTTTGTCTTGATCATAAGAAAGTGAATTCTAAAGAACATGAAACTATTTCTTGCTTCTGTTTCTCTGTTTCCACTAGTCACTGTTACTGGAACACCTTATGACTGGGGTCTTAGAGCTCTATGTAGCCAATGCTCTGGTGAAGATCTTGTGATAGAGGCATATTTAACTGGGAATTTCCTGCAATGACTTTCTCTACTTTCCCAGAAAGATATAGGAAACGTAGGTTTTCCCAAAGTTTCTACCACAGAAGAGGGCACGGATCCCGACCACATTGGTTAGACAGGTGGTATCTCACATTATGTTACTGGAAGCACTACAAATAGGTTAAGTTACTATAGGTAGAAGGCAAAATCACATTTCCATGCCATTAAAACATATTGGGGATATGGTGTTAGGCTTGTATTTCCAAGACCTTCATCACATGAAAGTGTGATGTGGTCAGCATCACATCTGGCTGCATTTACTCTCCCAGAATTCTTTGGTATCAATTTATAGAGGGTGAGTTAACAAAATCAACAAAATATGTAATCTCAGTAATTGGTTCTGTTTTGTTCCACCACAATCTAGCCCAAATAACCAAACCTGTTTTGGTTCATAATTTAGTCCCAGTGTCTGATGAGGCAGTCAGCGACCCATAGCTGATATGCTAGCGTCAGGGTTAGCGAACCATAGCTGATATGCTAGCGCCAGGGTTAGCGACATATAGCCAACTAAGACCCCGTCCCACCGCTCTGTGGTAGCCACAGTAACAGACCCAGCCTAGCTAATGGGGAAGGGATCGCCATAGTCCTCATGGTGGTGGAGTCTGCTAAAGAAGCACTGCACACCCACTGCTTTTGTAGCTGTACTCTGGGATTGAAAAAGTAGCTGCCATAACCCGCTCCCATGCCAATACGATGCTGTGCCTCAACACCTCTATAGCATCGACTGCAAAGAACAATAACTTGTAGTTACAGGGAGTTCATACAAGTCCCAATAACTGAACCATTTTGGTCCACCAGAAAAACTAGTCTCATTAAAGGAACTAGTCCATTCAATGTTAGACTGGCCCTCTGAAATGAAACGTGTAACTACTTAATCAGCTTTGAAGCACTAAAATACAACTAACTTCTGTAATGCAGAAAGTTCCACTCTCACGATGAACTCCGATTTCGAGGGCATTCCCTTCAGGACATCAGCTTTAAGACGTCTCAAAAGATGTGGCCCAAGCATGTCATGAAGCTTCTTCACCTGGTCTTCTTTAGAAATGTCTGCAAACTCGTCCAAAAATCCTTGGAGGTCACTTTTTTTTTTTTTTTTTTAATTTTAAAACAGGAGAAATTATTTAAGAGAAAATAATACATCCTATTCAAATAACATTTTTAATCACATGATTAGTAAATCAGATTAATGATTAATAAATCAAACTTAACCGTAACTGATTAACAGATCTGTTTGGGAAAAAACGACTGATTAACAGATCCCAAGATGAACACAAATTTCAATTTATTCAAATGATTTCAGGCCTCTGGAGCAATAACAATTCTCATTTACATTAATGTGTTACAACCTGTACAGGTGTTACTTCTCAAATTTAAAGCAATGTATACATCTCAAATGTAAGGCAGTATAATACTTCCTGAATTTAATGCAATGCACTAGATGCGCATGTATGAAAGAGAGTGAGAAGGAGGAGAGAGGAAGATCTCAGATATATCCCGTTCATCCTTTAATATGCTAATGAGCTGCTGTACTGTAATATGTAAAAACATTTTTTTAAAAATAGAGGATACCACAACAACAAACAAAAAAACGCCAACAACAAAAAAAACCTAAGTGTTTAATTCATTTTTTTCATCTATTTTTGGTGCTTTTATCTGCTGTATTGTTCTTGTATGTGATCCTTGAAAAAAAAAAAAAAAAGGTTTTTCCAAAATACTGTATTGTTTATGTTCTTCATTTATGAGTTCTCATCTTACTTTTTGCTACCCTCACTTCAGCCCACATTCCTCACTGTCTATCTTTTTTCGTAAAACTGAACCACACACCTCTGTCTACTTCACGATTAAACAATCTCTCTGAAAATGCTCTTCTTTCAGGTTCGAAATAAATCACTTTTTCCTTACTTGAAATTGTCTGGTGTAAGGAAGTTGAGAAGGTGGAATAACTCCTCTAGATTGTTCTGAAGTGGTGTGCCAGTAAGCAACAGTTTGTATCCCAGCTTGTAGTTGCTCAAGATGCGGAAAAACTGCAAGACAGAAAAAAATTCACATCTATATGGCATGGATGTTACTGCTGTTATATGTCCAGTTTCTCCAAAAATATGGTAATAGTTATATTTCTTATTCTGCGTGGTCTTTACATTTAATAAAATAATTTGGTTCTATTTTACTGTGTCACTCGCTTGGCCCTTTCATATATTCTTCTCTTGTTCTGTCTTTTTTTTTCCCTCTCAAATCTTCCATTAACTATCAGATTGTTTTTTTTTCTTGTGGTGTTCTCTGTTATAAAACTTGTTTAATAACTTTTTTCTACAAAATAAATCATATTATTATTTTTACACAGGCCACCAACTTTTACACTTATAAATAGCCTGTGGTATTTTTACGTTATTTATTAATTCTGAACATATCTACTTCATAACTTAAGGAAAACTCTAAGATTATTATGAGAATGAAGAGAATATCATTTGAAGAATTCGGTAACAAGTATGAAAATTAGAAACTGTGAAACACATAAAAATCTTGTAACAAGTATGGAAATTAGAAACTCTATGAAATATCAAATAAAGAACTTCAAATTTTCAAAGAACTACTAACATTTGAAAATATAAATTCTATTCCTACAGCCACGGTACAGCTCAACTTGCAGAGCAAAGTTAAGGAAAGACAAAGCAAGACATTTCTGAAAAGAAAGGTGGCAAGATTAAATGGGACAATAAAATTTAAAAAAAAAAAGAAAATTTTGAAAGAATTTACAGGGCAGATGACAGAAGAATGTCTCAATTAAATCTCACTTTGGACTGGTTATTCTTCAGTCGATGAGCTTCATCCACAACCAAGACAGCCCAGTCCACTGATCCGAGACATGCTGTGTCGATGCTGATCAGTTCATAGGATGTCAACAAAACATGGAACTTCACGTTGCAGCCCTGTTTCATACGAGATGCTTTTGCACCTCCTCGTATAGCATTGTCGTCAAATGAGAACTCATGCTCCCTGAAATAATGTTTCACACAAAAACTTTCAATTAACAACTTTTAAAAAATTCAGTTTACGTATATATCTGTGTATCTCTTCTTTTAACTAATAACATCGCTTTTCATCTTTAGAGATCACCATGAAGCATGTAAACATTAACTGTCAGTGGAACTTTCCAGACATAATTTTATATACAGCATCTCTCACAATTCTAAAGTTTGCGTAACTGATCCCAATAGCCACAAAAAAAAAAAAAAAAGTGATCCAAAGTCTTGTTTCTTTTTTTTTTTTTCTCTCGCACATATCACCTTCACTTTTGGACCTCATTTCCTCCTCAAACAATAATGCACCCATGTGAAACTGTTACACATGTAGCTCAGTGTTTTCCTTGGTCTCAAGACTGATGGGAAAATCTGGCGAAGTTAACTTAAGGTATTTTTGCATCTCAGTTTTGGTCTATGACACGGCCCTAATTCTCTCCACAAGTTTGGTATACTGCAGTCATCCACTCCTGTTACATGCCCCAAAAGTCTTAACCTTCTGCAGTCGAGTGCTGCCATAATGTGCGGAAGCTTAGCACTCTGCAGTAACTCGGAGCTGGTTACTTTTGTCTTGTGCTACTTTCCAAAGAGATTCTTACTCACTGTCCAATCAAAAGCAATTATCTCAAAATAAAATTTATGCTCTTTAAATTAGTGTTTTTTAATTTTTAAAATTTTTTTGGTCCTGAGATCCAAATGACCATGGCCTAGTGACTTCCAGATATATTCACAAAGTCACAAGTCACTTAAATAATCTTAATTTTTGTTTGTTTTGTTAAATAATAACTGTGGTAATAATGCAGGAAAACCAGGGATACAACATTTCAAAACCATGCATGATGGGATACAGTTTAATGCAATACCTCGCATGTGTTTCCTACCACACATTTAATGGTTTTACGTAACTGTATCAAAGCTGCTGGTTTAAACATTTGTTTACTACTGTTTCTTATCATACATGAGGAAACAGAAATATTAAATATGATAATCAGAAACACATTAAAAAAATTTTTTTGGGTCAATTTTGCTTCATATTAGCTTTAAATATGTATATTTTGAATGTGACAGCAGCCCAGGCATCAAGGTTCTTGAAATACACTCAGATTGCAAGATCCAAGTTTAAAAACCACTTAACTAAGTATATTATGAAAATTGAAGTGTAAGAATTGCTCTTCTAGGCCTTTGAAGCAGGAATTTGTCTGGGTTACAGCGGGTGGTTATATTAACAAATTATTGGTGGAAATGGCACTTTCCAAAACCAAAAGTCTTTCATATGCTTCAGGTACATCTTGCGCTGGCATCTCCGCACTTACTGAGAGATACCATCATCACCACCACAACAAGTGAAACCATGTGCCACTCACAAGTACTTTCTTTCACACCACATAAAAATACCCAATCATTACCTGATGACTGTTCTGGAATCTTTGTCTCCGATGTAAGTGACGACATAGAGATCTGGCGCCCAGAATTCAAACTCTCTTTCCCAGTTGATTATGGTGGACAAGGGAGCGCTGACCAGGTATGGACCCTTGCAATGTCCCTAAAATTATAATTATATTCTTAAACAGTGGCCCAGCTCACCAACATCATCATCATCTTGATCCTGCAGCCACCATCTTTGGAAAGGGTGATGACAAAGAATCTCCAGAATGTCCCATAAATAGGAAATGTGAAATAGGGGGTGCTAGATAGCTTAGTTTGTTATTATGCTGTTCTCTTGTGGCTTGAATCCCAGGTAATTCTCTTGTAATTTTTTCTTTCTCTTATGTCTAAAAGTGCTTTGTCTATGATTTTTTTCAAGGTCTAATTTTGTTCTTCCCAGAATGTCCTGTCTCTTGTTCTCACAGCACACATGGCCTGATTTATTCCTGTCCATCTCTTGATGATGCTCTATCCATATGTAACACCCCCCCCCAATTCTTTTCTCTCAAGAATACTTTTCTATTTCTTTTTCTTTTGACAGGTGGTTCCCACACCTTCTCAGACTGCCACGCCTTTGCCTCCCTTCATCCTTTGTGCTTTTGAATGTTTTTTCTTTTTTTTTTGCTCAGTTTGATTCTGATGTCTCCTGCTGCTCATTGTCACTTTCCTTTAACTACCATCCCTCCAAAGAAAATCTTCTCAAAGCCTTCAGGTCGCTACTGCCCACTCTGAAAACCAATATTGTACATTATCATGTCTCTTGATGTAGCCAAAATATTCTAAAACTATACTGTAGTAACAAGGCTTGAGTTAGGGGCATTCAGAGAAAATTTTAATGCAAAAATGAGGGGGTCACAACAAAGAAAAGCTTGAGAACCTCTGTTATATATGAAATAAAACATGGAAAGTAAGGCTATAAATAAATAGGTTTCTACAGAGATTCTTCACTCCTTAAAGACAGATATCAAAGGCTAAAGCAAATTCTTTAAAACTACAGGCCTCCTCTGCTCATCCAACAGGTTATGGAAACGAACATGGCTGAACAATAGAGACAGTTGAAAAGTGAAAATAAGTTGTTTTTTTTAAGCTTACAATTGCATTTCTGTGATATAAAATGTAAATAATCCACTACATATCACTTCTGTGGATATAAAATGTAAATAATCCACTACATATCACATCTGAATACGTGCAAAGGATAATAAACAAAAATGAACTGTAAATACTGTGGTCAATTTGATCTTGAATCCACAAACTTAAGGTTAAAATGTTCCACTTCCTAATGACTTTAGTGCGTCCTCGAGTAGCCCTTTTTAATTTCCTTCAACACTTTGACTTTAACCTGAAGAACTGTACAACTAATGTACGCATTACCCTGCGGCCCACATCAGCGTGGGGCATGCCTTGGTCACTAAGTTCTAGCTTTTCTTGCAGACAGGGAGTTTTTATGTTCTTTAGCTTCTTCATCGCATTTTTAGAGACATGAATATTATAAACTCAAATATAAAAGTCATATAAGCATAAAATTAAGAATATTATAAGCATGAACACAAGAGATCCACCTAGAACTTCTGAAAACACCTTGATGACATTGAATCCAGTTTTGTTAAATTAAGACTCTCTCTCTCTCTGTGGTTGTGATGGTGAAGGTGCTGTCCAGTTTGGCAAATGATAAACCATAGCTGACATGTCAGCATCAGGGTTGGTGAACAACAGCTGACCAAGACCCTGTTCCCTCCCCCCTTTAGCCTGGTTAACGAGGTAGGGAATGCCAGTCTCCCGTGGCGGTGAAGTCTCTTAAAGTAGCGCACCCTCCTCAGGGACTGAACAAAAAAAAAATAACTGTCACAACCTACTCAACATGATGCTGTGTCTCAACATCTTCACTGCATCAGCTACAGAGAACACCAGCTCGCAGTTCCAGAGAGACTGAAGAAGCTCGGAAGCATCTGACTAGTCAGACTGGAACCATGTGGAAGACTGAAAGAGTAGACTATCTGGCCGAATGCATGGGTTTTGATCATAACTGACACCAGCAAAAAAAAAAGAGCAAGCAGTTAAAAAAAGTAGAGGATGCCTGTAATAAGGGACTGGCTCATCCTTGTAACAAAAAATTATATTAAATGCCACAGAAGTAAAGGATGAAAATTGAACTATAACCTACCTCTTTGTATAGAGAGTACAAGAAAGTAATGGTCTGAATAGTTTTTCCGAGCCCCATCTCATCTGCGAGAATCGTATCTGTGTTGTTTGCCCACGAGTAGCGTAGCCAGTTAAGGCCTTCCAGTTGATACGGATGCAGAGTTCCACCCGTTTCATCCAGGTATGAAGGCTGCTTGTCCAGCTGTTTGCGAAGCTATACAGAAAATTGGTTTTTGTAGTGTATGTTTAATAAAATGTTGCATGAATAAGCAATTTCAATGTAGAGATGAGAACCACAAATTTAAGAATCTTACAACTAGGTGAATGAGACTGCAAACAGATTAGAAAGCTGCAATAAGCTGGGCAGTCTTCTTCTTCTTCATTCGCATTGTCTGTCTATATCTGCAGTCCTGTCTCTTGGATAAATTTCACTGTTTTTTGTAACTCATGTATGGAACCGTAGAGCTTATCTTCTTTAGTGGTTTCACTGGGTCAGTAATTATTTCTCAGTGTCTCGTAGTTGATGCAGTTCTGGAGGATATGTTCCACAGTTTGGGGCACCTGGGCACATGTACATAGATTAGTAGTACCAACCTTAAACTTTGTATACATATGACTTCGAAGTCGGCTGTGTCCTGTTCGTAGACGGAAGATGGTGACTCGTTCCTTTCTGTTTAGCATGTGATAGTCATCATGTGGTGGTGTTTGTGGCTTCCTGTAGGTTTTTATCATGCTTTTCTTCTGATTATAGGTGATTGGTATGTCTGGTTGCTCCATTTCAGTGCCCTCTTTAGCCAGATGGTCAGCTTTCTCATTGCCTGGTATCCCACAGTGGGAGGGAATCCATTGCAAAGTGACTCCATGTTGTAAGCCAGTTTTTGACAAGGCATCCTTAAGGTCTGGTAGTTCTCTGAAGAGTTCCAGTACTGATCTTGCATCTGTGAGAATTACTACAGGACATATATCAATTCTGGAGTCTGATAGTTTTTCAACTGCAGCAATAATTGCCCTAACTTCTGCATCAAAGTTGTTGCAGTATTTACCAGTGGGTATGGAAATATTGTCAATGGTGTTGTTTGGATATTCAATATATGCTCCTGCCCCTCCATTCTTTATGGCATTATGTGCAGATCCATCTGTATACACACGTATCCAGGTGTCACAAGGATATTTGTCATCTAGAACACTAAGTGTGGCTGTTGATCTTACAAGACTGCTCTGCATCTCACCATTCTGCACACCTTTCACTTCAGTCTGAATAGTTATTTGTGTATAATCTGCTTCTTTCCATGGTGTGTGCTCTGGTACAGATGATAATGGAGCGACTACAGTTGGAAGGTCAGGTATCAGCTTACGCATACGCTTGGCCTGATGAATGAAGCTGCTTCTTTTAAGCCGTCCTAATGCCAAGTTATTGAATCTCTCCTTCAGGGGATGGCTTACAGAGCTAAGGAATTTTTCTCCCATGGTCATGACCTTTGTGTCTCTACGTTCCTTTAGCGGTTGAACACCAACTATTTTCTGCATTTCTACTATCGGTGTGGACCTCATGGCACCTGTGATAATCTGTAGTGAAAGCTGGGCAGTGACTGAACAAATATGCTGTTTTTATTGTTCCATAAAAGGGTCTGTAATAAAAAAAATAGGTGTAGATACAAAAAGCAAGGATAATGCTCACAACACTGAAATGAAGAATCTGGCAGCGAAAACTGTATTTCAAAGGATGTACCCACGTGTTAAATGCAAGGTGATTATCTTTCAATTATCAGCTTTTAACTAGGACAATTAGCAAGGTTACTATTCGATAACTACTGGAGCCAAGAGTGAAACAGGCATGGCTATATCACAAAAACATTTTAAAAAGTACAAACCTGTAAATCTGGATGCAGATACGCCAAGAAGTAGATGGAATAATTGAGAAAGAAAAAATCACTTACATCAGTAGTGGGATAAGCCGGAGGCATCTTTGACAAAAGCTCTTCGTCTATTTCTCTTCTCTTCTGCTTTCCTTTGCTCTTCTTGCCAGGTTTTTTGCTGGAGGGTGGCTCATCATTGCCATACATCACCAACCTGAAAACACATTGGACAGTCCTTTCAAACTCTTAGCCTTCCATCTGGCATTTGTACTGCTTTGAAAAAAAAGTAAAGCCTGGTAGTCTGTAGTGCTGGTGAAAAGTTGTCAGTTTTAAAAACTGTCATTTACAGCGTATACACTCATTTCCTTATTGTCCACTTTAAGGTTGAATGATTATTACAGCTGTTTGAAAGTGTGTAAATTGGCTTTTAATCCCACCCACCCAACCAAAAAAAAAAAAACCCCAAACCTTACACCGACTCACTCACGTATCTTGGATGAGAAATCAATGTTTAATGGTGCACCACTGTGTAATTTTCCCATCATTCTCATGGAACACTACGGCAACTGTGTTGGTTTTTTTTAAATGCCAGATTTCTTTTTGGCTTGCCGATAGATTAATTAGGAAATTAATCCTTTAACTTCTTATAAGACAAACATTTATGAGAAAGGAAATTCAAATGACCCCATTTCTCAATCTTCGTAGAATGTGGAACAAGCTGTCCAAAAATTTTTTCAATATGCCAGCTTGCATGCTTAAATGGTGTATCACAGTATGTTGAAATTTCTGTCTTGTCTATACTTATGAACACTTGAACACACACACAAAATGATAAAAAGAATAAAAGATCTGAACATAAAAAAAAAAACTTTATTCTTTGACTTTTCTGATCCCCAGGTCTACATGTTTTAGCTCTATTTTCCCTTGTGACAAATAGTGGAATGTACAGGTCTTTCTTCAGCTTGTGACAAATAGTGGAATGTACAGGTCTTTCTTCAGCTTGTGACAAATAGTGGAATGTACAAGTCTTTCTTCAGCTTGTGACAAATAGTGGAATGTACAGGTCTTTCTTCAGCTTGTGACAAATAGTGGAATGTACAGGTCTTTCTTCAGCTTGTGACAAATAGTGGAATGTACAAGTCTTTCTTCAGCTTGTGACAAATAGTGGAATGTACAAGTCTTTCTTCAGCTTGTGACAAATAGTGGAATGTACAGGTCTTTCTTCAGCTTGTGACAAATAGTGGAATGTACAGGTCTTTCTTCAGCTTGTGACAAATAGTGGAATGTACAGGTCTTTCTTCAGCTTGTGACAAATAGTGGAATGTACAGGTCTTTCTTCAGCTTGTGACAAATAGTGGAATGTACAAGTCTTTCTTCAGCTTGTGACAAATAGTGGAATGTACAGGTCTTTCTTCAGCTTGTGACAAATAGTGGAATGTACAGGTCTTTCTTCAGCTTGTGACAAATAGTGGAATGTACAAGTCTTTCTTCAACTGCTCTGTATCGTCATACAGAACATCCATGATGGATGACAACTATGTTCTAAAGCCACAGAATATTTACCCCTCTAGTAAAATATCACCTTGCTTCCGCTGGGACATGTGCTCAGAATGACTGATAACTCACTACCAAAAATAGCACTAAGATGGACACCACAGGGGAACAGAAGTTAAGGGTAGACCAAAAGAGACATGGAGAAGAACAACAGAAAGGATGTTGAGCAATAGAGGGCTCACCTGGGCAAGAGCAGAAAAAAAGGCGAAGGACAGGCATTTGTGGAAAACCCTTGTGGAAGCCCCATGTGCCCTGTGCACTTAAGGTTCAGAGAGAGAGAGAGAGTAAAATATCACTGAGTCAGGTTAGGTTCTCCACCAGAATATGGCAGTAAACGGTACTAGCTGCTGTCAAACCTACTGCCTTGTGGGTAGCTTAGGACAGTCAATGGCAAGGGGAATGAACTTTGTGAGAAAAATCTTGAGGAATGGACCCTAAGATAGTTGAAGCCAAGGCTCTTTCTTGTCCATACTCCACATGATTTCCAGATGTTTGGGTTTGTATCTTCCTTTTAGCAAATCTGCGCAATAATTAACAGATTATTACAACAGCAGCGCTTCGTTTTATTCATATTAATTGCTGATGTGAAGCAGAAAATGTACCACATAAGATGATGCTCTGCAGTATCCACAAATGTTGAATGCCCAATGGGTCACAGCTGTTCTTTAAGATGTTTATATAAAAAAAAAATTACACAGTACCAAACAAACCAGCATTTCGCAAACCTCAGATTTTTGTAGTCATCAATAGCAGCCTGCAGATCAGCGATATCTGCATCTTCCTTTTCCCATGTAGCTTGATCATAGGGCAAATCTCTCCATTTGACCAGATAGTACGTTCCTTTGTCTGTTTCCCTACAAAAAAAAGCAAGCACCCAAAATAACTTACTTTCCTGTCACACAGAAATCTGTTAAACAAATAACGAAAGTAGTGTAATAAGTCAATGTCCCGTAGCATTTGCAAGCTGCAGGGGTGTAAAGTGCTAATGCCTTGAGATTTCTAGGCCACTACAGCATTTGAGGTAGGGATGCAAAGACCTGTCCTTACTGCCTTTCTTCTCCTAGGAAAAATCCCAGGAACCTATTTTTCAAGGCTGCGTGAACCCCGGTACTAGTCAGTCCAAAAACAATCCACCCGAATGTGAAATCAAACCAGGGACCTTCTGATCAGCAAGCAAGTGCACTATCCACTACACCACCGTGGCACCATAATGAAAGTAAAGGAACTTAAAAAAAACCTGTTGACTAAGTGATCAGACATACATTACTAACTACAATTTACATAAACTGTAGGCCACACACAGCCACACTCTGCTTATGCATAATGTCAGAATCCAAAACTCATCTGCAAACCTGCTCTCTCTACAGAGAAACTAAGATCCCAAATCTGGACCCCTGGAAAAAGAGCACGGAAGAAAACCTCCTGCTGCTGATGGTATTCATGGAGGCCAACCCATCCCCCTAGTATCAAGTGGCTGTGTATTTGAAACTGAATCAAAATAACTCTGTTTATGAATATGAGAGTGGTAAGTTCATCTGTTCTCACTTCTGGCAACTTACATGTGGTTTATGATCCTATGAATGTTCAGCCACTCTGGTCGAACTCCATATCTGTAGAACCTTTCCTCCAGGTTGTGTGGATCCTCCTCCTTCATCTTGTCCTTGTAGCTGCTGCCGTCCTCAAGAGGTGGTGGCTCATCCATATCCACCCTCCGGATGTAGTTTCTGTACAGAGCTGGATGGTACACATCAAGCTGTTGGTGGAAAACATGAAGAAAAAAAAAATGTCACATGTAAACCAGACACAATTATTTGTTCATCACCAAAAAAAAAATTAAAATCATTCCTTCCATAAGTCTCTTTTTTCCCCATGGTTTGGAATTTGTCATTTTAAACAATCGTATAAGATAAAATAGATGCTGCATCAATTTCCAGTAAAACCACAGTGATTTGCTATTTTTAAAACCTTTCTCATTAGATTTTTATGTAAAATAAACTAAGTTCACAAACATTACAGAACCTGATAAAAGGAGAATAGGTAAAATTACTATACACATTTTAAACTGCACCACTCCAGTTTCAACAACACATACCTGAAGCTCTGAGACCCAAGAACAGTGCCAGTAAGACATATCTGCCCACTTGATAAAAAATTCTCGAAGTGGTTTCTGAAAACAAAAATAATAATAAAATTGTATTTTTAATGTTTCAAATTAAAAATACATCAGTTTTTGGTTTTTTTTCAAAATATAAAGGTGCCAAATTGGAAGTGCCGCCTTCCAAGAAAAAGTAAAAGAGATCATAACCTAGAAAACTTTTGTGACACCAGTTTCTATCTCATAGAAAATGCAAATTATCAATTCTTTTCAAGCAACGATGTGATGATGCTAAAGGACAAGCACCACGGAGAATGAGGAAGTGGATTACTGTGATTCTGGACAAGGTGAACCCACAAAATTAAATTCTCGGTCCTCCGCCGTCATCATAGGGCCCATGGCAAGCCCCATCCAATTAGCCAGACTCGAGAAGCACATCCGCATGTTGGTAGAAGCACCACACAGAGAGACAGGACAGGGTCCTGGCCAGCACTTGTTTGTTGGCCCTACTTGCTGCGCTACCACTCTAACACACCTCTCTTCTCATGCTCAAAATGGTATTTGCATAGGCTCCTGATTTACTCGCAACCTGTCTGCTGACTCAGGAATGGAACAACAAATACACCTCGACTAAGAAATTCTTGACAGGATAAGACATGGTTATGCGAACGGTGGGTTGATAGTTCATTTATCAAAGAAACAAAAAGATAAAAAAACCAAAATATATATCTGAGAAAAGGAAAACAGGCCAGCCTCAAGAGACTCTAAAGAGAACCACTGAACATAGTGGGTAAAATAGTAGGTATCAAATCCCTTAATGAGGCCGAGAAGCTCGCCGGGAATAGAGACAAATGGTGTGAGACACACTGCGTGCCCTATGTGATGTATGACAGCATGGGAAGGATTTAAGATATAAATAAATATTTTTTTAAATCAGAAGATTTCTGTATATGTAGACATGGGGAGGACAGAGAAGAATGAGAACGATGAAGTTAATAAGTTAGTCAATGACTTGTCATGTCACCCAAGAGATGTGGGTTCGTACCAACTTACGGTGAACTCCTTCAAAGGCTTACACTGAAATCAATAAGTACAAAATAAAAAATATTTTTATAAGTTAAGCAATTACAATACCACTTTTCTGGTTGTGATCTTTGTAGACAGACACCCAAGAGGAAGATGGATGGTTCATTGAAGTCAAGCTCAAACAGTATAATGTCACATTCATTAAAGTTTTTTTCATTTAAAAGTCACTCTTTTAGTCTCCGAACAGGACACTGCTAATTTGGAATCTGTCTGAACGCAAAGTTTAGGACTTGCAATCCTTCTCTTAGTACATGTGCCCAGGCATCTTAAACTTTGGAACACGTTTTCCAAAACTGGATCCACTATGAAACACTGAGACCCACCTATTGGTCCAGTGAAACCGCCCTGGAAACAAAGCTATACAGTTCTAAACAAGAAGTAAAAAAAAAAATCAGTTCAATTTATCCAATAGATGGAATCACAGATATTCATCATCATCATCATCTTCAGTCACCCTGAAACTACGGGCTGGTGTTCTTTGCAGCCAATGCAGTGAAGATGTCAAGAGACAACACTGTGAATGGCTTGGGGGCTGGTCATGGCAGTTATTTTTTCAGTACCTGAGTGCAGTAAAAAGCAGAGGTGTGTGATACTCATTTTAGCGGACTCCACTTCTTCCTGCAGGCTCCACTGTCATGGGGACTATGGGATCCTTGCTCTATTAGTCAGGCTGGGTCTGTTACTGGGGTTACCAATAGAAAGATGGGACAGGGTCTTGGTCAGCTATGGTTCGCCAACCCTGATGCTAGCAAGTCAGTTATGGGTGGCTGACTGCTAGATCAGACTGCAGATATAGACAGTAAAAAAGTACAAAACAGAATAAAGTTTTCACTACTGAGAATCTGCATCTATATAATCTGCATCTATATTACTTGTCTGCATCTATATATCTATATAATCTGTATCTATATAACTGTCTGCATCTATATATCTAAATAATCTGTATCCATATAACTGTCTGCATCTATACATCTATATAATCTGCATCCATATAACTGTCTGCAGCTAAAAAAAGAAAATATTTTTATTTGATCACAGAGTTTGGTTCCATCTAAAGTTTTCTTCCTATAACTTACAGATACAACTTCAGTATATGTATATGGTGTTATCTGTGATCTACTTGGATTGAGAAGCTTCTTTGCTGCAGATGCCATGATGATGATATTAAGTACGTGCATGGTGTTGGATGAGGAAATGATTATAGTGGCTTGCTTTAAGAACCAACACAGACCCCCAGATTTGTGCTCTCCAGAACGCTGTCCCTCTCACTGCCCCCCCCCCCCCAATGCAATGCAGTCTTGAGCAAGTTGACCAACATCTCGTAATGACATATTCAGACTTTCCGTGAGTCCACCTGCAATGAGATCACCCCTTTTCCCTTTTGCTGGGCACTATGCCTTCTAGTAAAGGACAGGCATTTGTGGAAAACCCTTGCGAAACCCCATGTGCCCTGGGCACTTAAGGTTCAGCGAGAGAGAGAGAGAGAGAGAGAGAGATGCCTTCTAGTATTAACCACTCCAACCACTGTGTCTCTTGATGTGAGTGGAGCATCTCAGCTTTCTAATTCTGATGTTTACAAGCCAGCTGTCTAATCCTATCATTATTTCTTTATCTGATTTTCTATCTATGATATTCTAAGTGTCTTTATGTAACATTTCATTTCAAATGCAGTTTTCACTTTTCCAGTGATTTGTTAAGTGTTCATGTTCTGTATTCGTACAATGCCATCAGGAATAAGCTCTTAGTAAACGTAGCTTTGTTGGTATTTTGCCATATTCTTCATCTGTGGTAGTTTCTGTGACGCAGATAAACAAAACATCCCTATCAGCACATTCCACTATAATGGAAGCTACAGCAGACCCAGACTTGTGTGCCAGATTGAAGATGCACTACAGCAAGTATCAAGAAGCATGGAGATGGAACAGTGCCCTGGCCAAGTTTGGTTCAATGGCCGAAATAGTTTTATTCTAGAACACTCATTTCTGATTATGTTTTTCATTATGTACTTATGTTACTGTCTACATATAAGCCATATTGTGCCATTTTTGACTCGGTATCTCCAATTAAAAAAAAAAAAGACAAAAAACTTCCATCTTGTAACATCTTCATTTAAAAATAGCAATTTAGATAATAAAATTTATCATAAATGTGTCCAAAAAAAAAAGCACACACAAAAAAAAAAAAATGAAATAGCTCAACTAACCGAGCATCTAGGACAGTGCCATTCACCATCAGGCACTCCTTTGATTGGTGGGTTTAGACAGTGGGTGTGATAAGCTGAGGGGCAAAGGTCACAGCACAGCAGCTCTCCTCCATCTTTACAGACCCTGCAGAACTCCATGTGATCATCTTCCTCCTGCTCTTTTATGCCTTCTCCCTCCTGAACAGAATGAACAAATGAACTTTGAAATGAACAAACACATTTTTGAATGAATGCAACTTCAGAATGAACAAATGAGCTTTGAAATGAACAAATGATCTTTTGAATGAACAAATGAATTTCTGAATAGGCAAATGATATTCAGAGTGAACAAATAAAGTCTGGAATGAAC
Source organism: Achatina immaculata (assembly GCA_009760885.1). Classification (NCBI taxonomy): domain Eukaryota; kingdom Metazoa; phylum Mollusca; class Gastropoda; order Stylommatophora; family Achatinidae; genus Lissachatina; species Lissachatina immaculata. Next base: position 13,976,375 of record CM019712.1, on the reverse strand, counting down.
ATAAACTTCTGAATGAACAAATGAACTTTTATAAGGCCAACCAGAAGAAAACTAGCCATATTAAGAAAATTGAGTGGAACCACATGGGGAGCTAGTGAAAGAATCCTCAAGAATGTATATCAGCAAAGTATTCTACCACATTTAGAATATGGCTCAACATCTTGGTGCACAGCATCAAACACTACGCTGCATAATCTAGACAAGGTTCAAAATCAGTCACTATGGATTATCACAGGTGCCATGAGGTCCACACCAATAGCAGAAATGCAGAAAATAGTTGGTGTTCAACCGCTAAAGGAACGTAGAGACACAAAGGTCATGACCATGGGAGAAAAATTCCTTAGCTCTGTAAGCCATCCCCTGAAGGAGAGATTCAATAACTTGGCATTAGGACGGCTTAAAAGAAGCAGCTTCATTCATCAGGCCAAGTGTATGCGTAAGCTGATACCTGACCTTCCAACTGTAGTCACTCCATTATCATCTGTACCAGAGCATACACCATGGAAAGAAGCAGATTATACACAAATAACTATTCAGACTGAAGTGAAAGGTGTGCAGAGCAGTCTTGTAAGATCAACAGCCACACTTAGTGTTCTAGATGACAAATATCCATGTGACACCTGGATACGTGTGTATACAGATGGATCTGCACATAATGCCATAAAGAATGGAGGGGCAGGAGCATATATTGAATATCCAAACAACACCATTGACAAGATTTCCATACCCACTGGTAAATACTGCAACAACTTTGATGCAGAAGTTAGGGCAATTATTGCTGCAGTTGAAAAACTATCAGACTCCAGAATTGATATATGTCCTGTAGTAATTCTCACAGATGCAAGATCAGTACTGGAGGCTCTTCAGTGCAACAAACTACCAGACCTTAAGGATGCCTTGTCAAAAATTGGCTTACAACATGGAGTCACTTTGCAGTGGATTCCCTTCCACTGTGGGATACCAGGCAATGAGAAAGCTGACCATCTGGCTAAAGAGGGCACTGAAATGGAGCAACCAGACATATCAATCACTTATAATCAGAAGAAAAGCATGATAAAAACCTACAGGAAGCCACAAACACCACCACATGATGACTATCACATGCTAAACAGAAAGGAACAAGTCACCATCTTCCGTCTCCGAACAGGACACAGCTGACTCCAAAGTCATATGTATACAAAGTTTAAGGTTGGTACTACTAATCTATGTACATGTGCCCAGGTGCCCCAAACTGTGGAACATATCCTCCAGAACTGCATCAACTACGAGACACTGAGAAATAATTACTGGCCCAGTGAAACCACTAAAGAAGATAAGCTCTACGGTTCCATACATGAATTACAAAAAACAGTGAAATTTATCCAAGAGACAGGACTGCAGATATAGACAGACAGTGCGAACGAAGAAGAAGAAGGCCAACAAAGCACACTTAATGGCCCATGTAACATCCATGCAATTTGTTCTTTCAGAAATGCTCAGCAGCATTTTAGTTCAAGGTTTGATATACACAGCAATCATCATCATCATCATCATCATGTGCCATGCCAGTAGGCTCTTGCCAGTCTTGCCTCTCCATAGATCTCATTCATTGAAATTTTCCATCACCTCAGTCTGTGATTTTTTTTTTACTGTGTCATCACATTAGACTGTCCATTTTTTTTCTCTTGGTCTTCCCCAGCATCTCCTCCTTCCCCACTGTTAAGATGTTTTCAAGCCCACCTCTTCTCATTAAATGTCCAGTGAATAATGACAGTCGCTTTCTTATGGATTTAATAAGGTTCCTATCTGCATTTGTTACTGACAATCAAAAGCAACACAAGTTGTTCAGTGGTTACTGCACTTTTCTATCATGAGTTGTTTAATTCAAATAATGTTCTGACCTTCACCTTCCTTGAATTAAAAAAAAACCCTTAATGTGAATGAACAAGAAGGGGTCAGTATAGTTTACGAAAAAATCAAAATAGTGCAAACGAGGGGGGGGGGGAGAAGAGAAAGGCAAAATTCACCATCCATCCATCTCTTTCTTTGTCTTTCTCCTCCCTGTCCTAATCTTCTCTTGTTCTTTCACTACTGTTGAAACTCTTTTCCATGTCTTTGAATGTTAATGACAATGCAATCACCATCTGTTATAAACTGTGGCATCTTACAAAGCTCCACTTCTCAAGGTCTGCAGTCAGGTTTTTTTTTATGGAGCCCTGTTGCGTGCTGTCCATCTCAACTCCAACAATTCTTCAGCAGGTTGTTACCTGGTTAGTCTCTGTCCCTCATTCTTTCAAATGTCCAAAAATACCCCCAAAAATGACCATTTTAGCAAAGGTTTTGTTGTGTTCTGAAGAGCAAGTGCAAATCTTTCCCATACCGCTAAACGTCATATAGGGCCTACATGGTAGTTCATCAAATTTTCCTGTCTTCGGCGTGTTTTTCAATCAAGGGATATTATGCCCACTGAACTGGCCTCTCTTAACAATGTCCTCTTTAGAGTTTCACATGGTCGACATCTTCTTCTTCGGCCTGTTGTGTTCCACTTGATAGCTTGTTTGGGGATACTGTGATTGTTTCTTCTCATCACATGTCCAACATATGTCAATCTTCTTTTTCTGATCACCCATGAGACAGGTTGTTGTTTGCTCATCTGCCTTATCTCTGGTCTGTTCTTGAATTCGTTCCACTTTATACAGAGTATTTTCCTTAGGCATTCTGAAGAGCACATGAGCAATTAACTTCCTGCAGCTAGAAATGTATACATATATTTACTATCAGTAAGGTCTAGTACAAACAGAATACTATCAGCAAGGTCTGGTACAGACAGACTCCTCAGGCTATTAACACTTACACAATGAGGGCAGCTCCATTTTCCCTCTGGAGCCTCTTCAAGTTCAGGCTCAAGGCAAACCAGATGGTATGCCCGAGGGCAGGTGTCACACAGGATTATCTCCCCTCCTTGTTGACACACCTCACAGTAGTCTTGGTGCTCAGTCTGCATTTCCAAGAGCAAAGAAAACAAGAACAGATCACTTCAATGTGAGGCCATGCAACTAAACTGCTACAGCAAACTATGTCTTCTGATAAAGCCCTGGATCTTCAGTTCCTTGTATTGAAAAGCAGGTACCTTATGGGCATTTTAAAAATTTTACCACAATGTTCCTTAACTGAATAAGTTCAGTTTTTTTTAAAAATTCCACTTCTGATTCTTCATCTATGAATGTAAGAGTTGCATGAAGTTAAATGGCAAGTAAAAGGTATATTTTTATTATGTTTGTTACAAAGAGCTTGCAGAGAACTAATAATTATATTTTCCCATCATATTTGCATGTGTTACAACTAATTTTACAAGAAACTCTTCAAAGATACAAAGGAAAGTTATTTTTAGTATAATATACAGTATATGACAAAAACACCACAAAATGTACCTCATAGCCATCAGCATCTGGATCATTTGGATACTTGTTGGTCATCTTGGTCTTCTTCTTTCGTCCGCCTCTCCCTCTCTTTGTCTTCTTCCTCCCTGTCTTATCCTTCTCTTGTTCTTTCACCAGTGCTGCCTCCTCTAGCTGCCTTTCGAATTCTTCATCACTGGTGTTGAAGCCCTTCTCTCCATCATCATCCTGTACAAAGGTTTATGCATACATAACATAATCCAAAAACATATTAAATAGCACTGCCCATTTACTACATACAACATCTGGATTAACCAACTGGAACAAGCTTCGTTACCACAGATCAGCAAAGACTGCTCTGGTGCCTCAAAAGATGGATCAGTTTACACACGAAATAATTTTATTAATCATTACATTAAAGTTGACACTTGGAAAGGATGGACGAGAATAGACTGACAAAAAATAGCTTATACAGAAGACAGACCAAGAGGCAGAACAAGACAGCAATGGTGAGACAACTCTGAAGAAGATCTATGAGCCCTCGGAGTGGACAATTGGCAGGAGAAGACTAAGAACAGAGAGGAATAGAGACATCTGGCAGGAGAAGACTAAGAACAGAGAGGAATAGAGACATCTGGCAGGAGAAGACTAAGAACAGAGAGGAATAGAGACATCTGGCAGGAGAAGACTAAGAACAGAGAGGAATAGAGACATCTGGCAGGAGAAGACTAAGAACAGAGAGGAATAGAGACATCTGGCAGGAGAAGACTAAGAACAGAGAGGAATAGAGACATCTGGCAGGAGAAGACTAAGAAAAGAGAGGAAAGGAGACAACTGGCAGGAGAAGACTAAGAACAGAGAGGAATAGAGACATCTGGCAGGAGAAGACTAAGAACAGAGAGGAATAGAGACATCTGGCAGGAGAAGACTAAGAACAGAGAGGAATAGAGACATCTGGCAGGAGAAGACTAAGAACAGAGAGGAATAGAGACATCTGGCAGGAGAAGACTAAGAACAGAGAGGAAAGGAGACAACTGGCAGGAGAAGACTAAGAACAGAGAGGAATAGAGACATCTGGCAGGAGAAGACTAAGAACAGAGAGGAATAGAGACATCTGGCAGGAGAAGACTAAGAACAGAGAGGAATAGAGACATCTGGCAGGAGAAGACTAAGAACAGAGAGGAATAGAGACATCTGGCAGGAGAAGACTAAGAACAGAGAGGAAAGGAGACAACTGGCAGGAGAAGACTAAGAACAGAGAGGAAAGGAGACAATTGGCAGGAGAAGACTAAGAACAGAGAGGAAAGGAGACAACTGGCAGGAGAAGACTAAGAACAGAGAGGAAAGGATACAACCGGCAGAAGAAGACTAAGAACAGAGAGGAAAGGAGACAACTGGCAGGAGAAGACTAAGAACAGAGAGGAAAGGAGACAACTGGCAGGAGAAGACTAAGAACTGAGAGGAAAGGAGACAAGTCTTGTCTGCAGCAACGAGATGCAATGACTTGGAAAGCAGAATGAACGAATGAATGAATTATACTAAAGTTAAATGTAAACCAGTCGAACAAAAGATGTGAAAAGTAAATACGAACTGCACTTAAGTTAATCATTCAAAATGAGGAGAAAAGAAAATAAGGGATGAAATTGCTAACTTCACAAAATTAATGATTCAGTAAGTTAGCTAATTCTTCAACTTTCATACAGCATTCAATGATCAGAAATCAAAAGAATGCAAACAATGCAGCACTGATGATAATCATTTCTTAACTGCTGCAGTGCCACTTTGATAGGAACAGCATGACCTTTGTTTTAGATGATTCTTGTGGTTAAAATCCTTCTAAACTTCCACTTATGAAAAACCACATCTATTCTCATCCCTACAACAGTTTGCAAGGGCCACTGTATAAAATTTAAACATATGAAATCAACTTGAAAAAAAGAATAAAAAACTGAAAATCGAAGTAACTTTCATTAAGTTTAGCAAGCAATGAAGCATACCGAGCTATTCTTCCGTTTTCGCCTCTTCTTTGTCAGTTTGATTTTGAGTGGAGCTACAGCCTGGGCCTTCTTTGCTTTCGACTTCCTCCTAGAACTTGCTTTCTCTTCCTCTTCAATGTCTGAATCATCGTCATCAGCATCTTTGACAAAAAGGACATGACCATTTGTTTTTAATATAATACACAAATAACATTCAGTCGATGATAATTACTTCAGAACTTTACAATTATGGTTTTGGAAATGACTGTGACTTGCTGACCAGGTACTTTGCATAGCATCTCTTGTTAATAGCACATTTTTTTTTTAGTTTTCTGTAAAAACTGAACTGTACATGCCTGCTATGACTAATTCATCAATGGCATTTTGCTACAGCTTAGTCTTCGAGTTTGCTACCCGAGGGAGTAAATATAACAGGCTGTGGAGGCTGCATGTCAAAGCATCAACTCCCAACATTTTTCTACTATCTGATCCCAACTCTTGCCTCCATAAATGGTGTATTTTTGTCAACTTCGACTCCACTCAAAATCCACAGGCTTGATGACGTACAGATGACATGGCTGTTGTGATGTGAACAAAAGCACCTCAAGGTGGCACAGGAGCATTGCCAACTCTGTTTCACCAATTCTGATTCGCCATACCATCCCCATATTTTTTGGAAGCAGTTATGATGGAGCCAATGTTGGTAGAAATGCATCACTTATAGAGTCAGAATCATGGTCATTTAGTAGAGAAATGTTTAGAGTCAAGGCTCTGGCAATGCTAACTCCAACCTCAGACAGCAAACTCAAAGACCAAGCTACAACAAAATACCAATTGAATCTGCTTCAGGATATGGATCCACATGTTCTCCATGGCAGTGGAGCTTGCCAAGAAGTCCATATCTTGTATCCACTCTGGGAATTTTAGAAAGCACAATCACCCATTCAACTCAACTGGAATGCTAAAAAGCACTATTCTTCTTCTATCTCCTGGAACTACAAGATGGCGTCCTTTGCAACTGATGTAGTGAAGATGTTCAGGCAGAGCATCATGTCAAACTGGTAATGGGCTACCACAGCTATTTTTTCATTTCCTGAATGGAGCTAATAAGCAGTGGAGGGGGGGGGGTGCATGATACTACTTTAGCCAACTCCGCAGCCACGGGGACTATGGCTAGGTCTGTTGAGGGCATCAACGGAGAGATGGGACATGGTCTTGGCCAGCTATGGTTTGTCAAATCTGATGCTAGCATGCAGTTATAGGTCGCTGAATGCCAAGTCAGACAGTATCTTCAGCCACCCTGCAAAATGTAAATACAGACAGTAAAAGAGTACAAAACAGAATAAAGGTTTTACTTCTGGAAATATGCATCTACATATTCATAACTGTCTGTAACTAAAAAATGTCAGCTGTAGGTCACATCTAACAGCATCTTCACTCTCAAGAAGCACTATTATCAACTCCCCATACATCTTACATCCTTTCCATGCTATTAAATGTCACATATGGCTCTCATGGTAGTTCGCCAATTTTTCCTGTTTTCTGCAAGATTTTCAACCTTCATCAAGTGATTTTATGCTTACCAATTTGCTCTATCTTAACAATGTCCTCTTTAGAGTTTCACGTGGCCAACCTCTTTTTCTTCAACCCATTGTGTTCCACTTGAAAGCTTGTTTTGGGATTCTCCGATTGTTTCTTATCATCACATGACTGATATATGTAATTCCCCATACAACCCAATGCCAAATAACTAAGGTGTTCACCACAGCAACAGCTCCAACGGCCACTAGTTTACATTTGCAAGCAGAAGTAGCATCAAATTCTGTTCAAAATACCAACAGCACAATCTGAGAAAAATAAAAAAAATGTGATCTAAACAACTTTTCTAAACAAATACAGACACTAAAAAAAAAACCAGGCATATGTTCTACCTCTCTGAGGTGTAGCTGGAGATCCAGAAGGTGTTTTTACTGAAACAACAACTGGGGCAGGGATTTCCGATGCTCTGTCGCCTTTAAATGGGTTGTTAGCAACAAACTCGCGCCACTTCAAACCCAATAACATGATTAGCTTCTGCTGTGGAATCTACAAAATGTGAATAACACAATTTTATAAACATGCAAATTTTTTTTTTTTGCTTTACTTCTTGGATGACAAACTATTATAAATACAATTGGTCTAAACAATGTAACAAACCATTATAATCAAACTGTTATAAATATAATCAGCCTAAACCTACTGCTGCAGCTAACCATTATAATCAAGCTGTTATAAATATAATCAGCCTAAACCTACTGCTGTAGCTAACCATTATAATCAAGCTGTTATAAATATAATCAGCCTAAACCTACTGCTGTAGCTAACCATTATAATCAAACTGTTATAAATACAGTCTAAACCTACCAATGTACCAAACCACTGTAACACAACATAAACTTCTTAAAGAACTAAACCACATAAGATGGAATTAGTCTAAACTTACTACTGAAGCAAACCACTATAACACAACTGATTTAAATCTATCTGTCAAGTGCTATGCCCACTGGCATTGGTGCTCCAACTCTGTTCTGCGTTGCCTCAATGAGTTGTTCTGGAGTCCTCTTTCTAGGCCATCTTGCCAACCCATTCAGGATTTTTTCTCTTGGTCTACCTCAGCCTGCTTCCCCCCTCCAACTTTCCTGTTGTCACAATGTGTTCTAGCTTACCTTTCCTCATAACATGTCCTATAGACTGTCCTTTTCTGACTGATGTAATTATTTGTCTTCTTGAATTGATTTTCTCGCTGTCAATGGTGTCCTTAACAATCTTCTAAGAAACTACACTTTCATATGTTGTTATGTCTCTTTAGTAACTGTCTGGACTTCACATCCATAAATCAGATTTAAACCTGCTACCACATAAAGCTATGAAACATACGGTCAAACTAAACTTCTTAACACAGTAACCCACTAACCTTGGGATTTTCCTTTGCCAGATGTGGTCTTATGTGCTGACTGAACAGTTTGTAGTTTGTGATATTTTTGTAGTCATCCTCGTTGAAATCCAAGCTTACATTCTTCAGCCCATTCTCTTCGCAGAATTCTTCTGAAGATTTCTGCAACGCATTTGATAAAAAAAAAAAAAAAAAGAAATCGGATGACATGACTTCTAATTGCATAAAAATCTCGAAAATATAATAAATGAATTGACGGAGCAAAACTTGGGGATTATGTGGCTTCAGGGTTAGACAGATCCAAAACCCACCAGAAGTGGCTAGGATTTTTTTCTCACGAATCCTCCAGCAATAACTTCCCCTTGTCCCCAGGTATAAGGGCTGAAAGTTCATGTGCAAAGTTGAGCACACTGAAAATCCCTTCACAGTTGAAAAATCATGAAAAAGAGTGGGCCAGATGGCTGTTGCCTGGGCATAATTGGCATCACCTCTTCTGAGGTGGTACCTGGAACAAGGGACCAAACTAGTAGTGGAAAGTCCCGACTGTAATGAAGCCATTTTCCAAACAACAAATGATTGAACTAAACAATTTTGACTTTGACTCTTCCAATCCCAGGGTTTATGAGTTTTCACTCTTTTTTGATGAACGAGTTACTCTGTAGCTTCCTGAAATGGGCAACTATACAGCAAAGCGGTTTGCGTATTCATCCCTCAGGTTCAAGGTCAGGTGGTCTGAATCAGGCTGGAAACCCAGCTGCAGGAATGAGCGCACAAGCTTGGGAAGAAAAGGCAGCCTGGCGTGACGCTGAGTACATCATACTCTACAGTCAACACTCATCTCCACGAGATAAAGCTGTGCTGACAGCCCAACACATGTGTCTAAATGGCCCCCAGACTCCTGAACACATACTGCACCACATATAGAGACCTCAGAACCCATGTATGGCTTCAAGAGAGAGACGCTCTGCGGTTCCTACAAAGACCTCCTGCTGACAGCAGGATTCATGGAGGCAACCTGACTCCCTGTTTAGAAAGATGACCATGCAAAACTGAACACAGAAGAAGACCCTCTATAGTGTCAACACATCAAAGAAAACATGGCACTAACAACAAATCCCCAAGGTGTCTCTGTGACAAGACAGGAGTACCTTTACCTTTCAATTCCTGGAGTAGGCCTAAGAAGCAGGTTTCTCAAGTAGTTCCACCACCACTGGGCAAATATTAACTCCTACCCCAGCATTTCCCTACCTTTTTTTGGATCATGCCCCACCTCCCACCTGAAAGATTATGATGCTCCTCTCCCACCCCCTCATAAGTCAACAAAGTTCTCAAAAAAAAAAAAGCATAAGGTAAATATATCCTACTTGCTCCAAATTAGGAAACACTGTCCTATCCCCACTGACCAAGCAGAAATAATCAGAACAGAAAATTTAACACAAGCGTCATTTGAGGATTATGACGGGTTTTTATCCTCCTCTGGTTCACTGCCTCCTGATATGCATATCAATGTCAAAGTTCAAAGTTCAGACTCCGACTTCACTGCATTTGGGGCAACCTCATATACGCTCCAATTCATGCCGCAGCATCCATCCAATAGTATGTTTGCTGATAGTTCCTGTCAAGTGTTGGTTGTTTATAATGCATTTTCTGCCACATGGTTCGGATTTCCTGCTAGCACCTTTAATTTGTCCTAGCTCCAGCAGTCTCCTCACAGCTACATTGTTCTTCCACTGCCGCTCTTCACTATCCCGCAATCTGTCCAATACTGCCACAGCAATGTCCCCCTTGTCCATTGTCAGTCTGCCATTTATTTTAGCCTGTCCAGCAAGTCTGTCTGCCACATCTGCATGTATTCCCGCACGACCTGGACAGTAAAGCCACGTTAGTCTTGTCACAGTTGACTGGCTTAACAGATGAACCCAATCTTTTAGAAGCAACTTCTTCTTAACACTTCCCGTGCCTAAGGACTAAAACTGGTCCTTTCAGTTTGTGTCTCCAGTGCCTTGGGACCATATATTGCTACATGCTTCATTTCATTAAAAAAACCAGTGTAATGTTTAGATTGTAAACATTTGGTGCGCATGCCCTGTGACCCTGTTCATCATGGCCGAAGAGTGTTTAGTAACAAGTAAGAAAATTGGAAGTTTTCATCATGAATTTTCAATTTTTGGTGATGTAGATAGAGATATGGACATACCCTGCAACCAGACCACTGTTCTTGAATGTATCCCAAATTAAACATTAATTAGTAGATCTAGACATATTAGACGACTGGAGAAGTAGTTAAGAAGGTTATTTCAGACATTATTTTAGAGAGAATGCCACATATCATCACAAGACGAGAGACCGACAGGTAGTCTCAGATGGTATGTACTGTACATCTAGACCTAGCCGATGGTAAGCAGGACACAATTATTGTCTAAAAACATCGCATTTTCTTTTTTTCCTAAAAAAACTGCATTTATGAAATCTTCATATGTTCTTAGTTATTTTGAAACATAATAAGTACACTTAACATGGAAATACTGTATTTCATTCACTTTTACTAATATGCCCCTACACATATCAAGACCTGCACTTTTACTCTGGCACAAATGGAACATCCACATTTTCTTCCCATGGCCCGGGAAGAGTTAATCTAACGAAGCATACTCTGTGAATCCGTCACAATGACACCCTTAACCTAATCATGAGCAACTAACCATATCAATGTCATCTCTGCACCAACTCAAATGACACCCAGATGGGCAAAGAGTACAGCAACATTATCACCCCCAAAACAAAGCAAATAAAAGACGACACAAAACACAGAAATTAGAATATTTCTACCTGTGCTGAGCGACCTGGCTGAGCTGGAGGCGTCTGCTGCTGCACTAGGACTGGTTTCTTCTTCTTCTCTTTTAGTGGTTTAAAGCCAAACAACTTATCGTCATCTGATCCATCCAAATCACTCTCCTATAATTCACATCACAAAAAATAGATATACAGAAATAATTCAAATTACCCTTTTAATACACATCAATAAATCTTTATATTCTATGATAAATTAGACTCTTCTGAAAACAAATGCCTGAGGAAAATACTTGGTATAAAGTGGAATGAATTTAAGAACAACATAGAGATAAGACAGATAAGCAACAAAAAACTGTCTCATTGGTGATCAGAAAAAGAAGATGGACATATGTAGGCCATGTGATGAGAAGAAACAATCAGAGAATACCAAAACAAGCTATCAAGTGGACCACAACAGGCCAAAAAAAAAAGAGGCTGACCACGTGAAACTCTAAAGGGGACATTATTAAGAGAAGCCAGTTTTGTGGGCATAACATCCCTTGATGAAGTTGAAAAACTCGCTGAAAACAGGAAAACTGCAAACCCTATGTGATGTTTAATGGCACAGGAAAGATGTAAGATATTCTATATTCCTCTGATAGGGAGTGGAAGAAGCACAATCAAATAGAGAACTGCCTTGTCATAGGCTGTGGGGAGACCTTCCAGCTGTAAAAATGGATACTTGGATATATGTTGGAAAAGCTGCCTCTGAAAATACATGAAGATATATATCCATGTGCTGGGCAAAGCACACCAGTCATGCAAGGGGATGTCATAAAATGAGAGGAGAAAACTAAGACACTAATTGCCAGACAGCTACTCATAGCTGACATGCCAGCATCAGGAATGGTGACCCACAGCCAATCACGTTCCTGTCCCACCTCTCCACTGGAACCCCCCCCCCCCACCTCCACCTAGTAACAGGCTTAACCTGGTTACAGGGTAGAAATCACCACAGTCCCATTGGTGGTGGAGTCTGCTAAAGAAGCACTGCACACTCCCCTGCTTTTTAGCTGAACTCAGGGGCTAAAAAAAAAAAACGACAACTGTAACCATAAACCGCTCCCAGTCTGACACAATGTTGTGCCTCCAACACTTTCACTGCATCAGCTGCAAAGAATATCAAGTTCACAGTTCAAGGGAGATAGAAGATGAGCCAATAATAACAATTAAGCACAGCTAAATACTGAAAAACAAGTGGCATGTTTAACAGTTAATTCTAATAATATGAATACAACAACAACATAAAACAAACCTCTACATCACTCCCATGTTTCTTCTTTTTCTTTTTTGATCTCTTCTTCCGTTCACTTCCCTCTTTCTCTTTCTTCCTCTTCCTGCCCCTCTTACTTGGCTGTTTCTCAACTATCTCTTCATCCTCCTCTTCTTCTTCATCTGCAATAAACAGAGTTCCTCAGGTGTTAAAAGAACAGCACTGTAATAAAATTTCTGCATTAACCCTTTCATATCCTACTATAATTTTCAAACCCTGCATCAAATTTTTATCACACAAGCACCTCATTTCTAAATAAAAAATTTTATTATTAATTATACTAGATGGAGTTTTACACAAAAAAATGATTGGAAAAGAAACTATGTAAAAAAAAAATTGTTAGTTGGATTTGTTACATTTTCCAATATTTTATAAAGCATCACACCCCCCCCCCCCCCGCCCCCCTGTTAACATTAAACTCACAAATTATATTTACAAACACCATAAGAAATATGGTAATGTTTTCATAAAATCTGCTCCTGTCATGAATCATCCACTTTATTGCTTAATTCTTAGAACTTCACTGGTTCATGACTCTATACTGTTTGCTGCCGCAATCATACACAAGTGTGCACTGATACTAAAGTTTTATATACAGGGACATGAAAGAAACTCCATACTGGTTAGTTATCAATTCATATATTAAATTAAATTTCAGGCTGTCTAAGTGGTGAAGTGGTTAGCGCACTAGTCTCTCATGGCAGTGGACTGGGCTGAACGAACATTCAGCTGGAGGCGCCCCAGTCACCCAGTCATAAAAACAGATACCTGGCTTCTTCTAGAACTGGTGAAGGAAAGGTGGCCAGGCACAAAGATGACCACTTAACTCTCAAGTGTGGCAACAGAACAATGGTAACAAGTGGACACAAACAACATATCCCCTGGATGTCTCCATGGTGTAAAAGGACTACCTTTACTTACAAATTTCGCATGTCCCCTGCGGAACTTTTCCTCCCTAACAGCACTCCTGTAGGCCTCTCGGTTGTGAGCAAGATGCCCTGCTGCTGATGCATCCATTTGCAGTTTATCAACGATGTCTTGCAGCCATCTTCGCCTTGGTCTTCCTCTCTTTCTTTTTTCCCATTATGTACCCTTCCAAGACAGTCTTCTCTAGATTATAATGACGTTTAATGTGTCCAAAATATTTAAGTTTTCTCTGTTTAATCCTCTTTACTAGCCAGCCTTCTTCAATATTAAGTTCTTTTAGTATGGATATATTTGTTATTTTTTATGTCCATATTTGAAGAACTCTTCTGTAGCATTTAACCTCGAAAAAATCGTAGACAAAGCACTTTAGTGAGACGTGAGAGAAAGAAAAATCACAAGAGAATTACCTGGGATTCGAACACGGACTCCGGTAGGACGAGCAGCCGTCTAGCCACGAGAGAACAGCATACCATCGACTTAGCCAACTAGTTGATAGTACGCTGTTCTCTAAGTCGATGGTACGCTGTTCTCTCGTGGCTAGACGGCTGCTCGTCCTACCGGAGTCCGTGTTCGAATCCCAGGTAATTCTCTTGTGATTTTTCTTTCTCTCACGTCTCACTAAAGTGCTTTGTCTACGATTTTTTTGAGGTTTAATCCTACAATATTTGTTATCTTACTTTACCGTACCCAAAACCTCGTAGTTTCCTATTTATAAAAAATTGTTCTGTAGCATTTATGTGTTTCTCAGCTGTTTTGTTAAGTGTCCGGGTCTCACAGGCATATGTTGTGATGGGAAAGATGCAGGCCTTTAAAAATCTTATTTTTGTGGGAAATTTCACAAAGCAGTCAGAATATACAGTGCTAAAATAACATCTGTATGAACATAAAACAGGAAAATAAACTAGCATCCACAGAATTTCTTCAAATTTGGAGTTAATATGAAACGGTAGATGAAGTTTGGATCTTGATTTTGCTGATGACTTAACTGACCACACCCAAAAGAACTGATAAACCTTGAAGCCGACTTACCAACCCCACAACTAAATGTCAACCTAGATGAAATTACATTGCATGAAATTGAAACAGCAGTAAATTTAATGGCTAACAACAAAGCTGCAGGTGAAGATGAAATAACACCCGAAATGTTAAAAGCTATCAATAGTGACAACATGAGACAACTACAAAGAATGTTTAATAAGATTTGGAAAGATGAAAAGGTCCCGTCTAAATAGAAAAAAAGGAATCATTGTTAAAATACCAAAAACAGGCAAACTTAAAGACTGTAACAACTGGAGGAGTAAACTTAGTATCAGTTGTGTCAAAAGTATTTTGCAAGTGTCATTTTGAATAAACTTAAAGATATAGTGGATATACAATGAGAGAAGAACAAGTAGGATTTTGAAAAGGGAGAAGTTGTCTCGACCAGATTTTTACTCTAAGAATAATACTTGAAGAAAAGATTGAAAGGCAGAAACCATTAATACTGAACTCCATAGACTTTAAAAAGGCATTTGATAGCATACACAGAGATTCATTGTGGAGAATTTTAAGTCTATATGGAATATCATCTAAAATTGTCAACATCATTAAGGACCTCTACAATGGATATGTGTGTGCAGTCAAAACAGAGGAAGGGATGAGTGAATAGTTCCAGACTGAAACAGGCATGAAACAAGGATGTATACTGTCTCCTTTGCTTTTTGGAACTGCAATAGACTTCATAATGAAAAAATGCTGCACAGGTAACAGAGGTACTGACTGGGTACATGGGACCCAACTAGAACATCTTGATTTTGCTGATGACATAACTCTTATCAGCAACAATGTGAATTCCATGCAAGAAAAAAGAGATATCCTGTCTTCACTGGCTAGCAAAACAGGACTTGAAATTAACAAAGACAAAACAAAAATTATGAAACTTCCCATTAATCAAAATGGAAAAATACATGTAGAAGGGACAGCTGATGAAGAAGTCAATCAATTTTCATACCTTGGCAGCTATATAGACCAGGATGGTGACACCAGAAAGGAAGTTACAATTAGAATTGCAAAAGCAGCACCGATCTTCAAGAATCTTGAGAACATATGGCATTCAAAAGTTATAAGCACAAAAACCAAGTTAAGACTATTCAATTCAAATGTAATATCCACCCTCATTTATCCATGCGAAAGCTGGAAAACATGTATCTCTCTGTTCCTGACTTTTTTTTGTTGCTCTCTCCATTCTTCTTTTTTTTTTGGTCTCTTCCACACTGTCTTACCATCCTTCTTGTTCTTCTTCTTTTGAGCAGCTGCAGAATTCAGGCAAGCCACTGAGGTTCATTGCAGCAGACAAGTACATGTCTCCACTCCTTTCTGTTCCTTTCTTGCCAGTTGTTGATTCCAAGAGCATGTATATCTTCTAGGTTGTCTCGCCGTCACTGTCTAGGTCTACCTCACGGTCCATCCCCTTTCATCACTTCTGTTTAGGCCATCTTTGTTTGTCTATCCTCCTCCATTCTTTCTAAATTCCTGACCCATCTCAGTCTGCTGTTTTTTTGTTTTTTTTTTAAAATAATAGCTGTTATAAGTGGACAGTTTAACAATGTGTACATTTCTTTGTTACTTCTTATCTTCTATTCTTGTGTTATAGGGTCTCTTAGCAGTTCATAAATTGTGTCATAGAGTCTCTTAGCAGTTCATAAATTGTGTCATAGAGTCTCTTAGCAGTTCATAAACTGTGTCATAGAGTCTCTTAGCAGTTCATAAACTGTGTCACAGAGTCTCTTAGCAATTCGGGGCCATTCTTATTTGGATTTTATTCTCAAATGTTTGCATTTGGATTTTCATCTTGTTTAGCTGCATTTAAAGAAGACAGTCTTGGAAGGGTACATAATGGGGAAAAGAAATGTGAAGATGACTGCAAGACATCACTGATGATCTGTGAATGGATGCATCAGCAGCAGGGCATCTTGCTTCCAACCAAAGAGGCCTACAGGAAAACTGTTATGGAGACAAAGTTCCACAAGGGACATGCGAATGACTGACTTAGCTGCGCTCCATTGATTACCCATATAACACAACTGGTCTAATATGTGTCTTATATATGTTTAGTCTGGTGTTGTGGAGTAGAATTTTTTTTATTGTGGCAATTATCTAAGGGCAAAATACATCTTGTTTCTGGCTTGTATTCTAGCCCTTATCTCATCCCTTGTAATGCTGAAGCCACTAAAAACTGTTCCTAGGTATTTACAGGAATCAATTCCTTTAATTAATCTCTCTCCATTCTATAACAGTACATTGTTTTATAAAACAAAAGTAGCTTACAAGAGCTTAATATTGAAGAAGGCTGGCTAGTAAAGAGGATTAAAGAGAGAAAACTTAAATATTTTGGACACATTCAACGTCATGATAATTTAGAGAAGACCATATTGGAAGGATACATAATGGGAAAAAGAAAAAAGAGGAAGACCAAAACGAAGATGGCTGCAAGACATCGTTGACGATCTGCAAATGGATGCAGCAGCAGCAGGTCATCTTGCTCACAACCGAGAGGCCTACAGGAGAGCTGTTTGGGAGGCAAAGTTCCGCAAGGGACATGCAAGTGAATGAATGAGCTTACTGCTTGCTTCAAGGGCTGTTAGCGTTATCTAACAGCCTTTACTATATCACCATACCACAGACATTTAGCCGTCAGCCACACAAGGGCCTTAGGGGTGAAGGAAGCCTGGCAAATGACCATGCCACAATGTAAGAAGTGTGTTATGTATAGAAAAACAAGAGCCTCACACTTGAAGTATGAATATACAAGCACAAAGAATCTGGATCACGTAAAATAGAACCTCATGGTAATGACACTGATTATACCGTCAGAAACTGGTAGAAGGAAAGAGAAAGCCTTTTCTACATGGCAATGCTTGAAAACCTCCATAAGCTGCTAGCATCTTATCTGCTTCTAAGCCATCTTCTACGACGACAAAGTATTATTACAACTTTTCAGACATAAAATGTTAAGAAGAAAGTGGCAAACACGAAATAAGTTTTAGATCAAATGAAATTGAAGAGAAATAATACCCAGAGAACATAAAACATCTTGGATATATAAGGATGTATAAAACTGTATTTGAAAACCCACGCTTGTGATTCAAGTTGAACGGAAATGTGCATGACGACGATAATGACACTAGCGGGCAGTTAACATCAAGAGATGCATAAGGTTCGGTTTAGCTGCTCAGTCGACTGCACCATGAAAGAAAATGAGTTGGAGGAATTCATTTAAAGCCAAACCCAAACTTTTTTTCCTGTGGATATTGTACATGATGGTGTTGATGACCCTTAACCCTTGAACTTCAAAACGTCAATGGACATGCGCATGAGCTCAAAGCGCCCACGACACCAATTAACGATCGCTCTTTCATGCGGGAAAAATACTGAATTAGGTACAAAATACTCTACAAAATGTCATTACACGTCACGCTATTCATTTCTGAAACAGTTATCTCTTACCACGGACTCAGCCAAAAGGCCTGCATGTTGACAGAACAACAACCAATAATCATTCTTGAAAAAGAAAAGACATCGATGAAGCCGAGCTAAAAATAGTAACAACCCCCCTTTATCGCTTTCGGGTGCCACAAACCTTCATCAACTTCGTCCTCCACGTCCATGCTAAGGTCTTCTTCGTCTCTCCGTGACATTCTGAATCAACAAAACAATCCCCTGTAACAATCCTCAATCAAACAGCAACGTGGGAGCTGGTTATTAATCCAAATTTCAAAAACTAAACATCATCCCTCTCCGCCCTCCGGAGCAGACGGCTAAAAAGTAGGTAAATGAACGAACATGCGCAAACGACGTTGATTGGACATCCCATAATTTCTATCCCATAATTTCCATCCCATAATTTCTATCCCGTAATTTCTAGCGTTGAATTAGAACAAAAAAGACGTTTACTAAGTTTGTACCCATAAGTCTAAATAAGGATTATCAAAATTTTAATGAAAATTATTTTTAAAACTTCTGAGGATAACAAAAAATGAAAGATTGATAAAGATCAATAAAGTTTGTTAGATAATGATTGAAATACGCTTTATTGTGTTGCTTTTGTTTAAAACTTCTGTGTAAGAAGATGCTAGCAAATGTTTTTTTTTTTTAGTTTTATCATTTCTGATATAATGTAAAACTTACTAATGTATATAATTTTACGTTAAATTTTATCAAATTTCTAGTTCACTCAGTCAGTCATTGCGTGTCCCTTGCAGAACTTTGCCTCACTAACAGCTCTCATGTAGGCCTCTTGGTTGTAAGCAAGATTCCCTGCTGCTGGTGCATCCATATATAGTTACATGATTATAAATTTTATTTGCTTTTGTCCTCGCTGCTTCTCTTGTGCCTTTTCTTTTAGTTTGTATTTATATACAAAAGGAAACTATTGGTGGAGCTTTCTGAGACGCGAGGTGATGTAAACGCCCCTGAAAGAACATGTTCTGTCTTTATTTTGTCCGCCCAGGAACATGAGGAAAACTATGACAGCATCGGCATCATCATCGTCGTCGTCATTCGATGAAAAAAAAAAAACGGCTGGGACTCACTGAGTTTCAAACATTATACGCAAGTTGCTTTTATCAAGAATTGTTTCGTAAATTTACCATTCAGTGCAGTTGCAATAAATTCGTAGTTTACTGCTTTGTTACATCTTGTGTCTCAACAGACTCTATTACTACAAAGTATCAGTAATGCAGCCTGTTTGCACTTGGACTTCAATGAAGAAACAGGGTCTTGATCACTTCTGATACCATAATTATAACGAGAAAGTCAATCGGTTATCCACCTTACTCTTTTTTTTTTTTTTACTTTTACAGAATCATCGTTATTGCGAATAATCTGTTTCCACTGACAAATTTGGAAAACATCCAAAATAAACTGGGGGAGGGAGAGGGAGGAATGTCATTTGGGGGTCTTTAATAGTTAAAATGTTGAGAACCCTTGACTTAAATATTTGAAAAGAACGAAGTTAGGCCACCCAGCTGCAAGGGGTTATAAAATAAGAAGGCAAGAATTCACACTGAGATGATGCCCATAGTATAAGATTGAGGTGAACGACATCCTAAGAAGAGCATATACAACAGCTTTCCAGGCAGTTATATGTCGCAGTAAGCTGCATACAAATTCTCACAACTGTACGCTTTGCTGCTTCAGAAGAGGTTAAAAGAAAATTAATAATTACTTAACATCTTCACTCTGCTATGTTTCTTTATGTCCACGATTGTAGCCATGGCAGCTTCGGTTTCCGTCCTCAAATGGAGGCTGCGATGTCATTCGTATTATTCCTTTCCTCGACTGTTTTTCCACTGAGGCGTGCGGAACAGCCCTATCTACTACGGCGTCCTCTGGTAAGAAGCCACCGGTAAAGCATCACTTTTATTACTTTTGCACACCATATAAAATTTCGTGCGAGGCCTGATACTTTTTGTGTGCACGGCCGCGCAGCTTAGAGGGAACATTGGCGGCGGAGTTATTTCTAACTTTGTAGCTACACTCATTCATTCATTCATTTGCATGTCCCTTGCGGAACTTTAACTCCCCAACAGCACTCCCGTAGGCCTCTCGGTTGTAAGCAAGATGGCCTGCTGCTGATTCATCCATTTGCATATCATCAACGATGTCTTGCAGCCATCTTCGCTTTGGTCTTCCTCTCTTTCTTTTCCCCATTATGTACCATTCCAGGACGGTCTTCTCTAGATTATCATGACGTTTGATATGTCAAAAATATTTAAGTTTTCTCTCTTTAATCCTCTTTATTAGCCAGTCTTCTTCAATATTTAGTTTTTGTAGTATGGATGTAAATGTAAATGCTATAGAAGAGTTCTCCAAATATCGTGGACACAAAAAAGAACAAATATATCTATACTACAAGAGCTTAATATTGAAGAAGGCTGGCTAGTAAAGAGGATTAAAGAGAGAAAACTTAAATATTTTGGCCACATTAAACGTCATGATAATTTAGAGAAGACCGTATTGGAAGGATACATAATGGGAAAAAGAAAAAGAGGAAGACCGAAACGAAGATGGCTGCAAGACATCGTTGATGATCTGGAAATGGATGCAGCAGCAGCAGGCCATCTTGCTCACAACCGAGAGGCCTACAGGAGTGCTGTTTGGGAGGCAAAGTTCCGCAAGGGACATGCAAAGGAATGAATGAAAAGTATGGATATATTTGTTCTTTTTTTGTGTCCATGATATTTGAAGAACTCTTCTGTAGCATTTACATTCAAAGGCATTTATGTGTTTCTCAGCTGTTTTGTTAAGTGTCCAGGTCTCACAGGCATATGTTGCGATGGGAAAGATGCATGACCTTAAAAATCTTATTTTTGTGGTTCTGTCTGCTCCTCTCCACAGATTCTTTAGTTCTTTTACTTTCTGAAGAGTGATAGATGTCCTCCTTTTAATTTCCCTCATTGTATCTCCATTATTAGTTAATAGTGATCCAAGATATTCAAAACTCTCCACTTCTTCCAGTTTTTCCTCATTGATACATATTTCATCTGCCTTGTTTGTTTTGTCAGTTGTCATCAATTTAGTTTTCTTTGCATTAAGACAGAGGTTTTGCTCTTCCCTGTTCTTACGGACTGACATAATTAGTTTTTCCATTCCTCTTTTTGTGTTGTGGACAGTAGTATAGTGTCATCAGCTTATCTAATCTCTGGTATTTCATAATCTCCAACTGTTATGGCATAGTAATATTCTTTGTCTACATCTTCTCTAACATTCCTCATTATATTTTCAGTATACAAGTTAAATAACTAAGGTGACAATATGCACCCCTGACAGACCCCTTGTTTTATGTCAAACCAAGTTGTTGTTTCACCATTTATTTTTACTGCTGCTTGTTGGTCTAGATACAACAGTGATGTTAATTGTATCATATGTGTTGGAAATTTCATTTTTTCCCATTATTTCCCACAGTTTCTGGTGGTGTACACAATCAAATGCCTTTGAGTAGTCTAAGGCTAAATATAGATTCACATTAACCTCTCTGCATTTCTCTATAATTAATCTTATATTGAATATATGATGTCTTGATACTCTTCCTTGCCTGAAACCAGCTTGTACTATATTGACTTCTTTTTCTATTTTCTCACGAAATCTACCCATTATGATTTTTAACAGAATTTTACTGGCATGACTAACCAGGGCAACAGAATGTATAAACTAGGAAACAAGTAGGAAAAGCTTTATTACTTAACGACTACAAAGTTGTGATGTTTCGTTGTGAGCCTTAATCATACAAAAACATGCAGGACGAAGAAATAGAGAGAGGAGATAAAATATATTCACATGAATACTACTTTAAAAAAAATTAAATTAAATAGAGTACTCTATTTAAGAGTGGGGGGGGGGGGGGGCGGGGGGCCGGCTAGCGTAGTGGTTAGAGCACTCGTCTAGCAACCAAATGGTCGAGGGTTCGAATCCCCAGCTGAGCGGGATTTTTTTTCCGACCAACACGGCCCTGAGGTCGACCCAGCCTCGTAAAATGGGTACCAGAGAAAATCTGGGAAGTAAAGGCAGCGAGGAAAGGAACTGGTCACCCTACCTCATACGCTGATGACCCAGCATAATGAGGTCCCTAACGCTTCACCCCCTACGGCATTTGAAATGCTATGGGACTTTCTTTACTTTACTTTTACTTTTAGAGTACTCTGCTGTAAATTGTAAGATGTGGCTTGTCCGGGGCTGCATGTCAGGAATGGATGTAGTAGAAAGTGGAGACTGTTTAAATGGAGATCTGTGATATGTGGGTGGTGGGTTGTAACTGTGGGTGGTGGATGGGAAACCGTGGAGGGGAGAGAGAGTGATACAATGTTGACCTAGCCAGGAGAAGGTGAAACAGATGATTAGGGAAGAGGGGATGCAAAAGCATGCTGTCAGAAGGTTTTGAACTATGTGTGACAAATAAGAAGGGGGTGGAGCTTAGTGGAGAGGTACTATGATAATGGAAGAGAATGTTAAGTGTAGCTGAACAGTGAGTTTAACCCGTGTGACTCCAGCGTCTCATAATTTTGAATGCAGCGGTTCTCAAGTGCCAGGCAGCTTGTGTCATCTGCGTGACATTGTTTGATGGCTGTTACCAGAAAATCAGATTTGCCTCTGTGGTTGGGGCCACTGAAATGATTTGGGACTGGTTTCGAAGCGTGCTGGGCGATGTTGTACAGATGTTTTTGCATGCGGTCCCATAATCTGAGGCCAGTCTCACCAATATACGTTATCCTGCATCTTTTGCAAACGATGACATATATCACATTACGGGACTCTCATGTGAATCTCTCATGAAGAGTGAGGATAGTTTTGAGATAGGTGATCGTTTTTGTTTCCCAGATTACCGGGCAAGTAACGCAGAGGAGGCGGTTACATTTTCTGGTGCCAACATATGTAAGGCTCTGCTTCAAGTGGCTGTGGACGAGAATGTCCTTAAGGTTTGGCTCACGTTTGTATGCCAACAGAGGTGGATCTGAGAAAATGTCGCGAGTGTCGGGGTTGAGTTAGATTAGCGGCAGATGACGATAAAGAATTTTCTTAACCATCTGACCGTGCGAGTGGAAAGGCATTACTAACTTAACTCTGTCAGATGGAGTAACAGGCTTTTTACTGAATATTTATTTGCGGCTCACTAGTTGGATACAGATGAAGTCTTTCCGAAGGACCTTTTCTGGATAGTGGTGATAACGGAAACATTCTAATAACGTCTGTTGGACTGATCTATAAAGTCCAAATTATCCTGACGTATGCGGCGAAGACGAAAGAGTTGGGAGTATGGGATGGAGTTCTTACATGGTTCAGGATGGGAGGAGGTGTAAAGCAAATAGGTGTGGCTGTCGGTGAGCTTGTAAAATACGGAGGTGACAAGCCTGTTTGTGCCAATAGAAATTTTAATGTCTAAAAGTTGACAGACTTGTTAGAAATTTGATAAGTGAATTTTATGTTAGTGTTGAGTGAGTTGGCGAATTCAATTAATTTTTTTAGCTCTTCCTGTGGCATACTTGTGACTCCACAATGCCATCATCGATGTACCTTTTATAGAATTCTGGAAGTTTGCCAGTGTAGGTTTCCCATAATTTGACTTCCAGAAAACCCATATATAGACATGCATAACTGGGACCTATTTTCGTTCCCATGGCGACACCACTGATTTGCAAAGCATAGTACGGGCTTTATTTTCCTCCAAAATTATGCAATCTACATTTTTCTCAGAATCTGTATTTCTGTTGTTTGCATTACTTAAACGCTAACTCATAATCTATTTTAATAATAAATTTCTAATAAATGTGAGAACAACTGTACCAGAAGTTTTCAATGAAATAGAAAACTATGGCACACCCAGCAATCACCAATAACAGTCCGGTTCAGGCTGTCTGGCGGTGTCAACAGCCAAAGTCAGACCACTCTATCTTCAGCGATATCCAGCTTCGTGCATGATATGGACCGACCGTAAGAGTTTTGGCTTCCAGTGCAGTAGCAGCGTTTCCTGCCGCCCAATCCAATTCTTATATTAACATGTATCGCTTAGACAACATGTGGGCAACCATTGGGCCACAGTATCTTCTTCTTCTTCTTCTTCTTCTTCTTCGTTCGCTTCTACCACCAAGACTGCCTCGTAATCCTACTGAATTTACTCCTGTGGTCCTCGATAGGTCATGTGATCTCCGAAAGGACCACACGAAATCATCGAGAGGACCACAGGAAGTTCAGAGTATCGCAGGGCTTGGGCCTGTATTCTTGGTGGGTTTCAGAAGCGGGATTGCATGACATCATGGTTTTCGTTGCACCAGTTTAATCTAGAATTGGACTTTCTCACCGGAAAACGACGTGTTTTGGATATAAATATATCCCCGCTGGGTGGATATAAGTATATCCCCGCTGGGTGAGAGGTGGTAGCCCATCCAGCCTAGAGTTTTACTTTCTCGCCAGAAAACCTCGACGTGTTATCCCCTCCGGGTGAGAGGTGGTTGCCCATCCAGTCCAGCGTCGGACTTTCTCACCGGAAAAAAACCTTAGCGTGATTAGGATACGCATATATCCCCTTCGGGTGAGAGGTAGTTGTCTGTCTAGATTGCACTGGTCCAGTGTCTCCGACTTCAGCATTTTATGGTCGTGGCTGCTACCCTTCCTATTTGTGACTCGGACGGAGCTTTTGTCCAGGAGGACGAATCCTCGTCACTAGTAAGCCTCGCTGGTTTAGGCGTAATATCCTAGTATGAGAGTATTTAGGATGTGACAGACCCCCAGAGCGGAGGTACCGTGAAATGAGCAGTCATCAAGTTTCACCCCTGGGTTAAGCCGGTTTAGGCATAGTTCACCAGTATGGGTGTATAACGGACGTGGCCGACTTCTAGAGCAGAGGTGTCATAGTATGAGTAGCTTTCGCCGCGAGAGTACTGGACATACCGATTAAACTTCACTTTATCATTTCCATCACCTTTTCACAGCGGCGCCGCTCGGCAACCCTTCGCATTTCCGCATTTTCTTCTTTGGCCGGGAGGAGTTTCACGCCATGCGCGGCAGCCGAAGAATCTCGCCAGCAGTGTCTTAATTTAACCCCTGGGTTAAGCCGGTTTAGACACTCTACCCCAGTATGGGTGTGTGTAAGATGTGGCAGGCCTCTAGAGCAGAGGTGCCGTGATTTGAGTAGCCCTGACCTCGAGACTACTGGTTACTTCACTTAATACTTTCATTCACCTTTTCCACGGCGGTACGGCGTTGAAACCCTAATCGCATTTTTCTTCATTAGCCGGGGGGGGGGGGGGGGATTTCGTCCTACGCACGGCAGCTGAAGAATCTCTCCAGCAGCGCGTTTTAAATCAGAGTTTTCCTTCTCCTAGATGAGCACCAACCAAGACTCTCATCTACTCTCATCTACTCCTTCGTCTGGATTTTAGGCGCCAGATATTCGCCTTTTGCCCCTTCTCCTGTCAGTTTAAACAGTTCCGCCACGATAAGGCCAGGAGTTAGACTTGGACAGTCAGAGGCTATTTGAGACGCACGCCTTGGAGACTTTTAATTGGAGTGGAGAGCGTATCCCCCACCCCACCGCCGGTTATAACAGTCCTTAGAAGCAAACTCAGATATAAAGAGCAAATAAATTTGACATGAGTACAAAACTGAATAGTTCACACACTTATATAAGAGTAATCGCTCCTTCTTTTCTTACAATTATTTAAGCCATTTGAAGAGCTCCGATGTATATATATATATATATATATATATATATATATATATATATATATATATATAATATACACACATACAAGGTCCGAATATTAAGTAATGAGACTAATTTCATTTTAAAAAATACAACAGTTGAAGACATAACCCGTATTTTATTCAAAGTAAGCGCCTTGTGCATTGATACAGCGAGTGGCACGATCTAACAAATACCGAAACGACCTCTGCAGTTCTTCTGTTGGTATGGCCCTTAAACTCGATATTACTGCCCTTTGAATGTCATCAGTATCGTCAAAGAAGCGTCCTTTCAATGGTAACTTTAATTTTGGGAATAGAAAATAATCGCAGTGAGACAAATCTGGGGAATAGGGTGGATGGTTGAGAATACACACTTGTTTTTGGGCCAAAGATTCCTGTACAACTACAGCCCAGTGAGCCGGTGCATTATCATGAATAAGGAAAAAAAAATGCCAAGTGTTGAATGCTCGGGTCGGACTCGGAGAACCCTTTCGATAGGCATTTCAAAATACTTAAATAAACTTTGGTAGTGACAGTCTGTCCATCTGGAATAAATTCTTTGTGAATAATTCCTTTGCTGTCGTAGAAGCACACCAACATTGTCTCCACTTTCGACTTTTGAAGAAGAAATTTGTTTCATTTTGGTGATGATAATGACTTCTACTGAGCACATTGGCGTTTAGTTGTGGGATCATAGCAGAAAATCCATGTTTCATCCTCTGCAACAATCAAATTTAAGAAATGTTTATTTCTGCTACACGTTTTGATGATGTCTCTTGCGTACTCAACACGCTGATGTTTTTGGTCATCAGACAATGCATGTGGTACAAACCGGCAAGCAACTTTTTTCTTGCCCAAAACTTCCACTAAAATTTTACAAATGATCTCTCAGTTAACAACCAAATTCATCTGCCATCATCTTCACAGTCAAACAACGATCTTCGTGTATTCGCTCTGACTTTTGCTATGAGTTCCTCATTACGAACAACATTTTGGCCTCCATATCTAGTTGCATTTGTAATCGTTTCCACACCACTTTTGAATCGTGAATACAAACCGAATATATGTGCACGAGGGTGTCTGAGTGGCGAAGTGGTTAGTGCACTGGTCTCTCATGGCGAAGGTCAGGGGTTCGAATCCGGCCGGAGGCACCCCAGTCACCCAGCTGTAGAAATGGGTACCCGACTTCTTCTGGAGTTGGGGAGGGAAAAGGCAGCCAGGCGTGATACTGACCATATCACCCTCCAGTGTGCTGACAGGTCAAGGAAAATATGGGCACTAACACCATATCCCTATGTGCCTCTAAGGTATGACAGGGTTACCTTTACTTACTTTTTTTATATGTGCACGAGATAAACAAAATCCCCATAAACTTGTCATATCAGTTCAACTGTCTCAATGGCAATTTTTCCGAGTTTTAAACATAATTTAATGTTAGATTTTTGCTCCGTGTTGATTACGGGGCAATGCACTTCTAACTAGGTCAACAAAATGCCGGCTTGTTTGTCGTCTTCTGGCGGGGAATAAAAATTGCCAGATCGTAGATGAAGGTTGCCTATTTGGACTCCATGCTTTGCTTCATAGACGGCATTTTTGTCTTGGCCATAATAAAAGCAGTCTCATTACTTCCAGAACGGACCTTGTGCGTGTGTGTGTGTGTATATATATATGTATGTATATATGTATATATATATGTATATATATGTATGTATATATATATATATATATATATATATATATATATATATATATGTGTGTGTGTGTGTATCGAACTTTGTATATAATTTGCATGTCTTTATGACTACTGCTTGTTGAATTATATAAGAACAATCGCTATAAGTCAGTAACTTTGAAATACATTTTGTGATTGTGAACATGCTGTAGCAGCTGAAATATTTGGTTATATTCAATGTAATTACACCACAAACACTTTTCACAAGCAAAAAGTGCTATAAATAAGCAAGTCGGTGTACAGAGTATTTGTTCAGCCTTCTCGGGCAAACCCGGTTGGTTACCGGCTTATAACCCATACAGTGTTAAAACTCACAATGATTCAAGGTCCTCGCAGAGTCAACTCCAGCTTGGTTGACTTGGAAAGCTTTGGATCGCACGAGATTCCTCTAAAAACACATGGGTCGAGTGTTACGATGCTGGGGTGGTACGGTATGTCATGGCGGATCACTACATGCACAACAAAACATCACCATGTGACTGGGGTGGCTTCTAGTGTCTGGGAACTATCCCACAGTCCGTCTCATTATTGCTTAACACTTCCCCGTACTTGTGACCGCATTCAGCGTTGGTCGTGGAGGCCATTCAAAGCTGGGGGCGAATTATCATTTTTTTAAAATAATGAACCTCGCAGTATAAGTTGGAAATACTCATTTTTTGAAATCCACAATTACTGATAAAAAACAAGGGCGTGTAAGTGCATTTACTTGTGTCTTAGCTAAGATTTGCGAAATACTACTATAACAACACAGCACACAGAAGATACAATAATATGGTCAGGTAAAGAAGATCATCATGAAGGAGGAGTAGAATTGATTATAACAAAAGAAGCATCAAGAGCACTGCTGAAATGGACCCCTATAAATTAGAGATTATTATACGCACGCTTCAACTCAAGATTCACGAAGCTATTATAGTTTGTTATGCACCAACAGAAGCAGCTGAAAAGGAATTAAAAGAAGATTTTTACAACAGCCTCCAAGCCACAGTAGAAACAATACCCAAGCATGATGTGCTACTCATCTTGGGCGACTTCAATGCACAAGCAGGCGAAGGAAATGAAGATAGAAGAAGAATCTAGTACTTGCACTAGTACTTGGAAAAGATAATAGAAAACGTAATTTCTCGCCATTGTTTGCGACAACTAGTAATTTTAAACATCATCATCATCATCATCATGTGAATTTCGTACTTTATTCTGGTTATTCGTACCACAAGAATGTGAATTTTTTTCTCGTTAAAACTATATGAAATTGTTTCTTGTTTAGATGAGTCAACTAATTTGATAGAATGAGAACTAGAAATGATTTTTTTAAAAAAAGAAGAAAGCTTGCTGGTTCAAGTCTCTAATGCATTGCCGATTCCCAAAAGTTTTTCCTTTCATACCTGATCTATTGTTGTACCATGGCTGTTCATGCTTGCCATTGTAATATTCATGTCTGACAATTTTCTAAGATTACATTAGTCACGTGACTTAATCTGGATTTGTGGAAGGAAAGGCAGCCAGGCGTGATACTGACTACATCACCCTCAAATGTACTGACAGGTCAAGGAAAACATGAGCAGTAACACCATATCTCTATGTGCTTCTAAGGCATGACAGAATTACCTTTACCTTTTTACTTTACCTTTTACATTCAGTTAAAGCTGAGCCTGTAGTATTGTAGTTTATACAGGAACTAAACTAAGAAAATGCTCATGATTACTGATGTCACTTGGATCTGTATTAACACATCTTACAAATAGTGTTAATTGCTCAATATGACTTGCATCTGAAGTACAGCTTTTTTTTTTACTATAACATTTAGCTCTCGTAGAATTTTTTTAAATGACCCAAGAGAAGAGAGAAATCATTTCATTTTAAATCCTTTTCACAAGATAATGTTGGGTCGATCCACTAGTATGTGGGGTCAATCTATCTATATACATAAAAACTAACGTGTGTGCGTGCATGCATGTATGTTAGAGCATCACGCTGTAGCGCCTGGTGCAATTTCAATTAAACTTGGCATACATATTATTTACAATATGGACAATGCACCGTGGGGGTTAGATCATCCCTAGGATACCCCTATGACCCTAGGGGTCGGGGTGACATGTAAAAATAATCTAAAACGAGTGATATTAGTGTCGAATCCTTAGTTTTCGGGGTCGTTCAGATGAATAGCGACACTTCCAATGCCGTTTAAGTCCAAGTTCAACTCCCATCGGCATGGGGGGGGGGGCCTAGGGGTGGTATGAGATTGGCTGACATGTAAAAATAATGGAAAACGACCGATATTAGTGTCGAATCCATAGTTTTTGGGTCGCTAAGATGAATAGTGACACTCGCAAGTTCTTCCTCCATCGGCATGGGGTGTGAAGTGGTGAAAAATAAAATGTCCAAACTGGCCGAGATTAGTGTCGAATCCATAGTGTTCGGGGTCGCTAGGCTGATTGGTGACAGTCCTGATGACACTTAAGCCATGTTTAGTCCAATAGAAGGAATAGAACTTTGTAGAACCGTCTAGATTCTGTAGAACCTTCTTAAAGGTTGTGGAAATGAATAGAACATTGTAGAACCTTCTAGAAGATTGTGGAACTGAATAGACATCTTTAGAACTTTGTAGAAGGCTGTGGAAATGAATAGAAAGCTGTAGAACCGTCTAGAAGGTTAGGGAAATGAATAGAACTTTGTTGATTGGGATAAATAAGTACCTGGGCAACGCCGGGTAATCAGCTAGTAATAATTTTTTTAAATGCCTAGTTTTACAGCTGAGAGACCTACTGGAGAGCTGTTAGGGAGGCAAAGTTCCGCAAGGGACATGCAAATGACCGACAAGCTGGTATGTGAAATAATATTTTTTCATATTATTTTTGTGTCCCAGTTCATCCCCCCCCCCCCAACTTTTTTTTTTCATTTTTTGTACAGACGCCCAACCAAAACTTGCCTCACCATGCAAAATGCACATACTGCACTATCGGTGGAGCCGGCCTTGTGACTGATAATGTTAGAAGAAGAAGAAGAGGAAGAAGAAGAAGAGGAAGTTATGTTTTTTTTTCCATTTGTTAAGAC
Organism: Achatina immaculata; assembly: GCA_009760885.1. NCBI lineage: Eukaryota > Metazoa > Mollusca > Gastropoda > Stylommatophora > Achatinidae > Lissachatina > Lissachatina immaculata. Next base: position 13,946,056 of record CM019712.1, on the reverse strand, counting down.
GGCTTCGAAGCAAAAGCCTGACAGATCCGAACTTCTAGTTTTTTGGTTCCATCTTATGAGCATCGTCTCCTAATGTTGTTTCCACTTCTCCATTACTTGTATTTTCTGCTTCGCTCGTGCAGTTGCTATGGGCAAATGACCTACGTGTTGTAAAGGACCGCGCCTTGACCTACTGATCGGATGTAAATGAAGGACACGGTCCACACGCCTGAAAACATAGTAGGTCTGCAGGGGCGCCAAAAGAAAGATAAGAAAAAAAAACACATCACCATCAACTGTCATAAAAGTCTCCTTCACCATATATTTTGTTCCAGGTCAAGGCCGCGAGGTCATCTATTATCTGGCCCCTTATCTAAACGCGTCTATAATAAGAAAAGAGGGGAATAGCAGAGCCGTCGGGATCCCTTAGTAGCCTGGGGCCCAACGGCCCTTTCTCCACTTCACCCCTTTTTCTTGGAGCCTGCACACAGTCCATAACTCTCGTGAGCACCAAATGCAAGCACAATCCGGGGGGGGGGGGTCCCAAAACTGAAATATGACATTAGAAATCGATAGGTCTCCGTTCTCCAGAACGTTACTGCTGATCTTGGGGAGCAGAGTTTAACACAGGGCAGTGCTACTGGACGCAAACCTCAACCAACACGCCAACTTCGGGGCACAATGCGCGACTTCCAAAAAAGACTGCACAATTCTTCTGGACAATAAACATAGATGTATTGGGGGTGGGGGGTGTAGAGCGCCAGAAGAAGAGGGAGACAGAGATGATGATGATCGACATTTTGATGAAGGTGGTGGGGGGGGGGTCTATATTCATAAAATAGGAACTCCTGTTGCCGAGAAGTTAGGCGATCGGTTTACTAATCCGGTGATAACGGGTTCAAGTCTTGGCAGTGGAATTTTTTTTTCCAGGTACCACCACGCTAAAAAGGCCCAAAAAAAATGGGTAGCAGAGAAATTTTGGAAGATAAATGCGGCCAGGCTGATACTGACCACATCGCACTTTCATGTGCGGAAGGTCTTGGAAATATGGGGCCTAACAGTGTCCCCAATATGCATGGAAACGGGAATTTTACGTTCACCTGCTACTGATGAACAGGTGTGAGGGAAAACTTAACCAAGGTGATGAATAACAGAACTAAAAAAAAAATCAGATCAATTTTTTTATTAAAGAGAAAACAAAAACAGGAAGTACATCAGAGTGTGTAAAAGAAAAATGACATTTAAAAAAGTGATGAAATAAAATAACAGTCCACAGTATAATTATAATTATTATGTACAATAAAGAGATCTCTATTTGAAAATAAAAGCATATTTTTTTTTTCATTACTTTAGTCAAACATGCACAAAATTCAAATATGGTGAAATTTTTATGGACAGTATATTATATGGGAAAAATTATTTTCAAGAAAGTTACAGATAACAAAAAAAAAAAACAAAACAAAACAAAAAGACTTGTTCATTGATGTGTAAAAATATGATTTTAGGCATTACAAAGATTCTATAACATGCTTTCTGTTACATGCTTTTTAAAAAAACCAGCATACTTGTATCTGTCTTTCACATTCTATGAAGTACTTTCTGAAATACTGGTTTACTCACTGCAACATCTGGTATTTTGTATGTATTTTTTTTTTCAAATATAAAAATTAAGACATACTTTATGAACATCAGCAGAATTTGTGCAAATTTTGCGCGTGTGTGCTTATTTTGCAGCAAAATTTAATCTTTGCAAAATATTCACACACTGACTGAAAAAAAAAAGCAAAAAACTGACGATTTTCTTCCAATCAAACTGAGCACCATCATAATACTGGCTCAATTTTCCTCCAGCTGATTTTGCTGGTTGCTTTTTACTAGCTTTTTGATAATATAAACTGGTTACGGTAATTGATGACCTCCAAAAGTTTCAGTTTTTCTATTTTTTAATAGGTAATTTACTGACAATTGCTGGTTAACGTGATCACTGAATTATACTGCATTGTTTCTATATCACATGACTCTAGTACATAGTTTCTATTATGTGGTCACTATTATGTGGTTTCCACTACGTGTTTTCTAAAATTTTGCTTTTATGTTATCAAAAAGTGTGGCTTATATGTGTGAAAAGATCCTAAATGCATTTGAAAATGCCAATTTTGAGATTGGCAAACATCATTTTGTTGTTAGATGACTGTATTACGATTCATATTATCTGCGGCTATAATGAAAAGACTAATAAAAATGTTTTTTTTCTTTTCTTTGGAGTGGGTCTACAGGAGGGTAATGAAAGTGAAGATAGATGCTGCCCTCCCTTCCTCACAGTGCTGTGGCTTAGAAATGTGAAGCCAATAACACTTCATAGTTTACAGCCATACAAATTATATGGGGCATAGTGTTTTAAAAATGCATAAAAAGCAGGGCCATGAAGTCAAAGTTGTAAGCAGTTTAGGGCAGTATCTGATTTGGTAAAAACATATCATCTATGATGGAGTTAAAGTGAAAATGTGTAGAAAAATATACAGGTTTGGAAGAGATTTTGGAAAGAGTCTGCAGAAATGTACCGTTTATGAATTGTCAGCAGAACTGTACTATTTATGAAAATGTGTCAGCAGAAATGTACCATTTTTGAAGGTGTCAGTAGAAATGAACTATTTATGAAAATGTGTCAGTAGAAATGTACCATTTATGAATATGCCAGTAGAAATGTACTGTTTATGAGAATGTGTTAGTAGAAATGTATTATTTATGAATGTGTCAGTAGAAATGTATTATCTATGAATGTATCAGCAGAAATGTACTATTTATGAATGTGTCAGCAAAAATGCACCTGTTATAAAGATGTCAGCAGAAAATACCATTTATGAAGATACCAACAGAAATGTAAGACTTATGAAGGTGTTAGAAGAAAAGTACTATTTACAAAGGGATTGAAATAGAGAAATTAATGAAGTCTGTTGTATAGACTCCAAGCCCTGTTAGTTCTATGAATATTTAACTAAAAATACACTGCCATGTTATAAACATGTATGACTAGTGTTTCCAAGGTAAACTACATATAAAGCAAATATATTACATAGAATTTCTATGTTCTTGAAATAAGATAAAGGTACAATTATTTAAGTTCTCTGTACTTTTATGCGAAACAAAAGTACTGAGAACTTTAATAAATTCAGTTGTCACACCTAATACCGGTCCCCTGTGGCATAATGGCTTATCTGCTCTCCAAGGTGGAATGCTGTCTGGAAGATCATGGCTTTATCTGGGGATGGGACATAATTTAAAAAAAAAGAACCTCACAGATCCTTTGGAGTCATGACCCTTAGAGTGCTGAAACATTTGGCTGAGGGGGTGGGGGTACTTCCTCTTCTTTGAACGCATTTTTTGTCTATATCTGCAGCCCTGTCTCTTTGATAAATTTCAGTTTTTTGTAATTCATGTATGGAACCATAGAGCTTCTTTGGTGGTTTCACTGGGCCAGTAATTGCTTCTCAGTGTTCATAGTTGCTGCAGTTTTGGAAGATATGTTCCACAGTTTGGGGCACCAGAGCACATGTACAAAGAGTAGTAGTACCAACTTTAAACTTTGTATACATGTGACTTCGGAGTTGGCTGTGTCCTGTTCAGAGAAAGAAAATGGTGAATTGTTCCTTTCTGTTTACTTCCTCTGATGATCTAGGGAGTTGTGTTGTGTTGTTCTCTTCTCAACAGAAGAGTTTCCTGCACATTATATTCTACAAGCAGTAATTATTACAATGTAGTATATGAATCTAACTTACTTAAAAAATAAAAAAAAACAAACCATAAATCATTATGAAAATCACTGCGTATACGTCTATGGTACAGATTGAAAATTTAACATTTATTGATAAACAGATCAGAAGTGGGAGAATTTTAAAAGTGGTATGAAATATTTTTGAAGCTCTGTGAAACTGGGTGCACAAGTGGCATAATGGATAATGCATGTCTCTTACATGGAGACTGGTGGCTGAAGTCCAGCTGGAAGTGCTCCAGTCACTCAGATGTAGAAACTGGTACCTGACTCCTACAGCTGGAGTAGGAAAAGTGGCCAGGCATGGTGCCGACCACATCACACTCTTATGTACTATCAGGTCAAGAACACTAAAAAGTCACTAACATAATATTGTTAAGTACCTCTGTGGCATAGTTTTTCAGCCTGGCTTAGGTGATGGTTCTGTAGTGGTTTCATGTCTGAAAAATCCTTCCCAGGCATTTCATACTGAACCCAAGGCTTAGCTTAATGCTTCTGATTTCTTTTAATACAGGTTGGTTAAAAAGTCATTTTTAGTTCTATATGAAAAAAAAAAAACAAACTACTCTTGCACAAGCCATTTACCACAGGCCATATCTGATTTTGTACTCTATACATTTATTATTCTTTTTTTCATCAGCAGCGCCCTCTACTGGATAAATCAGAAGGAAAAAAAAAAGATTTTTGTTGTCTGCCTACACTAGTGACTTTATTAGAACTGGTATATTTTATGGTGCAGGGGAGCCAAACATGAGTGTCAGTAAATATTTAAAGCAGGGGTTTCAAGGGGATACAAAAAATATTCTACGGGTTCCAAAGGGGCAAAAAGGTTAAGAAAGGCTACATGGGCTAGATTTGAGCAAAATTAACTTCCAAAGGGTTTGGGTTAACATGAAAGTTAAAGTGTTTTCTTGCTAAGCAAAGTATCTTATGGTCAGATCTCACAAGATTCTTACACTTTTTTTTTATCATGAGTTTATGGCTTTGTTTGATATGCATGTGAGTAGTATTGGCCTTTTTATTCAGAAGGTTTAATAGTTTGTGAGTCATCCTAAAATGGGCACCCTAGACACTAGTGCTGGGGAAGATAAGTCTCCAAAGATGGAGAACACTTCCCTGCATGCCAAATTTTGTTACAGTTATAAGCCTCACGGTCTAACGTAATTGTTGTGGCAAACGCCATGCAAATAACTGTCAATGAATAATGAAAAAAGAATATCACATGACAGTCTTGCAAACAGGAGTCTGCTTCAGTCCTGATCAAGCAAATTTTTAAAAAAAAAAGGGGGGGGGAATGGGAGTGGTTATGGTTATCAGGTCAGACTTTCCCTCCTCTGCCTATTTCCCATCTTCTGGTTGGTTAAGATATCCTCCAAAAAGATATAAATGGGAAATGGTGGTCAGTAGTATTATGCATCCCAGATGACACCACAGATGATTATGTATTAAAGGAAACTACTATACATTCAAATAAAAATCAGTGCTACATTTATAAATTCACAGTGCACGTGCACAGAAATAAAGAATATACATAAATGTACACTGAAAGGGGCTACAACACATCAAATCTGTGAAAAATAAAAATATCTGAAGAGGACTAATTTGAAACAAATGGCGAAAATGCATGCAACAGATATTTTGTTACGTAAACATAGCAGTAATACGAAGCGTAATGCGAAATAAGAAATCAGTCTATGTTTATTTAACAGTTTAATTTTAAAAAACTTGCTTTATACATAAACTGCTTCATTAAGAATCTTAGAAATATGGTACACACAGATATCATTCATAATTTTCAAATTTATAATCTTTGTAACAGAGAGTAGTGAAGGTGGTTATGGGATTTGGGTTCTTCTTGAGACTTGATGGTGAAACCGAGGCTGGGCAAATGATTCTGATTATGCTATCTACCAGTGATATAATGGTTAGTGTACTCGTCTCTCACAATGAGGTCTGCGGTTTAAATCTGGCAGGAGGCACGCTGGTCATCTAGCTGTAGAACTGAGGAAGTTCAGGTGGCCAGGCATGGCACTGACCACATCACCCTTTACTGTGCTGGCTTGTCAAGGGAAATATGGACAGCAACATCATATTCCAAAGTGCATCTAAGAAGCTACATTTCTATTTTTATCCACCAGCATCCATGTGGTTAAGGAAAATATGAGCCTCCGACATCGTATCCCAGTGACTGTGTCAGGATCTTATGAAATCGGGTCAGTTGTACCTGTCTTTCACACTGAATGAAGTACTTTCTGAAATTTCTCAATTGTTTTCTCTGATCCAACATTTGGTACTTCATACACTTTTTTTAAATATAAAATTAGACAGAATTTATTTACAGCAGGAAGTAAATGTTCGTGAGAATTTTTTTTTATTATTTGCAGTGAGACAATCTTCACAAAATGCTCACATGCTGAATCAAAGTTAAAACTGGCTGATTCTCCTCCGTGAAGATTCAGCACTGTCATTCTACCGGCCCAAATATCCTCTAGCCAATTTCGCAGATTGCTTTTTTACTTTGTGATAACATAAATCAGTTACAGTAACCGATGACCTCCATTAGTTTCAGCTTTTCTCATCTTTAATCAGTACTTTATTAGTAATTGCTATTTAACACAATCACTGCCTTATTCTATCCATACCCCAACAGGATAAAATAGTCATACTTCACATTTTCCTTTCATTTTTACAAATTTAATTCTATAATCAAAATGACTGTATAGCAGTTTCCTTCTATGCATCTTGGACATATAAGAATATGGTGTTTCTGTCTTTACTTTCTCTGAAACAATCAGTATATAAAAAGGGTAATGTTTTTATTATGAATGCTGTTTAATTTGAGACATGATATATTCATAAACCTTTCAGACATCAACATCCTGTTACTGGATCCATAAATTGTTGACAAACAGTAAACAAAAAAGTTTCAGCATGATTTTATTCCAGTAGTGTCTTTCTGCATCATTTTAAAAAATTGTAATTTTTTTTATTTCCATTTTTTTTGTGCTTTTAAAATGTGCACGCACGCATGCACACACACAGAGTGAACAGGAGGTTACATAAGTTAAGTATAAAAAACAAGTTAAAAAAGTATAAAACAAACTGTACACTAACAAAGAATATGGCAGTGCAGAGAAATTTGGTTGTTACATAACAGGATTTTTAAAACAAAAGATGTACATTTGTTCTGCCTGATGGACAAGTGGAATTACTGATCCCGCCCCCTGTTAAAAGCGTAGATACTATGTCATGAGGATGATGTAGTTATAAGGGCTAGTGAGACCAGAACCAATAAAAAACAAACCATTCCTTTTATACTAACTACCTGAGAGTATATACCACTACCATATGCTAAGGAGTCCTCTGACAAGCTTGTATTAATCTACTGCAGGAACTCATTAAATTCACCCATGGATCGATCTGCAGGAGTTAATGAAATACAACCTTTGGATCTACTGCTGCAATTAATGAAAAACCAGTCTTGGATCTACTGTAGGAATTCATAAAGTCACTCATGGTCCACCTTGATCTTCTGACCCGATTTCTGTGACAAAAGATGCTCAAGATGACCTAGGCAACAAAAAAACTTGGATACCCCATCTGAATAGATTATGAATATGGCTATAAGTGTATTAAATGAAAATAATAATCAAGTAAAAGTGAATCTATACAAGAGTAGAAGAAAAATTAATGGAAAATACAGTTAACAACAACACACCTGCTCTGATGAAATGGAAAAAGAAAAGACAATGACAGAAACAGCTTAAATTAAAAAAAACAACAAAAGTCTGACACAGCCATTGACAGTTTAATAACAAAACCCACAGTTCAGAGGCTCTGAAATTAAGTGGGCCCTCCAGAGAAAGTGTTATTAGGTCATACAAATTTTTCCTGGCAAAAAATATGAATTAATGCACACCCTTGATATCAAGTTAATGTGAGAGGCCTCAGTATTCCCAAAAACATAGCCGATTAATGTAACAATAACCAAAACGTACAAACTTTCACAAATAAAGAAAACAATTACAAAAAAAAAAAAAAAAGGAAACATGCAGAGGAGTCTTAATGTAAGTAGTCTGTGAAATAGATGATTAAATCTAACAATGATAGGTTAGGATTGTGGGTAATTATATAATCTCTATACAAAAGATAAATGACTTATATGAAAATATATTCATTCCCACATTAAGGCAGTTAATATGATGTAATAATTTTCAACGCTCTTTTTTTTTTTTTAAAATAAGAACTAAACTGTGTGTGTAGTTTATTAAAAGACATCACTGAATTATGAATCTTGTTCATGTACTATGCATGTGGAACTGGGCTAGCTAGAACAATTGATATTTATATACACGATATAATTCTGAACAAAGGCTGGACTTCAAAAGAGCCAAGATGCCTTTTATAACATTTTCTTGAATGGTATCTCTTCTTTGATGGCTTCCGCTTGAATCCAGGTTGTAAATGTAATATTTGTAGTTATGTTATTTATTAATTTTGTATTTTAATTCTTTGATTTCATGCCACAAATTCCTTATTTCTTCCACCTGTACTGTTTGAGGTTGTTGCTTTTTGTTGCTTGAAAAAAAAAAAATGGAAGACTGAAATATCATGCTGTCGTACAACCATTTGTAATAAATTTTGTTCCAATGACAACTTATGATCAAGTTACCTTTACTGTGGTATTTTATTTCGTGAAATACAACAAAATGTTTATCCAGGTTATGATATCAATGTATTCATCAGTTAAAAAAAAAGTTGAATTAATGAAAAAAATATGGAACAGGTTAAAACAATTATATGTTCTTTTGATCTTACAGTATTATGTCGTTACTGCCTACTTCGATGCTGCATGTAGAGCTAACAACTACTGCAGTAACAACAAAATGGAAGGGGAAGTTTACTCAGATTTTGATTCGTTGATGGTGTCAAATGCAAAAGGAACATATCGTTCCTCCTCTTTCTCATTTTCATTACCAGTTTCATCAGCTTGGACATTTCTTATCTGTTCTACAATTGCTTCCAAATTATCAACAGATTCATAGATATTTTCATTAGAAATATTGCAGTATGGCTGTTCATGGAGCATTTCAGCAATGTCACTTTCCTCGTTTGAGTAATGCTGTGGTCCGGAAGCTCTGGGGATGTCATAGGTGTATTTGCTGTTCAGGCGTTGGGAGCTGACCTCATCGTAGTAGTTTTCTTCCTCCTTTGTCATGTGACTTTTATCACACAAACAGGCATCAGATCCATCCTCATCTCCAAAATGTGATTTCTCACTTGAATCTCCATTATCAGTCAAGGCTAGCAAGCGAGTCTTAACAGTTGGTGGTGTGTCATAGTTGTTCATTACACAATGTAGTCGTGTATGATGTGGTGATGGAGGCAGCTTCATTTCTGTTCCTTTCTTCAGTGCCGCCACATCTGTATCAACTTGACCTCCACAGGCACCATGAGTTTCATCGGCAATACTTGCATCTTCATTGTTGTCAGAATGGGCATCTCTTCTCTTGTCAGCAGCGGAGGCTTTGCTCTCTTCGTAGTATGGATTTTCATAGCTAATGCCCATATCGTCCTCTCGAATATGCTTTCTCCGCCTGATGATATAAATAACAAATAATAATTATACGTACAATATGTAGTTCAAAAGTGGGGGAGACCATAATGATGGTAGTCATTAATGATCAGACCTCTTATATGACTGGTCATCACTGGGTTCATAACATATTACTGACGCCCATGGCGTGTAAAAAATGTGCGTCCAAAACAGTTATCCAGGGAAAATCAATGCCAAAAACACTTATTAAGGAACAAACCATAAAAATGAAGACTACTCATCTGCATCGTGTTGTATCTGGAGTGAGCTGCACACAAGGTTTGTGGCAAATTAAGGGAAAATAAAATATCACAAGAAGGTCAGCCCAAGAGAAATATGGAAGGAACTTTGCTAGCATTCCTGGCAGGTTCACAGAACCAAACAAAAAAAACAAAAAAAAACCCCCAAGTTTTAAAGGCCACTTTTCTCAATGAATAGTCAGTGAAATCACTTGCTCAAAGTCAGGTTTCAATGATGATGGAAACAACAAAGCTGGTAAACTTATAAAGTGATCAGGTACAGTATTCTATGGCTAGTCATCAAAAAATAGTAGACCAAGCAGTTTAGACATGAGAAAAATAGTAAGAGAATGACTACACTCTGTCTAAAGTGCTTTTTTTTTCCCCTGAATATTAACCATACATACCATGCTCTAGCACTTTACTGTGTGCAAGTGTTATTTCTTATTGACAAAGTTGGGTAAACATTCAGAAGATAAACATGTCTTAAAAGCATATCATTATACATCTCGCTTTCTCTCTCTCTGAACCTTAAGTGCCCAAGGCACATGGGACTTCCGCAAGGGTTTTCCATAAATGCCTGTCTTTTGCCTTTTTATTTCGCTCTTTCTCAAATGAACCCTCTATTGCTCAACATCCTCTCTGTTGTTCTTCTCCTTGTCTCCTTTGGTCTACCCTTACTTCTGTTCCCCTGTGATGTCCATCTTAACACTTTCCATGCAGCAGAAAGAAACGTGGACGTTCAATTGGATGCCGAAATAAAACCACGGGTCTTGATATGTTTAGGGGGTATAGTTGTAAAATGGAATGGAAAACAGTATTTCCATGTACTTCCGTGTACTTATTATGTTCCAAAATATAACTAAATGTATGAAAATTTAAAAAATGCAGAGTTTTTTAGGAAAAAAGAAGTAATGTGATGTTTTTAGACAATGACTGTGCCCAGCTCACCATTGGCTAGGTCTAGATCTACACTACTTACCATCCGAGATGTCTAGATCTACTTGTCGATCTCGTATTGTGATTTATGTTGCATTCTCGCTAAATTAATGTCTGAAATAACCTCCTAACTACTTCTCCAGTCGTCTGATATGTCTAGATCTACTTAGGATACATTCAAGAGCAGTGGGGTGGTCACAGGCCATGTCCATACCCCTATCTACATCATCAAAAACTGAAAATTTTCAATGTTTCTCTTCCTTTTTCTCGCTTGGCATCGCTCGTAACTAAGCACTCTTTCACCATTTTGAAAAGTGTCACCGGAAATGTGGACGAAATATGTACAATCTAAATGTTACACTGGCTGTTTTAATAAAACAAACCAAGAGTCGCTATGTCGACCTCCGGCACACATCGGGAAACCGGAAGGGTCGATATAGTGACCCAAGGCACGGAAAGTGTTAATGCTATTTTTGATAGTGAGTCATCAGTCATCTGGAGCACATGTCCCAACCACTGGCAGCATATTTCCTCATTAATTGTTGTCAGTGGCTTCATCTGGAGCACATGTCCCAACCATCGGCAGCATATTTCCTCATTAATTGTTGTCAATGGCTTCATCTGGAGCACATGTCCCAACCATCGGCAGCGTCTCTCCTCATTAATTGTTGTCAGTGGCTTCATGTGGAGCACATGTCCCAACCACTGGCAGCATATTTCCTCATTAATTGTTGTCAGTGGCTTCATGTGGAGCACATGTCCCAACCATCGGCAGCATATTTCCTCATTAATTGTTGTCAGTGGCTTCATCTGGAGCACATGTCCCAACCATCGGCAGCATATTTCCTCATTAATTGTTGTCAATGGCTTCATCTGGAGCACATGTCCCAACCATCGGCAGCGTCTCTCCTCATTAATTGTTGTCAGTGGCTTCATGTGGAGCACATGTCCCAACCATCGCCAGCATATTTCCTCATTAACTGCTGTCAGTAGGTTCATCTGCATTTCTGTCAACAAGATGTTATTTCTTATGGTATTTGGCCAAAATATTCTTCTAATTCTTTGTAAACATTCAGTCTGGATAAAACGGGGCTAAAAAGGCCGTCTTTTTATTCTTTGCTACTTACATCTTTTCAGATCATTTCCAGTATCTCAAATTCTGAAGCAAAGTGAAGACAATACTAAATGAATGGTATGGCTACATATAAGATAGCCAACAAACCGGTGAAGTCAAAAATATTATCCTACTTTTCCACAGTCATCCTTAAAATAGACTTGTGAATAGAAGAATTATAAATCTTTTTGTCAGTGATGAGAATTTTACTTTCGTAGGATCCCCAAACAAGCTATCAAGTGGAACACAATAGGCTGAATAAAAAGAGGTCGACCATGTGAAACTCTAAAGAGGACATTGTTAAGAGAGGCCAGTACAGTGGGCATAACATCCCTTGATGAGAATTAAAAGCTCGCAGAAGACAGGAAATCTTGGCAAACTACCATGAAGGCCCTAGGCGATGTTTAGCGGCATGGGAAGGACATAAAGTCTGCTTAAGAACAGCAGTAAAGCCATTAGTTGCCTTCCCATCAGATCTGAGGCCAACAACTCAAAGTCTACACCACAGCGGGAGCTGCACAAACTTATAAGTTTATGACTACATCAAGTTGTTATCTGTCCAACCAAACTAAACAGCCAGATGGTCCGTCAACAATTTTGTTTTGCACATTTTTGATATATTAGTTTGTCCCATCCATTTCATTCTTAACCATTCATTAAAATTTCTGTAACAAATTTTTTAAAAAATCTTAGATAACTGTTTTGAAGCAAGTAGTTGTTGGAATATTATTTTTCTGAATAGCATTGCTCATGACACCAAGTAGATTTTCTATTTCTCCAGGGCATTCTAGTTCTGAGAAAGTAACTCCCTCTACCAATCCAAAGGATGGACGGGAAAAAAATAAAGTAAGGTTTCAGTACTTAGCACAATCAGGTGCAGAATGAAATCACATATTTCTCCTAGATATGCACAAGGAAATGTAACTCTGAATGAGAACAACTTAACTTCCTCAGTTCCAGTATTCCTTACTTACCTCCTCCTGAAGAAAAGTAACAGAATGCAAAGTCCAACAAGCAAGCTTGCCATAACAGCTATAATTATAGCCAGAGTACCTGATGAATGAATACAGGCTACTATGTATATATTCTCCTTGATTTACAATGGAGTTATGTTCCAATGAATCAAATGTAAGCCGAAAAATTTCATTAAGTTGAATATGATAACTAAATAAGTAAGGTTGAGTGGTTAGGCGCTTGGTCTACTAATCTGGTGGTACCAGGTTCAACTCCAGCAGTGGGAATTTTTTTTTCTGGTACCACAAAACCAGAAAGGTCTGGGGGTCCGCCCAGGCTCTAAAAAATAAGTACCAGAGAAATCTGGGAAGGTAAATGCTACCAGGCGTGATACTGACCACTTCACACAATTTCATGTGCTGATGGTCTTGGAAATCTATATTTCTATATATAACAAAATATAACACTGTTATTTCCAATATGCCTATTAGCCATGGAAATGGGAATTTTACCTTTACCTTTTTTAACTAAGCAAGTAAATAAATAAATTACTGTCACTGATTAAGGGAGTAAATAAATAATTACAAATGTCACATGATCCAATCTTAGCTTATTTTTATTTTTAGCTGGAGAGGTCAGATTTTTAGGTCAAGATATGTGGCAGTTTGACTGGTTCATATAATATAAACTTTGTTGAAATTGTGTTATATGACTTGTTCTGACAGTGGAACTTGGGTCAGCTGCCTTCATCCTCCTTATGGAGTACTGTTTTGGTAATCTATTCTTAGTTTTCTTACTGCCTTTTTCTTTGGTCTCTTTGTGCTTCAGTTTTGGACTTCATTCTCACTCTCAGACAGCATAATGCTCCTAAGAATTCCTCTCCATGTGGCACAGTTTATCACCAGTTCTTCCCTGCCTTGTATGGAAAATATCTCCCATGGACACCTTACAAATAGCCTTGTATCTCATTTTAGGTCTACCTCAGATAGATATGGCTTGTCCATGAAAAAATTTTAAAAAGAAGAACAAATGACCAAAACAGTACGCCATAGGTAGAAAGAAGACAGGGTAAATACAAAGAATCATGGAAAGTAGAAAGAACATCAAAGTGCAGGAAAGTGAGAAATAGTAAAGAACAATCAAAACTGGGTCAGAAGGAAAGCTTTTATTTCCGATATATGCACATCTGACTGACAAGAACCGCTGATGTTGGTAAATGAAATGGATTAGGGAGCAACGGCTATGCTTGGAAGAGGACTCAAACAATCTGATGAATCAAAGCCGGAAAAGTTGCAATCAGAACTTCCCATGGTGCTTTAGTGTCGTTATTATTAGAGATTAACAAGTTCTTTATGGTCTTGGAGCTTGATGCAAGGCCTGCCTTGTATGTCTGCTCTAGAAACTGAGAAGGCTGTTGCACAGAGGAATGATACAAAGTGAAATGAATAGATCAGACTTTTTACAGACCTAAGGAACAAGACATGGCCACAGGACTTAGGCCTAGGATGGAAGTTGTGGGGATGCTGTGAGGACCTGGAGAAGACTGTGGACTTAATCCTGGTAACTGGGCTTCTAATTTAGACTTAATCCCGGTAAATGGGCTTCTAATTTAGCAACACCAAGAACTTGAACACCAAAGAAGAAGACGAAAAGAACAGATCAGAGTTACCAAGGACAGAATAAAGTGGAGGACCATTATCTCGTGATCAGCACATCATGAATGAATTAAACAGAATGAAAACCGTGATTACAAGACTGAATACTAGTAGATCAGTGGTTCTCAACCTTTTTACATCCAAGGACCACTGTTCAACCTTTTTACAGCCAAGGACCACTTTTCAGCCTTTTTACAGCCAAGGACCACTTTTCAACCTTTTTACAGCCAAGGATCACTTTTCAACCTTTTTACAGCCAAGGACCACTTTTCAATCTTTTTACAGCCAAGGACCACTTTTCAACCTTTTTACAGCCAAGGACCACTTTTCAACCTTTTTACAGCCAAGGACCACTTTTCAGCCTTTTTACAGCCATGGACCACTTTTCAATCTTTTTACAGCCAAGGACCACTTTTCAACCTTTTTACAGCAAAGGACCACTTTTCAACCTTTTTACAGCCAAGGACCACTTTTCAACCTTTTTACAGCCAAGGACCACTTTTCAATCTTTTTACAGCCAAAGATCATTTTTTCACCTACATGTAAGTTGCAGACTATCAGCTGATATGCAATAATGTAGTCCATGAAGCCAAATTATTTTTATCCAATAGATGGCATTCAATATCAAACTGATAATGCTGCTTCATGCCACTTTGTAATTTGTCGTGAACTACAGGTTGAGATTACTGGACAAAATTACAAACCTGAATCAATCCCGGATGATGATACATTTTCTTGGACTTGCTCTTCTTTAGCACCAGCTATATCTGTAGAAAAAAAAGAAGGCAAATTTATGAAAACTTAAGTGGCAATGGGAAATAACCTAACTTAAAATGATGAAATTGGTTAAACTGATGGCTAGATTATTATCTACCTGTAACTGCAAACTTTTACGGTTAATGCCTTGATGAATGCAATTTATGGAATAAGCCCCAGAAGCCGGCTGTTCAATGAGCTCCCTTCCCATCCCAGCATACACCACTTCCTTTTCCTACTAACCACACTGGTCTATTTATTTGTTGTTCTAGCTTCTTGGAGCTGACAACTACATGCTCTTTGCAGTTAATATGATGAGGAACATACACTGTGTCAAATGAGGAATGGGTTATGGCAACTATTTTTTTTTCAGTCCTGGAGTACTGCTAAAAAAAAAAAAAGTAAGGGAGGTGCAATGTTTCTTTAGCATACTCCACTATTATGGGGACAATAGCAGTCCCTGCCCCCTTTGGCATGGCCAAATCTGTTACTATGGATACCAACAGAAAGGTGAGAGAGTTCACTAACTCTTATGCAAGCTATAGGTCAATGACCATGTCTTAACCCCCCCTCCCCCCAACTGGCCTGTTTCTATGAGCATACTGTCTTGACTGATACGCTGATGAATGCACCATCCTTCTGGCACAGGGCTTCCAGTACCCCAGCTACAGAAATGGATACCTGACTCCATCTGTAGCTGTGGAATGAATGAATGAGTTTTAAAATTGGTGAAGAATTGGGCACATATGCTTGGGTGACATTCTACCACTACATAGAAGGGGAAATGTGGCTAATGTGATACCGACCACACACCCTCTAGTCTGGTGAAAGGTTAAGAAAAAAAAATACGGCCACTAACAACCTTTGACCTCAAAAGAAATAATAAGTTAATGAAAACATGGCATGGAAAATGTTAAAGAAAATATTAGCAACTAACATCAAGTTCTCTGAAACCATCAAGCAAAATGATATAAACCACTGAGCTGCACTCTTTTTCCCATGTCACTTGTTCAGTCCATTCAGATATTTTCTCTTGGTCTTCCTCTGTCTCTTTTTCCTTTGAGCTTTTACTGTGATTGTATGTTTTATTAGACTTTCTTGAAAACAAATGCCTGAGGAAAATACTCGGTATAAAGTGGAACGAATTTAAGAACAAAGCAGAGATAAGGCAGATGAGTGAACAACCTGTCTCATGGGTGGTCAGAAACAGGAGATAGACATATGTCGGTCATGTGATGAGAAGAAACAATTAGAAAATCCCCAAAAAAGCAATTAAGTTAGCACAAAAGGCCAAAGAAAAAGAGGCTGACCATGCGAAACTCTAAAGAAGACACTCTTAATAGAGGCCAAATTAGTGGGCATAAAATCCCTTGATGAGGTTGAAAAGCTCCCGAAAACAGGAAAACTTGGCAAACTATCATGTGAGCACTGTGTGACGTTTAACGGCACGGGAAGGATTTAAGATGTAAGTATGGTTCTATAATTTATAAGATTCTCAAAAAAAATTTTTTTGCAGTCACCTAGCTGTAGAATTGGGTACCTGACTTCATCAGGTGTTGGGGAAGGAAAGGTGGCCAGGCATGATACTGACTCTCTAGTGTGCTGACAGGTCAAGGAAAATATGGGCACTAACACCATACCCCTATGTGCCTTTAAGGCATGACAGGGTTACTTTTACCTGTCATTTTATTATGGTTTTAATTAGAATTTATGTTAATCAGCATTTGTGAAAACTTCCTCAAATATTTTTCTAGTTACCAAGGGTATGTTTTGTATCCTTCTCCTTCTAATTATGACTGGAAGAACTCACTGTGTCTATCTTCTTCTTCTTCTATCTCCCTGAAGCTGTGAGCTGGTGTTCTTTGAAGATGATGTAGTGAAGATTTGGGGCACAGCATCATGTTGGATTGGATGTGGGTTACAGCATCTATTCTTTACAGTCCTTGAGTGGTGCTAAAAAAGCAAGGAGGTATGCAATACTTCTTTAGCAGACTCCACCCCCATGGGGACTATGGCAGTCCCTGCTTGTCACCCAGGCTAGGCTTGTTACTGGGGGTGGCAATGGAGAAGTGGGACAGGGTCTTGGGTGGCTATGGTTCACCAACCCTGATGCTAGCATTTCAGCTATAGGTTAATGATTGCTAAATCAGTGTCTTTCCCGCCCCCCCCCCCCCAAGAACTCACTTAACTCTTTCCGTGCGGGAGAAGAAACATGGACGTGTCGTGGCGTGCGGGAGTAAAATGCGGGTCTTGATAGGGTTGGGGGTATAGTTGTAAAATGGAATGGAAAACAGTATTTCCATGTACTTCCGTATACGTAATATGTGTCAAAGTATAGCTAAATGAATGAAAATTTCATAAATGCAGAGTTTTTTTAGGAAAAAAGAAGTAATGTGATGTTTTTAAGACACTGATTGTGGCCAGCTCACCATCGGCTAGGTCTAGATTCGCGCTACTACCCCTACTTACCATCTGAGATGTGTAGATCTACTTGTTGATCTCGTATTGCGACTCCGTATTGCATTTTTGCTGAATGAATGTCTGAAATAACCTCCTAACTACTTCTCCAGTCGTCTAAATATGTCTAAATCTACTTAGAAAACATTCAAGAGCAGCGGGTGTCCATACCCCTATCTACATCATCAAAAATTGAAAAATTTCCATGCTTCGCGTCCTTGTTCTCGCTCGGCATCGCTCTCAACTAGGCACGCATTTGCCATTTTGAAAGTCCGGAATCGCGGACGAAATATGTACAATCTAAATGTTACACCACTTGTTTTAATGAAACAAACAATGTCCAAATTTTGACCATACGGTAGCTTGGGACCACCGGAAGTGTTGAAAATTCGACCATACGCACGGAAAGAGTTAAAAAAAAAGGACATATATGTAACGAAACACCTACT
The DNA here is from genome assembly GCA_009760885.1 of Achatina immaculata. Lineage (NCBI taxonomy): Eukaryota > Metazoa > Mollusca > Gastropoda > Stylommatophora > Achatinidae > Lissachatina > Lissachatina immaculata. Next base: position 13,928,149 of record CM019712.1, on the reverse strand, counting down.
CGTCTCTGCAACCACAGGTGACTGCACAAGATTCGTCTTATTCTCCTCCTTCTCAGTGTTATGTTCTCCTGTCTTCTCCTCTTTCTTTTCATTCTCCCTACTGTGTCCTAGCAGAAGGTATTCCGAGTCTAGGTTTTTGGATGAGGATACGGGTATAGCTGTGATGACGACTGTTTCTTCTGCTGTAGTAGTAACCTCTGTTGTTGTTGTCGTTGTTGAGGTCAGTACTGTTGTTGGCTCCGGCAACATATCTGGTAAATTGTTAATATTATACATTTAAAAAAAATAAATAAAAGCATTATATGGAACCAAGAAACAAAGTATACCAACAGTGGAGAATGAAGAACTAGAAAGAACACTAAACTGAATAGCTTATTTAAATCTCAACAACTTATAAATGTCTTGAAACTGAATGGACTATGCTGGCAGAAAAAATGGAAGAGAACAGACAAACGAAAAATTATGTATCCCACAGGAGATGAGAATAACAAGACCAAGAGGTAGACCAAGACAGAGACAGAAAGACAACATAGAAGTGGATATAAAAGAAATTTGTGTCATCAGCTGGAGAGAGAAGATTATGGATAGAGAGGAATGAAGGTGAAGTTTATCTGCAGCAGTGAGCCTTAATGGCTAGGAAAGCTGAAGAAGAAGCAGCAGAAGCATTTGTGTTTGTTCATAAGTAAGTGAATATACATGGTGATCTTGAAGTCCTTCCCTGATTTCAAACATTACACAACAACTATACTAGATACACATGTTTTTGTTTTTTGTTTTTGACATTCTACTTAAGATCAAAGAGGTTTTCTTGCTTTTCTTTACTTTACTTTGTGTACTTCAAAATGTGCCCTGTTCATTGCCCAAAGAGCATTTAGGCCAGGCATGTACAACCTTTTTTTATTTGGTGGCCCAAAAAAAGACTTCTTCAGTATCTGTGGGGGTCATATACACCTGTAGTTTGAAAGATGTCAAATTTAAGAACCTGTCAGGTGCAAATTGCACAAAATTAAATTCAATGCATTATATTATCAAACTAGATTGTTGTACTTCTACAATATAAAATCAATATTGTTGAAATTTCTAGCAAATTGTATGTTTTTTTAAAATAAAGGATCAACCTAGACCAACTGCATGCCACAAAAATTGATGCTGTGGGCCAAGGGTTGCCCATATATGGTCTAAGCGATACCCAGTTTCTTGTTATGTGGTCTCCGACATCTCTTCATCACACCCACTAAAGCATCTGTTATCCTTGCCTTCAAATGCCAATACCAGGAACTGGTGAAAAGAACACTTTGTCCTTTGTATACCCACAAGTCAAGTGGCGCAATGTCCTGTGGATATGACAGCTATGGCATTGTGCTGAACCATCCTTTCCAGTCTATTGGTTTGGAAAGTCTGCTTTCAAGAACTGACGAACAATTAATATGCCAGAGTGACAGTGCACCATCTTGTTAGAAAACTACCCATGTGACCTCTAGGAACCACCCTACAAAATGCAATAATTTTCATGTTTCTAATGCTATAATGTTCATGTTTCTATCTTGTGTAGTCTGTAAGATATAATCTTTCTTAATCAGGGAAAGACTTTATGATCACCCTATATATACAGGGTGTTTTTAAAGTCTCACTACACTTTCTATGTAAAAATGAAGAAAATGACGTCATAAAAAAATGTGCTGCACGGTCAATTGTGAAGAAAAATGCAGTGAATGGCTGCCATCTGCTGGAGTAATTTTCTGCACTCAAAACAGATTGCTGTTATCAACGGAAGAAGGAAATTTTCTGGTTGAACAAGTGTTTTGAAATGGCAGTCGATACACGCGGATGGTTGCTCAAATATTTATAGCAAAATTTTCTGTTAAGCAACCTCCTCATAGCACTATGGTTAGAAATTTGTTGAATAAGTTTCGTGATATGGGAACTGTGGAAGATGCTCCGCGATCTGGTAGGCCTGCTGTGTCTGAAGAAAAATGCCTAGATGCCCAAGACAGAATCCTGAAAAGTCAATGCAAGTCCTTAAGGAAAATGTCACAAGAAGTAAAGTATCACTGAGCACAGTGCACAAAATTCTTAAACATCGGTTAAATTTTCATCCATACAAGATTTCTGTTGTGTCTGAACTAAAAGAGTGTGACAATCAATCCAGAGTCAACTACTCCATGTGGTTTCAAGCATTTTTAGCTGAAGAAGACGAGTCAATTCTCGATTTAACATTCTTCTCTGACGAGATATGGTTTCATCTATCTGAATACGTTAATAGCCAAAATAATTGTATTTGGAGCAGTGTTAATCCCAATGCATTTCATGAAGCGCTGCTACACGATGCAAAAATTGGGATATGGTATGCCATCAGTAGAAAACGTTTAATTGGACCAATTTTCTTCAACAACACTATAAATGCCAATCGTTACCATACTGACATTCTGGAACCTTTTATCAGAACAGCTGAATGAACATGAAATTGAAGAAGCGTGGTTCCAGCAAGATGGTGCAACTGCACACACACAGCTAGAGCAACACAAGGTTTTTTTGGAAGAAATTTTTGCAAATCGCATATCTCATGGAATTTGGCCTGCTCGTTCTCTAGATCTAAATCCATTAGATTATTATCTATGGGGTTTCTTGAAAGGAAATGTTTACAAAAATAATGTACAAACAATTGAGGACCTGAAAGAAGCAATCAGAATTACCATTCAAGAAATAACAACAGACACATTGCACAAGGTATTTGACAATATGAAGAGACGTGTACAATCATGTCTTGAAGCCTGTGGTGGACATTTCCAACACCTGTTATAATGAATATTTCAGTGGGTCATTACAATAACCCAAAACACCATTGTATCATTGCAGTCACTATTGTAACTAATTAAATTACTTTTTTCAGCACATTTTGTGATGACATCATTTACTTCATTTTTCAATATTTTTTTAATAGAATGTAGTGAGACTTTAAAAACACCCTATATAAACTGTTACAGTAACACCTAAGATCACCCTGTATACATAAACTATTACAGTATCACCCAGGATTACCCTGTATATATAAACTATTACAGTATCACCCAGGATTACTCTGTATACATAAACTGTATCCAGGACTACCCTGTATACATAACCTGTTACAGTAACACTCAGGATTTTGAGGCAAGGTATGAGGTATTCTTTTGTGAAAGCTAACTTTTTCAAAATTTAAATGGGTGTAAAGATGACCATGATAGTAGAGGTGATACAGTTATCAGAATAGGTGGACTAAGAGCTGTCCTTGACCCTGGTCCTACATTGTTGTGTTCTTAAGCCTTGGCATGTATCCTACATGGAATCCTCAAGGAAACAGAAAATGAGGAAGGTCTTGACTTACATGGAGAAGAGAAATTATGACAGTACTCAGAGACAAGGAAGCAGAGAATAATTCTAAGAAAGGGATGACTGGAGAGCCTTTATCCGTGACCTATGCTCTCACGGGAGTGAAAGGCGGTGATGATGATGATGGTGGTGGTGATGATGATGATGATGATGATGATGGTGGTGGTTGAGATGATGATGGTGGTGGTGGTGGTGGTGGTGATGATGATGATGATGATGGTGGTGATGATGGTGATATTGTTGGTGGTGATGATGGTGATATTGTTGGTGGTGATACTGGTGATGATGGTGGTGGTACTGGTGATGATGTTGACGGTGGTGGTGATACTGATGATGGTGGTGATACTGGTGATGATGTTGGTGGTGATGATGATGATGACGATGGTGGTGATGCTGATAATGGTGGTGATACTGGTGATGATGGTGGTGGTGGTGATGAGATGATGATGGTGGTGGTGATGAGATGATGATGGTGGTGGTGGTGATGATGATGGTGATGATGATGACCTAAAAACTCCTGGTAAATAACTCTGAAAGTGCAGATAAAAAGACTGACTACACCCAGTGACAGACAGAAGAAACGGCCCAGGTTAGAAATAAATGGAGAGTCCTTGCTGAAGGCCTATGCCCCAGATGGAGGTAAAGAAGACAAGGATGGGAATGTATCCTATAGTAGTTGAGCCTATCATGAATTCCTACCAGCTTCTTAGGCTCACTTCAGGGATTAAAGCAAGCATCTATAACCAAGCCTCACAAAAATAAGATCTTCAAATGTGGTTGCACAGAAGTTGACATTTACAAAGAGACCTACATCAATAAGCAAATTTTATAGTTTTATGGAAGTTTCATGGTTACAAAAAACATCTACAATCAATAAATAATTTTAGAGTTTTATAATATACTTAAAAAAATAATCTACAACCAGTTAATAGTTTTAGAGTTTAATAGTTTTAGAGTTTTACAGCAGTTTATACTTACACAAAGATCTAAAACCATTGAATACTTTTATAGTTTTATTGAAGTTTATACTTAACAAAATGATCTATAGCCAGTTAAAAAAAATTTTACTGTTCTATAAAACACTTTGAAAGTCTACCATAAACAAAAGCAGACAAGCTTTCACCTGGAATCCCTAGGCGAAGAAGTCTTGAAGCAGAGATGATAAAAAAAGATGGACTACACCTGGAGAAGGGTAGAAGAAATGGCCCAAGACAGAAATAAATGGAGAGCTCTTGTTGAAGGTGCATGTCCCAGATAGGGGTAAAGAAGGCGAGGAAGGAAGGAGAAAGGATAAAAGCTTGCTGCCATAAGAGATTTACAACCATTTATTCACAAAATATATGACGTACCCATGACTGACTGCTTGTAGCACAACAAACTCACCATATTCACACACAAAAGAGTAGTCTTCTATCCAGTTGCATCTGTAATCATGCCACTTGCCCTGTTCCTTCCATCTCATGACTGCACAGTCCTCGAAGCAAAAAATTCCGCAGCTTGGCTGGCCTGCGGCCCATCTACTGAAGCCACTGCTTACAAGCTCACCTGTAAATCAAAGAACTAAGTTTTATCTCAATTTCTTAACTTCAGCCACTTATGCACAAAGGACAAAATATTAAAACTATTTAAAATAAACTGAACAGCTGTATTAATTAATGAGCACAGAGTTGTGGTGTTTCGGTTTACAACTTAATCATACAAAAACATAAAGAATAAAGAAATAGGGAAAGATGGTAAAATATAAATTGACATCAATAATATACAACAAATAAGAATGGAAAAAAAATTATAAAAAAAGAGAGCAATTGGCTGTGACTTGCAGGAAGCTGTGTCCAAGAGTGCATGTGGTGGAGTATTGTGGATGTTTAAATAAAGACTTTGGATGTATTATCGGTTGGTAGTAAATAGGGTATAGGGAAGGTGGATAGGAGAGAAAGAGAGGGAGAGAGAGATACAATGGTAATCTATCTGAGAAAAAGGTGGGTGGAATAGATGAATGTGGCTGGGGTAGAGGGTGTGTAATCTAGTGCAGTGAAAGGGTCCTGGAATATAAGTTACAGTTGAAGAAAGAGTAGAATTTAGCAGAGAGGGAACATGATTGTGGAGAAAGGGAATGTTAATTGCAGCTGAAATCTGAGTTCAAACCATGTGGTTCCAGCATCCCGTACTCCTGAATGTGGCAGTTCTCAAGCATCAGGCAGCATATGTCATCAGAGTGACACTGTTTAAAGTACATTTAAAATATGAATGAGCTTTGTATCGTTAGAATCAGCCATGAGGGAAGTCACTCAGCTGCTGCTTACAAGAAACTCCCACGTGCTTCAGAGCTGTTTTGTCAGTTGAAAAATAGCTATTAACTCTTTGATCATCATGAGCAATTATTAGCTTTTTAAAAATAAAATTTAGGAAGAAAATAACTGAAATATTATTTTCAAAACTTTTTTTTTAATTAGGTGAAAAACAGCCATTAAAACTTATTACTAAGACCAGTTTATATGTTTTTTTTTTTAATTTGAAAAAAATAACAATCGGAAGTTGTTAATTTTAAACTGCTGTAAATGCTAAAAATAGCCATTGCATCCTTTGTTTGCTGTAACACATGGTTGGCTGTGATAATGATAACAAAAAATGTCTGTGTTTCATAGATGTTGTTTGGTAGTCTATGAGATAGGAAAATTTAACATAACATGTGACCTGAGACAGAAGCTATGGGGCTGTTGTGAAAATGTGGAGAAAACTGTAGACTTCCTCCATGGCAACTGGGACCCAGGTTTAGCATGATCCAGCAGTACTTGAAATGAACAAAGACACTTCTTTTTCTTTTACTTCTTCTGTGTTCAGCTTCGTATGCTCAGCTTTCTAAACGAAAGTCAGGCTGGCTCCATGAATCCTGCTGTCAGCAGGGGGTCTTTGAAGAAACTCCAGAGTTTCTTCTTTGTGCTTCTCTCTCTTGGGGGTCATACCTGTTTTCTGGGGTCTCTGTATATGGTGCGAGCATAGATACTGAGTTTACATGTCTGTTAATGCTAAGGATCTCTGAGAGGAACTTTGTAAGATGTAACAAAATGTAATCCCCCACCCCCATAGAGCCATTCTGTCTTATCCATTTTAAGCCCCCTTTTAAAAAAAAAGGGAAAGTCATATGGGCCCTGCAACAATGGACTGACTGCAACCACCAACCCCCCACCCTTCCTATTCATCTATCTGTCAGATATCTCATCAATGCTTAATCATAGGATTGATGGCTAACATGTTTGGTGTGCTTGTGTCTGTCTGTCATGTGCTGCAGCTGCTTCCCTTGAGAGGGTAGCAGTAAACATATTTTTACTTGTGAACCAAATTATCAGATTTCAGCTGAATCACAGACACTTGGCATCTTCAGAAATGGGCAGAGAAGGGTGTATTGAACTCGGAAAGGAGCAGAGAAGGTTGTATTGAACTCAGAAAGGAGCAGAGAAAGGTGTACTGAACTCTGAAAAGAGCAGAGAAGGGTGTACTGAACTCTGAAAAGAGCAGAGAAGGGTGTACTGAACTCTGAAAAGAGCAGAGAAGGGTGTACTGAACTCTGAAAAGAGCAGAGAAGGGTGTACTGAACTCTGAAAAGAGCAGAGAAGGGTGTACTGAACTCTGAAAAGAGCAGAGAAGGGTGTACTGAACTCTGAAAAGAGCAGAGAAGGGTGTACTGAACTCTGAAAAGAGCAGAGAAGGTGTACTGAACTCTGAAAAGAGCAGAGAAGGTGTACTGAACTCTGAAAAGAGCAGAGAAGAGTGTACTGAACTCTGAAAAGAGCAGAGAAGGGTGTACTGAACTCTGAAAAGAGCAGAGAAGGGTGTACTGAACTCTGAAAAGAGCAGAGAAGGGTGTACTGAACTCTGAAAAGAGCAGAGAAGGGAGTATTGAACTCTGAAGGGAGCAGAGAAGGGTGTACTGAACTCTGAAGGGAGCAGAGAAGGGTGTACTGAACTCTGAAGGGAGCAGAGAAGGGTGTACTGAACTCTGAAGGGAGCAGAGAAGGGTGTACTGAACTCTGAAGGGAGCAGAGAAGGGTGTACTGAACTCTGAAGGGAGCAGAGAAGGGTGTACTGAACTCTGAAAAGAGCAGAGAAGGGTGTACTGAACTCTGAAAAGAGCAGAGAAGGGTGTATTGAACTCTGAAAAGAGCAGAGAAGGGTGTACTGAACTCTGAAAAGAGCAGAGAAGGGTGTACTGAACTCTGAAAAGAGCAGAGAAGGGTGTACTGAACTCTGAAAAGAGCAGAGAAGGGTGTACTGAACTCTGAAATCAAATATTAATTCTGCGACTCAACTCCTGATCAGTAAAGCACAGATTTTTAAATGGAGTTCAAATGGATTTCTGATAAATTCTGACTTTTATGTTCTATCCAAACTAACCTGGTTGGATGGTTAGGTACTCTGTTTACTAATTCAGTTATACTGGGTTCAAATTCCAGCAGTGGGTTTTTTTCTGGTACTACCACACCTAAAAAGGTACTAGGGTCCACCCAGCCTCTACAAATGGGTACCAGAGAAAACTGGAAAGATGAATGTAGTCAGGTATGATACTGACCACATCACACTTTCATGTGCTGACGGTCTTGGAAATATGGGCCTAACACCCTATATCCTATATGTGCCTTAATGGCACTGAAATGGGACTTTACCTTTTTATGATCTATCCAAATCTGTTCCGTAACACTAATCTTTTTTTTTTAACGGAGATGGGGTCGTTGGCCCCATGCTCCAACCCCCAACCTGGAGAACCAGGGTGCAAGTTTCGTCTGATTCCCTACCCTTTTTTAAATCCCAACGAATTATATATACCTAAAACTGAACAGACTATGCTGGTTGGGAATTGTAGAAAGAATGGAAAAGAGCAGACAAACAAAAATTAAGTATGCACAAGAGATGAGGGAAACAAGACCAAGAGGTAGACCAAGACAGAGATGGAAAGACAACATAGAAGAGGATATAAAAGTAGTTGGTGTCACCAACTGGAGAGAGAAGATCAGGAATAGAGAGGAATGGAGGTGAACTTTATCTGCAGCAATGCGCCTTAATGGCTCAGAAAGCTGAAGATGAAGAAGTAGAAGTAGTAGTAGCAGTAGTAGTACTATCTAAACAGTTCAAATTGCAAAACTGAGTATAAGCAGGAATTTTGTAAAACTATAATACTTTTTTTTTCTTTTCATGAGAACTCGGGTTCAAAGAGTTAATACAATGGCATAAGATCTGCTGAAGATCAAATATGTAGATTTTATTACAGTTCTCCCCTGGGAACAACTGTGTTAAGAACACACTTATCCTAACATAGTCTTTGTGAGACAGGAACATAGATATCATTGCTTAAAAACTCTGACCTACTTCTGTAGCCCATAACCCTGTAGTAATCAACACTAATTGTAACTGTTATTTTTGTAAAATGTAATGTCATGATGGTGAACAGATGGGGACATGGAGATTGCCAGCAACAATGAGGAAAGACTGAAACAAACAAATCCAGGACGTGACAAGCCTATGGGTCTCTACAACAATGGCTATCAGAATCAGGTAAACAGAGCTAGCAGAATATAGGTGGTCGGGAATGGATATTGTTGACTCACTCATTGGATTTCTCATCCCAAAGTCAGAGTGTCTGTGGAACTGTCTCGAAGTCGTTGGGCCTGACATGGAGAAGGGGCTTAAGTACAGCCACCAGAGCCTGGAAAACAGTTTTGGCCAGATCAGCCTACACCACTGTCTTCATGGCAGTCTGAGCAAGACCAAAATCTGCCCTAGCAAGGAAAAGTGACCCAGCCAGAAGGTGCATCGCAAAAATCAGGGTGCCACACATTATCGCTAAAAATGCACACGAAGAATAAGAAGTTACATAGCTTTCGGGGGGAAAAGAGAAAGAATTACTGTATAGTTCACATGAATATTCCAATTTCTGTGATCACAGCGACATCTATCATGGCCTTGATTTTGATGACATGACATTTAAGCATGCAAGGCAAAAATATGAAGTAGCTCTTAGAACAGTCTTACCTGTTATCCATCTCCACTCCATCTCCTTGTCTTTATCTGTGGCACCAATCCATAATCCATTACGTGGCCATTTGTATTCAGCAAGAGTTTTCAGAAGAAATATCTGAGAATTAAAAGATACATAAATGAGTGGTAAGGGGAATGGTGAATTAACCAAAAGCCAGGCACCTAGGTTAAATTTAATAAGGGCAGGGGTGAATTAACCACCAGCCAGGCACCTAGGTTAAATTTAGTAAAGAATAGGGGTGAATTAACCACCACCATGGCACCAAGGCTAAATTTAGTAAAGAATAGGGGTGAATTAATCGCCACCCAGGCACCTGGGCTAAATTTAGTAAAGAATAGTGGGAATTAATCACCACCCAGGCTAAATTTAGTAAAGAATAGGGGTGAATTAATCACCACCATGGCATCTAGGCTAAATTTAGTAAAGAATAGGGGTGAATTAATCACCACCCAGGCACAATTTAGTAAAGAATAGGGGTGAATTAATCACCACCATGGCATCTAGGCTAAATTTAGTAAAGAATAGGGGTGAATTAATCACCACCATGGCATCATCATCATCATCAGGTGCCGTGCCGACTGGCGTTGGCTATTATGCTTCTCCAGAGTACCCGATCCTTCATGCAGGCCATCAGTTCAGTTGGTGATCTCCTCTCACACCATCCTGTCAGACTGTCCAGTATCATTTCTCTTGGTCTTCCTCTTGATCTTCTTTCTTCTATTTTTCCTGTTGTTATAATATTTTCAATGCCCCCTCTTCTCACTGCATGTCCTATGAAAGTACATTGTCTCTCTCTTATCTTTCTGACAAGGTTTTTTGTCTCTCCAGCTCTTCTCATACATTCTTCATTAGTTATTTTTGCTGTCCAGGGGATTCGCAACATTCTTCTAATAAACCACATTTCTGCTGCTTCCAATGATTTTTGTGCAGACTTGCCTATTGTCCATGATTCACTTCCATATAACAAGATAGGTTCAATATAGCATTTTAGGACTCGTTTTCTAACATTCATTGATAAAGATGTGTTAGCTAATATGTTTCTCATTCTCTGAAATGCAGTCTTTGCTTGGCCTATTCTGTTCTACATTTCCCATCTGAAGTTATTACTGCTCCAAGGTATTTGAATTTCTGCACCTGCTTTAGAACAGTTCCGTTTAATACTGCATGCTGGTGGATTCTGTTTCTTAGATATAACCATAGTCTCTGTCTTTTTGAAGTTCAAAGTAAGGCCTTTCTGTTCACTTTCTTTGGCGACTTTATCCAAGAGATTTTGCAGGTCTTGTTGGTTCTCACCATGGCACCTAGGCTAAATTTAGTAAAGAATAGGGGTGAATTAACCATCACTCAGGCACCTAGGCTAAATTTAGTAAAGAACAGGGGTGAATTAATCACCACCCAGGCACAATTTAGTAAAGAATAAGTGTGAATTAATCACCACCATGGCACAATTTAGTAAAGAATAGGGGTGAATTAATCACCACCCAGGCACCTAGGTTAAATTTAGTAAGGGCCTCTACTTCAGAGGCAGCCTGGTTAGCCGAGTGATTAGGAATTCTGTTTATATATAATCCAGTGGTACTGGGTTCAAGTTCCAGCAGTGGGGATTTTTTTTCTGGTATACACCAGATGAAGGCCTTGGGGTCCACCCAGCCTCCAAAAATGGGGACCAGAGAAACCTGGGAAGGTAAATGTGGCCAGGCGTGATACTGATCATCTTTCATTGTGCCGAAGGTCTTGGAAATGAGGGCCTAACACCATATCCCCATATTCTTCATTATGCTTTAATGTCATGGAAACGGGGATATTACAGTGTACCATTGTATTTCAGTACATGATATTAATGATATTCATTCATTAATTCATTTGCATGTCCCTTGTGGAACTTTTCCTCTCTAACAGCACTCCTGTAGGCCTCTCGGTTGTTAGCAAGATGGCCTGCTGCTGATGCATCCATTTGCAGATCCTCAACGATGTCTTGCAGCCATCTTCGCCTTGGTCTTCCTCTCTTTCTTTTTCCCATTATTTACCCTTCCAAGACTGTCTTCTCTAGATTATCATGACGTTTAATGTGTCCAAAATATTTAAGTTTTCTCTCTTTAATCCTCTTTACTAGCCAGCCTTCTTCAATAATAAGTTCTTGTAGTATGGATGTATTTGTTTTTTTAAATATTAATGATATTTAATGAATACTCAATGAATATCCATGAATGAATTAATATCTACACACCTGAATACGCTCTTCCTTTATAGTCACAAGGTGACCTCCATATCTTAAACACACTTGGTTTGCATTCTTCCACGTTCTCTCCTCTGTATGAAACTCGTAACACTTTCCCCATTCTGTGGCCCTTAGGTAGGGTGTCTTTGGCACTTCTTTAGGACAACGGTTCAGAAGATCTGAAATGACACATGATTTGAACACATCTGAACATTATGAAACCCAGATAGTTGTTATGAACTTCTCACCAACTCAAACATGCCAATACAATTAATTAAGCTTTGCTGGGAGAGTTCAAAGGAAAAAGAAAGAGTGGGAGACCAAAAGAATAAAATACGGAGAGAGCTGATCAAGTGGTGATTGATAGGATCTGAAGGAAGATGCCTCAGGGAAAATTTTAAGAATACACCGGGAACAACACGCGATAAATGAAGAAATAACCAAATTAACAGGTATCAGAACATTACTAAAGAGGTCAAAAGACGAAGATGGAAATAGTCGTGTCACAAAACAACACAAGACATACCTATACCACCATGACCTGGAAAACTCACGGCAAAAGAAAGAGGTGCAGGCCATTGTGGACATGGCCACCCAAAACACAGGAAGAACTGAAGGAAGCGAGAAAGACATGATTTGAGGTTAAAGCAGGTTGCTGCTGGTACCAGTTAAGAAGGGCGCTGCACCATTTATAGAAAGGCTAGCAGCAGTTAAAGAAGGTTTCTCTCTTCTGATACCGAATCATGAGAAGAAACAGTGCTACATGTAACTGGTTATGGATGTGTGCTGTTATTCAATCATCTGACGTCTAAGTTTAGTAAGATTTTTTTTTACTTTTTGTAAGAATTTTTTAACCACTGATCAGGATCAAGATAATAAATGTTTTATCTGTAGAATCCCTTACTACTTGTTTCATCGATACACCCAAGAAACATAAGACACCCAGGCACGCATCTCCAACCTAGACGACTACAGCACAGCAGGGCTTACCAAGCAAGCGGGACCAACGTAGCAACAGTGTTGAGTAATTAACCAAGAGAGTAATTTCAACAACAAGACAACAGTTTTATTAACGGGAAGATAGAGGATGACTGGTGAGGATAGCACACTCAACAAAATACATAAAACTGGTTCCACTCCCCAGCAAGAACTATGTTTGCCATGTGGGGAGGGAGTGTAAAAAAAAAAAACCAAACTAATGCCTAGAGAAGGACCACAAATCAGTCAATAGCAACAAATGTCATACTTACTGATGTCAGAATAAACCCAACAACTGAATTCCCACACATCAGCAAAACACATCTTTCAACTACTAAGAACTTATCTGGCTAATCAGTCTACAAATGCCAACAACAAAATCTGCTTCTGCCCTAATAAGGACGGCTGACATTAATCTCTACATGAGACAAATTCACTGGAACACGCAACTATCAAACATAATCATGAAAAATCAAACCCTTGACTCTAAAACCAGAGAAATCCTTACCTTAACATGGTCCTCACTAATGAACAATCCATCATCCTAACAATCCTAATAATAATGATCCCTTTCTCTCAAAACTCTAGCTCTTTGATAACTGACATTTTCTCTAACAGCCTCTCTCTCTCTCTCTCTCTCTCTTCTTGTCCTTGCTCTACCAAAACCGTTATTCTTCGACTTCTGCTTCTGCCGTCTGCGTCTTCCAGTTTGTTCAGCCTCCGTGCTTTTACGTGCATCTTTGCAGACGTCACTTTTTGGCAGCGCACGCCATAACCTTTGACACATATCATCATCATCATCATCATGTGCCGTGCCGACTGGCGTTGGCTATTATGCTTCTCCAGAGTAAACGATCCTTCATGCAGGCCATTAGCTCAATTGGTGATCTCCTCTCACACCATCCCGTCAGACTGTCCAGTATCATTTCTCTTGGTCTTTCTCTGGCTCTTCTTCCCTCTAGTTTTCCCGTTGTTATATTTTCAATGACTCTTCTTCTCATTGCATGTTCTATGAAAGTACATTGTCTTTCTCTTATGTTTTTTTAACTAGATTTTTTTTTTGGTCTCTCCAGCTCTTCTCATACATTTTTCATTAGTTATTTTTGCTGTCCAGGGGATTCGCAACATTCTTCTAATAAACCACATTTCTGCTGCTTCCAATGATTTTTGTGCAGACTTGCCTATTGTCCATGATTCACTTCCATATAACAAGATAGGTTCAATATAGCATTTTAGGACTTGCTTTCTAACATTCATTGATAAGGATATGTTGGATAATATTCATTCTCTGAAATGCAGTCTTTGCTTGGCCTATTCTGTTCCTAATTTATTTTCTGCATTTCCCACCTGAAGTTATTACTGCTCCAAGGTATTTGAATTTCTGCACCTGCTTTAGAATGGTTCCATTTAATTTTATACTGCATGCTGGTGGATTCTATTTCTTAGATATAACCATAGTCTCTGTCTTTTTGATGTTCAAAGTAAGGCCTTTCTGTTCACTTTCTTTGGTGACTTTATCCAAGAGATTTTGCAGGTCTTGTTGGTTCTCAGCTATCAGTTGTGTCGTCAGCATACAGAAGGTTGTTAATATTGTATCCTCCTACGTTTATACCTGGTTCTGTAATGATCGTTCTTAAAATATTCTCACTGTACAGAGAAAAAAGGTCTGGAGATAGTACACATCCCTTGTCACACTCCTTGTTTTACCGGTTGATATTTTCCAGTTTTATTTTCAACTCGAATTGCTGCTTCTTGCTTCCAGTATAGATGTTTTACAATCCTCAGGTCTTTGCCATCTACGTTTATGTCTTCAAGCATTTTAATAATTTCATCATGTTTCACCTTATCGAATGGCTTGGTGTAATCAATGAAGCATAAGAAGAGATCTTTCTGTACTTCTAAAGCTCTTTCTGTTAGTGTTCGTAAGGCATAAGTGGCACTGTGTGTTCCCTTTCCTTCAACAAATCCGAACTGTTCATCTGCTATTTCCATTTGTATCTATTTCTTTGTTCTTTGGGAGCCTAGAGGCTAGCGGAGAGTTCGTACACAAACCGCCAGAAGGCAAAAGGAAACAACTGTTGTAGCTCCCAAGAATATGTTATGTTTAGTTTTGAAAGTTCTCAAATAGATTATCCCTGGGGTAACAGGGGAAGGCTACTCATTGTCAACTCACTTTTTCTTTTTAACTAGCTTATCTCCCCTTACCATAACTATCTACTTAAACAAATATACTGTCACAAGGTATCCCGACTTCCCCAAGACAAGATTGGCTGCGGAACCTTTTTGCTGATGCATTATGCTCCACTGGAAGTACAGAGGACTGATGATGATGATGATGATGATGATGATGATATGGCACGGGAAAGGAAATGCAATGGATCTAATTAGAAATGTCAAGGACTGCGCAAGTGCAGAAGTCAGTCAATCATTTGCATGTCCCTTGCGGAACTTTGCCTCCCTAACAGCTCTCCTGTATGCCTCTCGGTTGTAAGCAAGATGCCCTGCTGCTGATGCATCCATTTGCAGATTACCAACGATGTCTTGCAGCCATCTTCCCCTTGGTCTTCCCTCTCTTTTTCCCAGAAGAGCAGCATGTATACCGCAAAGTTTATTTGTCAAGACAATGTTGTAGAAGTGTCTCCAAAATGACAATGGAAAGCCTTATAGCCGTTCTGGGGTTTGTTAGTTCCTCGTTTAATTTCTGATAAGAAAAGTGTCGGGGGGGGGGGGGGTCCTCCATCAAGAGCCCTAGGTCTCACTGACACCCCCTACAATTCTGTCTGTAAACTCTGGCAAAATTTAGGACACTGTAACCAGCACTGTAAGTGTTAAAACTGTGTCAATTCTTCTTATCTTATATCCCTCCCATGCCGTTAAAAAGTAACATAGGGCTCCTATGTTCTTCATTATGTTCAGTGATATATGCTTATCCATAGAATACTTCTCACTTCTTCCACCGTACTCTAAATGATTAGAGAAACACAGGCCCAACGTGTCCTAATCCAATCACTGAAAAGCACGAGGCATACTCCATTTGTTAATTGTATGGGGGGAGACAGGATGCCTCGGTTCTTGTGGTGTACACATGCGCTTCGACTTGCAATGTGGCCACATTCCGATGATCTCACCGTAAGTTAAAAACATCGCAGGTTGAAAATGAATATTGACATGATAAATAAATAAGTAAATAAATGACTCCTGTCAATGAATACATATATAATTATATAAAACTACTGTAAATACAGGTAATTAATATGTAAATAACGCGAGTTTGTTATATCAGTAATAAGTAATAGAACGTGCATTGCTATCACGACATCGCAAAAGTCGAAATTCCGTTAGTCGAACTATCGTAAGTAGAGTGCCACCTGCACTGAAGCCCAACTGGTTCTAGTGCCATTACAGTTAATCCACCGGGGTTAAGATCTAGCATGAAATGTTTGGGGGGGGGGGGGGAAGTTGTGAGGGACCTACAGGTGACTGCCAGAGTCAGGATTAGCGAACCATAGCCGGCCAAGACCCTGTCCCACTTCTCCGTCGATGCCGCAGCCGCCCCCAACCCGGTTACATGCTCAACATGTCTAATGAAGCATGGAAGGCATGTGATGGATCTGCCAAAGAAGCACTGCGTTCTCCCTTGCTTTTTTTTCTTGGGGGGGGGGTCTGTTAAAAAAACTGAACCAGTAACCCCACTCCCCATCCGACACGATGCATATGCTTCAATACTTTCCACACATTGGGCTGCTTGGAAACTGAACAACAATACCATTATAATCTTTGTAATCAAGACCAAAGGTTCCCAATCTTCTAATTTAATATACCCCCCTCCCCCACAACCTCCGTAGGGCTATAGAGAAACCAGGCCGACCTCTGGGGTCTGCTGCTATTGCCCCTCCCCCCCCCCATTAAAAAAAGAACGCCTTATATCTTATATCCTTCCCTTGCCGACAGACGTCACACAGGGCTCGCAGAGAGTCTAGCTATGAGCCTCTATTCTCCGCAAGCTTCTCTGTCTCATTAAAGGGTCTGATGCCAATCATCTCGGCCTCTCTTGTCACAGTTCTCTTTAGGGTCTCTCGAGGTCGGTCTCTCTCTCTCTCTCTCTTTTTCTTTTTTCCAGATGTTTCCTATCTGATGGCTTGCTTTGTTTCTTCTCATCAGGTGGCTTTAAATATGTCCACCCTCTTTTCTTGATCAGTGCTGAGATTGTTTGCCTGTTTGCATGCTCATTTATGTTATCTCTGCTTTAGTCTTGCATTCATTCCACTGTGCACAGAGTAAAAGCGAAGGTAATTCCCATTTAACAGGAAATGGATGGCAAAAACAGTAACCACAGGACCCCCTCAATACCCCTCCCCCCCCCCCCAACCTACTACCTGTTGATTTACTGTATTCTTCCGCCCTTAACACAATCTACGTCTCTGGTATCATCATAATGTAAGTACGTCCATCTCTTTCGCCCGAAGCAAAGATTATATGACACGCACAATGTGTATCGCGACCTTCCCTTCTGGCATCTGCCAAAATGTAAATACCGGACCCAGGATTTCAACCAGACTAAAGCATCCGTTAGTGAAACCACACGTTACTGAAGCATGCCATGTGGGCTACATATATATTTTTGTCAAGAGCAAAATATTTCAAACCAAAGGAGCATACAAACTCAGATTGATAATGTGGCACAGGATGATGATATCCTAAAATGATAAAGAAACTAATGAAGAGAACGAAGCTGTCTGCTTTCACGCCATTTGAGATGATGACCTACTTTTTTGTTTTCCTCTCTCCCCACCCTTTCACCCCTCCCCGCAAAAATCAACCTACCTAACTTTGATCTTTGACATTTAGATCGGGAATAGGCTTCCCTGGGTCATGACACCCAAAGGTTAGGAGAGTGTTGTTTATGTGCCAGCCACTAACCGTGTTATGGCTGCGCCAATTGTTTTGGTTGCGATGATAAAACTCGACTGCTCCACTGCTTACTGCCCTTGTACTGTTTGTCCTCTATAAGTGTATGGCGTGATCTAAAGTGATTGAGTGTATGTATGCTTATTCACTTTACAGGTGGTGACACATAAACATACAACATCCGCACAAAGGAACACTTCACGCTGACTTTGATCCCAACTAAGGAATGACTTCTACACTGAAGAACAGGTCCAAGCGTTAAAGTCCAGCTCCAGAATCTCACACATATATACCTCATGTTTAATCACTTTCTCAGCAATCATGTAAACAGAGGAAGACATCGCATACTACCATACATCCAACCATTCTCTAGCTTTTCTCACAGTTGTTTCCCCCTCCACACATCCCGCCGTAAACAAGTTCGGTAACAATCCCAGCCACGTGACCACATGACCGACATTCACATGGTCACCTATAAGCTGCTTTACTCTTCATCTACACACGATACATTTCTGCTGCTGCTAAGTCTACTACAACTACTACTACTACTACTACTACTACTACGTCTGATTAAAATGGGTGCAGCTGATGCATCGCTATGGGGTTCAGATGAGAAAGAGTGGACAGAGGGAGTCAGGGCACTGTTCTTCTACTAGCCCCGAGCACTGTTCTCCTACTAGCCCCGAGCACTGTTCTCCTACTAGCCCCGAGCACTGTTCTACTAGCCCCGAGCACTGTTCTCCTACTAGCCCAGAGTACCGTTCTCCTAGCCCCGCGCACTGTTCTCCTACTACCCCTGAGTACTCGAGGACCAAACTTGTAACTAGAACAGGCGAGCGCGAGGGAACTGGACCTTACAACACAGATATGTTACTTGTGCTGTGGCTGGTTATGCAGATCCATCTTCCGGCAGAGTCAGCCATGAGAAAATCCTGTGAGTGAAACCCAAAATAGCCGATATCGACTCAAAATGTCTCACACAGACGAGTGTCCATGTTGCAGTGGAGTCCAGACTCCAGAACGTATCCTTCAAGAATGCCCAAACCATGCGGACCAGAGACGAGATACATGGATACAAGCTTGAAGCAAAAGCTTTGGGGCTCCTATCAGGATCTGGAGAGGACTGCGGGCTTTGCCAGGTCGACATGGATCAGGATCTGATGTGACCAACAATCTCGAACGCAGAGAAAGAAGAAGTTGATATCAACATGCTTCAAAACTGTCTCCTTTAATGAAAAGTGCCAATCTACAGAAAGCCAAAGACAGAAAGCAACTGTGAAGGCTATTACTTAAACCAGTCGGCATTACCAGCGTAGTTTATGTTTAAAAACTGCCTACAAGTGGTAAGTAGATAAACGAAACAAAATAAATGACTTAATTACCCCTCACATGGCAATTCCCACAATAGCCGGGTTCTGAAAATTGCCAGGGACAGTTGTGTAACTGCAAGCCAAATAACAATGTCGCTGGCGAAACAGGAATGTGTCATTCTGTAATTACTTTTGTCTCTTTTATCCATCTACTGTGCCTGAATTCCAGAGCGCATATCACGCCCTTTCTATTGTTCTACTCATGTAAGTTTGGTTCCTCCACTTGTCTGCTGGCGTAGAGGATGTAAACTAGGTCATGTAGATGGCGCTTCTTGCCCGGAGAGGAAGATGTGTCACGTGTGAATGGCGCATGGGTTCTCGTTTTGACCAACTTTGTTCGGTGAAATGAAGGAAGAGTAGTCAAAACAAAGTGAACTTGGATCTTCTAGCGTAAGTAGTCAGAACTAACTGAATTTGGATCTTGTAGCGTCAGAATTAACTGAACTTGGATCTTCTAGCATCAGAACTAACTGAACTTGGATCTTCTAGCGTCAGAACTAACTGAATTTGGATTTTCTAGCGTCAGAACTAACTGAACTTGGATCTTCTAGCGTCAGAACTAACTGAATTTGGATTTTCTAGCGTCAGAACTAACTGAACTTGGATCTTCTAGCGTCAGTAGTCAGAACTAACTGAATTTAGATCTTCTAGCATCAGTAGTCAGAATTAAATGAACTTGGATCTTCTAGTGTCAGTAGTCAGAACTAATTGAACTCAGATCTTCTAGCGTCAGTAGTCAGAACTAACTGAATTTAAATCTTCTAGCGTCAGTAGTCAGAACTAACTGAACTCAGATCTTCTAGCGTCAGTAGTCAGAACTAACTGAACTCAGATCTTCTAGCGTCAGTAGTCAGAACTAACTGAACTCAGATCTTCTAGCGTCAGTAGTCAGAACTAACTGAACTCAGATCTTCTAGCGTCAGTAGTCAGAACTAACTGAACTCAGATCTTCTAGCGTCAGTAGTCAGAACTAACTGAACTCAGATCTTCTAGCGTCAGTAGTCAGAACTAACTGAACTCAGATCTTCTAGCGTCAGTAGTCAGAACTAACTGAACTCAGATCTTCTAGCGTCAGTAGTCGGAACTAACTGAGCTTAGATCTAGCGTCATGGTTGACGAATCATAGTTGACCAAGACTGTCTTCGTCTCTTCCCTGGTATCGCCTTTAACAGGGTTAGCCTGGCTAACGGGGCAGGGATCACCATAATCCCCCACGACTGTGTAGTCTGATCAAGAAATATAACACGTTCCCGTGCTTCTTCTCTAGCTCCACCCAGGAACTTCAAAAACAACTGCCGCCGTAACGTGCTCCCAATCCGACACCATGCTGTACAACACCTTCACCGCATCGGCTACAAAGAACACCAGCTCGCAACTCCAGGGAGATATCAGTCAGTCATTTGCATGTCCCTTGCGGAACTTTGCCTCCCAAACAACACTCCTGTAGGCCTCTCGGTTGTGAGCAAGATGGCCTGCTGCTGCTGCATCCATTTGCAGATCATCAACGATGTCTTGCAGCCATCTTCGCTTTGGTCCTCCTCTCTTTCTTTTTCCCATTATGTATCCTTCCAATACGGTCTTCTCTAAATTATCATGACGTTTAATGTGTTCAAAATATTTAACTTTTCTCTGTTTAATCCTCTTTACTAGCCAGCCTTCTTCAATATTAAGTTCTTGTAGTATGAATATATTTGTTCCTTTCTGTGTCTATGATATATGAAGAACTCTTTTGCAGTATTTACATTCAAAGGCATTTATGTGTTTCTCAGCTGTTTTTGTTAAGTGTCCAGGTCTCACAGGCATATGTTGCGATAGGAAAGATGCATCTCCTTAAAAAATCTTATTTTTGTGGTTCTGTCTGTTCCTCTCCACAGATTCTTTATTTGTTTTACTTTTTTGAAGAGCGATAATGTCCTCCTTTTAACTTCCCTCAGTGTATCTCCATTATTAGTTAGTAGTGATCCAAGATATTCGGAACTCTCCACCTCTTCCAATTTTTCCTCATCGATATATATATATATATCTCACAAGACCTCTGGGAGTCATGACCCAGAGGGGCCCACCCCCCTTTGAGTGTCAGAAGTTTAACAGGGCCGAAACACTTGTCTTTGTCTGAGGGGGGGGGGGGGTATTTCCTCTGATGACCTGAAGGAGTTGTGTTGTTGTTTCGCTCTCTACAGTAGAGTTTCCTGCATATATATATATATATATATATATATATATATATATATATATATATATCACCTGCTTTGTTTGTTTTGTCAGTTGTCATCAATTTAGTTTTCTGTATAAGATATAAGGGATATAAGACGGGACATTATATTCCACCGCTTCGAGATGGCGTGTGGTAAGGGGACGAAGCACTGCTTCAGCCTCTCTAAGTGGGTACGGCTCCACGTGGGTCGCCGCTGTTTGTATCCGAGGAGATAAAGCCTACACTTGGGTCCCTGTTTTCGAACAAGCTTTTACCGTTTATTCTTCCTTCCACATTCTTCAATACTAGCATGGCGTCTGTTGGGTTAAAAAAAATCAGGTTTGTAGTTTTATGAAGGAGGGGGGTAGAGGAGGAGGAGGAGGTGGTAGTAGTAGTAGTAGAAGTAGTAGTAGAAGTAGTAGTAGAAGTAGTAGTAGTAGTAGAAGTAGTAGTAGTAGAAGTAGTAGTAGTAGTAGTAGTAGTAGAAGTAGAAGTAGTAGTAGTAGAAGTAGTAGTAGTAGAAGTAGTAGTAGAAGTAGTAGTAGTAGTAGAAGAAGAAGTAGTAGTAGAAGTAGTCGTAGTAGTAGTAGTAGTAGTAGTAGTAGAAGAGGAAGAGATTTATCTTTGATCTCCATATATATGCGAGCTGATTTCTACATTTTTCCTTCCAAAAGCCAATGATGTTTCTGAGACTTCATACGCAGCTGCTCTGCAAGACGCCATAAGGCGTACTTGCAATTACCCTGTCTCTTTATGTCTGGGGAAATTCATGTATGAATGGAATCAAGTGTCAAAGTTCCCTTTTAAACAAAATATTGAGGTTTAATTATAAGAACTGTTTAAAAAAAAAGACTGGAAATTATAAATAACGCACCAACCGGCAGAGATTGTTTGCATTACCCTCCAAAATGGTAATTCTAATCCATTCATGACTATTATTAGTTTCGTTAAGAAGAAAGTTATAAATTTCAAGCAGCAAAAAAAAAAAAAGCAAGAAATGCAGACGACACAACGGCTAAACGAAACGAAATATGCCCATACGGCTTGTTGATAAGCTGATTTATACAATGTACCTTCACTTTACAAATGGACAGGATACTGTTCGACATTTATATTCATGCGAAACAAGGTCTCAAATTAAACCATGGAACGAGATATATAATGATCTCCTTTATAACAATGGCCGCTTGTTCTCATTTATCACCACGTGTAAGGATTTGTTACCCAGAATTCCCTGATTTATTGCCCAGAATGCCTTTCGCCTTCGTATACGCCGTCTTTATTTTGAGAACTTTTCTTTTACAATCCGTGTTGGAAATGTCATCAAAACATTCCGTGTGTTTTTATATTGCATTATGGAAGATTTGTTCTTCCACATAACAGTATTATGGGAGATCTCCCCCCGCCCCCCATCTTAGTTTTTTGTCACTTCTAATACATCATGCTCTCTGAGTATGAGTTGCCAGATGGAATGTGACGCGGTTTCGAGGACTGAAGTTAGATGGTTCTGCCCCGGGCTGTCGTTACACTACAGGCAACGACCCGGATGTAAAAAAAAGAAAGGAGTGCTCGACAAACTGTGCTGAGTAAATCTTGAATCTCGAGTCTAGTGATTAAGGCCATCGCAATCGGGGCAACCCATACGCGGTCCGTTCTCTGTTTCAGCAGCGACTGCTGAAGAGTATGGACGTGCCAGTCAGGCTGTTGGTTCTGGCAACCTTGAATTCTACCAGCCAGCCACCTGACTTCCATTCCCCCCCCCCCTTCTTGAATAATAATAATAATAATAATAATAATCAGGTGCCGTGCTGACTGGCGTTGGCTATTATGCTTCTTCAGAGTACGCGATCCTTCATGCAGGCCATCAGCTCAGTTGGTGATCTCCTCTCACACCATCCCGTCAGACTGTCCAGTATCATTTCTCTTGGTCTTCCTCTTGATCTTCTTCCTTCTATTTTTCCTGTTGTTATAATATTTTCAATGCCCCCTCTTCTCATTGCATGTTCTATGAAAGTACATCGTCTCTCTCTTATCTTTTTGACAAGGTTTTTTTGTCTTTCCGGCTCTTCTCATACATTTTTCATTAGTTATTTTTGCTGTCCAGGGGATTCGCAACATTCTTCTAATAAACCACATTTCTGCTACTTCCAATAATTTTTGTGCAGACTTGCCTATTGTCCATGATTCACTTCCATATAACAAGATAGATTCAATATAGCATTTTAGGACTCGTTTTCTAACATTCATTGATAAGGATGTATTGGCTAATATGTTTCTCATTCTCTGAAATGCAGTCCTTGCTTGGCCTATTCTGTTCCTAATTTCTGTTCTGCATTTCCCATCTGAAGTTATTACTGCTCCAAGGTATTTGAATTTCTGCACCTGCTTTAGAATAGTTCCGTTTAATTTTATACTGCTTCTCCTGTGTTGAGGAAAATTTCCCTCTAAACTCAGTATGTTTTATTACACGGCGAGTCACACTGGATTACACTCTCTACCCACGGCTATGTCAGTACATGGAAGGAAAAATAAATTACCACGTCCAACTTTGTAATGGGCTTTAACAGTATATGACGTCATGCTCTGTTGGGAAGAACTCTCAAAGCAAATAACAAGCGGAAACACGAGATCTAATAAACAAGTCAGATGGCGCTGATGGAGACGTGAGAAGCGAGGACAATGGAGACGGGTCTCAGTCCAGACAAACATACATGTTTTATGACTTATCTCCATCTCAGTCCAGACAAACATACATGTTTTATGACTTATCTCCATCTCAATCCAGACAAACATACATGTTTTATGACTTATCTCCATCTCAGTCCAGACAAACATACATGTTTTATGACTTATCTCCATCTCAGTCCAGACAAACATACATGTTTTATGACTTATCTCCATCTCAGTCCAGACAAACATACATGTTTTATGACTTATCTCAATCTCAGTCCAGACAAACATACATGTTTTATGACTTATCTCAATCTCAGTCCAGACAAACATACATGTTTTATGACTTATCTCCATTTATTCTGGTGCTTCTGTTACTGGAGAAATGTAAGAGGCAATATATCAGCTATATCATGTAATAAAACTAATCTGGAAAAATCTTCTGAACGTTCGTTAACCCTTAGAAGACAACGCTTGTCCTGAAAACTCAGGCTACAGTGAAATGTATTAACTACCGCAGAACCTGGTGACCTGCTGCCGCTATATCTCACTAAGAGGATCATGTGCCAGAAGTGTAGATCAAGCTACCCAAGGTAGCAATGCAACTAGGATGACCTACCAGAAGTTCGGGTAGAAAATATATATTCTCCTTTTGCGCTTTCACTGTCGCATGTTCGGCCGCATGGAGAAGCGTGACAGGTTGCCTCCAGGAATGCCATCGTCAGTTTAGTAATTCTTATGCGTGTCCTACAGTTTTCTACCGGTGACCTTTCAATGGGACTAGGCTCTGAACTGAATTTCAATTTATCTTATGAGATAGCGTCACTACAGGCCAGGACATTCCCATATCTGTTCTGCTGCCCATTCCAGTAACCAACGTTAAGGTGTGGGTAATGACTGTCATTATCGCGCTCTGACTGTGGGTCATCGGACATTGCTTATCCTTTCATCACTTTGCCTGAACTTGGGTTCAAAAGTTCATGGCTTTTTTTTTTAATATAGCACTTGGTTTATTTCTTTTCCCTGTCAAACGTATTAGTCCCTGTTTTTTTTTACTTTGAAAGGTTCAGCGGTGTACGCTTCTCCGTAAAGAATCAGAGAAAATATGGAGGTATGTTTATGTACATTTGTCCACAAAGAATCAGAGAAAATATGGAGGTATGTTTATGTACATTTGTCCGTAAAGAATCAGTGAAAATATGGAGGTATGTTTATGTACATTTGTCCACAAAGAATCAGAGAAAATATGGAGGTATGTTTATGTACATTTGTCCGTAAAGAATCAGAGAAAATATGGAGGTATGTTTATGTACATTTGTCCACAAAGAATCAGAGAAAATATGGAGGTATGTTTATGTACATTTGTCCGTAAAGAATCAGTGAAAATATGGAGGTATGTTTGTGTACACTTGTCTGTAAAGAATCAAGAGTGTGTACACTTGTCCGTAAAGAATCAGAGAAAATATAGAAGTATGCTTGTGTATACTTGGCCGTAAAAAATCAAGAGAAAATATGGAGGTATGTTTATGTACACTTGTTCGTAAAGGATCAGTGAAAATATGGAGGTATGTTTTTGTACACTTGTCCATAAAGAATCAGAGAAAATATGGAGGTATGTTTGTGTACATTTCTCCGTAAAGAATCAGAGAAAATATGGAAGTATGTTTATGTACATTTGTCCGTAAAGAATCAGTTAAAATATGGAGGTATGCTTTTGTACACTTGTCTGTAAAGAATCAAGAGTATGTACACTTGTCTGTAAAGAATCAGAGAAAATATAGAAGTATGCTTGTGTATACTTGGCCGTAAAAAATCAAGAGAAAATATGGTGGTATGTTTATGTACACTTACTCGTAAAGAATCAGTGAAAATATGGAGGTATGTTTATGTACATTTGTCCATAAAGAAATAGAGAAAATATAGAGGTATGTTTGTGTACACTTGGCCGTGAATAATCAGAGAAAATACGGAGGTATGTTTTTGTGCACCTGTCTAACAAAAAAAAAAGTGATAACCGCTGTACTGAAAGCCATTTTTGTTGGAAGTGGCAACCACATTTATATACATTGGTCGCGCTTGTTAGTGCGTGTATTGGGGGCGTAAAGGGGGGAGAGAGAGAGAGTGAGTGAGAGAGAGAGAGAGGGACAGAGAGAGAGAGAGAGAGCGTTTGGAGTAAGTTGTCTCGGAGGGAAGCTTTTTAATGGGTGCTCGCGGAAGCTGTGGGAAAGCCAGCGAAACAGGTGCAGCTGCCAAAGGGCACATTGCAACAGTGCGCTGAATGCATTTCAGAAGGGCTGAACAGCCTGGTAAACAAAACAATCAGTGGATCGAGTGTGGGGCTTTTTAACGAGCTGTGCCTAGATTCTGGAAGTTTTATGTAACTTCCGTTTCCGTTTCATACGTTCATTGATGCTCCTCGAATTACGATGTTTCGACTTTACGACAGTGCAACAGCGTCACTGATGCTCCTCGAATTACGATGTTTCGACTTTACGACAGTGCAACAGCGAAGCACATTCGGTCCTGCTTGACATTTACTGATAAAACAAACTTGCATTTATTTATTTACTTCCTTAATTACTCGTATTTAGTTACAGCAGTGATGTTTGTATACTTATTCAATACTGTAATATTTGGCGGCAGTCAGCGACCCACAACTGACACGCTGGCGAACCGTAACTGGCCAAGACACTGATCCACCTCTCTGTTGTTGTAACCTGGCAAGATTAACGGGGCAGGGATCGCCATAGTCCCCACGGTGGGGGGGGGGGGTGTCTCCTGTGCTCAAGGACTGAAAACACAACCGCCTCACCCCCCCCCTCCCAAGACATGACGATGCTGCGCCTCAACATCTTCATCGCAACGGCTTCAAAGACACCAAACTCGCGTTTCCTGGGAGACGGCAAGGAGGAGAAGAAGAAGAAGAAGGAGGAAGCACATTCACATTTGGACCTAATATCGTTGCTGCACCTCTCCGAAAACTTCGACTGCATTACCTTGAAGCCGGCAAAGACCAAGATTCTGTATATTCACCTTCCTCGTGGGGGGTCCTCAAAAAACAGAACATTGCCGTCTCCTTCAGGAAAATTAGCAACAGCAAAAGTCAACACCGACGCGGCTACCCAGACCTAGCCCCCGCCTACGCCGCCGCTTCCATTCGTCGCGGTCTTGGTCGGTGTCATGACGTTTATGTGAACATACGTATGTACACATACTGATGGTATTGAAAAGCTTCTTATGGCAACGAAGGTTGGTATGACTGAGGATTAATGACTTGCATATGTGGGGTTCAGTGATGCGTTGCTATGCCACTGCTTTCAATATATTATATACGGTCCTTATGTGTGGAATGTGGTTGAAGCGTTATGGTATTGTGTACGTTCGTGACGAGTGTCTTGATGTTTGTCATAATAAACTTATTTTGTTGGCTGTGTTACACACACTGAGATGTGTGTTTTGCATTACGCATGAGAGATGATGAGAAAGCAGACTAGACATAATATCTACAGATTGAACTTTTGGCTAACAAGAATCCAGGAACCGGGATGTTTGTGGTAAGATTCTCTTCAATATTAGGGTTTGGTTTGGGGGAGGGGGGGTACAGTACGTTTCTACCATTGGAAGAATTTAATTACTTAATTACCCATCTCTTAAGTCCCTCACTCTCTTCCTTACATTTGCACCACAGGAGATACGCCTTCAGCAAAGGAGGTATGGACTTAGCTTCAATGATTTCACGCCACTCCTTCAGGATTTCACAGGAAAGTATGGGGCAGATAACCTTACACATTTTCCGTGATAATGGTGCCTGCAAAAGATCCCTGTTTCACTGGTGAATCACTTGTACCTCGGGACGAATCACAAGGAGTTGTAGCCCCTACCAATATTTCCGCTTAAGATTACAATGGTTGGTGCAACGACGACTTGTGGAGATTATTTTAAATAAAGCCCGCTTCCCACCTTATGTTCTGTAACAAGATCTTCACCGAATGAAAAGAATTCAAGTTTGCAGTTGTACGAATATCAGCAAGCAACCAAATGTAGTGAAACAATATAGTGAAAACTTAATACTTGATGAAAAAAGGCTGCAAGGAACAAGTGAAAATCGACAACAATGTAAACTGGTGGACAACATCAAGAGAAAGCCAAAGACAATGACAAGAACAAGAAACAGGCAAGAACAAGAAACAGACCAGAACATGCGATGGACAAGTACAAGAAATAGACAAGAACAAGACACGGACAACATCCAGCGATGGACACGAGCAGGAGATGGACAGGAACAAGAGATGAACAAGAACACGAGATGAAGACAAAAACAGCAGACAGACAAGGACAAGAGATGAACAAGAACAAGAGATGAAGACAAGAACAGCAGACGGACAAGGACAAGAGATGAACAAGAACAAGAGATGAAGACAAGAACAGCAGACGGACAAGAACAGGGATGTACAACAACAAAAGAAGAGCAAGAAGAAGACATGGACAACATCAAAAAATGTACAGCATCAACACTTAGACAACAAAGAGTATGGCCAAAACAGATGTGAAATTAAGAAGAAGAGAAAAAACAACGGACATTCACTACAGCCAACCCATCCTCGAGTAGGTTGGGCAACATGATGATGATGAATCCCACGACACACTAAGCACATCGTGTGTACGACGTGTGTAGTGTATCTTCTGAATGGGGTGTTAGTTGTTCGCTGTTCCCCCACGAAGTGATTCAAACTGTACCAAGCCTACAAAGGGCACTAATTCAAAATGAACGCCACACCGTACAAAAGATCGAGTGTGGGCGAAGTGTTTGGACGAGACCTGAAATGTCGCTTGTACCAAACAGTTTATTCCGCTGAGATGGCTTAAAACTAAGCACTGGCGCATGGGAACGCAGAGTGCTTGGTGTCACGTGGGGGGGGGGGACCCACTCAGTAACTATAGATTTTTAACTTTATGAATATTATATCAGAGATGAACCGTACAGGCCGGAAAAGCCTTCCATTATTACTAAGTGTAGCCTAGAGATAGTGCTGGTTAACCTACCACTATGTTCCTAAGCTGTGGGATGGGGCGTGGCCTCGATCTCTCGTAGCCAAGTTTTACGTGATATCCCTCTTTTTTTATGCTTTCATACACGGACAGCCGTATGCGGAGTGTGGTCCAGTGTTTCTCGCATCTGGCAGAGCCGTATGCGGAGTGTGATCCAGTGTTTCTCGCATCTGGTAGGCTTGGCCGTTCTCTAGGGCGATATTCTAGTTTTCAAACATGGACATTTATACTTCTTCCCTCTCCCCTCCCAACAAAAGCATGCTGGACATTTGTCCAGCTGGACCGACTGAAGGGAGATTGTAGTTGATTTCCAGCATAGTCTTCGAGTGAGAAGACAGTCAGCCAAATTAGATATAATGAATCTTTATTTTTAAAGGGTAAAGAATTGGGCACGCAGGCCCGTCTTACATTCTGCCCTTCATCACTCCATCTTTCATTCTTCCCACACACTTGATTTAGTACAAAAATACAAATTAAATTAGTAAAAACATATCAAAAGAGTGTAAGATTTAACTACTACATTCAAGGTAAAAGAGAAGAAGTCATTAACCTAATAAAATAGCACTCACGCACACATACACCCGCAGACATATACACAAATAAAAATACATTGTAAATATAGATCTTCTAGCATAAGAGAAGAAGTCATTAACCTAATAAAATAGCACTCACGCACACATACACCCGCAGACATATACACAAATAAAAATACATTGTAAATACAGATCTTCTAACATATGTTTTTTAACAAACATTAAAATAATTTCTAACAATATCTAACAAGTTACTTTCCGAACTACGTCATTTTAATAACTTGATGGTTGGCGAGTCATTTGTTGAGAGATTGCTGGTTATTCTATGGAGGCATATAATTACAAGCAAGTAAATAATGAAACAGGTTTGAGTTAAAGGATGAAGTATTACCAATGGATTTTAAATTGTAGGGGAGGGTGTTCCAGAGCTGTACTGCAGAGTATGCAAGGCTTTTCTTGTACAGATCAATCCTGGGTTTAGGAAGAAGACAGTTTTTTAAACGCTGGCTATGTTTAGTGTTATACGTAAACAGTGACCACAAGTAAGGCGGAGCATTGTGCGACAGAATTCTCTGAACAAACTTAACTTTGTTAAAAATGATTCTATTTTTGAGGGGTAGAATTTTGAGTTGTTTGTGTTGATCAACAGTCTGTACCGGGTGTTTGTCACAAATAAGATTTAATGCTCGCTTGTGAAGTGAGTTGTGAGATACAGCGAGTGAGAAGACAATCGGCCAATCAGCTACAGAGAATGAGAAGACACTCAATCAGCTACAGAGAATGAGAAGGAAGACAATCTGCAACAGAGAATGAGAAGGAAGACAATCTGCTACAGCGAATGAGAAGACACTCAATCAGCTACAGCGAATGAGAAGGAAGACAATCTGCTACAGCGAATGAGAAGACACTCAATCAGCTACAGCGAATGAGAAGGAAGACAATCTGCTACAGCGAATGAGAAGACACTCAATCAGCTACGGCGAATGAGAAGACACTAATCAGCTACAGCGAATGAGAAGGAAGACAATCAGCTACAGAGAATGAGAAGACACTCAATCCTGCCACAGACGGGTGCAGTCGTGGCGCCACCCAGAGAGGAGCATAGACAGCTGTACTAGACTAACAACATGGCTATCAGAGCTGGCGAATCAGATCTAGCTAAGTGTTTATCCCACCTCTTCGTGGGAACTCCCAGTAACAAGCTGTTCTGCACCTTCAGCCCGGCTTGATCAGTGGACATGGCTGAAATACGCCACAAGGAAGAAGTGGTTATGGAAAAGTCATCGAAAATCTAGAACAAAAACTTTGCGATGGAAGTAATACTTGGGGAAAAGCAGTGTGATACTTGAAGAAAATCATCACACAAGCCTGCAGTGCTTCAAGGAAACTATTTTCATGGGCTAACGGCTTCGCCTCCGCTACCTGACGTTATACTGCAAATCTGGAAGCTGTTCCATCAATGTAACGCTGGCCATTAGTTGCTTTAAACAGTTACCGCACACATGCCAGTATTTTACGACTTGCCATAAATTGGTATCATCATATGTCAGCTCACTGACACTTCTCAATTTAAAAAAAAAACTCTTCTTAAATACGATGAATTTGCCTGTTACTCACATGAAGAGCCACTTAAATCATTGAAAACGATGGTCGTGTCAACAGCACTTCAGTCTATTCATTATATAGGTCAGATCAGTCTAGTGAGTACTTGACAACATTTGCGACTTTGCTTTACTGAATAAAGTGGTGGGCCCGCGTACAAATCTGACCATCATGAGCTATATATAACTTATGAAAACAAAGGAAGTACAGAAACACGCATGCGCGGAAGATATGTGCAAAAGACCACACGCCAGTGTGAAGGAGTAAATAGAAACAGACTGGACACAAAGGAAGATTTTTGTTCCAAATATTACCACTATATGCCTATTCTGATTGATGATGATGATGATGATGATGAGGATGATGATGACAGGTGACTGAAATGACTGTTTTGTGATTTTGCATCCTGAAAAACCTCCCCTCTGTGTTGCTTCCTGTTAATCGAGATGGGGGTCCAAGAGTTTTTACAATGGGGGTCCAAGAGTTTCTATAATGGGGGTCCAAGAGTTTCTGTAATGGGGGCCCAAGAGTTTTTACAATGGGGGTCCAAGAATTTCTATAATGAGGGTCCAAGAGTTTCTGTAATGGGGGCCCAAGAGTTTCAACAATGGGGGGGGGGGGTCCAAGAATTTCTACAATGGGGGTCCAAGAGTTTCTATAATGGGGGCCCAGAGTTTCAACAATGGGGGTCCAAGAGTTTCAACAATGGGGGTCCAAGAGTTTCTACAATATGGGTCCAAGAGTTTCTATAATGGGGGCCCAAGAATTTCAACAAAGGGGGATGCCTGTCTTCATAACAGCCTAGCTCTTTGGACTAAAGTGGAAAACATGTCAACCAGTTCCAGCGTATTCGAGCTGACAAAGTGGTATAATGATCTTCAACAGCCCAACCTCCACAAGCCCCACTGCTGATAACAATGATATGTTATCAGGAGTGTCAATGTTATCTGCCCCTAGTCGTATTAAAACTATGCCTGTAAAGCAGTGATAGCTTTTTGGCACACAGAGATAGACAGTAACAAGAGATGGACAGCATCAAGAGATGGACAATAGCAGGAGACAGGCAACAAGAGGTGGACAACAAGAGGTGGACAGCATCAAGAGATGAACAATAGCAGGAGACAGGCAACAAGAGTTGGACAACAACAAGAGATGAACAATAGCAGGAGACAGGCAACAAGAAGTGGACACCAACAAGAGGTGGACAGCATCAAGAGATGAACAATAGCAGGAGACAGGCAACAAGAGTTGGACAACAAGAAAAGATGGACAGCATCAAGAGATGAACAATAGCAGGAGACAGGCAACAAGAGTTGGACAACAACAAGAGGTGGACAACAACAAGAGGTGGACAACAAGAAGAGATGGACAACAGCAGGAGACAGGCAACAAGAGGTGGACAACAACAAGAGATGGACAACATCAAGCGATGAATAAAATTCAAGAGAACAACAACAACAACAACACAGCTCAACCAAAACAGATCTGAAATTAAAGGGAGAAAACCCCGCCCACCAACGACAAGATGTTTTTGTATCTCCCTGCAGCTGCGTGCACGCTGTTCTCTGCTGCCGATGCGACGAAGATGCCGAGCTACGTTACTGTGTCGAACTGGGAGAGTGGGTACATCGGCTGTGTGTACGTGTGTGTGTGTTTTATCAGTTCTTGATCGGAGCTAAAAAGCAAAAAAAGGGGGTGGGGATATGTGCAATACGTCATCAGCGGACTCCATCAATGCTGGGGATTATAGGGGATCCCTGCTCCTGTTAGCCAGCCTGGGTCTGTTACTGGGGGGGGGGGGTACCCACAGAGAGGTGGGACAAGGTCTTGGAGGGGTGTGGGGTTCGCCAACCCTGACCCAAGCATGTCAAATATGGGTTCTTGGCCATTCTTCCCCTCCCCCCAAAACCGGACAGCGCCGTCACTCCTACATAAAATTTACAGGGAAAGGAAGAAAAGAAAAAAGAAAGAAAGTGAAGTCCACAATTCAAAGTCACGTTCAGGAAATTCTCACCTACTTAAGTTTTGTTTACAACGTGCCCGGGCTTAAATAAAATGACTGACACCTGTCATCCCGACCTTGACAAGACACCACCAGGACCTTCACTACCTCCAGATATCTGTGCCCCCGAGCAGATCCGGATATCTGTGACCTCAAGTAGGTCCAGATATCTGTGACCTCAAGCAGATCCAGATACCCGTGATCTGAAGTGGACACAGTCATCACAAGTCCGGCTCCAAGAACTAGCTTTCAATTTTCAGTTTCACACACAGCGTATTCCAGAGGTTCCCAGCCTTTTTCAGGCCATAGGGCCCACGAAGCCGGTGAAAAAAAAAAATTCTCTGTGGTCTCCCTACACTTCCTTGTCACGGAATTTAAAAATCTTCTCAAAATATATATTTCTTTTTAGAGTTTGCGTTCTTTGTGTCTGTACGTATGTCTGTAAGTGTGTCTGTATGCAGAGGTGCGCACATTTAGACTGGCAGCATGAACTCCGTCGTGGATTGCCCGGGGACCCAACGACTCCAGGCTGCGACCCACTAATCTATTCCTAACGTTATACCTTTCCATCTGCAACTTTCGGGATGTTTGAAATAGAAAAAAAAGTGCATTTCTGGGAGGGAGGGAGGGAGGGAGAGGTAGAGGGAGGGAGGGAGAGAGAGAGAGACTGCACTCGGAAATGTACGTCTAATCTAAGTGCCATGCCGTGTGGCGTAGGCGATCATTTCTCTCCACAATTCCCTGTCTTTAGACTTGATTATGAGATCCGCCGGTGACTTTCTTCCTAGCCGCACTGACAGCCCATCCAGTAACTTCTCTCTATGTCTTCCGCTGTCTCTTCTTCCATCAACTTGTCCAGTTGCTACAGTGTGTTCCAGTTTTCCTGTTATCAGGAAATGTCCTATAAATCTCGCTGTCTGCCTCTGATCTTTGCTTTTTAACTCCAGCATCTCTTAAGACTTCTTCATTGGTTTTCTTGGCTTTCCATAGTACCTTCAACATCCTTCTTATGAACCACATTTCCATGGCCTCCATTTCTTGCTGTACTCTCTTATTCATAGACCATGCTTCACACTCATAAAACAAAATTGGCTCGATGTAAGATGGACAACAGCAGGAGACAGGCAACAAGAGGTGGACAACAACAAGAGATGGACAACATCAAGCGATGAATAAAATTCAAGAGAACAACAACAACAACAACAACAACACAGCTCAACCAAAACAGATCTGAAATTAAAGGGAGAAAACCCCAACACCAAAGGGACCCCCGCCCACCAACGACAAGATGTTTTTTGTATCTCCCTGCAGCTGCGTGCACGCTGTTCTCTGCTGCCGATGCGACGAAGATGCCGAGCTACGTTACTGTGTCGAACTGGGAGAGTGGGTACATCGGCTGTGTGTATGTGTTTTATCAGTTCTTGATCGGAGCTAAAAAGCAAAAAAAGGGGGTGGGGATATGTGCAATACGTCATCAGCGGACTCCATCAATGCTGGGGATTATAGGGGATCCCTGCTCCTGTTAGCCAGCCTGGGTCTGTTACTGGGGGGGGGGGGTACCCACAGAGAGGTGGGACAAGGTCTTGGAGGGGTGTGGGGTTCGCCAACCCTGACCCAAGCATGTCAAATATGGGTTCTTGGCCATTCTTCCCCTCCCCCCAAAACCGGACAGCGCCGTCACTCCTACATAAAATTTACAGGGAAAGGAAGAAAAGAAAAAAGAAAGAAAGTGAAGTCCACAATTCAAAGTCACGTTCAGGAAATTCTCACCTACTTAAGTTTTGTTTACAACGTGCCCGGGCTTAAATAAAATGACTGACACCTGTCATCCCGACCTTGACAAGACACCACCAGGACCTTCACTACCTCCAGATATCTGTGCCCCCGAGCAGATCCGGATATCTGTGACCTCAAGTAGGTCCAGATATCTGTGACCTCAAGCAGATCCAGATACCCGTGATCTGAAGTGGACACAGTCATCACAAGTCCGGCTCCAAGAACTAGCTTTCAATTTTCAGTTTCACACACAGCGTATTCCAGAGGTTCCCAGCCTTTTTCAGGCCATAGGGCCCACGAAGCCGGTGAAAAAAAAAAATTCTCTGTGGTCTCCCTACACTTCCTTGTCACGGAATTTAAAAATCTTCTCAAAATATATATTTCTTTTTAGAGTTTGCGTTCTTTGTGTCTGTACGTATGTCTGTAAGTGTGTCTGTATGCAGAGGTGCGCACATTTAGACTGGCAGCATGGACTCCGTCGTGGATTGCCCGGGGACCCAACGACTCCAGGCTGCGACCCA
Organism: Achatina immaculata; assembly: GCA_009760885.1. Lineage (NCBI taxonomy): Eukaryota > Metazoa > Mollusca > Gastropoda > Stylommatophora > Achatinidae > Lissachatina > Lissachatina immaculata. The sequence goes on along the minus strand of CM019712.1, from coordinate 13,892,928 downwards.
CTAATCTATTCCTAACGTTATACCTTTCCATCTGCAACTTTCGGGATGTTTGAAATAGAAAAAAAAGTGCATTTCTGGGAGGGAGGGAGGGAGGGAGAGGTAGAGGGAGGGAGGGAGAGAGAGAGAGACTGCACTCGGAAATGTACGTCTAATCTAAGTGCCATGCCGTGTGGCGTAGGCGATCATTTCTCTCCACAATTCCCTGTCTTTAGACTTGATTATGAGATCCGCCGGTGACTTTCTTCCTAGCCACACTGACAGCCCATCCAGTAACTTCTCTCTATGTCTTCCGCTGTCTCTTCTTCCATCAACTTGTCCAGTTGCTACAGTGTGTTCCAGTTTTCCTGTTATCAGGAAATGTCCTATAAATCTCGCTTGTCTGCCTCTGATCTTTGCTTTTTAACTCCAGCATCTCTTAAGACTTCTTCATTGGTTTTCTTGGCTTTCCATAGTACCTTCAACATCCTTCTTATGAACCACATTTCCATGGCCTCCATTTCTTGCTGTACTCTCTTATTCATAGACCATGCTTCACACTCATAAAACAAAATTGGCTCGATGTAACATTTAAGTACTCGGAATCTTGTTTACATTGATATGGATCTGTTGCACAAGATGGGTCTCATTGTCTGGAATGCTGACCTGGCCTGAGCACGTTTGCTTTTCATTTCATTGTGACACTTCCAATCAGTTGTTATAATCGTTCCGAAGTACTTGAATCTATCAAATTGTTTCATATTTGTGCCATCGATGGCAATGCTACATTTTGGTTGTATTCAGTCTTCTTTTTGTTCAGGCTGAGACCTTTATTTTTACTTTCAGAACGAAATGTACGTACTTTATTTTAAAAAAAAAGAAAAAATCCAAGCCATGAATCTGGGATGACGGAAAGATAATGGCCTAAACTGGACAAAGACTAATTCAGTTGGTACACCACACATTTTTCAAAGGTGCAGTCTCCCACCGCATCCAAAAATTTCTTTCGACTTTACTTTCTCTTTATTTCTTTTTGTCCACTCCCACCTCGACTCATTAAAAGACTACGAACTCGATTCTAAAATATCTTTCGACTCCGCCAAAAATGACGGAATAAGAAACGAAAATCTGGTTTTTATTTAAAAACGTACGCAAGCGTTGTGTCAACAGTCTTGTAGTCAAAGAATTACTGTTGTCCAGAACTGGGTGAGAACTTAACGTGCTCTTTTTAGTAATGTTGGGGCGGAATATGGATTGATGTTGGTGAATGTTTGCTGAGAAGTCAGGAAATACCAGCAATCTACTTCTCATCCTGCTCCACGATCGTGGCCTGAAGATCATCACAGTGATTGGGTTCTGGAGAATGAGAGTTCTAAGTACCGGGACAGATCCAACAATTTGTTCACCGATATTGTGCCGTGCAGGACAGTGTTGGTGGTCATGCTTCCATCTTTGGTGCTCTCAGACGCTTTTCTTTGTCATGCAGCTTGGTCAGTCGGCTGTTATGTTCCTCTCTTGGCATCCATTTTCTTTTTTTTTCCCCTGGACTTTTCTAGTCATTACACACATTCTGAAGCTTTTGTCTTCTCATGACATGTCCAAGTTCTATAACTTCTGTCTTATCATGACATGTCCAAGTTCTATAACTTCTGTCTTATCATGACATGTCCAAGTTATATAACTTCTGTCTTATCATGACACGTCCAAGTTCTCTAACTTCTGTCTTATCATGACATGTCCAAGTTCTCTAACTTCTGTCTTATCATGACATGTCTAAGTTCTATAACTTCTGTCTTATCATGACATGTCCAAGTTATATAACTTCTGTCTTATCATGACACGTCCAAGTTCTATAACTTCTGTCTTATCATGACATGTCTAAGTTCTATAACTTCTGTCTTATCATGACATGTCCAAGTTCTCTAACTTCTGTCTTCTCATGACATGTCCAAGTTCTCCAACTTCTGTCTTATCATGACATGTCCAAGTTCTATAACTTCTGTCTTATCATGACATGTCCAAGTTCTATAACTTCTGTCTTCTCGTGACATATCCAAATTCTCCAACTTCTGTCTTCTCGTGACACGTCCAAGTTCTCCAACTTCTGCGTTCTCATGACATGTCCAAGTTCTCTAACTTCAGTCTTCTCATGCCTTGTCCGAGAAGTTTTGACTGTTTTTTTTTTTTTTTGTGTCTTATAATTTTAACTAATTTTTACTGTTTACAAGACTTATCTGGAGGACCTCTTTAGTCAAAAAAAAAAAAAACGAAGGACAAAGAGAATGAAAGAAATTTGTTTGGTACAGAGGTTCGTCTGATATCGTGACCTTTTATCATTCAGTTCCACCCTTTCGAGCACATAAGGCCTTGGCTTGCTATAGGAATGTATTTACCGAATATTAGGGAAAAGCCAAAGTTTCGAAACTGGTGAAAATAGTGATGAAGACGAATATGACGACAGTAGCAGTGAAGAAAAATAAAATGTGAAGAAAAAGAAGACATACACCACAAAGAAGTAGAAGTTGTTGATGGCGATGGAGTAAATAAAGAATACAGCTGGCATCTGGAAAGTTACCACATTCCTTGTAATATATTCCTTTAGAAAATGTAACTTCCTAAACTTGTACTTGTTTCTGACGGGAAAGTCCAAGTTCAGACTCATGTGTGGGGAGGGGTGGAAGATATAATGAGAAATAATTAGCAGAATAAGAGGGCCAAAAGCATGTTATAATCGAAATAGATGAAACTACATTTCTTGGAACAGATGGAAGATTTCAAAGCGTTCTAAGGCAGCACACAAAAGATGAATTTGCTCCATCAAATTTACGGCATTCCGTGCCCCAGTGTGAGGTGATAGCTCAGTAAACTGTTTTTCGTTTCAGATATTTAATGTCAAAATTCTGAAACAGACTGCTTCTAAGAAACTCACTTGGAGAAAAGGGTCGATGAGAAATGAGAAATCTATCCGGCTTTAATAGCACTTGTCACTTTAAAAACAAGAGACGGAAAAAGAGACGAGTGCTTTGTGAATCATTTTAAAAGTGCATGATATGATGTATACCAACAGACAGTTAGCGCATTTAGTGCAGGCTGGTAGATATTGTTTATGTTGCCTGCTTTTTTTTTTGGTTTTGTTTCCTCTTTTTTAAAGTCATTAACTTGACCTTTTGACTCCTTTCCTCGCTTAACTATCATGATATATCTGCGTCCATGACTCAACTTCTAGTATCCCCACTTGCTCAAGATAGAACTTGCTGGAGAACCTTTGTTGATGCCCTATGCTCAACTGGGAGTACAGTGGATTGATGACTCAACTACAAATGTTCTTATTTGTCTTTATATTCTTCGAGGTTTTGTTTTTGTTTTTGTTTTTGTTTCGTTCTGTTCCCCCCCCCCCCCACAGAAAGTTGCACCAAATGTTTGGATCACTAACTGTATTTACACAGCTACGTACGAGAGTAAATTCCCTTAGTAGTACCATCTGCTGGCACCAAGGTAAGTGACGTCAGTAAGCAGACAGCGCCGCCGTCGCTAAGCAACCACACGAGAACAACACAAGTCAAAATGGCGATTATGTTGTGGTTATGAGTGCTGATATGAACTCATTTTTAGGAATGTGGAATACGCACGTGGCGTGTGGTTTCTGAAGGAGGAAGTAGTTACAAACTTTATACACTTGGAGAGCGACCGCAGATCGAGATGTGTTGAGAGTCATAATTGTCCAAGCGGCCGCGACATTTCATCAGGATCACTGAAAAACTGTGGAAGTATAAACGAAGTACAGAACGCAGCACAGCCGGGGACACCGGTTAAGGGTTGGCCACATACCGTGAGATGTGGAGAGAATTTGTTACTGCCCTCCATGTTACTGTCCTCCATTTTGCTGCCCTCCATGTTATTGTTTTCCATGTTACTGCCCTCCATGTTGCTGCCCTCCATGTTGCTGTCCTCCATGTTGCTGTCATCCATGTTGCTGCCCTCCATGTTACTGCCCTCCATGTTACTGCCCTCCCTGTTGCTTCCCTCCATGTTGCTGCCCTCCATGTTGCTGCCCTCCATGTTGCTGCCATCCATGTTACTGCCCTCCATGGTGCTGCCCTCCATGGTGCTGCCCTCCACGTTGCTTCCCTCCACGTTACTGCCCTCCACGTTGCAGCCCTCCACGTTGCAGCCCTCCAAGTTACTGCCCTCCAAGTTACTGCCCTCCATGTTGCTGCCCTCCATGTTGCTGCCCTCCATGTTGCTTTCCTCCATGTTGCTTTCCTCCATGTTACTGCCCTCCACGTTACTGCCCTCCATGTTACTGCCCTTCATGTTACTGCCCTCTATGTTGCTTCCCTCCATGTTACTGCCCTCCACGTTACTGCCTTCCATGTTGCTGCCCTCCATGTTGCTGCCCTCCAAAGACGCCAGAAGGCGTAATGGGTGGTGATTTTGGAAAGTCGATTACTCAACAAGGAGATGGATGGTGGATGGATGGATGGATGAATGGACGGATAGATGGGTGGATGGATGGATGGATTATTTTTTGATGAAATATTTGTCTGCTCAATGTGTCCCCCCCCCCCCCCCATTTTCTTTTCATTTTCCACATAAATAGTCCTTGTACTTAACTGCGCGGGATTAGGGTAGCCAAGCTGATAGCGAGCTGTCCTATAGTGCTTAGGTGGTTGTCGTCCGTGATTCGGAGTTCATCCTCTTGCTACTGTTTGGCTAACCACACAGTATTATGCTCCGCTGTGTTACTAGTGAAGGTAAACAGAGGTGAAGTTAGACAGGGGGCGAAGGTAGACAGAGATGTATAGGTCGGTTTTACAAAAAAGATGGAACGAGTGAGGAAAGTTGGGGGGGGGGGGAACAGGAATGGCAGAAAGAAAGATCTCTCTCTCCTCTCTCTCTTTCTCTCTCCTCTCTCTCTCTCTTTCTCTCTCCTCTCTCTTTCTCTCCTTTCTCTCTCCTCTCTCTTTCTCTCTCCTCTCTCTTTCTCTCTCTCTTTCTCTTTCTTCTCTCTTTCTCTCTCCTCTCTCTCTTTTTTTTCTCTCTCCTCTCTCTTTCTGTCTCCTCTCTCTCTCTCTCTCTCTTTCTCTTTCTTCTCTCTTTCTCTCTCCTCTCTCTCTTTTTTTTCTCTCTCCTCTCTCTTTCTGTCTCCTCTCTCTCTCTCCTCTCTCTCTTTCTCTATCTCTCCTCTTTCTCTCTCTTTCTCTCTCCTCTCTCTCTCTTCTCTCTCTTCTCTCTCTCTTCTCTCTCTCTCTCTCCTCTCTCTCTTTCTCTCTCTCTCTTTCTGAACCATAAGTTCAATGCTAGAAGCAGTCTTCCTGCAGTCGCTGTTTCTCTGTTGTTTTAGCTAAGCCTAAATCTGGCCGTCTCCAATTCGCTAATGAGGCAATTAGTGCTACGTTGGCAGTGCATGTTATTAATACAACTCACCCGGGGGGGGGGGGGGCTGCAAAGGGAAGCCGGGACGAAAGGGCCATACCAAACAATAAACAGAAAAGAACAGAGTGCGGAAAATGGGACAGAAAGAGACAGAGCGATTGATGAAGAGAGAGAGAGAGAAGGTGAGATTCAGTACAAAACAGAAGAAAAGGGAAAAAAAATTATTCCTCCTCGTTGCAAACCACGTTAAGAAAAAAAAATGTGTTGAAAGTAGGGAAAACAGAAGTATCGCCTAAACTGTTTTCACGCCTCTCTCTAGAAACACATGTTTTTTTTTTCGGGCATTTGTTATGTTTTCCAGGTTTCATCAATGCCAGCTTTTGTGAGATGAATCAATGCGGGCGCACAAATATTAGAGCGGACATGGCCGCATTCTAAAGCTCTGATTCTGTTCTTTTCTATTTATAAATCTTGTACTTTTGCCTAAGACAAAATCAGCTTTTTCGGGATATGGAATTCCCCCCCCCCCCCTACTTCCTAAAAACATCATTAAATACAGCCGGCGGTGTTAAGTGTTGTAAAAGAATAGATAGAGAGAAAAGACTTCACCGACGGCTGTGAATAAGATCGTGGTCAAGATGAGGGGGGAGGGGGGAGGCTTGGTGTAGCATAACATTAATAGCTGATTAGCAACGCTGGAAGGACAGTCAGTAAACACTGGAGGGAGGAGGGGATAGATAGATAGATGGATGGATGGATGGATGGATGGATGGATGGATGGATGGATGGATGGATGGATGGATGAATGGATGGATGGATGGATGGATGGATGGATGGGGATGGATGGATATATATAGATAGATAGATGGATGGATGAATGTATGGATGGATGGATGGATAGACGGACGGACGGACGGACGGACGGACAGACAGACAGACAGACAGACAGACAGACAGACAGACAGACAGACAGATAGATAGATAGATAGATAGATAGATAGATAGATAGATAGATAGATAGATAGATAGATAGATGGGACGGGCAGGCAGGCAGGCTGGCAGGTAGGTAGGTAGGTAGACAGGCAGGCAGATAGGTAGGTAGGCAGGCAGATAAGTAGTAGGTAGGTAGGTAGGTAGGCAGGCAGGTAGGTAGGCAGGCAGGCAGGTAGGAAGTTTAAGTCGCTGTACACTGATGGAGATACCGAAGAGGATATCAGAACACCTTAGGATTTGTCCGAGACGGAAAAACTGTGGTCCTTTCTAAATAATTAACGAACTGATTGACTCTCTCTCTCACACACACACACACACACACAGAAGAGAGAGAGAGAAAAAAAAGAGAGAGAACCTTAGGCATCCAAGGCACATGAGGCTTCCGCAAAAGGTTTTCCACAAACGCCTGTCCTTCGCCTTCTTTTTAACCCCTCCTGCCCCGGTGAACCTTCTATTGCTCAATATCCTCTCTGCTATTCTTCTCCACCTCTCCTTTGCTCTACCCTTACTCCTCCTCCTCTATACTGACTGACTAACAGCATCACAACACAAAATACACGTACGTAAGTACCAAAGCTAAATGCTACACATACCACTTATAAGGCGCAGAATGCTGGATAGCAGCCGAAGCAGGAATGTGGTCACGCTGCTGCAGCTTCACATGGCATGTATAATATTCTGAAAACTTCCTGGTCCACAAATAAAATGCAGCGGAGGCCTGCCAGGTCTAATTATGCATGGAGAAATGTCTTAAATCCGGGAGAAAAAAAAAAACAGACACTGGAATTGGATTAGTCGCATATTCTGAGAAGATGGCGTGGCTACACAATCTAAAGCGGGCACACGAATGAACCCAGAGAGAGAAGAAGAGAGGCCAGTATAGGACTGACCCTGAGAGAGAAGAAGAGAGGCCAGTATAGGACTTGAACCCTGAGAGAGAAGAAGAGAGGCCAGTATAGGACTTGAACCCTGAGAGAGAAGAAGAGAGGCCAGTATAGGACTTGAACCCTGAGAGAGAAGAAGAGAGGCCAGTATAGGACTTGAACCCTGAGAGAGAAGAAGAGAGGCCAGTATAGGACTTGAACCCTGAGAGAGAGAAAGAAGAAGAGGCATGTACAGGACAAAGTAGAAAAGAAATACTCAAGCTGAGACAGACAAGAAATACTCAAGCTGGGACAGACAAGAAATGCTCAAACTGGGACAGACAAGAAATGCTCAAGCTGGGACAAACAAGAAATGCTCAAGCTGGGACAAACAAGAAATGCTCAAACTGGGACAAACAAGAAATGCTCAAACTGGGACAGACAAGAAATGCTCAAACTGGGACAAACAAGAAATGCTCAAACTGGGACAGACAAGAAATGCTCAAGCTGGGACAAACAAGAAATGCTCAAGCTGGGACAGACACCTTACAACACAGCCGGGACACGCAGTACATGGGCCTAGATTCAGACATGGAGGAAAAAAAAAATGACAGAATATGTCTGATTCCAGGGAGAGACATGATACCGTCGAGGGGGGAGGGGAGGTACGGCATCCTGGGCTGTGATTGATTCATCGATCAGTGAGCAATGACCTGGACGCTCTATCATAACACCGACCGAAATCTTTAATTATTATAAACCAGTCAACTTTACATTTATCTATCCAAGATTGATAAAGAGATGCTGTTTATCTCCTCAGTCGACGTTCAAGAAGCTTTTTATCCACGAGATGGATATCCACCTTAGCCACGTAGTGGTTTTACTTTTATCCAGGCTAAAATGGCAGTCAGCCAGTTTCTTATTGGGCTCCACTGCTTCTGAACAGGCCTAGAATCGTAGGTCACGCAAGACTGGGAAGTCCTGAAGGCTATATTCAAATATCACAGCAGCTGAGATTCTTCTTCTTCTTCTTCTTCTTCGTCTTCGTTCGTTTCTATCACCAAGATCGCCCCGTGATCCTACTGAATTTACTCCCGCGGTCCACGATAGGTCCTGACAAAAGGACCACACGAGATCCACGAGAGGACCACAAGAGGTTCAGAGTATCGCAGGGCTTGAGCCTGTATTCTCGGTGGGTCGCAGAAGCGGGATTGCATGACACCGTGGTTTTCTTTGCATCAGTTTAATCTATAGTTGGACGCTGAGATTAAGTATCGTAAATGCTACATATGCTCAATATTCCTCTACAGTGTAGAGGGCTGCACCTTGAATAAGAGAAGAGAAAAGAGAACTGAGGCGCTTGAAATGCGGATTTACAGAAGAACAGAACGTATCTCATGGACAGAAAAGAAAAACAAGGAAGTGCTAAACCAACTAGAAGTGAAAAGAGAAATATTGAAAATCATAGCAACAACACAGCTAAGATACTCTGGGCATGTAAAGAGGCATAATACTTATATTGAAGACCCTTCTTGAGGGCAAGATCGAAGGGAAAAGAACAAGAGGACGAAAGCGACAGAGATGGGCAAGGGACATGTTTGGCCGAGATGCACTAAGAAGACAAGGAACAGAGCAGAGTGGAGATTCATTGCAGTCAATCTTCCGTGGGGAGACGGCACATGATGATGATGATGATGATGGCAGTATTCCAGCGCCTTCATTCCGGTATCAGACTTTTGTTGCTTGCCTTTTCTATTTCCATAAGAGCTCGCAGGTCTAGGAAGATGAAAGACAACGCAAGACAAGCCCAACCACATTCATGAACTGACTCAGCCGAGAGTGATGTTGAAGTTCTACAGTGATCAGTTCCCAGCCCGAAAAAATGGTGGCCAAATAATGTTTAGTGTTCGCTCCGTCTACAACACTGCAACATAAAGATCAGTCAGTCAGTCAGTCATTACATGTCCCTTGCGGAACTTTGCCTCCCTAACAGCTCTCCTGTAGGCCTCTCCGTTGTAAGCAAGATGCCCTGCATCCATTTTCGCCTTGGTTTTCCTCTCTTTCTGTTCCCCATTATTTACCCTTCCAAGATGATCTTCTCTAAATTATCATAACGTTTAATGTCTCCAAAATATTTAGGTTCTCTCTGTTTAATCTTCTTTATTAGCAACCTTCTTCAATATTAAGCTCTTGTAGTATGGATATATTTGTTCTTTTTTTGTGTTATGTGGTGTCTGTTGCTCTTTGTCTGAGGAGGAAGTATTGTGGTGTCTGTTGCTCTTTGTATCTGGAGGAAGTTATGTGATGTCTGTTGCTCTTTGTATCTGGAGGAAGTTATGTGGTGTCTGTTGCTCTTTGTCTGTGGAGGAAGTTATGTGGTGTCTGTTGCTCTTTGTCTGTGGAGGAAGTTATGTGGTGTCTGTTGCTCTTTGTCTGTGGAGGAAGTTATGTGGTGTCTGTTGCTCTTTGTCTGTGGAGGAAGTTATGTGGTGTCTGTTGCTCTTTGTCTGTGGAGGAAGTTATGTGGTGTCTGTTGCTCTTTGTCTGTGGAGGAAGTTATGTGGTGTCTGTTGCTCTTTGTATCTGGAGGAAGTTATGTGGTGTCTGTTGCTCTTTGTATCTGGAGGAAGTTATGTGGTGTCTGTTGCTCTTTGTCTGTGGAGGGAGTGACGTGGTGTCTATTGCTCTTTGTCTCTAGGGGAAGTTATGTGGTGTCTATTGCTCTTTGTCTGTGGAGGGACTTACGTGGTGTCTTTTGCTCTTTGTCTCTAGAGGAAGTTATGTGGTTCTGCTGGACAAATTTTTCAGATTATCAACCACCAACACCAAACATTCAAACAACCAGCCATTCAGCCAACCAACCATTCAACCAACCAACCAGCCAGCCAACCATCCAACCAACCAACCATTCACCCAACCAACCAGCAAGCCTACCAACCAACCAGCTAACCAACCAACCAATCAACCAGCCAGCCAACCAACCAACCATTCGCCCACCCAACCAACCAACATATTCCCACAAATTTACACGCTGGCCGTGTCCCAACATTTCCACTGAGTCCGTTAGCGGCTGAGAACATCTTTGATGCAATTTCGAGCAGATAAATGGAAAAAAAGATCAACATCTACAGCTAAGTAAAATTGCAGAAGACACGGAAGGGAAAATACAGCGAGATAGCAGCACTCAGAACGTTCAATGCTTCTATTAACATTCATTTTCTGAAAAGGTGGTTCGATATGCTGTCTGCACTCCCCAAAGACATTTCGCTTATATTTTTATATCTTCCTTTCATCACAGTTATCGATTCGCATCTCTCTCTCTCTCTCTCTCTCTCTCTCTCTCTCTCTCTCTCTCGCCTACGCTCACAAAATACCGCAAAACGCATTACATTACTGTCAGAGTAGCTAGACAACATGAACAGATGCTGCATTGATATTCGTGGGCGAATTGCGCATTTTGTTCCGTTTCTTTTCCCCCGTCTCCGTGATCACATCATAGGACTTTTTGTTTTCCCTTCATGTCACTTAGTTATCTCGTAATGATTTATTTCAGTCCTTTTTTTTCACTCCAGTTTTCCTGTTTTTTAGACCAATAAACGCGCACGTATTGGAGTAAATAGATAATTGTGTCGCTGAATTATCTGATTAACGTTTTTAAAAGTTTCTATGAAATAAACTAACAACGATGAACGCAGTCTTTGTTCAGTTATTAACCTGTAGTTAACAATCACCAGATGAAGAAAGCAATGAGAACGATGACAATGGAGAAATTATCAAAGCCTAACTGCAAGCAAAGACCCTGTCTGTTTTTTTTACAGTCAGCGGGCTGTAGTTGACATGCCTGCTTCATGGTTGGAGTACACATAGCTGGCCAAGACCCTGTCTCGCCTCTCAGTTGGTACCCCCAAGTAACAGACAGGGATCGCAGTAGTCATCATGGTGGTGGAGTCTGCTAAAGAAGTACTGCACGGCCCTTGCTTTTAAACTCCACGGAGGGACTGAAAACTGTTTAAAACATTACATCCCCGTAGCCTGCTCCCGATCCGACACGATGACATGCCCGTGTACACCTTCACAGCTTCTGTTGGAAAGAACACCAGATCGCAGCTCCAAAGAAGAAGAAGATGATTATAATGATCATGATGACGAAGAAGAAGAGGATGAGAAGGAAGAAGAAGAAGAGGAAGAAGAAGAAGAAGAGGATGAGAAGGAAGAAGAAGAGGAAGAAGAAAAAGAGGAGAAGGAGGAAGAAGAAGAAGAAGAGGATGAGGAGAAAGAAGAAGAAAAAGAAGAGGAAGAAAAAGAGGAAGAAGAAGAAAAAGAAGAGGAAGAAAAAGAGGATGAAGAAGAAGAAGAGGATGAGGAGGAAGAAGAAGAAAAAGAAGAGGATGAAGAAGAAGAAGAGGAGGAGGAGGAGGAGGAGGAAGAAGAAGAAGAAGAAGAAGAGGAGGAAGTAGAGGAGGAGGATGAGGAAGAAGAAGAAGAAGAGGATGAGGAGGAAGAAGAAGAGGATGAGGTGGAAGAAGAAGAAGAAGAAGGAGAAGAAGAAGAAGATGGTGAGAATGAGGAGGAGGAGGAAGAAGAAGAAGACGACGACGATGATGATGATGAGGAGGAGGAGGAAGAAGAAGAAGAAGATGAGGAGGAGGAAGAAGAAGAGGAAGAGGAGGGAGAAGACGAAGAAAAAGAGGATGAATAGGAGGAAGAAGATGAAGAAAAAGAGGATGAGGAGGAAGAAGATGAAGAAGAAGAGGAGGAGAATGAAGAAGAAGAAGAAGAAGAGAAGAAGAAGAAGAAGAACCGTATGTTAAAGAAAAGATAAGACAGGCAGACAAACAAAAAATAAGCAGTTTGGAGAACGAGTGAAAAAAAAAAAAACGAACACCAAACACTGAAAACAAAATGCAGAAATAAATCATTGACCAATCACAGTCAGCCATTTGTCAGTTCAAGAAGTCCAGGAATTTACATTCCTCGATAGTACAGTAAAAAGTCAGAATAAGAATAACAAAAGCCAGGCAAGCCTGGGCGGCACTCGATAATATCTGGAGGTCCAAAGAGATAAGTTGGGGAAAACCCAAGACAAAATATTCAAACTCAATGTTTTAAGTGTCTTACAACTTGTCTTGGCTGGGCTTATCTTGCCTTGTTTTTTATCTTCCTAGAATTACGAGCTCTAGGGAAATAGAAAAAACAAGACAGGTAACACAACTCTGATACCGGAACGTAGACGCTAGAGTATCATCATCATCATCATGTCTATGGAGAGGAACAGACATAACTATAAAAAATAAGATTTTTAAGGGCATGCATCTTTCCCATAGCAATATATCCCTGTGAGACCTGGACACTTAACAAAACAGCTGAGAAACACATGCTACAGAAGAATCCTTCAAATACCATGGACACAAAAAAGGAACAAATATATCCATACTACAAGAACTTGATACTGAAGAAGGTTGGTTAGTAAAGAAGACAACAGAGAAAACTTAAATACTTTGGACATATTAAACGTCATGAGAATTTAGAGAAGACCGTCTTGGAAGGGTACATAATGGGAAAAAGAAAGAGAGGACGACCAAAGCAAAGATGGCTGTTGATGATCTGTGAATGGACGCATCAGCAGCAGGGCATCTTGCTTACAACCGAGAGGCCTACAGGAGAACTGTTAGGGAGGCAAAGTTACGCAAGGGATGTGCAAATAACTGACTGACTCATCATCATCATCATCATCATCATTTCGTGCAGTCTCCCCATGGAAGACTGGCTGCAACGACACAGAGAACTCCACGTACACTTGAACACCTTCCAAGCCAGATGCATACGTAAGATAAAAGGAACATTCTGACCAAAACACAACACGAAATGACTTGGTGTTAAGAGACACAGACATGACACCACTGTCGAAAGTGACTGACAGGAAAAGGTGGCATTGACCTGACCATACTATGAGAACGACAGACGAATCCTTATCACAAGCTACTTTGATGAGGACACTACGGGGTAAAAGAAACAAGGGATGATCCAAAGAGACATGGAGACGTACAGCAGGTGGATTACTGGTAGATAAAGAACTGACGCGAGAGGCAGTCAAAAAAAGATAGCAAAGGACCCACAGAAGTGAAAACCTCTTGCTACCAGCAGCCCCATGTGTTGTGGGCATTTAAGGAACAAGTGAGAGTGAGAGACAGAGAGATACAGACAGGCGGATAGACAGACAGAGGTAGACTAGATAGATTTCTTGGTTGATTGACTGACTGACTCGCTGACTGATCGAACTTTATTTACAAAGAACGAAAAATTGGACACACAGGCCCATATGGCATTCTGCTTCGTGATAGACAGACTGATAGACAGACAAACAGACAGATAGATAGATACATAGATACTGGCACGCAGGCCCGTCTGACAACGGCTGGTCGCGGATTTAAGCAATGGGCCGCTGGTTTGTAGAAGTATATGAGTAGCCACATTGTTACCGTCATGCCGATCAGTTTGTTTTGTTTTTTTTTAACCAAAACCCGAATCAATCATTGGCTGTTGGCCAGGGAGCAGCTGAGGTGTCGAGTTGTACAACTTTAGAGATGTAGTATAACCCACACTAGGCTACCTCATCTAGTAGTTTCTGAGCTTCCTGTTTAGTTACGTTCAACATCTGAGTTACACTAATGCAATGCCAATCTACTATTTAGATGATACGGAATGGGGAATAAACACGGATATAACAGATTACAATGATGACTCATTAAATGACACTGTATGACAGATAAGGCAAAAAGTAAAATCCCCGTTTTCATGCCATTAAGGTATACTGGGGATAAGGTGTTAGGCCCGCATTTCCAAGACCATCGGCACATGAAAGTCTGATGTGGTCAGTATCACGGCTGGTCGTATTTAGCTTCCTAGATTTCTTTGGTACCCATTTTTAGAGGCTGGGTGGACCCCGGATTCTTTCTGGTGTAGTGGTACCAGAAAAAAATAACTAAAAGCAAAAAACAAAAAAATTCCAGCGCTGGCAAATAACATTATCTATTTTATAGATGATAGATGACTTGTCTTGTCTTGTGCTTTCTCTCTGTAACTCCGAGCTGGTGTTCTTTGCAGCCGATGCTATGAAGATGTTGAGGCGCAGCATCGTATCGGCGTGGGGGCGGGTTATGGCAGCTACTTTGTCAGTCCCGGAGTACAACTGTAAAGCAGGGGATGTGCAATGCTTCTTTAACAGACTCCACCACCATGGGGACTGTGACGATCCCTGCCCCGTTAGCCAGCCTAGGACTGTTACTGGGGGTACCAACGGAGATGTGGAACAGGGTCTTGATCAGCTATGGTCCGCTAACCCTGACGCTAGCACATCAGCTGTAGGTCGCTGATTGCCTAGTCGGACAGCGTTTTGACCCCCAGATGACAGATGAAGAGGTCAATATATTACAGCAACGACAACAACAACAACAGTAAATGAGACAATAAAAGGACACTGGAAAAAAAAAAGCAAAGGACGCAGACTTTGCATTAAAAAAAAAAAGATACAAGGGTATGAAAGAGAGTTGTGGTAAATATGTTTTAATTTCCGGCATGGCCAAAGGGGCGAGGATCGACGTGTTTTCACACGGTGGGTGGAGCTAACTGAGAAGCCTAATCCTTGTGCCGATTTTTGGAATTTAAGGAAAGTTATTGTTAAGTCACTCAGTATCCGAACTACCGCCTACGTGACAAGATCTTCCCTACAACATCAGCTTTCCTGGGCTGTCAGTTCGTATTTATAAACTGTAACACTGAATGAAGTTTGGGGGGGAGGGGGGAACCAAAATCATAAAATGTAAATAGTTGCATACCCTGCGTTCCCTAACTGATACAATCTTTAGGAAGACAAACCAAACTTTTATTATCTGCTGGTATCACTCTGAAGCGGTTTCCACTTACACTCTCGCTGAAGTCTCGTGACCTACATGAGATCTCATTTCCCTTCATCAAGTACCATTATTTTATCTCGATGCCTTTTCGAAAAAACAGGAAGTATAAAGGTCAAACAGGAAAATGAGGCACCAACGCCACTGTGTACACATTAGTGTGAAAGTTTCCGATTGCAGTCCTTGAAAAGAGTTCTCATTCATCCTATAAAACTTGTTTTGCTTTGAAGACAACAAAAGAGATGGAAATTCGCGTCATAAGAAGATAGACTTACCGTGGCAGCCATTTCTGCCCACCGTCTGCGCCTGCTGGCAGATAATGGACAATGCCCTGAAATTTCTAGATGAAATCTTCACAGGCTCTCCCCAACTTTAGAAAGTGGGCGCTGCGTAAAATTAGAAAGCGAAAATGACAGCCCACATTTGCAGAGTGGGGATGCAACAGCTTAAAAAAAAAAGGCTGGACATTGCAAAAAATAAAAAGCTGATCTGCGCTTCAAATCTCCGATTACCGCTAAAATCAGCAAAATAATGCTCGGCAGCTGTCAAAACCACACACACAAAAAAAAAAGCTGGAAACCAAAAATAAATTTGAATATCTAGGTTCAGTTATCACCATCAATGGTGACTGTACAGTGGAAATCAAAAGAAGACTAGTAGTTGCACAACAGAAACTAACATAAATGAAGGATATGTGAGAAGGTACCAACAAGAAAACAAACTTATGTTTACTAAGAGCTCACATATTCCCAGTGGTAACGTAAGGATGGGAAAAAGAAAAAGAGGAAGACCAAGACGAAGATGGCTGCAAGACATCGTTGACGATCTGGAAATGGATGCAACAGCAGCAGGCCATCTTGCTCACAACCGAGAGGCCTACAGGAGTGCTGTTTAGGAGGCAAAGTTCCGCAAGGGACATGCAAATGAATGAATGAATGAATGAATGAACGTACGGATACGAATCAAGGACACTTAACAAATCACTAGAAAAGAGAATAACAACATTTGAAATGAAATGTTACAGAAGGACACTTAGAATATCATCATCATGTGCCGTGCCGACTAGCGTTGGCTATTATGCTTCTCCAGAGTATCCGATCCTTCATGCAGGCCATCAGTTCAGTTGGTGATCTCCTCTCACACCATCCCGTCAGACTGTCCAGTATCATTTCTCTTGGTCTTCCTCTTGATCTTCTTCCTTCTATTTTTTCCTGTTGTTATAATATTTTCAATGCCCCCCTCTTCTCATTGCATGTCCTATGAAAGTACATCGTCTCTCTCTTATCTTTTTGACAAGGTTTTTTGTCTCGCCAGCTCTTCTCATACATTCTTCATTAGTTATTTTTGCTGTCCAGGGGATTCGCAACATTCTTCTAATAAACCACATTTCTGCTTCTTACAATGATTTTTGTGCAGACTTGCCTATTGTCCATGATTCACTTTCATATAACAAGATAGGTTCAATATAGCATTTTAGGACTCGTTTTCTAACATTCATTGATAAAGATGTGTTGGTTAATATGTAGAATATCATGGATAGATACAAAATCTAATAATGGAAAATCATATAAAGAGATATTGATGGGATTAGGTGTCGCAGAAAACTGGCTCGTATATACATCAAAGATAGAAGAGATACTTCGGCCACATCAAGAGACACAATAGCTTGGACAAGTTGATAGAAGAAGGCATAAGTGCCCGGCAAAACAGAAAAGGGAAGTCACGGAAAGTCTGAATGTGTCATTGCCAGACGCTGGTCAACTTGCGCAGGACAGTATTGCGTCCAGGGAGGTTGTGAGAGGGACAACGTTCTGGAAAGGACGCGACACATGAAGAGAGGAGCTGTCAAAAACTGCTTTCGTCTAACTGACCTATTTTGTTATGAGGAAGAGAGCCATTACCATGGCTCCCCATATCACGCCTTATTAAAACCAGTAAGAGGAACTTCCTGTCGGTTTCATTATCTCTAAAAAGGATCTTCCCATGTTTTGTTTTTTTTTTGTCATTTAGTTTTTCGTTTCGCTCATTTACTTGAAAACTGATAGGAAAATATTTCATTCCTCGATAATTTACACATTATGTTCCTAGTCAAAGGAAGGTTAGAATAGATTTACGAGAAATCTTACAAACAAAACACTTGCACAAATATATAAGCTACAATTCCCGTTTCCATGCCATTAAGACATACTGGGAAGCGGTGTTAGGACCCTATTTCCAAGACCTTGGGCACATGAAAGTGTGATCTGGTCAGTATCAGCCTGGCCGCATCTACCTTCCCAGATTTCTCTGGTACCCATTTTTAAGCGGCTGCGTGGACGCCGGGGCCCTTCTGGTGTGTACCAGAAAAAAATTCCGCTACTGGGACTTGAACCCGGTACCGCTGGATTAGTAAACCGAGCGCCTAACCCCTCAGCTAACCAGGCCCGTGTGTATGTGCGTCTGTGTGAGAGAGAGGCTTAAATTCTCCGTAACGGTCTGTCCACAGCATTTGATTACTAAAATGGTGGATCTATGTCGGAAATGTGTTTTATTCCTAAGACAGTGAGTCTGTGTCCGTAAATTATTCCCAAAACGGCGTGTCTACGTCAGAGAAGAGAAATGACTGGCTTCCACTTTGTGCCAGACTACGTCTATCTGGGCGCATTTTGTGCCAGACCACTCTATCTGGGCGCATTTTGTGCCAGACTACGTCTATCTGGGGGCATTTTATGCCAGACTACGTCTATCTGGGGGCATATTATGCCAGACTACGTCTATCTGGGGGCATTTTATGCCAGACTACGTCTATCTGGGGGGCATTTTATGCCAGACTACGTCTATCTGGGGGCATTTTATGCCCGTCTTTCTTACTATATGCCCGTCTTTCTTACTAGAAGGAGATTTTAAAAAGTTAAGTCTGTCTTGTCTTGTGCTATCTCCCTGTAACTGCGAGCTGGTGTTATTTGTAGCCGATGCTGTGAAAGTGTTGAGGCACATCATCGTATCGGCGTGGGAGAGGGTTATTGCAGATATTTTTTTCAGTCCCGGAGTACAGCTAAAATGTAGGGGGTGTGCAATGCTTCTTTAGCAGACTCCACCACGATGGGAACTATGGCGATCCCTGCCCCGTCAACCTGGCTATGTCTGTCACTGGGGGGGGGGGGGGGGGTAATCAACGGAGAGGTGAGACAGGGTCTTGGCCAGCTTTGGTTCGCTAACCCTGGCGCTGGCATAACATGGGGTAGCTGATGGCGTAATCTGACAGCGTCTTCACCCCCAGCTAAGTATATGTTTCATCTATTTTTCTTGTTTTTACTGTGTTGTTTGTGTATGTGATCCATGAAAAAGGCTTGTTCCGAAATACTGGATTGTTCATGACACAGTATTACTGTCCACAACACAAAAAGGAATGGAAAAACTAATTATGCCAGTCAGTAAGAACAGCGAAGAGCAAAACCTCTATCTTAATGCGAAGAAAACTAAACTGATGACAACTGACAAAACAAACAAGGCAGATGAAATATGTATCAATGAGGAAAAACTGGAAGAAGTGGAGAATTTTGAATATCTTGGATCACTACTAACTAATAATGGAGATACAATGAGGGAAATTAAAAGGAGGACATCTATCGCTCTTCAGAAAGTAAAACAACTAAAGAATCTGTGGAGAGGAACAGACAGAACTACAAAAATAAGATTTTTAAGGGCATGCATCTTTCCCATTGCAACATATGCCTGTGAGACGTGGACACTTAACAAAACAGCTGAGAAACAAATAAATACCTTTGAACGTAAATGCTACAGAAGAGTTCTTCAAATATCACGGACACAAAAAAGAACAAATATATTCATACTATAAGAACTTAATATTGAAGAAGACTAGCTAGTAAAGACGATTAAAGAAAGAAAACCTAAATATTTTGGACACATTAAACGTCATGATAATCTAGAGAAAACCATCTTGGAAGGGTACATAATGGGGAAAAGAAAGAGAGGAGGACCAAAGCGAAGATGGCTGCAAGACATCGTTGATAAACTGCAAATGGACACAGCAGCAGCAGGCCATCTTGCTCACAACCGAGAGGCCTACAGGAGTGCTGTTAGGGAGGCAAAGTTCCGCAAGGGGCATGCAAATGAATGAATGTATGTATGTTCTTCATCTTTATGCTTACTTTCTGTTACTTTCTGTCATTCTTGTCTCTGCCCACTTTTCTCACTCTTTCTATCTTTTTTCTAAAAATGAACCATACATCTTTATCTGCCTTTGTGTCTATGTCAGTACTGCACGAGTATTCCCAAAATAGGCGTGTATGTTAGAACTGTATTCTCAAGATTGTGTTTTATGACAAAACTGTATTCCAAAGATAATGTTGTATGATAAACTGTACTAACAAGATAGTGTTATATATCAGCCGTATTCTCGAGATAATGTTGTATGACAGAACTGTACTCCCCAAGATAATGTTGTATGACAGAACTGTACTCCCCAAGATAATGTGGAATGACAGAACTGTACTCCCCAAGATAATGTGGAATGACAGAACTGTACTCCCCAAGATAATGTGGAATGACAGAACTGTACTCCCCAAGATAATGTGGAATGACAGAACTGTACTCCCCAAGATAATGTGGAATGACAGAACTGTACTCCCCAAGATAATGTGGAATGACAGAACTGTACTCTTAAGATGATGTGTCTAGTAAAGCGAATATTTTGTCTTTAAACATGATTATACAATTTTCTTTCTCCCCAACAAAACGTTACAATTCCCACACAACCAAAATTTAAACACATTCACAAAAATATACGATAAACAGTTTTTGAACAAAGTGGTTACCATGAACTAATGAGAAATATTAGAACCAGACATTAAGAATATCTCTTATCTTTAAATATATGAGAGGCGACTTTTAATTCACCCTAAACTCGACTGGAAAGACGAAGAGAGGCGACTATAACTAGACTTTTAAAGATTAAGAAAAGCAGCTCTTAACTGGACTTCAACTCGACTGGAAAGATGAAGAGAGGCCACTATAACTAGACTTTTAAAGATTAAGAAAAGCAGCTCTTAACTGGACTTGAACTTGAAAGATGAAGAGAGGCGACTCGACTTGACTGGAAAGATGAGAGGCGACTCTCACTCGACTTGACTAGAAAGATGAGGAGAGGCGACTCTGACTCGACTTGACTGGAAAGATGAGGAGAGGCGAGCATGGTTAGATCTGAGACTTGCAAGTAATGACTTGAGGGTTTCTATGAAGGAAGTGATCAATAAAAATAAATTAAATTAAATCAAGTTAGTGACGCTGCCGACCAAATTACATCTTACATCCTTACCATGCCGTTAAACGTCATATAGGGTTCGCATAGTAGTTTGCCAAGTTTTCCTGTTTTCGGCGAGTTTTTCAACCTCATCAAGGGATTTTATATCTACTTCTTCTTCTTCTTCTTCTTCGTTCACTTCTACCACCAAAAACCGCACTGTGAACCTACTGAATTCACGCCTGTGGTCCTCGTTAGGTCCCGTGGTCTCCTGTGTGGTCCAACATAGACCACACGAGATCCACGAGACCACCACAAGGGGTTCAGAGTATCACAGTGCTTTAGCCTGTATTCTTGGTGGGTCTCCGAAGCGGGATTGCGTGACACCGTGGTTTTCATTGCACCAGTTTAGTCTAGGGTTGGACTTTCTCACCGGAAGACCTCGACGTGTTTAGGATATCAGTGCATC
Source organism: Achatina immaculata (assembly GCA_009760885.1). Classification (NCBI taxonomy): domain Eukaryota; kingdom Metazoa; phylum Mollusca; class Gastropoda; order Stylommatophora; family Achatinidae; genus Lissachatina; species Lissachatina immaculata. The sequence continues at coordinate 13,872,099 of CM019712.1, read as the reverse complement.
CCCTGGGTGGAGGCAGTAGCCCACCCAGGCCAGAGTTGGACTTTCTCACCGGAAAACCTCGACGTGTTTTGAGATACCCGTGTATCACCGCCGGGTGAGAGGTGGTTGCCCATCCAGTCCAGGGTTGGACTTTCTCACCGGAAAACCTCAGCGTGATTAGGATACACAAACATCCCCGCCGGGTGAGAGGTGGTTGCCTATCTAGACTTCCCTGGTCTAGTGTCTCCGACTTCAGCATTTTGCGGTCGTGGCCGCTACCCTTCCTAGTTGTGACCAGGATGGAGCTTTTGTCCAGGAGGACGAATCCTCGCCACTAGTGACTTCTACCCCTGGGTTGAGCCGGTTTAGGCATTATCCCAGTATGGGTGTTTGGGACGGGACCGACCTCTAGGCAGAGGTACTGTGACATGCATAGCCTTCAAGATTCACCCCTGGTATGAGCCGGTTTAGGCAAAATTCACCAGTATGGGTGTTTATCAGGCGTTTCCGACCTCTAGAGCGGAGGTGGCATGACATGTCTAGCCATCGAGTTCTACCCCTGGTGTGTGCCGGTTTAGGCATATTTCACCAGTGTAGGTGTATTTCGGACTTGGGCGGCCTCTAGAGCAGAGGTGCCGTGGTATAGCTCTCGCAGCGATAATACTGGACATACCAGATTAAACTTCACTTTCCACCACCTTTTCCCATCGGCTCCGCACAGCAACCTTTATTTCTTTTCCGCATTCACTTCCTTAACCGGGAGGAGCTTCACTCCACGCGCGGCATTTGAAGAGTCTCGCCAGCAGTGTCTTAACCTCTGGGACAAGCCGGTTCATGCATTTCACCCGATATGACTGCACTCAGGACGTGGCCGACCTCCAGACCAGAGGTGCCATGATTCGACTGTTTCCTTCGCTTTATCCTTTCTACCACCTTTTCCGCAGTGATGCTGCGCGGCAACCTCATTTGCAAATTTCTTCATTGTCCGGGAGGAGCACCGCTCCACGCACGGCAGCTGAAGATCTCGCCAACAGCGGCAGATGAGCTACCAAACGTGCCACTCATCTACCCTAAGTAACTGGTTTCAGGCGCCAGATATTCGCCTTCGCCCCTTCTCCTGTCAGTTTAAACAGTTCTGCCACGGGAAGGCCAGGAGCTGGACTTGACTGCCAGAGGCTATTTGTGGCGCGTTTGCAGTCCTTAGAACCATATATCTACTAATTTGGCCTCTTTTAACAATGTCCTCTTAAGAGTTTCACGTGATCAACCTCTTTTTCTTTGGCCTGTTGTGTTCCACATGATAGCTTGGTTTGAGATTCTCTATTTCTTCTCATCACGTGACCGACATATGTCCATCTCCTTTTTCTGATCACATATGAGATTGGTTGTTGTTCACTCAATTGTCTTATCTCTGCATTTTTCTTGAATTTGTTCCACTTTATACCGAGTATTTTCCTTTTGTTTTTAAAAGAGTCTAATTTCTTGTCTTTTCTTTAGTTGTTTTCTAGCCTTCGCATGCATAAATGAGGCTGGACATTACATTTGAATTTAATAATATTAACTTGGTTTTTGTACTTATAACTTTTGAGTGCCATATTTTCTCGAGATTTTTGAAGGTCAGTGCTGCTTTTGCAATTCTAACTTCTTTTCTGACATTTTGTCCAAATTGGGCGCGTATAATTATTTGCTCAAACCTTCAAATGTAATCATGTTTGCTTTCTGTTCTATTTACAGAGACTACGACTGCAGGCAAATTGGTAACGAAGCCCTGCCAATCCCAGAAGCGGATTATAGTAATATGCTTAAAGATATGTTAGAGCTGGGCAGAAATTGGAACAGAAACTGGTTGGAGCTGGGCAGAAATCGGAACAGAAACTGGTTAGAGCTGGGTAGAAATCGGAACAGAAACTGGTTAGACCTGGGCAGAAACTGGAACAGAAACTGGTTAGAGCTGGGCAGAAATTGGAACAGAAACTGGTTAGAGCTGGGCAGAAATCGGAACAGAAACTGGTTAGAACTGGGCAGAAACTGGTTAGAGCTGGGCAGAAATCGGAATAGAAACTGGTTAGAGCTGGGCAGAAACTGGTTAGAGCTGGGCAGAAATTGGAACAGAAACTGGTTAGAGCTGGGCAGAAATCGGAACAGAAACTGGTTAGAGCTGGGCAGAAATCAGAACAGAAACTGGTTAGAGCTGGGCAGAAACTGGTTAGAGCTGGGCAGAAATCGGAACAGAAACTGGTTAGAGCTGGGCAGAAATCGGAACAGAAACTGGTTAGAGCTGGGCAGAAACTGGTTAGAGCTGGGCAGAAACTGGTTAGAGCTGTGCAGA